>CM060908.1:797193995-798443995 GCA_030737815.1 Allium fistulosum
GCATAACATACACAAACAAGACGAACCCCCAACTGGATTAGTCACAACCAATGGCCTATCAACAATATCCGGTGCCAAACCTAACCGGCCCACTAGTTCATTACAAACAAATGAATGCGACGCTCCAGTATCAAACAGAACTCTAACTGGAACACCACATAGAAAAAGAGTACCTTGAACCACCACACTCTTTCCCTTCTCTTCAGCAGTAGGAGCTTTCGAAGACGACGGAACAGCCCCTAAAGCATAGGCTTGCACAATCTGCCTGTCCTTCCTTGGTTCTGGACAATTCTTCCTGAAATGCCCCGGCTTGTCACAGTTGTGACACTTCATCGGTGCCTTCGGATTCTTACAATCCTTAGAGAAATGGCCCTTCTGCTGACAGTTGTAGCAAGTCACCTCGCCTTTCGGCTTCTTCTGGCCATCCTTACCCTTTTGCTGCTGCTGCTTCCTCTTCTGGTTTCCACCCTGCTGTGGTTTAGATTCTCCCTTGGTAACAGCAACAACAGGTCCTTCCTTAGGAAACAGACTCTCATGCCTAAGAGCTTTCTCCACAAGCTTCTCAAATGAATCATCCAAATGATCCACCAACTGTCTCCCAAGATAACTATCCAAGCCGGTCACAAACTTCTCATTCTTCTGATAAGCAGATTCAATATACGACCGGGCATACTTGGACAAAGCTTCGAACTCAGAAACATACTCAAGAACTGATCTTCCACCTTGCTTGAGCTCCACAAACCTCTTGAACAGAACAGACTTCTGAGCTGTAGAAATGAACTTAGCTTCAAATCTGACTTGGAATTGCTCCCAAGTAATCTCCTCTTCCGGAGTAGTGATGGTAATAGAGTTCCACCAATCAGAAGCTCTCCCTTGAAGCTGCCTTGATGCCAACTTCCTCTTAGTTGCATCATCAATTCCCAAATCACCAAAGATCCTTCTACAAGCATCTATCCACCTCTGGACCTCAATAGTTGATTCTGTTCCCAAGAAAACCTTCCCTCCAAGAGCAGTATAATCCTTGCACAACTTAGCAAAATCCACTGGTTTCGGAGTTTGGACTTGAACTCCAACATCTACTGCTGCCCCCGGAACTGGTATCCTTCTCATGATCGAAGTCATCATAGCTTCGAACATGGCTGCATAATCAGCAGTCTCTTCAGTAGCACGGCCTTCCCTAGCAGCTGGTCTCCCTCTTCGACTCATTCTCAATATCTATAAAAAGGAATGATCAGAACATCTAGAGAAACAACTGCATAAAGGACTCAAACTCTACCAAGCTACTATATTATATATAGTAATCATCCATCAAAATACAATTACGTCTCTCATACGTAGTTACTTCAGCGAGCGTTGGGTAAAATCGATTAACCAATGCTCTGATACCAAATGTGACGACCGCCCATGACCCTTGCACCGAACCCAGAGATAGTGCGCTGTAAAGTGTGCCAGGCGACCATGGACGATTGTCAAGGTAAGATTAAAACAATAGAATCTATCGTATTACTCACAGCGCATGGACAAAATACAATAGAACATATGTATAGTGAAGCTTTACAGAACAAAATGACATCTTATAAAACTCCATAATAATTGAATACAAGCATTCATATAGTCAATACATCCAGCCTCACTACATATCTCTCAGAGAAAACAAAACAGCGGGATATCCAGTACATATAAGAAGATAATATGCAACCCTCCAGCTCGTCTTCGATATCAGCATCGTGAGAAGAGAACAGCACCTGTCACCTGCTACCTAGTCTGCCCGTCCCAAAATGGACGAACAGCCCAAGGCAATAAGAATTAAAACATAAAGCCTTGAGTCAGACAACAGTCTTAGTGAGCAGTAAATTAACTAACAACATACCAAAAGAGCATAAAGGAAAAGGAATAGGAATACAACCCTCCCACTCCAACCTCATTCTACAGTGATAGCCCCCAGACACACACTAAGCAGAAGCAAACATAGCAGAGCATACAATTTAAAGTAAAACTACTATCACTCGAGTCAAGGGCGATGTTTTCCAAGTACCAAGGCCTAAATCAGATAAGCACCCAGAAAATACCGCTCTTGAGTCCGAATGACGATACAACCAAACATCCATGACTCTGACTATCACTGTTATCATTGCTTCGATATCACCGTTAATTGAATGACCGGCACATTCTTTCAGCCGTCCGTCAAGGGCTAATGGAAACCCCGGTTCTAGACATAACTCCCGCACGTCGTCGCAGCCCGTGCCTAGGACTATCGAATCTGCCCAGAGTACTCGACCATCAACAGTTGGCCGTTGGGACTATCGAATCTGCCCAAACGTACTCTTGCTTAGAGCATGCTAGAACCTTCAACAACGATGCTATCCAAGCCTCCTAGTCATCCTCCTCGACGACTATTCTCATATCCATTCATTATCTTCAACTCGAATCATATCACCGAGTTATCAACATGCTTGGAATTATCCCATCTGGATTAGACCAAGTCTTCATCACATGATTGCCTCGCTTCATTACATCCTCGCAAAGCCTCATCTCATCATCACATCATCAAATCTATGCATAAGAGCTTCATCATTCCGCTACATATGCCACGAGCAGCTTTCCCAATTCAAGAGCCTTTCCCTTAGCTTTTGAATCGTCTTCGGTCTAAATCTAATCATCAATCATCTAGTTCATAACAATCAATCAAATCAAACATCAATCCAAACAATCAAGCATTCAAATATGATCTAAGTAGACAATTATAACAATAATGGCATTTTCGTAATTAAAGAGTTGAAAGTCCAATAAGCATGAAAACATGGATTATATCTCTACAATCTTGATGAATGAACTTGCATAGGTTAACATATGATAAAATGGATGTAACATCATCATGAACAATGGATCTATATGGATCTACACATAGGATGAAGAAAATGTATGGAAATCTCTATTTTAACACCAAATCGAGCCAACAATCCGATATACTCCTTTGGATCCGTGTGAGAGATAATCACCACTCACCAAATCACCTAAACAATCCAAAAGATAAAAACTTCAGATCTGGACAGCGAAGAACTAAGCTAGATCCGACAAGATCTCACTTCAAACGAAGAAATCTCTCTTGAAAAGATGAAGATCTTCAATCTAAGCTCTTGAATCTTCAATCTTGATCTTCGATTTGGATGGATGGAAGCACTAGATTAGAGTGGAGAAAAGAAGTGAAGAAGTGTAGAAGTCGAGCTCTCAAAATGGCAGCACTTCGTCGCTTCAAAATCCGGATCCCAAAAAGTGAGAACAACTCCTCCTATTTATAGCTGAAAACTGCCCTTAAGTCGTAACTCGGCTATCTCCTTAAGTCGGTGCCGACTTAACACTTAAGCTTCTGCCGACCTAGCAACCTCCGACTCAACACATGCGCATATACGAACCCTGTCTACGACTTAATGCGCACGCGCCTTAACTAGTTAGACGACTTACGACTTACTGCTATGCCGAGTTAACCAGCCTATACGACCTAACGACTTAACTGCCTCGCCGACCTACGACTTAACCATATGACCGACCCAACGAAGCAGACTCATCATACTGCCGCAAAACCCAAGTCCTAAGTCGGTTGACGACTCAACAACTTAACACAGGAGACGACCTACCGACTCATAACTCAACACACACTGCCGACCTAACACTTAACATCCAAACACTTAGGTCGCTCACAACATGTCCTTAGGTCATTGCCGACCTAACTCTACTCCAGAATACTTAGGCTGCCTACTATTCTTCCTTAGGTCGCCCTAACCTCTTAAGTCGGTCAACCCCACTTTCTTAACTCGGCAACGACTTAACAAATAATTTGTCAGATATGCTAACTACCAGGTCGCTCCAAAATACAAGTCTCCTTAGGTCGTCTACGACTTAACTGCTATACGACTTAAACAACTGCCGACTCAAAAACTCACTACTATCCTTAAGTCGGTTAATACTATAAGTCGGTCAACTTCTTAGATAGGCTACTCCCTTAAGTCGGTCACTCGACCTAAGCCACCCTATGACTTAACTTCCTTAACCCGGTTAATCCCTTAGGTCGTCCTAAACTATCAACCGACTTAAACCACTCCCCTATCTTCCTTAGGTCGTCGCCGACCTACCACTTAGTCATTAACCCATCCAGACCTATTTCTTAACTCGTCCAAACTTCCTAAGTCGGCTACGACTTAAGACTTAAGAAAAAAATTCTGCTAAAACCTGAAATGACTTAACAACAATACAACCAAAGGTCAATCATTTTAGAATGTTTTGATCCGTAAAAATACGGGTCGTTACAGGTTACATGTCTGACATTACACTTTGAGATATAAAGCCGATTTCTTTCAAATACATTTCTGTTGGTGGCGGAGAATTTATTCTCTTAGCTTAACACCCTTCTCTGAGAAGTACGAGCTCAGAGGTTATGTAGTTGAAATTTATCAGCGATATATCCCAATTTGGTAATGTGGCATGCTGAGTGTTGCTGTGTGATGATCAGTGTTTGATCATTTGTGATATGATCATTTGTTTGATCATTTATCTTTGTGATCATTGCTTTTATCGTCTGTTGACCCAAAGCATGGCTTTTTGAAAAAGTGTAGCTTTGTGGACGAGACTTCGTCGAACCTCACAAACCGGTAATGGTCGAAACAAGAATTGTGCGGCAAGGTTTTCAGGGGTAGCTCCCCTAGGGTATGACCATTCCTTCTGGAAAAGGGTAGTATCATGGTATGGAGCCTAGATACTTACTCATGTGGATACACTTATTTATTATGTGTGATGTTGGTTTCGAGGCGCCTCGGTTAAAGGTCCCAAAGGACCGAGGGTGGCATATCTGAGGTTTTGTATACACCCTTGGGAAAAGGGGTAGCCGGCCTAGTTTGGCAGAGATCTAACCGTAATGTTAGGTTATTTCTCGGAGCGTCCCGCCAGAGGCGTTTCTTTCGTGGAATAGGAAGTTCCTTAGCCTGACCATTTGTTGGAAATCCATCTTCCAAATATGAACTTTGTACGGTATTAGTTGTAGAACCTGCCATCTACTTATGGTGGCGCCCCACTGTTTGGATGGTAGCTATAGTAGGCATAGTTCGAAATGTCTATGTTGGCTAAGATTGATATTCTACTTTCGAAAATGTTTTCTACACTATGCACTAATAATAATATCAAACCAAATGATTTGATTTTGCGTAGTAAGCATCTTTGACTATCATAAGAAGAAATCTCCTCCAATTCTACGTTTGCATTGTGTGTGTGGCGGGAGGTCTTATGGTAGTTTCATTTTCCAAAAGCATTGCGAATTGACTTTAAAATTCTCCTGATATTTGTTTTTAAAGATAAACTGTTTTTGTTGCTCACACCAGTCCCATGACTGATCCAGAGTTTATTGTTTCTTTCCTAAAACTCTGGATGCTCAAAATTTTTCCACACGGGCAGTCTAGAGTTGGGTTTCTCAGATATTCAGGTTGAGTAGATTATCTGGAGCTAGTTCAGTCTTTGGATATGGATCGCACTTGCTTATTTTTATGCATCGTTATTTGGAGTTCGAGCTATTTTTGAATTGGCGCTTTGAAGATGGAGATTATCCGCTGCTGATGTTATCGTTTTCTTTTCCGCTGCTATTTGTTGTATCATATCTCTGATGTATATAGATATTCATTGTATCATCATTGTATTTGGATATTGTATCAGATGTTGTATATCTATATTCCTTTTCTTTTCCGCTGTGTTATTTACTTAACTGTGTTATAAGCTCCGGCGACTCGGATTTGAACGGTCGAATCTACGGCGTTCGAGTACGATGTAAAGTATGGATGTCGATTTTCGAGCGCGAAAAATCCATGGGCGTTACAGGTATATGGATTCTGGTCGGTATAATCTGTACAACTCTATCGATAGGGATCTCTAAACACTTGTATAGAACAATTCGGCACAGTATTGTTTTAAAATTGGGTAAATGAAATAATTTTACCTTGATTATATTTTGTATATAAAGAAGTAATTATTCAAACTATTAAAGTGTGTATGAAATTGATTGTTTGGTTGTGGAAAATGTGAATATATATAAATTAATGAAAGTTGTTTGAATAAATTATATAAAAACAACAATTGTAAAAGAATGAAGCATATAAGCAAATGAATTATAAGTATGGAATTATAATTAAGATGATTTGCAATTGTGAAGTAATCTTGTATAAGTAAAGGTAAATAGTGAAATTATATGAGAAAAAGATTTATAAATGTGACTTATAAATAAAAGGAAATTTTTTAAAAAGAATTTAAAGCACTGAATTCACTATTGTCACTGGGAAATAATAAGGGTGATGACTGCAGCATCATCAATATCATTTTCGAGTTTCTGTGTGATGGATTTGCTACCATAATAAAATTGAAAATTGGAGTTTTGTTGTGATAAACAAAATTTAAATTAAAATCCAAATTCTAATTGATAATTATAAGTGAAATGAGTTTTATACTTATAATATGAAGTAATGAATTTAGCTTTGGTAAAGTTAAATAAATTAAATCAAATTGAATTAGATTTATACGTGGAAATTTAAGTTAAGTTAAACAAATGATGTTTAATTGGAATATAACTTAAGTGATGTTGAAAGAAATTGATTTTGATATCAAAGTAAATTAATAAAGTGAATTAATGAAATGAAGTGATGGATATGAACTTGAATTATAAATGAAATTCAACTTTATTTGTTAAATGAATTAACAATTGAATTAATAAATAGATTGAATATTAATCAATCGAATGTAAATGAATTGATATGGAATAATGGATGTAAGTGTCAATTCATTAAAAGCTAATAAATTGAAAATTGAATGGAAGTCAATTTAATATTAAACCAATTGGAATTAAAATATTTAACCAAATTGAATGTGAAGTAAAGTAAATTGAATTAATTTGGTTGTGTTGAACCACATTGATTGTTAGATGATTGTTGATTATATATAGTATAATTCATTAAGTGTTAATGAAATTGAATTGATAAAAATTGAAAGCTATGTAATTGGATTTAAATTGAAAGTGAAGTAAATTTAAATAGAAATTGATTTGAATTGAAAGTGAACCAACTTGAATTTAAATTAGTGAATGTAAACTAATTGAAAATGAACAATTGAATGTTTTTTTATATATGAATTGGTTGTAAACAATTACAAATAGTGTCGAAATCATATAAGTTGCTTATAAACCTTGTTAGTATGCATTTCTTTTGATATGCAAGTGTTGTAGTTGTTTAAAAGAGTAAAAATGTTAATAACTCCATATATATGTTACTTATGTGTTTAAATTCAGTAAGTAAAGGTACCGCGGCTGCCGTTCGGTTGATTTGGTTGCGCTAAAATGCTAAATTAATAACTGCTTTGCTTTAAAATGCTAAAAGGTACGCCTACGCAATAAAAATAGGAAATATGAACTGTTTTTCTGCTTTTCCGACAGGGTGGGTCGATGTATATATATTTATGTCTATGGTGATCCTACTACGATCGAACCGCGCAAAGGAGATGCTGGCGAATTTTTCTGAAAATTTAAGGCGTTAGAAAAATTTTGAAAATTTTTGTTAATGAAAAGTTGATTTCTAAATTGTAATGAAAATATAGGAATTGAACTAGAAAATGGAAACCATTGTTTTGGTTGAAGTTAAAGTTTTTGGAAAAGGAGAATATAAAATTTTCACTAAGTGGATTTTTGAAAAGTTAATGAATTTGGGGCGTTTTTCTTACTTTGCAATTTCGAGGACGAAATTCTTTTAAGAGGGAAGTCTGTAACGACCCAGAATTTCCGTCATTTGAAATTCGTATATTTAATTAATTTTAAATATTAATAAGTAAGATTTGGATGTCGAATTTATTTAATTTCGATATAGTGATTTAATTGGACAATTAAATTATTAATTTAATACTTGAAATTGGGTAAATAATTGAAATCTGAATTAAATGTGATTAAAAATGATTTATAAAGTTATAATAAATCATATTAGAGTTATAGTGATGTTTGTAAACTTTTAAAATCAAATTAAAAGTTAATTTGTGAAAATTGAATATTTTAATATTTAATTGACGACTAAAAATGACCATTTTTCAAACGGTCTCGGATTTTGACGAAACCAGTTTCATCGGATTCGTAATGTGATATTATTGTAATATTTCAAATTTCGTGTCAATCAGATTTACCGTTTGTCCGGGGCAAGCCAAAACGCATCGAAATCGGTTTAAATCGATTTGATTTAAATTTGATCGTTTATTTCCGTAACTCTCACATACGATCAAATTAGCCTTCGAAACCTATTCCATTGTGTTCGGAACGCGGGGTAAACCTTAGAAACGCCAGCCGGCACGCTTCGTTTGGAGTTCAGAAAATTTTCGATGAATAGTAATTTGAGAAATTTCTATATAAGGACCTCACATCTTCAATTTGCAAACTAAAATCAAACCCTAACCCTAATTGTCCAGCCGCCACTTTCAATTTTAATGGTTGAGAATTTCGAAACTTCCTCCTCTATTATCTCCAAATCTACAAACAATTAGCAAAAGTTGTCAACTACAAAGTTGTAGAGGGCATCAAGATCTAGCTATCCAACGGTGGAGATCGAAAACGAAGCCACGGATTGACGGCAAATAGAGATGGAAGTCGCTGCTTTTTTCACGCAATAAAAGGCAGAGAGGGGAGCCGAGTCTGGCCGCACTCACGGCGTAGGTGGCTCTGGTGATGGGCTTCGTGGTGGCGCTAGCTGATCGTTCTGGAAGTCGTCGAGGTGGTCGCGATAATTGAAACAAGGTCGGCGGCTATGGGTTTTGGTTATCTGGATATTAACGTGAAGGGGAAGAAGGTCAAGTGGCGGCCCAGATTTGATGGTGGAGAAAGGGACGGTTGGGATTAAAACTAGGTTAAAATGAAATAAAATTTGTAAATTTTTATATATATTAAATCGTATAAACTTTGTAATGTCGTAACTTTTTCATACGAGGTCGAAAACGCACGAAACGACTTGCGTTGGAACCGTATTGACGAGCACTACGTGATGGAGCTAGATTGGTAATTTTTTGAGCTAGTGAAAATTTTGGTTGAAATTAAACGCCTGTTTAATTTCAATCGGAATAAATCGCTATTGCGACGAATAAAAGCAAGGTGAGAACTTCTCACTCAATCGAATGTTTTGTTTCGATTTAAATTTTAAATAGTTAGATTTAAAATTTGTTGATAGTGTTAATTGTGTAAATTGGATGATAATTGTTATTTATTGTGTTAAATAGACCCTATACGCCGTATATTAAGCGGAGGTTATTTATTAAAAACATATACTGCGATAATTCTATTGTGAAGTGGAATTGGTATTATATATGTATATAGCAATATATATATATATATATATTGGAATATGTATATATTGGAGTTGTTGATTTCCCGCATTGGATAGCGGATGAGACCCTATTGCGCCGCATAATAGCGGATAATATTTTATAAATCCCATATACCACGATAATTTCACATTGAAGTGAAATTTGTATTGTGCTAACATCTGTGGATGAAGGGAAACAGGTTGGAGGGATCCAACTGGATTCCTCAAACATTTGAATTTATTTCAATGTTGTGTATTGATTTATTTATAATCGCCGTGTTATTATATTTGTGAATTGAATGTTGTTGACGGCTATAATTTAGCCAAATATATTTTTGGTATCGATAGATACCAGAAATAAGTAAAATTGAAATTTTGAAAATATAAGTTGAAAATTTATCGAAAAATTTATTTTTGATAATTGGATAAATTTAAAAGGAGTTTAAAGGATAAAAGTCTTATTTTTGAACTGTATTGAGTTAAATTTCAAAAAGGCTAAATAAATGGATTACGAAATATTATTTATAAGTTGAGAATTTATTTAAAATTTGGATTTGAAGATAGCTTGGAAATTAAAGGAATTTATCTTCTTAAAAGGGATTTATTTTGAAAAGGAAATAGATTTAGAAATCCATTTAGTAATTGATTTTTGGTGATTGAAAATAAATCTTTTGGAAATGTTTGGAAATTTATTTGATTTAAATGAATCATATAATTTAATTAATCCTATCTATGGATGGTTGGATTATATTGGATGTTGAATTGTTGGACATCTTTGATGTGTGATGCTTTGTGATATATTGATTTGTGATTTATTTATCCGTGTTTTGTGAATGAAGATAAGCGTTATAGTTTATACCGCTTATCAATTATACTGTTATATTTGATCTGTGATGATTGAATGTTGTTGCACTATTGTGTTAAACCCTTGGACTACACAATACACACACAAATGTGGATTTCACGTGGAAATCGGTTAAGTCAAAGATTTTTATCAATTTTTGGAAAATTGAGTTTTTGAATCTAAAATGGTCTTGGAATTGGAATTGAAAGTTTTTTTAAATGAGTTTCAGAAATAAAAGTTATTTTTAATAACTTAATGGAATTGGAATTTAAATCATTTGATTTAAATTTTGAATTCAATATTTTGAATTGAATTCAATAATTTGGGAATTTTGGTTTAAAGGATTTTTTATAAGTATAAAAGGTATTTATATGGATTTTTACCATTTAAAATATGGTTTTGGAAATTTAAATTAATATTCAAGTTTATACCTCGATGGCTTTAAACTGTGTAAATGAAACCAGTTTTTCCCAAAACGAAAATTATTTGTTTTCAAATAATAATGGCTTTTATAAAGTAAAAGGATTTCCAATTTGTATCGAAACTTTTCAAGTTGAAATGAAATTGTAAATAGTTTGGAAAAACTATGAATTAACCATGGTGAAGATGATTAAACTTTATTTTGAAATCAAAGACGATTTTAAAAGGTGTATCTTTTATATTATAAAAGATTTGAATTTTGAATAGTTTTGAAAGCTATTAATTAAATCTTAATTTAAAGATTTAATGGGTTAATTCAAATTGAAATGGAAATTGATTTGGAAATCTATGAATGAATCTTTGTGAAACTGGGTAACCTTTGCGAACTAAATCTTTTTGTTTAAAGATTTAAAATGGTAATTTGTTTAAACCATTTAAAGGAAAGGATTTGGGTAATAAGTTGTGACTTAATGGAAATCCCAATATTCATATGTTTTGAAATATGGTGCTCACTATTCGGGTTAGCCGGGAAAAGACGTTTGTGTCATATAACCCATTCCGAATTAGTGATACGACGATATGGATCGTACTGAAGACCGGTGGTGAAGACCGAGTATTTGTGAAAATGATAGGATGACCCATCGATTGTCTCTGCACCGTTAGCTACGGTATAGAGATTTCCTTTGTGATGGGAAGTTTTATCGGGATTGTGAATACCCAGAATGCAAGGGCTTCTTTTGAAGTGCCTTCGGTTCTGTTCGAACCCGGAACAGACTTGTATGGTTACATGTCTGACATTACATTTTGAGATATAAAGCCGATTTCTTTCAAATACATTTCTGTTGGTGGCGGAGAATTTATTCTCTTAGCTTAACACCCTTCTCTGAGACGTACGAGCTCAGAGGTTATGTAGTTGAAATTTATCAGCGATATATTCCCAATTTGGTAATGTGGCATGCTGAGTGTTGCTGTGTGATGATCATTTATTGATCATTTGTTACCAAAGCGTGGCTTTGTGAAAAAGCGTAGCTTTATGGACGATACTTCGTCAGGGCCTCACAACCCGGAAATGGTCGAAACAGGAATGTTGCGGCAAGGCTACGAGGGTCGCGTCCTTTAGGGTATGCCATTTCCTTCTGGAAAGGGGTTGTATCATGGTATGGAGCCCAGATACTTACTCATGTGGACACACTCTATTTATTATGTGTGATGTTGATTACCGAGCGCTCGGATAAAGGTCCCAAAGGGCCGGGGAATGTCATATTCGTGAGTTACTTGTTACAGGGGTAACCCGACCTTGTGTTGGCAGAGAGCAGTTTGTCTCTCGGAGTGTCCAGCCAGAGGCGTTCTTTCGTGGCATAGGAAGTTCCTTAGCCTGACCATTTGTTGGCAAATCCATTTTCCAATACGAACCTTGTACGGTTTTAGTTGTAGAACCTGCCATTTACTTATGGTGGCGCCCCACTGTTTAGATGGTAGCTATAGTAGGCATAGTTTGGAATGTCTATGTTGGGTAAGATTAATATTATACTTTCAAAATGTTTTTTCTGCACTATGCACTAATAATAATATCCAATGATTTGCGTAGTAAGCATGTTTGACTATCATAAGAAGAAATCTCCTCCAATTCTGCGTTTGCATTGTGTGTGTGGCGGGAGGTCTTATGGTAGTTTCATTTTCCAAAAGCATTGCGAAATTGTTTTATTTCCTTTGTTGTTGTTGTTTTAAAGATAAATTGTTTTAGTTCTCACACCAGTCACCATGACTGACCTGGAGTTTATTGTTTCCTTCCTAAACTCTGGGTGCCCACCAATTTTCACACGGACAGTCTAGAGTCAGGTTATTAGGTCATTCTGGATTCAGGAGATGCTGTGGAGCTCATTGGCGAGCTGGATGGCAAGACGTATCACTTGTATATGATATTATTTTTCCGTTGTGTATTCTGTATGAGGACAAGTTTATATAACTGTCCAGTTGTGTTGTATATTGTTGTTGTAAACTCTTATGATGATGTAATGCAAATAAAATGATATAGTTCTTTGATTTAAAGATTATTCATTTATCTATTATATGTTGTTCCGCTGCGATATGTGAGATTTTGATATTGTTCTGTGTTTTTCTGTTGTTTCTTCTTTCTTTTTCTTCTGTCTTCTTCTACCTCTTCTTTTTCTTCATAACAATTCGGTTTTCCGGCATTCGATTGCTCGGCAGTTGATACAGTGGACGTATTAATGTCGATTTTCGAGCGACGAAAAATCACGTTCGTTACATTTGGTATCAGAGCGTATGGTTAAGCGATAACCATGGCTCTGTTGGGTGGTACTCATTAGAGATTGAGTCAGTAGTACTCTAGAATGAGTGTGAGTGTAATAATAGATATGAGCGCGTATTTGTTAGTGAATATAAAATTGTTTTATATTGTGATGATTGGTTTATTGAGTGGTATATGGATTCTGGTCGGTATAGTCTGTACAACTCTATCGATAGGGATCTCTAAACACTTGTATAGAACAATTCGGCACAGTATTGTTTTAAAATTGGGTAAATGAAATAATTTTACCTTGATTATATTTTGTATATAAAGAAGTAAATTTTCAAACTATTAAAGTGTGTATAAAATTGATTGTTTGGTTGTGGAAAATGTGAATATATATAAATTAATGAAAGTTGTTTGAATAAATTATATAAAAACAACAATTGTAAAAGAATGAAGCATATAAGCAAATGAATTATAAGTATGGAATTATAATTAAGATGATTTGCAATTGTGAAGTAATCTTGTATAAGTAAAGGTAAATAGTGAAATTATATGATAAAAAGATTTATAAATGTGACTTATAAATAAAAGGAAATTTTTTAAAAAGAATTTAAAGCACTGAATTCACTATTGTCACTGGGAAATAATAAGGGTGATGACTGCAGCATCATCAGTATCATTTTCGAGTTTCTGTGTGATGGATTTGCTACCATAATAAAATTGAAAATTGAAATTTTGTTGTGATAAACAAAATTTAAATTAAAATCCAAATTCTAATTGATAATTATAAGTGAAATGAGTTTTATACTTACAATATTAAGTAATGAATTTAGCTTTGGTAAAGTTAAATAAATTAAATCAAATTGAATTAGATTTATAAGTGGAAATTTAAGTTAAGTTAAACAAATGATGTTTAATTGGAATATAACTTAAGTGATGTTGAATGAAATTGATTTTAATATCAAAGTAAATTAATAAAGTGAATTAATGAAATGAAGTGATGGATATGAACTTGAATTATAAATGAAATTCAACTTTATTTGTTAAATGAATTAGCAATTGAATTAATAAATAGATTGAATATTAATCAATCGAATGTAAATGAATTGATATGGAATAATGGATGTAAGTGTCAATTCATTAAAAGCTAATAAATTGAAAATTGAATGGAAGTCAATTTAATATTAAACCAATTGGAATTAAAAATATTTAACCAAATTGAATGTGAAGTAAAGTAAATTGAATTAATTTGGTTGTGTTGAACGACATTGATTGTTAGATGATTGTTGATTGTATATAGTATAATTCATTAAGTGTTGATGAAATTGAATTGATAAAAATTGAAAGCTATGTAATTGGATTTAAATTGAAAGTGAAGTAAATTTAAATAGAAATTGATTTGAATTGAAAGTGAACCAACTTGAATTTAAATTAGTGAATGTAAACTAATTGAAAATGAACAATTGAATGTTTTTGTTATATATGAATTGGTTGTAAACAATTACAAATAGTGTCGAAATCATATAAGTTGCTTATAAACCTTGTTAGCATGCATTTCTTTTGATATGCAAGTGTTGTAGTTGTTTAAAAGAGTAAAAATGTTAATAACTCCATATATATGTTACTTATGTGTTTAAATTGAGTAAGTAAAGGTACCGCGGCTGTCGTTCGGTTGATTTGGTTGCGCTAAAATGCTAAATTAATAACTGCTTTGCTTTAAAATGCTAAAAGGTGATCAAGGGGAGAAGCATATGGAGTATGACCAAACCTCAAAATTTGAGTTGGACGTGGCAATGCATTTTCAAACACAAAGAAAAAGTTCTTCCTTTAATGCTATTGAACACGAACCCCATATACAGTGTGAAATTTTGGGAAGACCCCTGGTTGAAAGAGGGTCTTATTCTAAATCGTCAACTAACACACAGTGAAATGCAACAGTCTGGTATACATCAGCAAGCTAAGGTTCGTGATACTCTATACAACCTCCAAAACACACGCTATTCAACGTCTAATCCTAGAATACAACAAATATGGAACATGATACGTTGTCACACTGCTATCTCTGATGTCACCAAGCGTTTGGTGTGGGGCATTAAGAAGTCTGCCTACAGAATTGGAGACACATATGAATATCTGATGAAGAATGGTGATCGCCCTAAGTGGAGATGGTGCAAACGAACGTGGGGAAGAGACAGTAGCTTCAGACATGACCTAATGCTCTGGAAAGTGTTGAACCGTGCGATGCTAACATCAGAGAGACTAGCTAGTTTAGGTATGAGTATAGATAATCGCTGTAAGTTTTGCAATATCATGCCTGAAACTGTGGATCACTTGTACTTTGAGTGCCACTATATTCATCAAATATGGAAAAGAGTTATGGCGAAGTTTCAAAGGAGGAATGTCTCTACAGATAATCTGAGAGAATGGAGAAGAATATACGAAAGCATCAACGGGAATACTGACAGAGGAAGAACCCTAAATGCAGTGCTAAAATGCTTTTTAACATCGGTTTGGAGGGAGAGAAATGCTCGGTTATTTGATAATGCAAACGCAAAAAATGATAGCAGCTTCAAAAGTTGGGTGTTGAGTGAAATTAGAGTTTGTGTGGGCCAGCTGACTTATGCAATTGATCCTGGTATACGTCTTTCTCTACTGTGTAGCTTATAATTGTTGTCTTCTTTTATTTTTGTTTGTTTGTTGTTTGTCTTCCCCCGTGCTTGCTGCGCCAAGTGATCCCCGTTTTTTCCTTCTTCATGTGTTTGTATGTCGTTCTTATTGGTGTAGCAATATATGGTCGAGGTCCATTTAACCTCGTCGGCCTTGCCAAAAAAAAATGCTAAAAGGTACGCCTACGCAATAAAAATAGGAAATATGAACTATTTTTCTGCTTTTCCGACCGGGTGGCTCGATGTATATATATTTAGGTCTATGGTGATCCTACTACGATCGAACCGCGCAAAGGAGACGCTGGCGAATTTTTCTGAAAATTTAAGGCGTTAGAAAAATTTTGAAAATTTTTGTTAATGAAAAGTTGATTTCTCAATTATAATGAAAATATAGGAATTGAACTAGAAAATGGAAACCACTGTTTTGGTTGAAGTTAAAGGTTTTGGAAAAGGAGAATATAAAATTTTCACTAAGTGGATTTTTGAAAAGTTAATGAATTTGGGGTGTTTTTCTTACTTTGCAATTTCGAGGACGAAATTCTTTTAAGGGGGAAGTCTGTAACGACCCAGAATTTCCATCATTTGAAATTCATATATTTAATTAATTTTAAATATTAATAAGTAAGATTTGGTTGTCGAATTTATTTAATTTCGATATAGTGATTTAATCGGACAATTAAATTATTAATTTAATACTTGAAATTGGGTAAATAATTGAAATCTGAATTAAATGTGATTAAAAATGAGTTATAAAATTATAATAAATCATATTGGAGTTATAGTGATGTTTGTAAACTTTTAAAATCAAATTAAAAGTTAATTTGTGAAAATTGAATATTTAATTGACGACTAATAATGATCATTTTTCAAACGGTCTCGGATTTTGACGAAACTAGTTTCATCGGATCCGTAATGTGATATTATTGTAATATTTCAAATTTCGTGTCAATCTGATTTACCGTTTGTCCGGGGCAAGCCAAAATGCATCGAAATCGGTTTAAATCGATTTGATTTAAATTTGATCGTTTATTTCCGTAACTCTCACATACGATCAAATTAGCCTTCGAAACCTATTCCATTGTGTTCGGAACGCGGGGTAAACCTTAGAAACGCCAGCCGGCACGCTTCGTTTGGAGTTCAGAAAATTTTCGTTGAATAGTAATTTGAGAAATTTCTATATAAGGACCTCACATCTTCAATTTGCAAACTAAAATCAAACCCTAACCCTAATTGTCCAGCCGCCACTTTCAATTTTAATGGTTGAGAATTTCGAAACTTCCTCCTCTATTATCTCCAAATCTACAAACAATTAGCAAAAGTTGTCAACTACAAAGTTGTAGAGGGCATCAAGATCTAGCTATCCAACGGTGGAGATCGAAAACGAAGCCACGGATTGACGGCAAATAGAGATGGAAGTCGCTGCTTTTTTCACGCAATAAAAGGCAGAGGGGGGAGCCGAGTCTGGCCGCACTCACGGCGTAGGTGGCTCTGGTGATGGGCTTCGTGGTGGCGCTAGCTGATCGTTCTGGAAGTCGTCGAGGTGGTCGCGATAATTGAAACAAGGTCGGCGGCTATGGGTTTTGGTTATCTGGATATTAACGTGAAGGGGAAGAAGGTCAAGTGGCGGCCCAGATTTGATGGTGGAGAAAGGGACGGTTGGGATTAAAACTAGGTTAAAATGAAATAAAATTTGTAAATTTTTATATATATTAAATCGTATAAACTTTGTAATGTCGTAACTTTTTCATACGAGGTCGAAAACGCACGAAACGACTTGCGTTGGAACCGTATTGACGAGCACTACGTGATGGAGCTAGATTGGTAATTTTTTGAGCTAGTGAAAATTTTGGTTGAAATTAAACGCCTGTTTAATTTCAATCGGAATAAATCGCTATTGCGACGAATAAAAGCAAGGTGAGAACTTCTCACTCAATCGAATGTTTTGTTTCGATTAAATTTTAAATAGTTAGATTTAAAATTTGTTGATAGTGTTAATTGTGTAAATTGGATGATAATTGTTATTTATTGTGTTAAATAGACCCTATACGCCGTATATTAAGCGGAGGTTATTTATTAAAAACATATACTGCGATAATTCTATTGTGAAGTGGAATTGGTATTATATATGTATATAGCAATATATATATATATATTGGAATATGTATATATTGGAGTTGTTGATTTCCCGCATTGTATAGCGGAAGAGGCCCTATTGCGCCGCATAATAGCGGATAGTATTTTATAAATCCCATATACCGCGATAATTTCACATTGAAGTGAAATTGGTATTGTGCTAACATCTGTGGATGCAGAGAAACGGGTTGGAGGGATCCAACTGTATTCCTCAAACATTTGAATTTATTTCAATGTTGTGTATTGATTTATTTATAATCGTCGTGTGATTATATTTGTGAATTTAATGTTGTTGACGGCTATAATTTAGCCAAATATATTTTTGGTATCGATAGATACCAGAAATAAGTAAAATTGGATTTTTGAAAATATAAGTTGAAAATTTATCGAAAAAATTATTTTTGATAATTGGATAAATTTAAAAGGAGTTTAAAGGATAAAAGTCTTAATTTTGAACTGTATTGAGTTAAATTTCAAAAAGGCTAAATAAATGGATTTCGAAACATTATTTATAAGTTGAGAATTTATTTAAAATTTGGATTTGAAGATAGCTTGGAAATTAAAGGAATTTATCTTCTTAAAAATGGATTTATTTTGAAAAGGAAATAGATTTAGAAATCCATTTAGTAATTGATTTTTGGTGATTGAAAATAAATCTTTTGGAAATGTTTGGAAATTTATTTGATTTAAATTAATCAGATAATTTAATTAATCCTATCTATGGATGGTTGGATTATATTGGATGTTGAATTGTTGGACATCTTTCATGTGTGATGCTTTGTGATATATTGATTTGTGATCTATTTATCTGTGTTATGTGAATGAAGATAAGCGTTATAGTTTATACCGCTTATCAATTATACTGTTATATTTGATCTGTGATGATTGAATGTTGTTGCACTATTGTGTTAAACCCTTGGACTACACAATACACACACAAATGTGGATTTCACGTGGAAATCGGTTAAGTCACAGATTTTTATCAATTTTCGAAAAATTGAGTTTTTGAATATAAAATGGTTTTGGAATTGGAATTGAAAGTTTTTTTTAAATGAGTTTCCGAAATAAAAGTTATTTTTAATAACTTAATGGAATTGGAATTTAAATCATTTGATTTAAATTTTGAATTCAATATTTTGAATTGAATTCAATAATTTGGGAATTTTGGTTTAAAGGATTTTTTATAAGTATAAAAGGTATTTATATGAATTTTTACCATTTAAAATATGGTTTTGGAAATTTAAATTAATATTCAAGTTTATACTTGGATGGCTTTAAACTGTGTAAATGAAACCAGTTTTTCCCAAAACGAAAATTATTTGTTTTAAAATAATAATGGCTTTTATAAAGTAAAAGGATTTCCAATTTGTATCGAAACTTTTCAAGTTGAAATGAAATTGTAAATAGTTTGGAAAAACTATGAATTAACCTTGGTGAAGATGGTTAAACTTTATTTTGAAATCAAAGACGATTTTAAAAGGTGTATCTTTTATATTATAAAAGATTTGAATTTTGAATAGTTTTGAAAGCTATTAATTAAATCTTAATTTAAAGATTTAATGGGTTAATTCAAATTGAAATAGAAATTGATTTGGAAATCTATGAATGAATCTTTGTGAAACTGGGTAACCTTTGTGAAGTAAATCTTTGTGTTTAAAGATTTAAAATGGTAATTTGTTTAAACTATTTAAAGGAAAGGATTTGGGTAATAAGTTGTGACTTAATGGAAATCCCAATATTCATATGTTTTGAAATATGGTGCTCACTATTCGGGTTAGCCGGGAAAAGACCTTTGTGTCATATAACCCATTCCGAATTAGTGATACGACGATATGGATCATATTGAAGACCGGTAGTGAAGACCGAGTATTTGTGAAAACGATAGGATGACCTATCGATTGTCTCTGCACCGTTAGCTACGGTATAGAGATTTCCTTTGTGATGGGAAGTTTTATCGGGATTGTGAATACCCAGATTGCAAGGGCTTCTTTTGAAGTGCCTTCGGTTCTGTTCGAACTTGGAACAGACTTGTATGGTTACATGTCTGACATTACATTTTGAGATATAAAGCCGATTTCTTTCAAATACATTTCTGTTGGTGGCGGAGAATTTATTCTCTTAGCTTAACACCCTTCTCTGAGACGTACGAGCTCAGAGGTTATGTAGTTGAAATTTATCAGCGATATATTCCCAATTTGGTAATGTGGCATGCTGAGTGTTGCTGTGTGATGATCATTTATTGATCATTTGTGACCAAAGCGTGGCTTTGTGAAAAAGCGTAGCTTTATGGACGATACTTCGTCAGGGCCTCACAACCCGGAAATGGTCGAAACAGGAATGTTGCGGCAAGGCTACGAGGGTCGCGTCCTTTAGGGTATGTCATTTCCTTCTGGAAAGGGGTGGTATCATGGTATGGAGCCCAGATACTTACTCATGTGGACACACTCTATTTATTATGTGTGATGTTGATTACCGAGCGCTCGAATAAAGGTCCCAAAGGACCGGGGAATGGCATATTCGTGAGTTACTTGTTACAGGGGTAACCCGACCTTGTGTTGGCAGAGAGCAGTTTGTCTCTCGGAGCGTCCAGCCAGAGGCGTTCTTTCGTGGCATAGGAAGTTCCTTAGCCTGACTATTTGTTGGCAAATCCATTTTCCAATACGAACCTTGTACGGTTTTAGTTGCAGAACCTGCCATTTACTTATGGTGGCGCCCCACTGTTTAGATGGTAGCTATAGTAGGCATAGTTTGGAATGTCTATGCTGGCTAAGATTAATATTATACTTTCGAAATGTTTGTTTTGCACTATGCACTAATAATAATATACAATGATTTACGTAGTAAGCATGTTTGACTATCATAAGAAGAAATCTCCTCCAATTCTGCGTTTGCATTGTGTGTGTTGTAGGAGGTCTTATGGTAGTTTCATTTTCCAAAAGCATTGCGAAATTGTTTTATTTCCTTTGTCGTTGTTGTTTTAAAGATAAACTGTTTTAGTTCTCACACCAGTCACCATGACTGACCTGGAGTTTATTGTTTCCTTCCTAAACTCTAGGTGCCCACCAATTTTCACATGGGCAGTCTAGAGTCAGGTTATTAAGTCATTCTGGATTCAGGAGATGCTGTGGAGCTCATTGGCGAGCTGGATGGCGAGACGTATCACTTGTATATGATATTATTTTTCCGCTGTGTATTCTGTATGAGGACAAGTTTATATAACTGTCCAAGTGTGTTGTATTTTGTTGTTGTAAACTCTGATGACGATGTAATGTAAATAAAATGATATACTTCTTTGATTTAAAGATTATTCATTTATCTATTATATGTTGTTCCGCTACGATATGTGAGATTCTGATATTGTTCTTTTTTTTGTTGTTTCTTCTTTCATTTTCTTTTGCTTCTTCTACCTCTTCTTTTTCTTCATAACCATTTGGTTTTCCGGCATTCGATTGCTCGGCAGTTGATACAGTGGACGTATTAATGTCGATTTTCGAGCGATGAAAAATCGCGTTCGTTACAAATTACTTCTTCTACATTACAACTCAACATCCCCAGGTGGTAGTTGAAAAGAACTCAACATCTCAAAGTTGTAGTGGGAAAGGTATCATTTTATTAGTTAGTTTATCTTTCATCCATACATCTCCAGGTGGTAGTATGAAAATTATGTCAGTTTTGCATGCTTTTATTACAAAGTCTTCTTTGCAGATTATTTTCATATGAAAATTATGTCAGTTTTGCATGCTTTTATTACAAAGTCTTCTCTGCATATTATTTTCGTATAAAAATTATGTCAGTTTTGCATGCTTTTATTACAAAGTCTTCTCTGTTATGACGACCACCCATGACCCCTGCACCGAATCTAGAGATAGTGCGCTGTAAAGTGTGCCAGGCAGCTGTAACAACCCTGAGGTTGCATTAGCGAATAATAAATTAAAATTATGATTTTAAGTTGAAAAGGGAGCTAAACAAAATTTTGGGAATTTAAATTTTGTAATTGGTTTGTAAATTAAAGTATTTTGGGTTGAAATGGGGAATTTTTAAATAAAAAGTGATTATGGGTTAATGGGCCAAATGAGACAATTACATGGGTTTAATTAAAAACTAGGATGCTTATTAGGATTTTTGTTTACATGATAACATTGGAAAATAAACAAAGTGCTAATGAGTTTTAAAACCCCTTATCATGACCCATTAGCCTAACTCACTCCTTTATAATATCTCAAACCCATTTCATAACCCTAACCCTCCTCCTCTTCATAAATTCCTAAACCTAAATCTAAGCAAAACTAATGGCCTCCCTTTAGAAGACCCATCTCCATCTCTTCATAATTAGACTTGTTTAATCCTAGCAAGGTAATGCAATCCTAGGCCTAATCACCTTCTAATCTTTATTTTAATCTTTGAAATCTCTTTGTAATCCTTGGTTTTGTTCTCTTTTTAATTTTGAAGCTCTCTAATCCACATCCTCTTTGCTTTGGAAAGTTGCACTTGAAGTGTTTGCTTATTTGCTTGATTGGTAGAGGTAATTACTATTGATTAGTAATTATGCTAGTTGTAATATTGGTAATTACTATTGATTAGTAATTAATGCTAGTTGTATTATTGGTAATTACTATTTATTAGTAATTATTGTTAGCATAATTTTGATGTCCAAAAATTGGAAAAAATCACCCCAAAAGCTCAAAAACAACAAAATTGACTGGCTGGAATTTGCTACAGCCTGAAATTAGGCTGAAAACCCATTCTGGGTGCACCAGGGCAGGCCTGGGCTGCACCCTGGCTGCTGCCCTGGTGCAGTAGGCTAGCCCAGCTGGGCTAGCCAGAGGCAAGCCAGCCCTGGATGGGCTGGCCGCACCCCACACCCCCCCCCAGCCCGCCTGGGCTGGGGGTTTACACGGCCTCCCCAGCCCGGGTGGGCTGGGGAAGCGGGGACGCGGGCCGAAGCCCGCGTCCCACCCCAGCCCAGGTGGGCTGGGGATTTAATTCCCCCCCTAGCCCGCCTGGGCTGGGGAATAGAAGACGCGGGCTTCGGCCCGCGTCTCAACCCCAGCCCAGGCGGGCTAGGGACTATAATTATCTCCCCAGCCCGCCTGGGCTGGGGATTAGTGGACACGGGCCTCGGCCCGTGTCCAACTCCCCAGCCCAGGTGGGCTGGGGTTGGGAAATTCTCCCCAGCCCGCCTAGGCTGGGGATTTGTGGACACGGGCTTCGGCCCGTGTCCCACTCCCCAGCCCAGGCGGGCTGGGGTTGAAAATAAACTGCCCCAGCCTGCCTGGGCTGGGGCAGGCTGACGCGGGCCGAAGCCTGCGTCTATGAAAAAAAAAAAAAATTTTTTTTTAAACCCTGTTTTAGATTTTTTTTATCTCCACTTCGCAATGCCGCCACGATCGCGTTCGAAGTCAGAATTCAACGTTTTTGGTATCGTTGGAAAGGTGGAGTTTCGAACTCCATCTCTGTAAAATTTGGGCATCATCGGCATTCGTTTGGTACTTCGAATTTCGTGTCGAAGTTGAACTCTGGTCGCTGTTGGTAAACAGTGTGAATCTTGTTCTGGGTCAAACTTTGAGACGTCGCTGCCGTTTCGTCTCAACTCGGAATCCAGAAATTCTTTTTGCATCTTAGAGTAGGGATGTTGGACTACATGCCTGAAAATTTTCATGACATTTGGACACAGTTTGCTGGTCCAAATAAATTGCCGAACTTGGGTTCGCAGCTGTTTTTGAATGTTTACAAACACTTAGAATATTTTTGATGATTTTCTGGTTTTCATTGATTTCTTTGAGATTTGTCTCTAGATTTCGTACACGGGTTTTATGAATCATTTTCAAAAGATTTTTCACTCCTAAATGGCTTTTGAAAATTATTATATAATATTATTTTAATTATTAAATTAATTACTCCATAATAGGAGACCTTTCAAAAGACCGTTTTAAAAGTGATTTCGAAAATCAATTATAAATCCGTTTTACACCATTATTTTCTATAATAAAAATCTCATACTCACTTTTAGCACGTCGAGCGAAGTGGAAAGGTGCTTAAACGGTTAGGAAATCTCCGGCCTATGGAAACCGTGTGTATTTTCTTTCCGGTTAATCCCCGACCTATTCGATTGATCGTTTTGACCTTTGGGTCTAGTTTACCGATGATATGAGGTAGACTTTTTATTATTTGGAGTGTGAGCATGATATTGGTTAGGAAACCGTTTAGTGCGAACGTGGGGTATGAGACTCATTGTTAACACTTTGCGGGTTCCTCTCCAAGAAGTTAGTGACACATTAGCCTCTGGGCGGCCAGTACTGGACCTCTGGGTCACCACGCCTCTGGGAAACCGTCTCTGGACACCTGCTCTATGGAGCAGTTTATTTTTCGGCGTGTGCCTCTGGGCCTTTATCCTTCTGGGAAGGATCTCGCCGTCTCGCGCGTTTCGCATCGGTGCGAGTGATCGATCACAACTCTACAGTACTTGGCAACAACGACTCTGGTCGGTGCACGTGCAATACTTGTATTATCTGATGATTTTTATATCCATTCGAGTACCGCCATTCGGTGTTGGTTCTATGGAACCATACGATGTAAGTGCGATTACCTTATGGATCCACAATGTCTCTAGACACTGCTTTTCAGTGTTTGATTTCATTGACTTTTCAGTATATCCCCATGGCTCTTTGGAGCATCAATCTTTGCTTGGGCATTGATCACAGACTCTGGTCACTATTGGGATTATTGCCTATGCGCATCTTTTTATGGCTTTGGCTACGCCGATGATATGAGGCGACTTTATTTATTCTACACTTTGGTGTTGATTTCTCTTTGGAAATTTTTATTGTTTATTGATGATTAGGGATCGTCATTATATTCATGTGGTTCATAATATACTTCTCTTTGGATAAGTACTATTTTATTTATGTACCGCATTATTATATATCTCAGTTATTACTGATTGTTTAGCTAGCCTGACCCGAGTGTTTTCGCTCGGGTCAGACCGAGTTGTTTCAGGTTAGGTCTCTGGACTTAGCTTCTGTGCTTCCGCTTGGACATTATCTGCTATGCTGATAGATAGCGCTTTTATTTGTCCACTATTCCGCTACTCTCTTATTATTCAGACTTTGATATGTACATATTTTTGACTCACATGTGTGAGCGGTGGCTTTGTACCCACTTATAGTATTTGGATCTGTATTGATGATGTATTGTTCTGGGATTTTATATCTGTTATGTGATTCTGTTCTGTGATGCTATTTCATTATGTTATTATGCTTTGTCCTGATAGATCTTTAGCAATTTGTAATTTCGTTATAAGTATTTACCGAATATGTCGAACCACCTGATTGAGAAAAATTTAAATAGATTCCACCTTTCGACGTATTCGGTAGATAGTTATAGCTTGACTATAAATGGTCGCTTCCACCATACTCTATTCTCTGCTTTAACAGACAGTATTACTCCCGTAATACTCTTTGTTACAGTGGCTCTCGGAGTGGGGCGTTACAGCTTGGTATCAGAGCTTGGTTTCAGGAATAAGCATAATAAACACAGAACAGTAACACTTAGTACAATACATCCAAGTATGATTCGAATATTACAAAGCCCTTTCCTCATGACATTGGATAGATAAGTTAGGAATATGTTTAGGAATACATTTATATTCCGTAGTATTCCATTTGAATTATCTATCTTTTTAATCGTGCTTAACTCGCATCTTCATCTCAGCCTCGAGGTACGCATCCTTCCGTTCTCGAAGGTTCTATTTTATTTCACGATCAGTCTATTAGAGTTCTTTTGATACGGGTGTCTCTCACTCATTCGTATCAAAGGAACTAGTTGATACTTTATCTTTGGATGTTACTTGTAGGGTTTCTTCACTAAGGATTGTGAATCCCATTGGTGGATCCACGACCCTTAGCATGCTCTGTGAGAATATAAATATTGATCTTTGTGGATTTTCTTTCCGTGCGAATCTGCACGTTGTGGATTAGATGTTATAGACGATTTCTATATTTAAGGAATTGCGGGGACGCAATTTTCTTAAGGGGGGGAGTCTGTAACAACCCTGAGGTTGCATTACCGAATAATAAATTAAAATTATGATTTTAAGTTGAAAAGGGAGCTAAACAAAATTTTGGGAATTTAAATTTTGCAATTGGTTTGTAAATTAAAGTATTTTGGGTTGAAATGGGGAATTTTTAAATAAAAAGTGATTATGGGTTAATGGGCCAAATGAGACAATTACATGGGTTTAATTAAAAACTAGGATGCTTATTAGGATTTTTGTTTACATGATAACATTGGAAAATAAACAAAGTCCTAATGGGTTTTAAAACCCCTTATCATGACCCATTAGCCTAACTCACTCCTTTATAATATCTCAAACCCATTTCATAACCCTAACCCTCCTCCTCTTCATAAATTCCTAAACCTAAATCTAAGCAAAACTAATGGCCTCCCTTTAGAACACCCATCTCCATCTCTTCATAATTAGACTTGTTTAATCCTAGCAAGGTAATGAAATCCTAGGCCTAATCACCTTCTAATCTTTATTTTAATCTTTGAAATCTCTTTGTAATCCTTGGTTTTGTTCTTTTTTTAATTTTGAAGCTCTCTAATCCACATCCTCTTTGCTTTGGAAAGTTGAACTTGAAGTGTTTGCTTATTTGCTTGATTGGTAGAGGTAATTACTATTGATTAGTAATTATGCTAGTTGTAATATTGGTAATTACTATTGATTAGTAATTAATGCTAGTTGTATTATTGGTAATTACTATTTATTAGTAATTAAATTTTGATGAAATTTTGATGTCCAAAAATTGGAAAAAATCACCCCAAAAGCTCAAAAACAACAAAATTGACTGGCTGGAATTTGCTACAGCCTGAAATTAGGCTGAAAACCCATTCTGGGTGCACCAGGGCAGGCCTGGGCTGCACCCTGGCTGCTGCCCTGGTGCAGTAGGCTAGCCCAGCTGGGCTAGCCAGAGGCAGGCCAGCCCTGGATGGGCTGGCCGCACCCCACACCCCCCCAGCCCGCCTGGGCTGGGGGTTTACACGGCCTCCCCAGCCCGGGTGGGCTGGGGAAGCGGGGACGCGGGCCGAAGCCCGCGTCCTACCCCAGCCCAGGTGGGCTGGGGATTTAATTCCCCCCCAGCCCGCTTGGGCTGGGGAATAGAAGACGCGGGCTTCGGCCCGCGTCTCAACCCCAGCCCAGGCGGGCTGGGGACTATAATTATCTCCCCAGCCCAGGTGGGTTGGGGTTGGGAAATTCTCCCCAGCCCGCCTGGGCTGGGGATTTGTGGACACGGCTTCGGCCCGTGTCCCACTCCCCAGCCCAGGCGGGCTGGGGTTGAAAATAAACTGCCCCAGCCCGCCTGGGCTGGGGCAGGCTGACGCGGGCCGAAGCCCGCGTCTAAGAAAAAAAAAAAAATAAATAATTTTTTTTTAAACCCTATTTCAGATTTTTTTATCTCCACTTCGCGATGCCGCCACGATCGCATTCGAAGTCGGAATTCGACGTATTTGGTCTCGTTGGAAAGGTGGAGTTTTGAACTCCATCTCTGTAAAATTTGGGCATCATCGGCGTTCGTTTGGTACTTCGAATTTCGTGTCGAAGTTGAACTCTGGTCGCTGTTGGTAAACAGTGTGAATCTTGTTCTGGGTCCAACTTTGAGACGTCGCTGCCGTTTCGTCTCAACTCGGAATCCAGAAATTCTTTTTGCATCTTAAAGTAGGGATGTTGGAGTACATGCCTGCCAATTTTCATGACATTTGGACACAGTTTGCTGGTCCAAATAAATTGCCGAACTTGGGTTCGCAGCTGTTTTTGAATGTTTACAAACACTTGGAATATTTTTGATGATTATCTGGTTTTCATTGATTTCTTTGAGATTTGTCTCTAGATTTCGTACACGGGTTTTATGAATCATTTTCAAAAGATTTTTCACTCCAAAATGGCTTTTGAAAATTATTATATAATATTATTTTAATTATTAAATTAATTACTCCATAATATGAGACCTATCAAAAGACCGTTTTAAAAGTGATTTCGAAAATCAATTATAAATCCGTTTTACACCATTATTTTATATAATAAAAATCTCACACTCACTTTTAGCACGTCGAGCGAAGTGGAAAGGTGCTTAAACGGTTAGGAAATCTCCGGCCTATGGAAACCGTGTGTATTTTCTTTCCGGTTAATCCCCGACCTATTCGATTGATCGTTTTGACCTTTGGGTCTAGTTTACCGATGATATGAGGTAGACTTTTTATTGTTTGGAGTGTGAGCATGCTATTGGTTAGGAAACCGTTTAGTGCGAACGTGGGGTATGGGACTCATTGTTAACACTTTGCGGGTTCCTCTCCAAGAAGTTAGTGACACATTAGCCTCTGGGCGGCCAGTACTGGACCTCTGGGTCACCACGCCTCTGGGCAACCGTCTCTGGACACCAGCTCTATGGAGCAGTTTATTTTTCGGCGTGTGCCTCTGGGCCTTTATCCTTCTGGGAAGGATCTCGCCGTCTCGCGCATTTCGCATCGGTGCGAGTGATCGATCACAACTCTACAGTACTTGGCAACAACGACTCTGGTCGGTGCACGTGCAATACTTGTATTATCTGATGATTTTTATATCCATTCGAGTACCGCCATTCGGTGTTGGTTCTATGGAACCATACGATGTAAGTGCGATTACCTTATGGATCCACAGTGTCTCTAGACACTGCTTTTCAGTGTTTGATTTCATTGACTTTTCAGTATATCCCCATGGCTCTTTGGAGCATCAATCTTTGCTTGGGCATTGATCACAGACTCTGGTCACTATTGGGACTATTGCCTATGCGCATCTTTTTATGGCTTTGGCTACGCCGATGATATGAGGCGACTTTATTTATTCTACACTTTGGTGTTGATTTCTCTTTGGAGATTTTTATTGTTTATTGATGATTAGGGATCGTCATTATATTCATGTGGTTCATAATATACTTCTCTATGGATAAGTACTATTTTATTTATGTACCGCATTATTATATATCTCAGTTATTACTGATTGTTTAGCTAGCCTGACCCGAGTGTTTTCGCTCGGGTCAGACCAAGTTGTTTCAGGTTAGGTCTCTGGACTTAGCTTCTGTGCTTCCGCTTGGACATTATCTGCTATGCTGATAGATAGCGCTTTTATTTGTCCACTATTCCGCTACTCTCTTATTATTCAGACTTTGATATGTACATATTTTTGACTCACATGTGTGAGCGGTGGCTTTGTACCCACTTATAGTATTTGGATCTGTATTGATGATGTATTGTTCTGGGATTTTATATCTGTTATGTGATTCTGTTCTGTGATGCTATATCATTATGTTATTATGCTTTGTCCTGATAGATCTTTAGCCATTTGTAATTTCGTTATAAGTATTTACCGAATATGTCGAACCACCTGATTGAGAAAAATTTAAATAGATTCCACCTTTCGACGTATTCGGTAGATAGTTATAGCTTGATTATAAATGGTCGCTTCCACCATACTCTATTCTCCGCTTTAACAGACAGTATTACTCCCGTAATACTCTTTGTTACAGTGGGTCTCGGAGTGGGGCGTTACAGCTTGGTATCAGAGCTTGGTTTCAGGAATAAGCATAATAAACACAGAACAGTAACACTTAGTACAATACATCCTAGTATGATTCGAATATTACAAAGCCCTTTCCTCATGACATTGGATAGATAAGTTAGGAATATGTTTAGGAATACATTTATATTCCGTAGTATTCCATTTGAATTATCTATCTTTGTAATCGTGCTTAACTCGCATCTTCATCTCAGCCTCGAGGTACGCATCCTTCCGTTCTCGAAGGTTCTATTTTATTTCATGATTAGTCTATTAGAGTTCTTTTGATACGGGTGTCTCTCACTCATTCGTATCAAAGGAACTAGTTGATACTTTATCTTTGGATGTTACTTGTAGGGTTTCTTCACTAAGGATTGTGAATCCCATTGGTGGATCCACGACCCTTAGCATGCTCTGTGAGAATATAAATATTGATCTTTGTGGATTTTCTTTCCGTGCGAATCTGCACGTTGTGGATTAGATGTTATAGACGATTTCTATATTTAAGGAATTGTGGGGACGCAATTTTCTTAAGGGGGAGTCTGTAACAACCCTGAGGTTGCATTACCGAATAATAAATTAAAATTATGATTTTAAGTTGAAAAGGGAGCTAAACAAAATTTTGGGAATTTAAATTTTGCAATTGGTTTGTAAATTAAAGTATTTTGGGTTGAAATGGGGAATTTTTAAATAAAAAGTGATTATGGGTTAATGGGCCAAATGAGACAATTACATGGGTTTAATTAAAAACTAGGATGCTTATTAGGATTTTTGTTTACATGATAACATTGGAAAATAAATAAAAGTCCTAATGGGTTTTAAAACCCCTTATCATGACCCATTAGCCTAACTCACTCCTTTATAATATCTCAAACCCATTTCATAACCCTAACCCTCCTCCTCTTCATAAATTCCTAAACCTAAATCTAAGCAAAACTAATGGCCTTCCTTTAGAAGACCCATCTCCATCTCTTCATAATTAGACTTGTTTAATCCTAGCAAGGTAATGCAATCCTAGGCCTAATCACCTTCTAATCTTTATTTTAATCTTTGAAATCTCTTTGTAATCCTTGGTTTTGTTCTCTTTTTAATTTTGAAGCTCTCTAATCCACATCCTCTTTGCTTTGGAAAGTTGCACTTGAAGTGTTTGCTTATTTGCTTGATTGGTAGAGGTAATTACTATTGATTAGTAATTATGCTAGTTGTAATATTGGTAATTACTATTGATTAGTAATTAATGCTAGTTGTATTATTGGTAATTACTATTTATTAGTAATTATTGTTAGCATAATTTTGATGAAATTTTGATGTCCAAAAATTGGAAAAAATCACCCCAAAAGCTCAAAAACAACAAAATTGACTGGCTGGAATTTGCTACAGCCTGAAATTAGGCTGAAAACCCATTCTGGGTGCACCAGGGCAGGCCTGGGCTGCACCCTAGCTGCTGCCCTGGTGCAGTAGGCTAGCCCAGCTGGGCTAGCCAGAGGCAGGCCACCCTGGATGGGCTGGCCGCACCCCACACCCTCCCAGCCCGCCTGGGCTGGGGGTTTACACGGCCTCCCCAGCCCGGGTGGGCTGGGGAAGCGGGGATGCGGGCCGAAGCCCGCGTCCCACCCCAGCCCAGGTGGGCTGGGGATTTAATTCCCCCCCCAGCCCGCCTGGGCTGGGGAATAGAAGACTAATTATCTCCCCAGCCCGCCTGGGCTGGGGATTAGTGGACACGGGCCTCGGCCCGTGTCCAACTCCCCAGCCCAGGTGGGCTGGGGTTGGGAAATTCTCCCCAGCCCGCCTGGGCTGGGGATTTGTGGACACGGGCTTCGGCCCGTGTCCCACTCCCCAGCCCAAGCGGGCTGGGGTTGAAAATAAACTGCCCCAGCCCGCCTGGGCTGGGGCAGGCTGACGCGGGCCGAAGCCCGCGTCTAAGAAAAAAATAATAATAAATAAATAATTTTTTTTTAAACCCTGTTTCAGATTTTTTTATCTCCACTTCGCGATGCCGCCACGATCGCATTCAAAGTCGGAATTCGACGTTTTTGGTCTCGTTGGTAAGGTGGAGTTTCGAACTCCATGTCTGTAAAATTTGGGCATCATCGACATTCGTTTGGTACTTCGAATTTCGTGTCGAAGTTGAACTCTGGTCGCTGTTGGTAAACAGTGTGAATCTTGTTCTGGGTCCAACTTTGAGACGTCGCTGCCGTTTCGTCTCAACTCGGAATCCAGAAATTCTTTTTGCATCTTAGAGTAGGGATGTTGGACTACATGCCTGCAAATTTTCATGACATTTGGACACAGTTTGCTGGTCCAAATAAATTGCCGAACTTGGGTTCGCAGCTGTTTTTGAATGTTTACAAACACTTAGAATATGTTTGATGATTTTCTGGTTTTCATTGATTTCTTTGAGATTTGTCTCTAGATTTCGTACACGGGTTTTATGAATCATTTTCAAAAGATTTTTCACTCCTAAATGGCTTTTGAAAATTATTATATAATATTATTTTAATTATTAAATTAATTACTCCATAATAGGAGACCTTTCAAAAGACCGTTTTAAAAGTGATTTCGAAAATCAATTATAAATCCGTTTTACACCATTATTTTCTATAATAAAAATCTCACACTCACTTTTAGCACGTCGAGCGAAGTGGAAAGGTGCTTAAACGGTTAGGAAATCTCCGGCCTATGGAAACCGTATGTATTTTCTTTCCGGTTAATCCCCGACCTATTCGATTGATCGTTTTGACCTTTGGGTCTAGTTTACCGATGATATGAGGTAGACTTTTTATTGTTTGGAGTGTGAGCATGCTATTGGTTAGGAAACCATTTAGTGCGAACGTGGGGTATGGGACTCATTGTTAACACTTTGCGGGTTCCTCTCCAAGAAGTTAGTGACACATTAGCCTCTGGGCGGCCAGTACTGGACCTCTGGGTCACCACGCCTCTAGGCAACCGTCTCTGGACACCTGCTCTATGGAGCAGTTTATTTTTCGGCGTGTGCCTCTGGGCCTTTATCCTTCTGGGAAGGATCTCGCCGTCTCGCGCGTTTCGCATCGGTGCGAGTGATCGATCACAACTCTACAGTACTTGGCAACAACGACTCTGGTCGGTGCACGTGCAATACTTGTATTATCTGATGATTTTTATATCCATTCGAGTACCGCCATTTGGTGTTGGTTCTATGGAACCATACGATGTAAGTGCGATTACCTTATGGATCCACAGTGTCTCTAGACACTGCTTTTCAGTGTTTGATTTCATTGACTTTTCAGTATATCCCCATGGCTCTTTGGAGCATCAATCTTTGCTTGGGCATTGATCACAGACTCTGGTCACTATTTGGATTATTGCCTATGCGCATCTTTTTATGGCTTTGGCTACGCCGATGATATGAGGCGACTTTATTTATTCTACACTTTGGTGTTGATTTCTCTTTGGAGATTTTTATTGTTTATTGATGATTAGGGATCGTCATTATATTCATGTGGTTCATAATATACTTCTCTTTGGATAAGTACTATTTTATTTATGTACCGCATTATTATATATCTCAGTTATTACTGATTGTTTAGCTAGCCTGACCCGAGTGTTTTCGCTCGGGTCAGACCGAGTTGTTTCAGGTTAGGTCTCTGGACTTAGCTTCTGTGCTTCTGCTTGGACATTATCTGCTATGCTGATAGATAGCGCTTTTATTTGTCCACTATTCCGCTACTCTCTTATTATTCAGACTTTGATATGTACATATTTTTGACTCACATGTGTGAGCGGTGGCTTTGTACCCACTTATAGTATTTGGATATGTATTGATGATGTATTGTTCTGGGATTTTATATCTGTTATGTGATTCTGTTCTGTGATGCTATTTCATTATGTTATTATGCTTTGTCCTGATAGATCTTTAGCCATTTGTAATTTCGTTATAAGTATTTACCGAATATGTCGAACCACCTGATTGAGAAAAATTTAAATAGATTCCACCTTTCGACGTATTCGGTAGATAGTTATAGCTTGATTATAAATGGTCGCTTCCACCATACTCTATTCTCCGCTTTAACAGACAGTATTACTCCCGTAATACTCTTTGTTACAGTGGGTCTCGGAGTGGGGCGTTACAGCAGCCATGGACGATTACTAGGGTAAATTAAAAAAAACAACAGAATCTATCGTATTACTCACAGCGCATGGACAAAGTACAATAGAATATATATATAGTGAAGCTTCACAGAATAGAATCTCATCAATAAAACTTCATAATAGTTGGATACAACCATCTGAATGGTCAATACATCAAGCCTCACTACATATCACTCAGAGAATATACAAACAGCGGAACACCCAGTACATATAGTAAGAAGATAATATGCAACCCTCCAGCTCGTCTTCGATATCAGCATCGTGAAAAGCAAGAACAGCACCTGTCACCTGCTACCTAGTCTGCCCGTCCCAAAATGGACGAACAGCCCAAGGCAATAAGAGTTAAAACATAAAGCCTTGAGTCAGACAACAGTCTTAGTGAGCAGTAAATTAACTAACAACATACCAAAAGAGCATAAAGGAAAAGGAATAGGAATACAACCCTCCCACTTCACCTCTTTCTACAGTGATAGCCCCCAGACACACACTAAGTAGAAGCAAACATAGCAAAGCATACAATTTAAGGTAAAGCAATTATCACTCGAGTCAAGGGCGATGTTTTCCAAGTACAAACCCCCAAGGCCTAAACCAAGATCAGATAAGCACCCAGAAAACACTGCTTTTGAGACCGAATGACGATACAACCAAACATCCATGACTCTGGCTATCACTGTTATCATTGCCTCGATACCATCGTTAATTTGAATGACCGACACATTCTTTCAGCCGTCCGTCAAGGGCTAATGGAAACCCCGGTTCTAGACATAACTCTGCACGTCATCGTGACCCGTGCCTAGGACTATCAAATCTGCCCAGAGTACTTGACTATCAATCATTAGCCTTTAGGGACTATCGAATCTTCCCAACGTACTCTTGCTTTGAGCATGCTAGAACCTTCAACAACGATGAGATCTCAGCCTTCTAGTCATCCTCCTCGACGACTATTTTCATACTAGCTCAAGCGCCTCTCGAGCAAACCATTATCCTCAACTCGAACCATTTCACCGAGTTATCAACATGCTTGGAATGATTCCGTCTGGATTAGACCAAGGCTATCTCATATCATACTTCGCCTCATCATCATCATAGCAAAGTCTCATCTCAACATCATCATCAAATCTATCCATATGAGCTTCATCATCCGCTACATATGCCACGTGCAGCTTTTCCAATTCAAGAGCCTTTCCCTTAGCTTTTGAATCATCTTCGACCATCTTGTCTAAATCAAATCATCAATCATCTAATTCATAGCAATCAATCAAGTCAAACATTAATCCAAGTAAACAAGCATTCAAATATGATCTAATGAACATTATTAACAATAATGGCAATTTCGTAAATAAAGAGTTGAAAGTCTAACAAGCATGAAAACATGAGCAATATCTCTACAATCTTGATGAATGAACTTGCATAGGTTATCATGTAGTAAAATGGTTGTCAAATCATCATGAACAATGGATCTATATGGATCTATACTTAGGTTTACAAAAATGCATGGAAATCACTATTTTAACACCAAATCAAGCCAACGATCCGATATACTCCTTTGGATCCGTGTGAGAGATAATCACCACTCACCCAATCACCAAAACAACTCAAAAGCAACACACTTCAGATCTGGACAGCGAAGGATCTAACTCGATCTATCACGAATCCGCTTCAAACGATGAAATCTCTCTTCGAAGAATGTAGATCTTCAATCTAAGCTCTTCGATCTTCGATTTGATCTTCGATATGGATGGAAGGAATCACTAGATTAGAGTGGAGAAAAGAAGTGAAGAAGTGTAGAAGTCGAGCTCTCAAAATGGCAGCACTTCGTCGCTTCGAAATCCGGATCTCAAAAAGTGAGAAAGGGACGAGTATTTATAGCTGAAATTCTCCCTAAGTCGTCACTCGGAATTAGGTCGTACACGACCTATAGAGCCACGACCTACGACTTAGAAAAAAAAATACCATGACCTAACAGCTTTGCCGACCTATAAACCCCCTTGTCTACGACTTACGACTTAGCAGCTAACTCCTAAGTCGCTCACGACTTAACACATATCATATGCGCGCCTTCTCACGACCTACGACTCAACTGAGACGCAACCTATCAACAGCTTCGACCTATCGTCCTAACTCAACACAGACTTACGACTTAACTCCTTAAGTCATCTACGACCTAACTACTCTAACTCGCTAACCACTAGGTCGCTCATCACTAGGTCGTTAACTACTAGGTCGTCACCGACTTAAGTCTTCCCTTCTTTAAGTCATCAAATGCTTAAGTCGTCTAATCTATAAGTCGGTCAACTTCTTAGGTCGTCTACCTCTTAGGTCGGTCACTACCTTAAGTCGGCCACTCGACCTAAGCCACCCCACACGTCCTAACTTCCACACGACCTATTCCAATCCCTAGGTCGCCTACGACATAACTTCCTACACGACCTAAGCTTCATACGACCTAACTCTTAAGTCGCTCCACTGCTACCCCAGCTTCCTTAGGTCGTCGCCGACCTACCCCTTAGGTCATTATCTCCCCTAAGTCGGTCATTACCTTATGTCATCTAAATTCTTAAGTCGGTCAAATGCTGTAGGTTCTTCCAATCCCTTAGGGCGTTCACTCGACCTAGCCTACCACGACTCAACTCCTAAACGACTTAAGCTACAACATGGCTTAACTTCTAGACAACTTAACAATACTAACAATCTAATAATGACCATTTTACGATGTTTTGATCCGTAAAAATACGGGTCGTTACATTCTCTCCCCATTAGGAATTTTGCCCCTGAAATTCCAAACAAATAAAGTAATCAAAGACTATTCTACACGCCTACCATCCATAGCAATCAACAAACCATGCATCTAATTCTAGCTTAGCGTACAGAATTCTTACACTAGAACAAGTTACAATGTCGTTAGATGACACGACACCTTTGGGCCATACCTTGAAGAGTTCAGGATGAGCTGCTTTCATCCTCTCTTCCACCTCCCACGTACAGTCGTTATCATCATCACTGCATTGTACCTTGAGCAACTTAACTACCTTCCTCCTAAGCTGTTTCGTGTCGGTTTCCACAACACGAAGCGGCTTACGAGGTCTCTTATCAACTGAATTCAACTTCGAAATCTTCACAGCTATTAGCAGAAACTACGGTATTCGAGTCGTGCACATACTTCCGTAGATACGATACGTGAAAAACATTGTGCACACCCGACATCTTCTCCGGTAACTCCAATCTGTAGGCGAGCTTTCCAATTCGCTCGATAATCGGGAATGGTCCAACAAATCTCGGAGTCAATTTCCCTTTCTTCCCGAATCGAATAACATTCTTCAGCGGAGAAATCTTCACAAAAACCATATCACCTACGTCAAATTCCAAATCCTTACGACGCTTATCGGCATAACTTTTCTGACGGTCTTGGGCTGCCTTCATTCGTTGCCGAATGATCTCTATGCAATCTGAAGTCTGTCGAATCATCTCTGGCCCAAGTATAAACTTTTCTCCAGTTTCTAACCAACATGTCGGAGAGTTACACGGTCTTCCATACAATGCTTCATACGGTGCCATACCAATGCTTGACTGGTAACTATTGTTATACGAAAATTCTACCAAATGAAGATGATCTTCCCATGATCCTTCGAAATCCAAAACACAAGCTCTAAGAAGATCTTCCAAAACTCGGTTGACTCTCTCGGTCTGACCATCTGTTTGAGGATGATAAGCTGTACTCAAACACAACTCGGTTCCCAAAACTTCCTGAAAGCTCCTCCAAAATCCACTAGTGAACAATGGATCTCGATCGCTCACTATACTCTTCGGGATACCATGGAATCGAACTATCCACTTAACATACAACTCGGCCAACTTTGATGCAGTCCTAGTCGATCGAACAGGAAAGAATCTTGCGCTCTTAGTCAGACGATCCACAATGACCCAAATCCCTTCATTTCCCGTTCTGGTTCTAGGTAGTCCATCAATAAAATCCATCGACACTTGCTCTTACTTCCATGTAGGAACTTCTAATGGCTGAAGCAATCCACTTGGCTTCTTCTGTTTGGCTTTTACCAACTGGCAGTTCATACACTTGGAAATAAAATTTCCAATATCCTTCTTCATACCTTCCCAGTAGTAGGTTCTCTTCATATCCCGATACATCTTATTTCCACCTGGATGAATTGTCAACTTCGAGTGATGACTTTCCCTCAGAACTTCACTCCTCAATTCATCTGTATCGGAAACAACTAGTCGTCCTTGCTTCCGAAGCCAACCCTCTCGATCGACCTCGAATCCTTTATCCTTCTCTGGGTCCAATCCAGATTCCAAATCACGGATAATCTTGACAAGCTTATCGTCTCGCTTTTGGCTCTCGCCAATCCTTTCCACAAGAGTCGGTCTTATCGATAAGTTTGCCAACATCTCAGGTTCCAATTCGCATCTGGGCCTGAAGTCAAATCCAGCTAAATACTCGAGAATCTTCCATTCTGAAAACATGGCTCCCAATCCTGCATGTCTTCGACTTAACGCATCTGCCACTGCGTTACCCTTTCCCGGAGTATAAGCTATACCAAAATCATACGATGCCAAAAACTCTAGCCAACGTTGCTGCCGAAGATTCAAATCCTTTTGGCAGAAAAGATACTTCAACGACTTATGATCTGTAAACAACTCGAATCGAACTCCCAATAGATAATGTCTCCATATCTTCAGAGCAAAAACAATCGCCGCTAACTCCAAATCATGAGTCGGGTAATTCCTTTCATGCGGCTTCAGTTGTCGACTTGCATACGCAACAACTTTATCCCTCTGCATCAGCACTGCTCCAAGTCCAGTACCACATGCGTCGGTGTAAACCACCATTTCATCATTCCCACTTGGAATAGTCAAAACAAGAGCACTTGTCAATCGCTCTTTCAGGATTCTGAAAGCATGCTCACACTTATCTTCCCATCTGAACACTTGGTTCTTTTTCGTCAATCCTGTCAACGGTGCAGCCACCTTAGAGAAGTCTTTGATAAATCGTCGATAATATCCTGCTAATCCAAGAAAACTTCTCACATCAGATGCATTCTTAGGTCTAACCCAATCCTAGATTGCTGCCACCTTAGCGGGATCAACCGCTATTCCATTTCCAGAGATAACATGGCCTAAGAACCTCACTTCACTCTTCCAGAAGTGACACTTCGAAAACTTAGCCTTCAGCTGATGTTTCCGCAAGATTTCCAAAACAATACGCAAGTGCGTCTCGTGCTCTTCTTCAGTTCTGGAATAAATCAGAATATCATCCACGAACACTAGCACGAACTTACTCAACTGATCTCTGAACACTCTATTCATAAGATCCACAAAATATGCTGGCGCATTAGTCAATCCAAACGGCATTACCAGCCACTCAAAGAAACCGGATGGTGTCCTGAAAGCAGTCTTCGGCACACTATTCTTAGCCACTCTCAACTGGTGAAATCCCATTGCCAAATCCATCTGAGAAAACACCTTAGCTTCGTGAAGCTGATCAAACAAGTCATCTATTCTTGGCAATGGATACTTGTTCTTCTTAGTCACCTTATTCAGCTCACGATAATCCACACACAACCTCAATGATCCATCCGCTTTGGTTGCAAACACAACTGGTGCACCCCATTCGGACACACTACGCCGAATGAATCCTTTCTGTAAAAGATTATCAACCTGCACCTTCAACTCTTGCTGTTCCTTAGGCGCCATCCGCCTAAGAGGCATCACAACAGGTCTGGCTCCTTCAACTAGATCTATACGAAACTCGATCTCTCTATGCGGCGGTAACCCTTTGACCTCGTCAAAGACATCCTCAAATGCATTAACGATTGGCAACGATGACAGTTCATCCCGTGGAACAACCAGCGAATACATGAAGCTCATGAAGACGCCTTCTTCATGCTTACATCGTATCACAATCTTTCACCCCTCCACATTCTCGACTGTCACCTCCAACCTCTCACAATCAACCTTTGCCGCATACTTCCTAAGCCAGTCCATACCCAAAATAATTCTGAACCCCGCAAAGTTCAGAACAAAGCAATCACAAACAAAAGAGCAATCATGACTCGATACAATCAGACCACGGCATAGCATACACAGACAAGACGAACCCCCAACCAGATTAGTCACAACTAATGGCCTATCAACAATATCCGGTTCTAAACCCAACCGGCCGACAAGTTCACTACAAACAAACGAATGCGACGCCCCAGTATCAAACAGAACTCTAACTGGAACACCACATAGGAAAAGAGTACCTTGAACCACCACACTCTTTCCTTTTTCTTCAGCGGTAGGAGCTTTCGAAGACGATGGAACAGCTCCTAAAGCATAAGCTTGCACAATCTGTTTGTCCTTCCTTGGTTCTGGACAATTCTTTCTGATATGCCCCGGCTTGTCACAGTTGTGACACTTCATCGGTACCCTCGGATTCTTACAATCCTTAGAGAAATGGCCCTTCTGCTGACAATTGTAGCAAGTTACTTCGCCCTTCGGCTTCTTCTGGCCATCCTTACCCTTCTGCTGCTGCTGCTTCCTCTTCTTGTTTCCACCCTGCTGTGGTTTAGACTCTTCCCTGGTCACAGCAACAACAGATCCTTCCTTAGGAAACAGATTCTCATGCCTGAGAGCTTTCTTCACAAGCTTCTCAAATGAATCGTCCAAATGATCCACCAACTGCCTCCCAAGATAACTGTCCAAGCCTATCACAAACTTCTCATTCTTCTGATATGCAGAATCAATATACGACCGGGCATACTTGGACAAAGCTTCAAACTCAGAAACATACTCAAGAACTGGTCTTCCATTTTGCTTCAGCTCCACAAACTTCTTGAACAAAACAGACTTCTGAGCTGTAGAAATGAACTTAGCTTCAAATCTAATTTGGAATTGCTCCCAAGTAATCTCTTCCTCCGGAGTATCAATAGTGATAGAGTTCCACCAATCAGAAGCTCTTCCTTGAAGCTGTCTTGATGCTAACTTCCTCTTAGTTGCATCCTCAATTCCCAAGTCACCAAGATCCTTCTACAAGCATCTATCCACCTCTGGACTTCAATAGTCGACTCTGTTCCCAAGAAAACCTTTCCTCCAAGAGTAGTATAGTCTTTACACAACTTAGCAAAATCCACCGGTTTTGGAGTTTGAACTTGAACTCCAACATCCACCGATGGCCCCGGAGCTGGCATCCTTCTCATGATCGAAGTCATCATAGCTTCGAACATAGCAGCATAATCAGCAGCCCCCTCAGTAGCACGGCCTTCCCTAGCAGCTGGTCTCCCTCTTCGACTCATCCTTAATATCTATAAAAAGGAATGATTAGCACACCTAGAGAAACAACTGCATAAAGGACTCAAACTCTACTAAGATACTATATTATATATAGTAATCATCCATCAAAATACAATTACGTCTCTCATACGTAGTTATGTCAACGAGCGTTGGGTAAAATCGATTAACCAATGCTCTGATACCAAATGTGACGACCACCCATGACCCCTGCACCGAATCTAGAGATAGTGCGCTGTAAAGTGTGCCAGGCAGCCATGGACGATTGCCAAGGTAAATTAAAAAAAACAACAGAATCTATCGTATTACTCACAGCGCATGGACAAAGTACAATAGAATATATATATAGTGAAGCTTCACAGAATAGAATCTCATCAATAAAACTTCATAATAGTTGGATACAACCATCTGAATGGTCAATACATCAAGCCTCACTACATATCACTCAGAGAATATACAAACAGCGGAACACCCAGTACATATAGTAAGAAGATAATATGCAACCCTCCAGCTCGTCTTCGATATCAGCATCGTGGAAAGCAAGAACAGCACCTGTCACCTGCTACCTAGTCTGCCCGTCCCAAAATGGACGAACAGCCCAAGGCAATAAGAGTTAAAACATAAAGCCTTGAGTCAGACAACAGTCTTAGTGAGCAGTAAATTAACTAACAACATACCAAAAGAGCATAAAGGAAAAGGAATAGGAATACAACCCTCCCACTCCACCTCTTTCTACAGTGATAGCCCCCAGACACACACTAAGTAGAAGCAAACATAGCAAAGCATACAATTTAAGGTAAAGCAATTATCACTCGAGTCAAGGGCGATGTTTTCCAAGTACAAACCCCAAGGCCTAAACCAAGATCAGATAAGCACCCAGAAAACACTGCTCTTGAGACCGAATGACGATACAACCAAACATCCATGACTCTGGCTATCACTGCTATCATTGCCTCGATACCATCATTAATTTGAATGACCGGCACATTCTTTCAGCCGTCCGTCAAGGGCTAATGGAAACCCCGGTTCTAGACATAACTCTGCACGTCTTCGTGACCCGTGCCTAGGACTATCGAATCTGCCTAGAGTACTTGACTATCAATCATTAGCCTTCAGGGACTATCGAATCTGCCCAACGTACTCTTGCTTTGAGCATGCTAGAACCTTCAACAACGATGAGATCTCAGCCTTCTAGTCATCCTCCTCGACGACTATTTTCATACTAGCTCAAGCGCCTCTCGAGCAAACCATTATTCTCAACTCGAACCATTTCACCGAGTTATCAACATGCTTGGAATGATCCCGTCTGGATTAGACCAAGGCTATCTCATATCATACTTCGCCTCATCATCATCATAGCAAAGTCTCATCTCAACATCATCATCAAATCTATCCATATGAGCTTCATCATCCGCTACATATGCCACGTGCAGCTTTTCCAATTCAAGAGCCTTTCCCTTAGCTTTTGAATCATCTTCGACCATCTTATCTAAATCAAATCATCAATCATCTAATTCATAGCAATCAATCAAGTCAAACATTAATCCAAGTAAACAAGCATTCAAATATGATCTAATGAACATTATTAACAATAATGGCAATTTCGTAAATAAAGTGTTGAAAGTCTAACAAGCATGAAAACATGAGCAATATCTCTACAATCTTGATGAATGAACTTGCATAGGTTATCATGTAGTAAAATGGTTGTCAAATCATCATGAACAATGGATCTATATGGATCTATACTTAGGTTTACAAAAATGCATGGAAATCACTATTTTAACACCAAATCAAGCCAACGATCCGATATACTCCTTTGGATCCGTGTGAGAGATAATCACCACTCACCTAATCACCAAAACAACTCAAAAGCAACACACTTCAGATCTGGACAGCGAAGGATCTAACTCGATCTATCACGAATCCGCTTCAAACGATGAAATCTCTCTTCGAAGAATGTAGATCTTCAATCTAAGCTCTTCGATCTTCGATTTGATCTTCGATATGGATGGAAGGAATCACTAGATTAGAGTGGAGAAAAGAAGTGAAGAAGTGTAGAAGTCGAGCTCTCAAAATGGCAGCACTTCATCGCTTCGAAATCCGGATCTCAAAAAGTGAGAAAGGGACGAGTATTTATAGCTGAAATTCTCCCTAAGTCGTCACTCGGAATTAGGTCGTACACGACCTATAGAGCCACGACCTACGACTTAGAAAAAAAAATACCACGACCTAACAGCTTTGCCGACCTATAAACCCACCTGTCTACGACTTACGACTTAGCAGCTAACTCCTAAGTCGCTCACGACTTAACACATAGCATATGCGCGCCTTCTCACGACCTACGACTCAACTGAGACACAACCTATCAACAGCTCCGACCTATCGTCCTAACTCAACACAGACTTACGACTTAACTCCTTAAGTCATCTACGACCTAACTACTCTAACTCGCTAACCACTAGGTCGCTCATCACTAGGTCGTTAACTACTAGGTCGTCACCGACTTACGTCTTCCCTTCTTTAAGTCGTCAAATGCTTAAGTCGTCTAATCTATAAGTCGGTCAACTTCTTAGGTCGTCTACCTCTTAGGTCGGTCACTACCTTAAGTCGGTCACTCGACCTAAGCCACCCCACATGTCCTAACTTCCACACGACCTATTCCAATCCCTAGGTCGCCTATGACATAACTTCCTACACGACATAAGCTTCATACGACCTAACTCTTAAGTCGCTCCACTGCTACCCCAGCTTCCTTAGGTCGTCGCCGACCTACCCCTTAGGTCGTTATCTCCCCTAAGTCGGTCATTACCTTAAGTCATCTAAATTCTTAAGTCGGTCAAATGCTGTAGGTTCTTCCAATCCCTTAGGTCATTCACTCGACCTAGCCTACCACGACTCAACTCCTAACTACTTAAGCTACAACATGGCTTAACTTCTAGACAACTTAACAATACTAACAATCTAATAATGACCATTTTACGATGTTTTGATCCGTAAAAATACGGGTCGTTACATCTGTAGATTATTTTCGTTTGTGAAACAAATGATGTGCATGCTTTTATTACAAAGTGTAGATGAAACTTTGTTCAAGGAATGCTATCAACTGCCTGATTTCCGATTATAGACAAATTAGTTTTTGATGCTTTACTCGGAGCATCAAAATCTTTCCTCAAAAATTTTCCGTATGCCCATGAAGAAAAAACTACTTTATTTTAACATACTATTTTATTCAGTTTATATGCTATAACTTATAATTGTTTGTTTTTCCTTGCTACATTAGGTTGTATAACTTGATCTAGCATGCAAATATTTATACGTCTTCCATTTTCTTTTTTTAATCGTTGCAGGTATTTTCTTCTATCAGTTTATTTGATTGTTATGTTTGCTTTTCCTAACTCTTCTTTTATTTGTTCTTGCAGCACCGCTGAGTATTGAGTTTTAAATACATACTTTAGCTTTGATGGTGTTTGGTTTATTCATATATGTAGTTTGATATGCTTAAATTTTAAACATCCACCTCTAATCTTGAAAGCTATAGATATGTCATGTCTTCAAGTACACATATCAATTTCAAAAGCTCTGAGTATGCCTAATCTTAAATATACGACGGTTTTATGTAAGGATGTCACTGCCAGGTTCATGAGAAGCTGCCTTTAAGTATGTGTTGATTTCTTAATTATACAGTACCGAGCATAATTCAGACATTATGGATATACATAACAATTTTCAATCTCCAGTTTTAAACATAAGATGTGCCTACTTTCAAAATTGTGTTGTTTAATGCATATATATGTTTCATTTTGAGATTGTGTGACTTTGGATTTTGGAAAATTATTTTCAGAATGACACAATCTCTGCATCTATGCTATTGGAAGAATGTAGTATTAAATATATGTTTTAGTAATTGGACCTTTTGCACATATACTAACAACTGTAACGTTTCGACTTTTCGACGCCCGAAAGTCGACATCAATACAACCACTGTATCAACTGCCAAACTATCGAATGTCGGAAAACCGAATTGTTTGGGTTAAAAAGAATAGGTAGAAGAAAACAGATAGAAGAATAAAGAAGAAGAAACATAAACAACAATAAAATCTCACATTCGCAGCGGAACAACATATAATAGATGAATAAATAATCTTTATAACAAAGAACTATATCAGTTATACAATACATCATCAGAGTTTACAACAACAACACAGATCATTGGACAGTTATATAACTTGTCCACATAACATAATACACAACGAAATAACACTAGTATTAGTGATACGTCTCGCCACCCAGCTCGCCTCCAGTTCTCCACAGCAATCCATCCAGATCCAAATGATAACCTCACTCTAGGCTGCCCGTGTGGAAAATTTTGGGCACCCAGAGTTTAGAAAGGGAACAATAAACTCCAGGTCAGTCTTGGGACTGGTGTGAGATCTTAAAAACAGTTATTTTCAAAAAGAAAATAAAAGAAATTCGCAATGCTTTTGGAAAATGAAACTACCATAAGGCCTCCCGGCACACACACAATGCAATCACACACATGTGGGAGATTTCTCCTTATGATAGTCAAACATGCTTGATACGCAAAATTCTTTTTAATATTATCATTAGTGCATAGTGTCGAAACATTTTGAAAGTATAATATTAATCTTAGCCAGCATAGGTACCATGATACTATGCCTACTATAGCTGCTATGTTAAATAGCAGGTTCTACAACTAAAACCGTACTAGGTTCGTATTGGGAATTGGATTTCCAACAAATGGTCAGGCTAAGGAACTTCCGATGCCACATGGAAATGCCTCTGGAGGGACGTCCCGAGAACTAACTAGCTCTCTGCCAACACAAGGTTGGGTTACCTCTTACGAGGTAACTACTACACGAGTATGCCACGCCCGGTCATTTGCGACCTTTATCTGAGGGCCCTTGATCACAAAGCAACAATCACACAGTAAATAAGATTGAAGCAACCACACAGGTAAATATCTGGGATCCATACCATAATATCACCTTTTTCCAGAAGGAAATGGCATACCCTAAAGGGAGCGACCCTCATAACATTGCCGCATTTTCCTGTTTCGACCATTTCCGGGGTGTGAGGTTCAATGAGGTCTCGTCCACAAAGCTACGCTTTACACGAAAGCCATGCTTTGATCACAAATGATCATCAACACACATCAGCACTTAGCATGCCACACTACCAAATTGGGAGTATATCACCGATAACCTTCAACTACATAACCTCTGAGCTCGTACGTCTCAGAGAAGGGTGTTAAGCTAAGAGAATAAATTCTCCTCCACCAACAGATATGTATTTGAAAGAAACCTGCTTTATATCTCAAAGTGTAGTGTCAAACATACGGCAATACAAGTCTGTTCCGGGTTCGAACAGAACGGAAGGCACTTCGTCCAATAAAGGAAGAAGCCCTTGCAAATCCGGTCTTCAATTGCAAATCCATAACGTTGTATCATTATTTGGAATGGCTTATATGACACAAAGTCCTCTCACGGCTAAACCAAATAATAAACGCTTGTTTTAAAAACAAATTCAAGTGCCATTTCAAAGGCAAATATTGATAGTCGGTTATTTAACTATCAAACAACATTCACAACAATCAACCAATTTAAATAATTTTCCCAAATTATTAAATTTCAAAATATCTTCGCAAGATATATATTTTCCACACTTCATCACTTTGAAAACTAATTTCAAATCACTTTTCACTCGTGGAATAAAATTCCCGATATTATTTATTTCCCTTTTTCTTTATAAATTCCATTGTGAATTTAAATTTCCAAATATTCACTTTCAAACACCAAATCAAATTCCAAATTGATTTCTAATTTCTTTTCAAGCACCAAATTAATTACAAATTGATTTCTAAGTTTATTTCCAAATACCAAATCATTTTACAAATCGATTTCTGAATTTATTTCCAAATACCAAATTATTTTCATTCAAAACACCAATTAATTTTCATATTGATTTTCCAAAGATTTATTTTCCAATATCAAATCAATTATCAAATTGATTTCTAAAAATCAATTTCCTTTTTAAAATAAATCCCTTTATTCTCCCAAACTATTAAAATCCGTATTTTAAATAAATTCTTCAACTTTCGAACAATACTATTCAAAACCCATTTATTAAAATCTTTTCCCATATTTTGGAATTAATTCGATAGGATTACAAAAATCAACTTTTATACTTTAATTGTAATGGTCTAGGCTTTTCTACTTTAATTTCCAAAAATCCAATTTTATTCATTTTCGGTATCCAACGATACCAAAAAATATATTCGGCTAAACTATAGCCTTCAACAATTTCAATCACAAATATAATCGTACATAGATTATCAATAAATCATCACACAACATATGAAACAAATTCATACAATTTGAGGAATCCAGTTGGATCCCTCTAACCTGATTCCCTGCATCCACAGATGTTAGCACAACAATTAAATACCCATTCCACTTCAAGGTGGAAAATCGTGGTATATGGGATTTATAAAATATCATCCGCTATTATGCGGCACATATGGTCTCATCCGCTATATAATGCGGGAAATCAATCACCAATATATATATACACTACTACATATACTACCACATCCAAACAGTCAATCAATAAATGCAATTCCAATTATTTTAATTTGAGTGAGAAGATCTCACCTTTGCTTTTATTTTGCAATCCATTTCCATTCCGGTTTGATTCCTTCATAGTTTTAGACCTTGTACAACAATTATATGATTTATTAATATTCGAACCAATCGAAAAATTAAATTTCTATTTGATAATTTAAATTAACCAATGATTTTATTTTAAACTAATACTTTAAATTTTAAACCAATTAATTTTCCTTTTCAAATTATATATACTCTTATAAAAATAGATTATAGATTTCCAAAAATCTAACTTTAATAAATTCTTCAAACATTTTAAAAATTCCTATATATTTTTCAAAGTCTTTTCCATATATAAATTTTTTCCTGTTTTATCTATATACATATATATTTAAAAGAAATAGGATTAATTTATATCTTACAGTAAATACTTTTAACAAAAATAGGTATGTATGTATACTTTTTATACATCTTCCTTGCTGTAAAAAAAATATATCTTGCTGTTTTTCCTATATGTATACAAATATACAATTTACTAAAATAAATTAAAATATACCTTACTGCATATCGAACGAAACCCTAGCTCCGGTCGAGTCGCCTCCTCCCTTCACTGACGTGCCTTCCCCTCGAAATGAACGCCACCACTGCCCACACCTCGAATCGCGACCATACTTCACCGTACTCGTCGACATCGGGACTTCACTTTCTCGTATGTGCCGCGAACCCAACCTCACGCTGCCAGTCATCGCCCTGCTCGTTCGATCGAGACATCACCCCCAAATCAATCGCGATACCCTCTGCCTTGATGCCGATTGCCTTATCCACTACATCGAGTGCCACGACATCTCGAAAATTCCCAAACAGTAAGCCCTAACACAACGTGCCTTCCCTCTGTGTATGCGCGATCGAGATTTTTTTCGCGAGTTCCTCTACATTCCCCTTTCAATTTAGCTTGGCACTCCATTTTTTTATGAAATCGATTTCGATTATTTTGATTTGAGGGAGGATTGGAAAGTGACGGAGATAAGCTCGTGATTTTTATTACTAAATGTACGCGGCCATTAATTTATTTTATATTTTGTTTGATTTTGTTATCTGCTCTGCCCTTTCCTTTCGTTTGTTTTAAAGCTGTAGGAGGCATACGAATATAAATAGAAGAAGATGGCCACACGTACACTACTAGGTCTGCACTAGGGTGGCTAATAACTGATGAAAGGAAGAGACAGATGTGGAGGGATTTAGACTGGACAAACAGTACATATGTATTATATTTAAATTTAAATCCAAATTGTCTCGAAATCGTAACTTAAAATTTTGACATCCTATCGAGGCGTGCTGCTAGGCGTTTATAATGTTATACGCCTATTCCAAACGCAATGGAAAAGGTTTCGAGTCCTAACTCGATCGTATGGAGAAGATAGCTTTTTGGATCCAGTTATTATATTAAATTATCGATATAGATTTTAGCGCGTTTATATCTCGTACGCTCACACAACTCCAAACACTACGAAAATTGAAATCCGATAATAATACAATATTACGGATCCAATGGAACTGGTTTCGTAGAATTCCGAGACTGTGTCTCGGAAGGCTATTTTTAAATATCAATTTAAACGATAAAATTCAAAACTGAACAAAACAGTTTCAAATTCAATTATGAAGCCTTTATTATCTTCAGTATTATCAATATAGATTTTTCAAAACTTCAAATTATTTTTAACAAGCTAAAAACTAAAGATACAATATTTTATCCAATTTCAATAAATTAAATTCAATAATTTTAATTGCCAAATTCATTCTGATATTTGAAATTTCAAATTAAACTAACTTTCAGATATTTAAAATCAATTAAATATCCAAATGTCAAATGTCCAAAATTCAGGGTCGTTACATTCTTCCCCACTTAAAAGAAATTCGTCCCGAAATTACAAGTTAAGAAGAATGATCCTCAACCCGTTTACCATTTTCCCAAAACCAAACAGTTTTATCAAATTCTCAAACCAATCTTCTTATCATAACCACACTATCATCCTTATTAATTTTCGAAACATTTTCATAGTTTCAAGCAACTTTATTTTACTTCACAATTCAAATTTAAATTTAAATTCAAATTTTAAATTATCCAAAATTTCTCAAAAATTTTCTAACTCTCTAAATTTTCGAAAAATTTCGCCAGCGACTCCTTTGCGCGGCTAGCTCGGTACAACTACAAAATGTCCCTACGGACTCCCAAATTTCAAAAGAAAACAAACGCCAAGTGGCTAGATCAAAAACCCAATCAAATTTCATACAGAAATTTTAAATACATACCTTTTGTTGAGAAATTTTATTTACCTTCTGCAATCAAAATCCCAATTTCTCTTGTTTTTAAATTACCTGTATCTACTCTGCAATAACATCCAATTTCAGCATTCCAATTTGATTTTCATCAAATTATTAACTTAGTATACTTCCTATACCAAATTTACTTAAGAACTTCCTTTTCAATTTTACTTAAATTCAATTTATCTCCAAACTTTGAATATTGAATTTTATCAACTATCTTCCATTCATATCTGATCCACATCATTACTTTAAATTAGCTCCATTCACTAATTTATTTTAATTTCCAATAAATTTAAATTCTTAGGACTTCGTTTTTTAAGTCCATTCAAACTAAATTTCTCAATTCCACTTTACTTAACATAATCTAAATTGATTCCAAGATCAAATTTTCAATTCATCTTCTAACTTTGAATATTGATTTTTATTCACCTCAACTCAAATTCTAATTTTAAATCATTTGTTGTTAAGTGAAAATTTCCAAAATTTCAAAAATTTTCTAACTCCCAAAATTTTCGAAAATTTTTGACGGAGTCTCCCTTGTACGGAGGAGCTTTTACAATTTGAAAAAAGATATAAATATGTATACATCGACCCACATGGTCGGAAAACAAAAACAGTTCATATTTCCTATTTTATTGCGTAGGCATACCTTTATTTAGCGTTTTAAGCAAAGCAGTTTATTTATTTAGCTATTTGCGCGACCAAAATGCAGCCAAACGGCCCCCGGTACCTGTACTTACTCAGTTTAAACATGTGAGAAATATAGGAAATTCATTAACATTTTACTTATTCTCAACAGTAAACACATAGTTTTCATAAGCAAAACATTCAAAATTCTTTCCATTAGCAATTTATATGGTTTCGATACAAATTAAATTTCTTACAACTACATCACACATCATTTCTATTCAATTCAAGTGATTTACAACTCACTTTCTTACATTCTATTCATTTTTAAGCGAAACGAATTCATATCCATTTCAATTGATTCAAAAATCAATGTCTATTTTCTTTTAATAACTTATAGAATTTTTATATGTAACATTCGGCCCTTCTGACCGCCCCTAGTCGGTAATTAAACCAACTTGAAACGTTCAAAATGACGGATTGTTATTTAGTTTATGTAATTTAAACAGAATCAGCCACATAAACACAGAATAATAATATTTCACTACTATGAATCTTTTTTACATACATCAGAGTTTATACAATTTACTGAATTTATACAGTGGAATATTTCTTTAAGTACAAAACTCCTGAAACAAAAGTGAGCGTTTACCCCTCTCTCTAACTTCGCTACTCGAAAATCTTCAAGCTGTAAAATACTCGGTCTGACCCGAGTATTACATTCAAAAGAAAATAATACATAGATCAGTCTAATTCAAACTCAGTTATTAGTGCATAAAAGCAATAATAATTAAATAGACGACAGTCACAAAAATTCTCGTCTATCCGACCCTTTTTTTAAAGAAATCGGATAACGGTAATTATAACACTTAACAGTGTTAAACAACAAATCAGCAGAGATAAATGGAAAGATTTTTAAATGAAGATGATTTAGAAAAGAACAGAATTGCCGAAACGGCGATTAACAACAAAAATCATCAATTTAAACTAATCAAAATACGATTCAAAATATATTGAATTAGCAACATAAAACAATTTTAGCAATAGAAAACGTCAATTAAAACATCAATTCTGATTGGCTGCAGTACACGCTAACGTGTACAGCCTCGCCAATACGACATATGAAATACGCAAAAGATCAATGAATCAAAAACAAAAGAAATATCAATTAAAATTCTGTCAATTCTCTGTGGCTGCAGTACACGCTAACGTGCACTGCCTCGCCACAACAGTAAAAGAAAATAGAAATCAACACAAGGTCAAATCCGAGTGATTAGGCTGGATTCGACACGAGTATAATTAGGAAAACAACACAATTGCATCAATGCGACGCAAACCAACAAGGCAAAATCTCAACAAAAAGCACTGCAGCCACCACAAATATTTAAGGGCAAGACTACAACCAAATGAAGCAAGACCACATGAATAAATATCAAACTTAAATAGAACATGCACCTGAACGTGATGGCACAGTTCAAGTTAACAGTAACAACACAAATACAAACTATGTCATACATGATACAGTGACAATTCCATAACCAAGTTCAAGTGTGCTAATGCATAAGAACATGAAGATATGCAACATGAATCTGCGTATCAATTTCAAATAGAAATGCATATGAACATGAAGATATGCAACTCAACTTAACTACAATGATCAAACTCAGTTCAACATGACAGCAAGAAGTGCCATGAGACCACCAAGCAGTGAACAATGAAGTCCACTATACTGGAAAGAAATAAGATGCCCAAGTGACAATGTACATGCTCCCAAAACTGTCGAACTATAAAAATGAACCACACAGTGGATGTCCAAACAGTAATGTAGCAACTCATCAGTAAATAGAGAAGGCAATTTGACACAGTTACAAGGGTAGGCTAATGATACATGAATATACATGTAGGGTGACAAGGCAGTAGCAAATGTTCAAGACAGAAGGCAAAATCGATAATAGTTCAACAAGTATCATTTACAAAAAACTACTATACTGGATGAATACAACAAACTCCATATGGTATACAGGTTGTTTTTAAAACATCATCAACATTCTCAAGTAAGTGTAGAAAACTATAAAATCAAGTTTAAAATTGTCAAAGCCGAAGCCAACATTATTTTATGAAATCAAATCGAATTGAAGTTGAACAGATCATAAGTCGACATCGTGATGACCAAGGTAGCAAGGAACACGATCGAACAACTCAATGTCGAAGCCATGACAACCACGAAAATCAAACAGATCAAAATCAATACAGTGCAAACCCATGAATGCAAAGTCAAAGGTAAGCCGATGCCAACAGAAAGATAAAGAGATCATTTAGGATCAAGGCACAACCGAGATGAACAATCACAATGCACACTCATGTTCAAGGGACAGTGCATATCAAAATAATTCAAATGTCGAAGTCAACCAAAAATAAGTTCAAACATTATCAAGAACCAAAGTCACAGTGAACAAAGCATGAACAATATAATGCACAAAACATAAAATCCACGATGTTCAAACTAGACAGGAGCTCGTGACCAAGGCTACAAGCTACTCAAATCCAGACAACAACCGAGCTCAATGCAACACGGTGGCAACTACACAATGCTACAGCAATCTCAATCTAAGGCCGAGGCCTTTAGAATTCATCGACTACCAAAATCATACAATGGTATGGTATGGTTCGAACCATAGCACAATTCAACCATATCACCAACGTTTAAGAAATCAAGTGACCGAAGTCAACAAGTGACAGGGGTACCGATGTGTAACAGTTTAAATAACATCAACAAAAGTATCGAGACCGACATTAAACAAGTCAGTGCCAAGGCCGATCCATAAAAATCGAAACAGGCTGAGTAAGGCAATTCAAACATACACAAATCAGAAAGTATCAACCTCAAAACAACTGGAAGTGGCCCAGATAAATCAACAAGCGAATTCAAAGGATTTTATACGAACTCGATTAACATCGCCTCCAAATCGAAATCAAAGCCGATGATACAAGAACGAGAACGAATTTAATTAACATCAGCAAAAATCCAAACAAACCCAGAAATTATGAAACATCGATCATCAAACAAAAATCGCGTGAAATTAAAAATCAGAGAAAACAACAACATTCGAACAAAATAGAATGGCCAATGCAAATCAGTTAATCACTTCAAACAAATATATATATATATATATATATATATATATATATATACGAATGTAAATACAGAGACTGATAGATGTGGGTGAAGAAATCACTCACCTTGTTTTTCCCAGCACGAATCGAAGACCGACAGTTGCTTGTCGAAGCGGAGACGAACTCAAATCAAACGAGGTGGAAATCAAAACCCTAATTGATTTTTTTTCGTTTGCGAGGCGAAATTAAATGAAAGAGGAGGAACGAGCGGAAGAACGAGATGGAGCTGCCATTGTTTATTTCTTCTCGTATGCTTTTACGAATGAATGAAAAAAAGAAAGAGGAACGGGTATAGGGTTTTAACTAAAATGAGGGGATCGGGTACATACTTGGAATAACACGGCCATGCTTTAGATTATGATGGTTGCGTGATTTTGGGTGGGGTAGAAGGCATGATTTTGGGATGCTGGTGTGATTAGATTATCATGTTATATTATTTTCATTTTAAATTCAATTTGTTTTTGTAGATATCTTCTTTAGTAAGCTTCATAGATTTACATTTTTTTTGAAGATCAACCATCAAACATTAAATTTACATAAGTAATAATTCTTATATCCAATCTATTTTCTAAGTCATTAGTTCGAATCTTTAAATACAAATTTAATATTCAATTTCAAACTCCTAGCTCAAATTTTAAATTCAAATATATTCCTCATATTAAACTTGAAAAATTCAAACAACTTCACCAATTTAAATCAAAATTTAATTCAATTATTAATTTAAAATAATTTAAAATTTTGGAATCGTTACAATCTTCCCTCCTTAAAACTTTTCATCCCCGAAAAGGAAAGGTTGTTAAAATTTCACCAATATTTATACCCTACAAAGCTTTACTAAGCTCAAAACTTATTAAATATAGGATTCATTTCATTTGTTTAATCTCACTAGCTTTGTTCATTATTTCCTTTTGTTCATCGATTTCTATAATCAAAACGCAAAAGTCTTTTACCAAAATTTCCGACTTACAAAACTCAGATTTAAACTTTAAAATTCTTCACGTTAGAGATTTGCATAATATATCTCTTCCAAAGCTGTGGACTTTCAAGACATTTTAAAGATCTTCTTCTTTAGTTTGTTTGGTAGGAATTATGTAATTTTAATTTCAGACCATTGATTTGCTATTTACCGTTTGAAAATACTTACTAACTCGAAATTTAACAAGTCTATCGTCGTTCTCACAGACATTAGGCATACGCTGGCCAGGCGCAGGACTAAAAATCTCCAAGTACTAAATATACTTGCTTCAACTTCCAGTGAAAATACTTAAAAATGTTTTTAAAATGGATATGGAAAGCACGTTCCCCCATAGATCACAGTTACCCGACGGTTACGCTACTATCCCAGTAGAATCGCTTGTAATATGTAGATTTCTCATCTCTTAAATTTTGCCATGGTTGTTGCCATAGATCGCAGTTCACACGGCGGTTACGCTACTATCCCAGTAGAATCGCTTGTAACCGTAGGCATCTCGCCCCTCAAATTTCGCTTGGCATCTAGATTGCAGTTTACCCGGCGGTTGCGCTACTATCCCAGTAGAATCGCTTGTAACCGTAGGCATCACACCCCTCAAATTACGCTAATCAATCAATACAATCCCATCGACATGATCCATCCCGAGGGATTCCAATTCAAATAGTCACTCCGACTAATGGAAATTCTACGTAGCTACGAATTTCAAATGGACACTCATGCTGAGTTCCAATACCTTCACAAATTTTAAATGGAAGGTACCTTTCCATATCCTCAGTTTAGAAAACATAATGTCATATATATGTAGTACTTCATTTCACATTTCGTACATATCATACCCATGTAAACTTACATAAGATTTCCATAACAATTACTTTCCAAACTGACGGGTTTCAAATTTACCGCATTCATATATATATATATAAGTTCCGAAAACCTACATATCCCATATTCATAACAAAATAGAGGATTTCAAAATTTTCCTTGGAAATTTAAGGTTATCTCAAACCCAATTCAAATTTAAAATTCCATTTATTATCGACTTCACATTCGATTTGGATCACACGTTACTTTGTCAATTCTCAACACAGAATTGATGTCTACCGATATATAACCTCTGAGCTCGTACGTCTCAGAGAAGGGTGTTAAGCTAAGAGAATGAATTTTCCGCCACCAACAGATATATATTTAATAGAGATCAATTGCTATGTCATCAATTCACAATGTTAGACATACAATCCAAACCGATCATCTGAAATTCAAAACTCAACTTATATTGTCTTTGGTGTCGAAGTTAAACTCAATTTAACTCAACGATTCAATCTTTTTTGAAAAATTTCAAATTGAACTAATTGTTCAAATTTCTCATTTAACATTTCAACTTCGACTTTGAAAATGAATTTCAAATCATTTATCCCTTACGGAATATATTCAAAACATTTCATTTCATATTTGGAAAAACATTTCCATACTTATTTTAAAATAAGTAATTCACAAATCAAATTATTTTCAACATTTGAAAATATTCGATATACTTAAATCAAAATTAGGTATATATTTCATCTTTAAGGAAATCATTCTCTTTCACACATTTATTTGAGTTAAAACAAATGTTACGTAAAACATCGTTACAACAACTCAAAATCACTAGTATAGGGATTCGAAATTTAGATAGATGTATAAATCCCAATACTATACAAAACATTTCCTTTCGGAAATCATTTACTATAACAACAGTGTTATAGTCCACTATTTCCTTTTATTCGAAAACGTCTATTTCAACAATGAATGTTGAAATCTATGGTTTCGATATTCAATGCCCTTTTAAAACATCTTTAAAACAATTAACTTCGTTTTAAAATATCACTTTCCCAAAACATGTCCACTTTATTCAATAATATATTCACAACATTTCTATACATTTTTTTTATTTTTAAAAGATTATCCACTGTCCAAAATTGTGGATATACTTCCTTTAACAAGCTATAAGAATTTACTTATCAAAATAAGTCAGTTCCGGATTTATAAACAACGTTTATAAATTCCATTCCTATTTATAAAGGCTTTAATTTCAATTCTGTATTTTTCATTCACTTATAAAATCCATTTATACTTCATTTTTTTTATTAACACTTATACAAACTCATTTTATAATCCCAATATTTTTAATTTATATAATATCAACTTTTTCAAATCTTCTATATAACCGTTTATAATAATTCAAAAATTCCAATTTAAACTATTATATAAATTTATCAATTTTCTATTTCCAAAATAATCAACTAGTTCTTTACTAAATCATTCATTGAATTGATTTTCAATTTAATCACATTTGATTCATTCACATTCAGTTAGTTCACTTTCACTAATTTATATTCAAGTTAGTTTGCTTTCAATTCAAATCAAATTTGATTCTATTTTGATTTACTTAGCTTTCAATTTGAATTCAATTACTTAGCCAATTTCCATTAATTCAATTTCATTAACACTTAATGAATTTCTATACAATCAACTAGCAACCAAATTTATTTAAATTGCTTACATTCAATTTGGTTTAACACATTTAATTTCAATTGGTTTATATTCTAATTCTGATTGAATTCAAATATTCACTATATTCACAACTTCTTAACTTAAGTTTTATTCAATTCATAACAACATTTCTATTTTATTTAACTTAACTTAGATTTCATTTCTAAAATCATTTTATTTAACTTTTGCTAAAGACAAATTCATATCACTATTCAGAATTCAGATTTTGTTTTACTTAACAAAACTGCTTAACCATTTAACAACTGGTTTGATTCACATAGTTAAGTCAACAAATAAGTTTCCTTCCCAAAACGCTATTTCATTAAGATATTTCTTCCCAATCTTTCCATAAACATTTACGTGCAAACTATACATAGCTTAAGGCTTTTATAATACATACATAGAAAATTTTGGATTACAAAAGATAGTATTACAAAATATATTGATCGCTTTTAAGATTCAGAATTATTGAGGACTATCGACTTCTTGTCTGGTAGTACGCATCTTTTCCGGACTTCCCTCTTCGGTTTGCACCATTTCAGGATGTATAATAGGAGGATTAACACATTCTAAGTCAACATGTCCCCAATTCCTACAGTTCCCGCAAAAATATGTGATGTTCCCATCCTTATCTATCGTCCTTACGCTTTTCGCTCTAGCTGATCGGGCTATAGCTTGCTTTCCATGCTGCCTTTCGGTGCAATTTCTGGCTATATGTCCAGTCTGGCGACAATGGTAGCAGACTGTCAATCTATCGACTGGTAAATCGAGTGCACGCTTCTTCCTTTTCACTTCAGGGCAATGACTAAGGAAATGCCCTTTCCTTTGACATTTAAAACACACAATCTCGGGACGAGCGAACCGATCATCTACATTCCTTTTCTTTCTCTTCTCCCGGCACGTAACGGCATAATGTCCTTTTTTATGACATCGATAACAGATAACATCATCATAGGGACCAGGTCCTTGCCTTTCATTGATTTTCCTTTCAATTTCCGCATGTGCCACTTCTGCTTCTTTACGGGCAATTGCTCTTTGTTCACGGCGTGCTGCTTTTTGTGCTTCGGTTTTCGCCATTATAGTTAACAAGATGTTTTCGAGTTTCCTATTAAAATTTGCAATCCCTATTAGAAAAAGGATGGATTATTCAATCATTTTCCTAAGACAATTTGTAAATTTACATTATCATGATATATAGGATTATCATTCATATTATGTAATCACTTATCCTTTTAGTTTAAATTTCCATCTCAATAATTTATCTAATCAAGTTCAATTTATTTAACTTCCTTTAGTTAAATTTCAAATCATATATTTATTAATGCTAACTCAATTCAATTTAACCTTTCTTAAGTTAAAAATCTTTATTTCATGTAACGACCGTGATTTATTTCCGTCGTAATAAATATTTTAAAAATCTGAAACGACCGCGATTTTGAGTTACGGTCGGAGAAAATATTTTAAATAAAAATTTTTAAATTAAAATTTGGAAAAAAAAATGTGTATGTTGTGAAGTCAGTAGCCTAAAAGTTGTAGCATGTTGGTAATAACATACATTTTTGGCTCTCACGTGTGTATAGGTCTAAGTGTTAAAGCTAGTTGGAAAATAAATTTTTGCCTTGCTGCCACTCATCTTGTAAAGCAAATGAATACATAAAGCAAGTGTGAACGCAAGTTTTTGAACAACGGCTCTCATCATTTGAATTTGCAGTAAGTCCTTTTCTTCTTTTGAACACGTCTAGCCTTAAATGAATTTGTACAAACCTCTGCCAATATTACTTTTATTTGACTTATACATTTCTGAAAAAAAGAAAGTGAAAAAAATAAAATAAGGGGCTACATCCTTTTGGTTTCATTTTTCTGGAGTAGCTCTGCAGAACATTAATGGCCGAGTGATAACTTTCTCTTTCAGATCTGGGGTGTATTTGGCTTCAAAACAAAATAAAGTGAGTTAACTACTCACACTTCTAATATATGGGCATCACATCTTTAACTTGGTTTCAAAATATGGCTTTAGTTGTTTTTGGAATTCTATTTACTGCGATTTTTACATCACTACTATCGTGATTTTGCACTGCATGTTGTATTTGCATACCAGAGTCAGTTGCATCCTCCCTGAAGTCATTCGCATGTCATAGTTGCATTCTCTGTCCCTGCCATGTTTTAGTCGCATGCGTTAATTATGTTGTGTGCGGGCTTTATTTGTTCAAAATTTGCAGCTAATTAAACATGCATGTGCATAATTGGTACTGCGTGTGTATTATCTATGGTACATGCAATTGAGTATAGTACACACATTCATCTATGTTAGGTATCATTGATGTTTTGAAGTCAGGCCGTGTTCCTCCTTATGCTTGTGTAATGCATGCCCATTTCATGTCTTGAATATAATTTTTGTTTTCATCATACTAGTAGCTATAATCAAGCCCTGTTATATATAGCATAAGTGTTCAAGGAGTATATAGTCCAGGCATGTAAAAATGTTTTATGCGAAAATTGTTTAGAACCTAGTTTGTTTCTACACGTGCATGCATACATTATGAAGTGGGAGAAATGTTCAAAACCACGTTTCTATGCAGGCAAGTGTACAGGTTATAGCTTGAAAATATTGTGTTTCTCATTATATAGGTAGCTATACCAGGCAATGTAAATATGACATAGTGTTTAAGGGGTTTAGTTTCTTTTTTTTTTTTGTTTTTTTGTTTTGTGAGATGGGTTACGTGTAAGAGTGGGCTACAACCTGTTTTTATCACTTTAGCTTTGGGTACGTGATGCTTGTTGTATCGCATGTTTGCACAGTAGCAAGTATAAGAAGCATTGCCAAGCCTATTCTATCTAGTGTACGTGCGTTTTGGTTCAGGTGTATCAAAAATTTCCGGACATCATATTTTAAGGTGTACATGCATTTAAATGTGTTTCGTGCAAATGTGGAGTTTAATAATTTCAGGTCTCATATTTTCACGTTTAAAATTTTTAATGCAGTCCGTTATTTAATTTGCATAGAACTGGTGTTATGTTTTAAAACGTATCCGGTTGCCGTTATTTTTATAACGGAATTTGTACGCCGGTAAAATATTTTTGAAGCGTGTTGTTTTGGTGGTATTTTTGACGAATAAAAATTACTGTTGTTTTGACTTCAGTAACCGTCAATTTTTAAAGTGAATTTTAAAGCGGTTATCCCGCAACGCTGATTTGGTATCCGATTGTACGGTTTTTGTGAAATGCAATTTCCTTGACGAAATTGCTACAGAGGTTGCTATTTTAATCACGTGTTTTAAAAATGGTTTTTAATTGAAATTGTTTTCAAATTTCTTTTTACAGTTTGCGCTTTCAAAAGAATGAGAAAGCGATTTAAACGATTCAGCAAAATTGAGGACTATGAACCCTTACTTTTACTGATTCGCTTAATTCCGGACTTGTCCATTTGAGAACGTAAAATGTATTTTTATAAAATACACAATTTTGCACTTTCAAGGAAACGATGAAGAGATTTAAACGATTTAGCAAAAGTGCGGAGTATGGAACCACAATTTTACTATTTTGGTTAAATCCAGAATCATTAATTAAAATATCTGTTGTTTGATGATTTTGATGATTTTGTGCGCTTTCGAGCCACTATGTTGGACCTTTGGGTCATATGTTGGACCTTGGGTCAAATACCAGTACTAGACATTCGGGTCATATGTTGGGCGCCAAAAATTATGTTGACAGTACTTGGTAGGCTTCGGTCATATGTTGATGCACGTGCGGCGTAGCTAAAACTCGCCATTTGTTGGGATCGATCCACTTTTATGTTGATTTTCTAGTTATCTATTATTGATTTCTAGATTTTGTGAATTGCTGTTTTGAATTCAATTGTGAATTTGAAAGTTGATTTTGATGGAGTTTGATGTGATTTCTTCATTTAACTATGTTGATTTCTTATGTTGAATAGTCTCATTCGAGATTATTATTATTTTACTTTGATGTTATTTATGATGCATTCACTTCTAAGAATAAATTAGACTGATCCGTTTATTATTTTCTTTTAAATAATACTCGGGTCAGACCGAGTTATTTCAGGGTAGTCTCTATCTCTGATTCAATAGCAGCTTCAGCTTTTGGGATATCGCATCATCTTTTGTCTAGCCTTCGAGGAGTGCTTTTGGATTATTGACTATCATCTTATGTATGTTGATGTATATGTATATGTACATTTGGCTTATGTATATGTACATTTGGCTCATGTGAACTATCGATTGTTGTATCATGTATTCCAGACTTGTCTTCCGCTATATATCTGATATTTCTGTTCTGGTGTGATTATACTATCAGTGTGTTGTTATTATGAGTTGTTTTGAATTTTCCTTTAGCCACTGTAGTTTCGTTTTAGATTTGGATTGAATTTATATCTTTGGGAGAAATTTTCACAACTCCTATTGATATAATCAATACTCGTCTAAGGCATAACTTACGGATGGTCGCTTCTAACAAGCCTTATTCTTCGCAATAGCAGACGTTATTCCGTATAATAACCTTTGTTATTGTGAGCATAGAGGTGGGGCGTCATAGCTCATAAGTCTCAGAAATTCGACAATGGTTTTTCGAATTAAATCGAGACTCAAATCTAAGGAGTCCTTACCGAAGAGAAACTATCGTAAACCTAAATTTAGAGGGGAATTTACGAAAAGGACTTGAATTTTCAAAATACCTTTTATTAAAAAAAATGATTTTTATACTTCTTTAGATTTGAAAAACGCTTTCTTTAAAGTGATTCTAGTAACTATTCATATTAAATGCCATAAACTAAGCTTTGTATAAACCAAAGCTCTGATACCACTTTGTAACATCCCGCCTTCTGACCGCCCCTAGTCGGTAATTAAACCAACTTGAAACGTTCAAAATGACGGATTGTTATTTAGTTTATGTAATTTAAACAGAATCAGCCACAGAAACACAGAATAATAATATTTCACTACTATGAATCTTTTTTACATACATCAGAGTTTATACAATTTACTGAATTTATACAGCGGAATATTTCTTTAAGTACAAAACTCCTGAAACAAAAGTGAGCGTTTACTCCTCTCTCTAACACCGCTGCTCAAAAATCTTCAAGCTGTAAAATACTCGGTCTGACCCGAGTATTACATTCAAAAGAAAATAATACACAGGTCAGTCTAATTCAAACTCAGTTATTAGTGCATAAAAGCAATAATAATTAAATAGACGACAGTCACAAAAATTCTCGTCTATCCGACCCTTTTTATAAAGAAATCGGATAACGGTAATTATAACACTTAACAGTGTTAAACAATAAATCAGCAGATATAAATGGAAAGATTTTTAAATGAAGATGATTTAGAAAAGAACAGAATTGCCGAAACGGCGATTAACAACAAAAATCATCAATTTAAACCAATCAAAATACGATTCAAAATATATTGAATTTGCAACATAAAACAATTTTAGCAATAGAAAACGTCAATTAAAACATCAATTCTGATTGGCTGCAGTACACGCTAACGTGTACAGCCTCGCCAATACGACATATGAAATACGCAAAAGATCAATGAATCAAAAACAAAAGAAATATCAATTAAAATTCTGTCAATTCTCTGTGGCTGCAGTACACACTAACGTGCACTGCCTCGCCACAACAGTAAAAGAAAATAGATATCAACACAAGGTCAAATCCGAGTGATTAGACTGGATTCAACACGAGTATAATTAGGAAAACAATCCAATTGCATCAATGCGACCCAAACCAACAAGGAAAAATCTCAACAAAAAGCACTGCAGCCACCACAAATATTTAAGGGCAAGACTGCAACCAAATGAAGCAAGACCACATGAATAAATATCAAACTTAAATAGAACATGCACCTGAACGTGATGGCACAGTTCAAGTTAACAGTAACAACACAAATACAAACTATGTCATACATGATACAGTGACAATTCCATAACAAAGTTCAAGTGTGCTAATGCATAAGAACATGAAGATATGCAACATGAATCTGGGTATCAATTTCAAATAGAAATGCATATGAACATGAAGATATGCAACTCAACTTAACTACAATGATCAAACTCAGTTCAACATGACACAGTTACAAGGGCAAGCTAATGATACATGAATATACATGTAGGGTGACACGGTAGTAGCAAATGTTCAAGACAGAAGGCAAAATCGATAATAGTTCAACAAGTATCATTTACAAAAATCTACTATACTGGATGAATACAACAAACTCCATATGGTATACAGGTTGTTTTTAAAACATCATCAACATTCTCAAGTAAGTGTAGAAAACTATAAAATCAAGTTTAAAATTGTCAAAGCCGAAGCCAACGTTATTTTATGAAATCAAATCGAATTGAAGTTGAACAGGTCATAAGTCGACATCGTGATGACCAAGGTAGCAAGGAACACGATCGAACAACTCAATGTCGAAGCCGTGACAACCACGAAAATCAAACAGATCAAAATCAATACAGTGCAAACCCATGAATGCAAAGTCAAAGGTAAGCCGATGCCAACAGAAAGATAAAGAGATCATTTAGGATCAAGGCACAGCCGAGATGAACAATCACAGTGCACACTCATGTTCAAGGGACAGTGCATATCAAAATAATTCAAATGTCGAAGTCAACCAAAAATAAGTTCAAACATTATCAAGAACCAAAATCACAGTGAACAAAGCATGAACAATATAATGCACAAAACATAAACTCCACGATGTTCAAACTAGACAGGAGCTCGTGACCAAGGCTACAAGCTACTCAAATCCAAACAACAACCGAGCTCAATGCAACACGGTGGCAACTACACAATGCTACAGCAATCTCAATCTAAGGCCGAGGCCTTTAGAATTCATCGACTACCAAAATCATACAATGGTATGGTACGGTTCGAACCAAAGCATAGTTCAACCATATCACCAACGTTTAAGAAATCAAGTGACCGAAGTCAACAAGTGACAGGGGTACAGATGTGTAACAGTTTAAATAACATCAACAAAAGTATCGAGACCGACATTAAACAAGTCAGTGCCAAGGCCGATCCATAAAAATCGAAACAGGCTGAGTAAGGCAATTCAAACATACACAAATCAGAAAGTATCAACCTCAAAACAACTGGAAGTGGCCCAGATAAATCAACAAGCGAATTCAAAGGATTTTATACGAACTCGATTAACATCGCCTCCAAATCGAAATCAAAGCCGATGATACAAGAACGAGAACGAATTTAATTAACATCAGCAAAAATCCAAACAAACCCAAAAATTATGAAACATCGATCATCAAACAAAAATCGCTTGAAATTAAAAATCAGAGAAAACAACAACATTCGAACAAAATAGAATGGCCAATGCAAATCAGTTAATCACTTCAAACAAATATATATATATATATATATATATATATATATATACGAACGTAAATACAGAGATTGATAGATGTGAGTGAAGAAATCACTCACCTTGTTTTTCCCAGCACGAATCGAAGACCGACAATTGCTTGTCGAAGCGGAGACGAACTCAAATCAAACGAGGTGGAAATCGAAACCCTAATTGATTTTTTTTTCCGTTTGCGAGGCGAAATTAAATGAAAGAGGAGGAACGAGCAGAAGAACGAGATGGAGCCGCCATAGTTTATTTCTTCTCGTATGCTTTTACGAATGAATGAAAAAAAGAAAGAGGAACGGGTATAGGGTTTTAACTAAAATGAGGGGATCGGGTACATACTTGGAATAACACGGCCATGCTTTAGATTATGATGGTTGCGTGATTTTGGGCGGGGTTGAAGGCATGATTTTGGGATGCTGGTATGATTAGATTATCATGTTATATTATTTTTATTTTAAATTCAATTTGTTTTGTAGATATCTTCTTTAGTAAGCTTCATAGATTTACATTTGTTTTGAAGATCAACCATCAAACATTAAATTTACATAAGTAATAATTCTTATATCCAAACTATTTTCTAAGTCATTAGTTTGAATCTTTAAATACAAATTTAATATTCAATTTCAAACTCCTAGCTCAAATTTTAAATTCAAATATATTCCTCATATTAAACTTGAAAAATTCAAACAACTTCACCAATTTAAATCAAAATTTAATTCAATTATTAATTTAAAATAATTTAAAATTTTGGGATCGTTACATTATATAACCTCGTTTGCGTCAAACGACAACCATTTATATGCAAATTCAACGATATTCACTTAATAGAATATCCATTCTAGTTTAGAACTAATTTAAATTGATACCAAATCAATTTATACTTTATTCTATTTCATTTCCAATTGATTCCATTCTATTCCATTTGCATTCCATTAATCAAACAAATTTCATTGAAAACCATTCAATAAAATTTGACAACAACCATTTCACAATTTTTTTTCTTAAGTCGAGCTTTTATCCAAATATTGCTTAAGTTATTTCAACTCAAAACTCAAATTATAATTTCCTTGTAAACAATTTCTAATTTAAATCTTTGATTTGATTTTTTTTCATTTATCAAATCCATTCCATCTACTAATTTAATTCAATTAGTATATTCACTTATCCCTTTTAAATTTCAAATTTCCATATTCAATTCATCCTGAATTTACTTTATCAATAACAAGGAAATTTTCAATTTATTTCTACTACTTACTTGAATTTATATGCAAATTCAAACCATTTTCAAATTTTCCTCACAACTCTACTTTAATTTAACTAATTCAACTTCCAATTAATTATTTCATGATTTAATAAATTATCAAGTCAGTTTACTTGAACTCAATCCATTTTATTTTATTTCCAAGTTTGGATTTTTTCTTCGACTTGATTCAAATCAAATCTCATTTCATTTTTCAATTCCAATTCATTTATTTACAAATGTAACCTCATTTGTTCATTCACTTATTCACAATTACCATTTCACAATTTCCAGTTTAATCTTCATTAATTTAGAATATTTTCTCAACTCCAAATTCTACTTAAGAATTTCATCATTTATTTCTTAAGTTCAATATCAATATTCTATATAGTTTCCATATTTACTTCCAATTCACCATTTTGGTTAATAACCACTTATATTTAAACTGAATTTCAAATTCCATATGAATTCAATTTATCTTTCATTTCACAAATATTGAATCCAATTTTATTTCAATACTTCGCTTCATTTGGTCCAACTTGACAAATTTTCCACCAAAATTTCAAATTTTAAAACCTTTCAAAAACATTTTCAAATATTTCTCTGGAATTCTATTTCAAATTATAAATCACATTTACAATTTACATTTACAAATCCCGTTCATATATGAACTTTATTTCCTTATCCTTTCAATTCATATTTATAAATTTCATTTGTTTAATGAATTTATCTCCAAATCTTTGGTTATACCATTATTTTTAATTTCCATACAATAATGATGATAATTCAATATTATCTCTTCCTAACAACCAAGCATCCATATACTATAATAATTTACGGAAAATGATTTCTTTTCTATACAAAAATAGTTTTGGGTAAAATTATTTCGTTTACCCTATTTAAAACAATACCGTGTCAGTTTATCTTATTTAAGAGTTTAGAAACCCCTATCGATTACAGTTGGCCAAACTGCACCGACCAGAATCTATAAACAATCAACCGATAAGTCAACACAATATAAAACAAATTTTTGTATTCACTAACAAATACGCGCTTATATCTATTATTACACTCACACTCATTCTAGAGTACTACTGACTCTATCTCTAATGAGTAACACCCAACAGAGCCAAGGTTGTCGCTTAACCAATTGCTCTGATACCACTTTGTAAAGATCTAGGCTTTTCAACCATCGACACCGGCGACCGGTAGGCTTTGCAACCATCCCAGACCCACCGTGGCTTACAATGGTACCCTGCCCTTGCTTTTACGACCAGCCTTTCGACTGTCACGCCTTACGGCTAACCAACCCCTCGATACTAAATGTCAGGGACATGTAGGGGTAAGAGTCTCCTGTTTGCCACCTAACACGAAGCGAGAACCCCCTATCACATTTCACAAAGATAAGCAAGGTCAGTCATGAGACTGGTGTGAGATCTTAAAAACAGTTATTTTCACAAAGAAAATAAAAGAAATTCGCAATGCTTTTGGAAAATGAAACTACCATAAGGCCTCCCGGCACACACACAATTAGGCCTGTCAATGGTACGGGTTTCGGCCCGAGACCGGTCCAAACCCGTCCTATTAATGCGGGTAGGGGTTTTGTGTTTTACTACCCAAGCCCGACACGGACCCGACCCGGGTCAGATACGGCAAAATCCGGCCTGGTTAGGCCCGACCCGACTATTAGTTTTCCGTCGTATCAAAACATGAATGTGTATGTTATTTATTTAGCATTTTTTTTGTTTACATGTACATATTTTTGCATACTTCTGTTGTTAACTTGACTACATCACCGTCCACTTTATATGTTAACATTGTTTGTATACAAATTTTACCAAAGTTGCAGTTTTAAAATATTGACTTAACATAAATATTCTGAGTTAGGTATACGGTTATTATCCAGCGGGCCTAAAAAGCCCGATAGGCCGGGCTTGGATATTGGGTTGAAATACCCTGCAGGTTCGGGCCGGGCTCGGGTTTTAATTATTGTAATCGGACTCGGGTTCGAGTTTTATAATACCCGGACCGAACCCGGCCCATTGACATGCCTACACACAATGCAATCGCACACATGGGGGAGATTTCTCCTTATGATAGTCAAACATGTTTGATACACAAAATTCTTTTTAATATTATCATTAGTGCATAGTGTCGAAACATTTCGAAAGTATAATATTAAGCTTAGCCAGCATATGTACCATGATACTATGCGTACTATACCTGCTATGTTAAATAGCAGGTTCTACAACTAAAACCGTACTGGGTTCGTATTGGGAATTGGATTTCCAACAAATGGTCAGGCTAAGGAACTTCCTATGCCACATGGAAACGCCTCTGGAGGGACGTCCCGACAACTAACTAGCTCTCTGCCAACACAAGGCCGGGTTACCTCTTACTAGGTAACTACTACACGAGTATGCCACCCCCCGGTCATTTGCGACTTTATCCGAGGGCCCTCGATCACAAAGCAACAATCACACAGTAAATGAGATTGGAGCAACCACACAGGTAAATATCTGGGCTCCATACCATAATATCACCTTTTCCCAGAAGGAAATGACATACCCTAAAGGGAGCGACCCTCGTAACATTGCCGCATTTTCCTGTTTCGACCATTTCCGGGGTGTGAGGTTCAATGAGGTCTCGTCCACAAAGCTACGCTTTACACGAAAGCCATGCTTCGATCACAAATGATCAACAAATGATCATCAACACACAGCAGCACTTAACATGCAACACTACCAAATTGGAAGTATATCACCGATAACCTTCAACTACATAACCTCTGAGCTCGTACGTCTCAGAGAAGGGTGTTAAGCTAAGAGAATAAATTCTCCGCCACCAACAGGTATGTATTTGAAAGAAATCTGCTTTATATCTCAAAGTGTAGTGTCAAACATACGGCAATACAAGTCTGTTCCGGGTTCGAACAGAACGGAAGGAACTTCGTCCAATAAAGGAAGAAGCCCTTGCAAATCCGGTCTTCAATTGCAAATCCATAACGTTGTATCATTATTCGGAATGGCTTATATGACACAAAGTCCTCTCCCGGCTAAACCGAATAATAAACGCTTGTTTTAAAAACAAATTCAAGTGCCATTTCAAAGGCAAATATTGATAGTCGGTTATTTAACTATCAAGCAACATTCACAACAATCAACCAATTTAAATAATTTTCCCAAATTATTAAATTTCAAAATATCTTCGCCAGATATATATTTTCCACACTTCATCACTTTGAAAACTAATTTCAAATCACTTTTCACTCACGGAATAAAATTCCCGATATTATTTATTTCCCTTTTTCTTTATAAATTCCATTGTGAATTTAAATTTCCAAATATTCACTTTCAAACACCAAATCAAATTCCAAATTGATTTCTAATTTCTTTTCAAGCACCAAATCAATTACAAATTGATTTCTAAGTTTATTTCCAAATACCAAATCATTTTACAAATCGATTTCTGAATTTATTTCCAAATACCAAATTATTTTCTTTCAAAACACCAATTAATTTTCATATTGATTTTCCAATATCAAATCAATTATCAAATTGATTTCTAAAAATCAATTTCCTTTTTAAAATAAATCCCTTTATTCTCCCAAACTATTTAAAATCCGTATTTTAAAAAAATTCTTCAACTTTCGAACAATACTATTCAAAATCCATTTATTAAAATCTTTTCCTATATTTTGGAATTAATTCAATAGGATTACAAAAATCAACTTTTATACTTTAATTGTAATGGTCTAGGCTTTTCTACTTTAATTTCCAAAAATCCAATTTTATTTATTTCCGGTATCCAATGATACCAAAAAATATATTCGGCTAAACTATAGCCTTCAACAATTTCAATCACAAATATAATCATACACAGATTATCAATAAATCATCACACGACATATGAAACAAATTCATACAATTTGAGGAATCCAGTTGGATCCCTCCAACCTGATTCCCTGCATCCACAGATGTTAGCACAACAATTAAATACCCATTCCACTTCGAGGTGGAAAATCGTGGTATATGGGATTTATAAAATATCATCCGCTATTATGCGGCACATATGGTCTCATCCGCTATATAATGCGGGAAATCAATCACCAATATATATATATACACTACTATATATACTACCACATCCAAACAGTCAATCAATAACTGCAATTCCAATTATTTTAATTTGAGTGAGAAGATCTCACCTTTGCTTTTATTTTGCAATCCATTTCCATTCCGGTTTGATTCCTTCACAGTTTTAGACTTTGTACAACAATTATATGATTTATTAATATTCGAACCAATCGAAAAATTAAATTTCTATTTGATAATTTAAATTAACCAATGATTTTATTTTAAACTAATACTTTAAATTTTAAACCAATTAATTTTCCTTTTCAAATTATATATACTCTTATAAAAATAGATTATAGATTTCCAAAAATCTAACTTTTATAAATTCTCCAAACATTTTAAAAATTTCTATATATTTTTCAAAGTCTTTTCCATATATAATTTTTTTCCTGTTTTATCTATATACATATATATTTAAAAGAAATAGGATTAATTTATATCTTATAGTAAATACTTTTAACAAACATAGGTATGTATGTATATTTTTTTATACATCTTCCTTACTGTAAAAATATATCTTGCTGTTTTTCCTATATGTATACAAATATACAATTTACTAAAATAAATTAAAATATACCTTACTGCATATCGAACAAAACCCTAGCTCCGGTCGAGTCGCCTCCTCCCTTCACTGACGTGCCTTCCCCTCGAAACGAACGCCACCACTGCCTACACCTCGAATCGTGACCATGCTTCACCGTACTCGTCGACATTACACTTCACTTTCTCGTATGTGCCGTGAACCCAACCTCGCGCTGCCAGTCATCGCCCTGCTCGTTCGATCGAGACATCACCCCCAAATCAATCGCGATACCCTCTGCCTTAATGCCGATTGCCTTGTCCACTGCATCGAGTGCCACGACATCTCGAAAATTCCCAAACAGTAAACCCTAACACAACGCACCTTCCCTCTGTGTACGCGCGATCGAGATTTTTTTCGCGAGTTCCTCTACGTTCCCCTTTCAATTTAGCTCGACACTCCATTTTTTTATGAAATCGATTTTGATTATTTTGATTTGAGGGAGGATTGGAAAGTGATGGAGATAAGCTTGTGATTTTGATTACTAAATGTACGCGGCCATTAATTTATTTTATATTTTGTTTTATTTTGTTATCTGCTCTGCCCTTTCCTTTCGTTTGTTTTAAAGCTGTAGGAGGCATACGAATATAAACAGAAGAAGATGGCCATGCGTACACTACTAGGTCTGCACTAGGGTGGCTAATTGCTGATGAAAGGAAGCGACATATGTGAAGGGATTTAGACTGGACAAACAGTACATATGTATTATATTTAAATTTAAATCCAAATTTTCTCGAAATCGTAACTTAAAATTTTGACATCCTATCGAGGCGTGCTGCTAGGCGTTTATAATGTTATACGCCTATTCCGAACGCAATGGAAAAGGTTTCGAGTCCTAACTCGATCGTATGGAGAAGATAGCTTTTTGGATCTAGTTATTATATTAAATTATCGATATAGATTTTAGCGCGTTTATATCTCGTATGCTCACACAACTCCAAACACTACGAAAATTGAAATCCGATAATAATACAATATTATGGATCCAATGGAACTGGTTTCGTAGAATTCCGAGACTATGTCTCGGAAGGCTATTTTTAAATATCAATTTAAACGATAAAATTCAAAACTGAACAAAACAGTTTCAAATTCAATTCTGAAGCCTTTATTATCTTCAGTATTATCAATATTGATTTTTCAAAACTTCAAATTATTTTTAACAAGCTAAAAACTAAAGATACAATATTTTATCCAATTTCAAAAAATTAAATTCAATAATTTTAATTGCCAAATTCATTCTGATGTTTGAAATTTCAAATTAAACTAACTTTCAGATATTTAAAATCAATTAAATATCCAAATGTCAAATGTCCAAAATTCAGGGTCGTTACAACAACCGTGGGTCATACCTTTATTGGTGACACTAAGATTGGATATGGTCCACATGCATGCAGCCTGTGCTTATATTGGCAAATTTGCTCATTAAAGCTTCGATACATTGCATGCTTTCAAAACTTCAGTAAATATGATAAGAACAAAATCAGTCATTGCGCTCTCTAAGACGAGATACCACTAAATCAAACAACAAAAAATTACTATATGCATTCATTTTTTTGCTCTTAAATTTGATATGCATAATATTTTAAAATTAGTGCTCATTCATTTATATCTCATAAATGAAACCATTATCATCTCTTTATAATCTAGCAATTTAGCGCATTAAAATCATAAAACAAACAATGGACGTCAAACAATCCGATAAACAAAAATGGGCACACGATAAGGCATCACCTACCAAAACTACAATAGGGGAAAATAAAAAAGAAGTACAAGAACAACCACGCAACGATCAACACACCCTCTTGATAGACGACTATGGCTGGGATCCAAATTTTACTTCTAAGTTGGTAAGTTATATACTAATATATTACTATATATATATACACACGAGTGTTATGGCACGCGCTTCGCGCGTGAATTGTTTTTCTTATAAATTGTATATGTTTAAATTAGTTAAAAAAATGATTTTTTTATTTTCAAGTGATATTAAAATTTGTATATTTGTAAAGAAGTATATTGAATTTGTAAAGGAAGTTTAATTTTAGATTCTATTTTATTTTGAATTTGTAAAGCATGTTTAATTGTTGGAAACCTACTTTTAGGAGTGTTTGAATTTGTAAAAAAGTTTAATAATATTAGGTCCTATTTTTAAGTGATTAAGATTTGATAATATATAGAAGAGCATTTTCGGTAGTTCACGTTTACACCAAAAAAGTGTGACACCAAAGCTATTTCAACTATTATTAAAGATTATTATTATATATATATATATATATGTATATGTATATATATGCACATATATATATGCATATACACACACACATACATACACATACACAAATATAATAACAAGTATTCATTATCTAATCTTATTTTTCTTCGTTTATTTTTGCAGATAAATTATTTGGAGAAAAATGGATGGTGACAACGAAGACAACTAAAATGAAATTATTTATCGTCGTATCTTTAATAATAGTTAATTAGGACAAATGTATATCGTTTAGTATTATCGTACTAAATGCTTCATTATTAGATTTTTGTTTAACATTTATGTTTGTTAGTTATATTACCTTGCCATTTTTTTAATAGTATATAAATTATTGTGCATGATTAACAAATTTAAAGCCTTATTAATCATACATGACTATTTATATTTTAATACAGTTGCGTACCAAAAATGAATAATCAAAGAAGGCGAAATAGAAGAATAAATGTTTCAACCGATGAACAAAGAGAAATTAACCGAGTAAGAGAAAGAGAACGAAGACAAGCCATAACTCCGGAGGAAAGAGAAGCATATCTTGCTTGACGTCGTCAGGCTTATAGACTACGCCGAGAAAGGCTTCAAAATACGTCTTTAAGTAAAAATTTAGATGGGATAACCAATGAAAATTTTTATGACATGCATCAACCAAATGAAGAATTATTTACAATATCGCAAGTAAACAACCACCAAACAAATTTAAATCAATCTGAAGAAACTGACATGATGGTTATAGAGACAATTAACTCAAATGCGACAAATGAGCATATCAATTAAGAGTATCATCATTACCGCCAAGAAAGAAATCGTCAAAGACAAAGTGAACAAAGAGAAACTATGTCTACAGAACAAAGAGAACACTATCTAGGTTACCGTCGAAATTCTTACCATCAAAGATGACAAATTATGGAAAATGATAATGACATGCAAAGATATCAAGGAGTACACATACATATACGATCTCATAACGTTGGAAAATATTTCAAAGACCACATTGACTTTCAAAGACATTCATTACAACGACCAAAATTTTGTCCGCATTGCTCAACAAAATTATTTGAACATGAAACATATTCTCTATGTTGTGAGAAGGGACGAACTATACTACCCCCATTACAGTCACCAATTGAGCTCTTCAACCTTTACATTAACAAAAGTAATGAAGGTGTACACTTTAGAAGATATATTCTGTCATATAATCATGCATTTTCTTTCACTTCAATAGGAGTTCATATTGATGAAAACTTGGCAAAGGGAAAAGCTGGAGTCTACACTTTTCGTGCTCAAGGATGTATATATCACAATATTGGCGGCTTACTACTCCAAGAAGGATATAGACCAAGGTTTTTGCAATTGTATATATATGACACTGACCATGAAATTGAAAATCGTATGGCGGAAAATGAAGAGTTGGATAGAAGAATACTAGAAAAGATACAACATATATTAAATGAAAATAATAATTTTGGACAAAACTTTCGTCGAGTTTCACAGCTTCCTAACATTCATGACTGTTGATTTATAATCAAGGAACAACCATTACAACTACAATATGCACTTCCGACAGCTTCACAAGTTGTAGGGATAGTCGTAGGTGATGAGAAAAGTATCATAAATGGTAGGGATATCGTTGTACAAACTGTATCAGGACAACTTATGAGAATACCGGAGACGCATGGTTGTTAGGATCCTTTACAATATCCTCTTCTACTGCCTTATGGAAATAATGGTTGGGACCTAAATAGTCGTAACGAGAATGGTACCCTTGTTACATGCCGAGAGTATTATGCATATCTCTTACAGGTACGAACATAGATCATTGATTACTTTATATGTCTTTATAATCTTAGTACTAACCAAATATATTACTCAACTTTTATTTATCTTAGTAAAATACTTATATAATTAATGAATCTTATAATTATAGATTCGACAAGAAAGCACATCTCTTTTACTGCTCGGTGGACGTTTGTTACAACAATATATTGTGGATAATTATGTAAAAATTAAAAGTAGTAGAATGAGATGGTTTCGCGAAAAACAACATCACATAAGATCAGAACTGTATGTGGGTCTACAGGATGCGTTGAATGGTGGAGAGAACAATGTAGGTATATGAATTTATTTATATTGCTCAATAAAATTAATATGCACAATATGTTATATACATACATGCATACATACATACATACATACATATATATATATATATAATATCATCAACATGCTAAAAATGATTTGAAAATTAAATATAGGAAACATCAGAAGAAGAACAGTATTACCCGCTTCATTTAATGGAAGCCCACGCAACATGTACCAACGTTACCAAGATGCTATAACTTTGGTGCAAAAGTTTGGAAAACCTGACCTTTTCATTACAATGACATGTAATCCTTCATGGGATGAAATCACTTCTGAACTACTATATGGATAATCAGCTCAAGATCATCCAGATCTTACGATAAGAATATTTCATGCAAAATATGAGCAGCTGAAGGACGATATTTATAGCAAACAAGTTCTCGGTTTAGTTGCAGCACATGTGCACGTTATAGAATTTCAGAAAAGAGGACTCCTTATGCTCATATTCTTATCATATTAGATGAGCAAGATAAACTTCATAGCCCGGATGATTATGATGCTATTGTAAGAGCAGAAATCCCAGACCGTGACGAAGAACCAGAATTATATAATACTATTATTAAATGGATGCTTCTTGGACCATGCGGAAGACATCGACCAAGTTCACCATGTATGAAAGATGGAAAATGCAAAAAGAATTATCCAAAACAATTTTCTGCAACTACTCTTCAAGGCAATGATTCATATCCAATCTATCGGAGGCGAGATAATGGTAGAAGCATTGCATTAGACAATGACAATGATTTTGTTGTCGATAATCATTGGGTTGTCCCATATAATCCATGGTTGTAAAAAAATATGATTGTCATATTAATGTCGAAGTTTGTAGTAGTATCAAATCTATCAAATACCTATACAAGTATGTCTACAAAGGTTGTAAAGACCCGCAAATCCGTCTTCCGAAAACCCGACACTGATACGTCCACTGTAGCAACTATCGAACAATCGGATGGCGGAAACGCGAACTTTAATGTTTAAAAGAAGAGGTAGAAGAAAAGATAGAAGAAAAGAGAAAGAAGAACAACAGAACAACAATAGAAACAGAAACAATATCAGAATCTCACATTCGCAGCGGAACAATATATAATAGATAATCACTAGTCTTTTATAAACAAAGAACTATATCAGTTTATACATACATCAATCAGAGTCAATATACAACTCAATACAACAATGGACAGTTATATAACTTGTCCTCACACAGAATACACAGCGGAATAAAATAACAAGTACGGATCTACGTTTCTCCATCCAGCTTGCTTCCAAAGCTCCAGAATATCCTGATAACATAACTCTAGGCTGCCCGTGTGGAAATTGGTGGGCACCCAGAGTTTAGAAGGGAAACAATAAACTCCGAGTCAGTCATGGTGACTGGTGTGATATCGTAAAACAGTTTATCTTTAAAAGACAACAAAGGAATATTTTAAAATAGATTCGCAATGCTTTTGGAAAATGAAACTAACATAAGACCTCCCGCCACACACACAATGCAAACGCAGAATTGGAGGAGATTTCTTCTTATAATAGTCAAAGATGCTTACTACGCAAAATAAATAATTTGATTTGATATTATTATTAGTGCATAGTGTAGAAAACATTTCAAAAGTAAAATATAAATCTTAGCCGGCATAGGTACCATTATAGTATGCCTACTATAGCTACCATATTAAATGGCAGGTTCTACTACCAAAAACCGTACAAGTCACGTATTGTTTCTTTAGATTTCCAACAAATGGTCAGACCAAGGAACTTCCCATTGCCACATGGAAACGCCTCTGGAAAGACGTCCCGAGAAATAACCTAACATTACGGTTAGATCTCTGCCAACACAAGGCCGGGTTACCTCTGCAAAAATAGGTAACTACTGACACGCGTATGCCATCCCCCGATCGTAACCGATCTTCCCGAGGATCCTCGATTTCCAACAACCACATAATAAGCAGTATCAACATAGGTTAAGTATCTGGGCTCCATACCATGATACCACCTCTATCCAGAAGGGATGACATACACTAAAGGGCGCTACTCCCTAGAACCTTGCCGCATCCTTCCTGTTTTGACCATTTCCGGGGTGTGAGGCTCGACGAAGTCTCGTCCACAAAGCTACGCTTTGTCATAAAGCCATGCTTCGGGTCAAACAAATGATCAAAGTAATGATCACAAAGATAAATGATCAAACAATTGATCCTATCACAATTGATCAAACAATGATCATTTCACATCAACACTCAGCATGTCACATTACCAAATTGGGAATATATTGCTGATAACCTTTAACTACATAACCTCTGAGCTCGTACGTCTCAGAGAAGAGTGTTAAGCTAAGAGAATAAATTCTCCGCCACCAACAGATATGTAATTGAAAGAAATCAGCTTTATATCTCAATTTGTAACGTCAAACATACAATCCATACAAGTCTGTTCCGGGATCGAACAGAACCGAAGGCACTCCTCACGAAGCCCTTGCAATTCCGGATAATTTTCAATCACGCCCAGACTTCTCGTCACTAAGGGTGATAAAACCTCTAAATCGGAGATCAGCCGATGTAGAGTAACTCGACGGTAATCCTTCCGTTTTGAAAAATATTCGGTCTTCAACACCGGTCATCAAATGCAATTCATTACGACGTATCACATATTCGGAATGGGTTATACGACCCCATGGTCCTTTCCCGGCTAACCCGAATAGTGAGTGCTTATTCAAAAATAAGTGTGGCATTCAAATTCATCCAATTCACAACAAATACCCATTCAAGGTAATTATTGATAGTCGGTTATTTAACTATCAATAAAGATGCACAACATCATCAGATTCCAAATAATTTTCCAAATTATTTATTTTCCAAAAATATCTTTACAAGATATAAAAAATTTCCACACTTCAAAAATAAATCAACATTTATTTTTAAAACGAATTTCCATTTCTTTTATAAATTCCATAGTGAATTTATATTTCAAATATCTACTGATATACGATTTTCAAATCGATTTTCAAATATTCAATTTCAATTTATCTTTACAAAGATAAATTCTCAAAAACGTTTCATTTCATTTTGGAAAACATTTCCATACTTTTTTAATAATAAGTAATTCGAAAATCTATTTGTTTTCAACATTTGAAAATAATCGATATACTTAAATAAATGTTAAGTATATATTTCATTCTTTAAGGAAATCATTCTCTTTCACAAATTTTATTTGAGTCAAAACGAATGTTACGTAAAATATCGTTATGACGACTCAAAATCACTAGTATAGGGATTCAAAATTAAGATAGGTATATAAATCCCAATACCAGATAAAAACATTTCCTTTCGGAAATCATTTACTATAACAACAGTGTTATAGTCCACCATTTCCTTATTTCTCGAAAACGTCTATTCAACAATAAATGTTGAAATCTATGATTTCGATATTTAATATATTTTAAAATATCGTTAAAACAATTAACTTCATTTTTAATGTCACCTTTCCAAAACATATCATTTTATTTAAAGATATATTCGCTGTCCCAAAATCGTGAATATACCTCACTAGCCAAATTTCAACATTTTCTACACATTTAATTTCAAGAATTTATTCACTATCCAAAATCATGGATAAAATTCCCTTAATAACTTTCTATATTAAATTCATCAATTTTGGTTGGCTTTTCGAATTTATAAACAACGTTTATAAATTCTATTTCTATTTTATAACAACTTTGATTTATAAATCTCCTTTAATGACCAATTCAATTTATACTTCAATACATATACCAAAAGTCCATATTATAAGTTAATAACTTATGATTCATTTATTTTAAAAGAAATCGTTCTTTTACATTTTATAGATTTTAAATCTCATTACTTATAAATTTTCATTTATAACCTTATTTTCACAATAATCGAACTACTTTTATAATTCCATTGTTTTGATTAATAAATATCAATTATATAAATCTCATCTATGCACCATTCATACTTATTCAGGAATCTTAACTAAAAATATCAAAATCCGATTTATAAGTAAATTACTTATAAATCCTTTGTTTTACAAAATCTATTCATTTTGTAACTTCACAATTTATAAATCTATAAATTTTATTCACTTGTGAAATCCATTTATTATTTCATTTTTAACACTTATAAAAACTCGTTTTATAATTCCAATATTCTTACTTTATAAAATATCAATTTTATAAATCCTTTATATAAACGGTTTACAAAAAATTCAAAAATCTCAATTTAAACCATTTTATAAATCAATCAACTATTTATTTCAAAAATCACTTTTCGGTTATATGTCACAAAGATATTAACTTTTATAACTTTAAAAATTTAAACGTTTATTTATTTAAAAATAAATCACTTCAAAAATTTAATAAACGTATATTTTCAAAGATCACTTTAAAAATCTCTTTTTAAAATCAACATCGTCATTTTCTAAATTTCAAAAGTGGATCCGATGATGCAACACACAAATTTGTCAATCACGACATCCAATATCATATATCAATATGATAATAGAATACATAAAAATATCTGTAAATAAATAAATACAGTTGAGGAATCCAGTTGGATCCATCCAACCTGTTTCCCTGCATCCACAGACGTTAGCACAATACCCATTCCACTTCGAGGTGGAATATCGCGGTATATGGGATTTATAATAATATCAATCCGCTTAATAAAACGGCGCAATAGGGTCTCATCCGCTATAAAATGCGGGAAATCAATCAATCCAATATATACATATGCCAATATGTATATATTGCTATATATATAGATATATCCTACTATATCTAATACCACATCCAAACAGTCAATCAATCAAATCAATAACTGTAAAATCCAATTTTCATTTGAGTGAGAAAAATCTCACCCTCGCTTTTAATTTGCAATCCATTTTCCCATTTCGATTGTTTCTCTTGATTTATACCTTGTATAAACAATTTATACAATTTATTAATATTTAATTTAGTCGAACAAATTTTATTACCGTAATTTAATTTAATTAACTAAGGATTTTACTTAAAACCAATTTCTTCAAATAAATTACTTTAAGTGACTAAATATTTCTAGAATAACAGTAGACTAAAGCGGGCATGTATAATAAAATTTCTTGATATATTTACATTTAAAGATTTACTTTACTATAATTTTTCTGATAATTTAAATAATAACACAAGTCAAATTAAAGTTTTACTTAACATTAAATTAAAATACTAATTTAAAAGCAGCACTGTTTATCTATGTAGATTTATAAATTTGAAATAGGTATGTATATCTTTTTATATGGATATATAAATTTTATATATTTTCTGTAATTATCAAAACAGCAAATTTTTTTTTTACTGTAAATATTTTTTTCTTTAACTAATGACTAGATTAATCACTGTAATGCTATACCTTAAATTTCCAAGCGTCTTCACGTGATCATTGGAGGCCACCGCCACCCAGACTAAATTCGCCGACCCCCAAGACCCACTTGTCACCATCAAAGTTGCGAGTCCCCCATCGACCTGCTTTCGCTCCATCTTCCAATGCTCCAATCCCCACCCAAATGCCAGCAACCTGAACAGTGTATCGGCCTGCCTACCACCATAATTTGAACTCGAGCCCTCAACCGAACTCGACCACGAAATCACTTTTCCCATACCACTGCCTCGTCTATCGCGACGAACAGTAAGATGCGGCGCCTCCTCTCGCTATGCTGCCTCACCATCTTCTCGTTCGATTTCGAACACCCACTGCCTCGCGAAACCCAAGCGACGTGCCCAACCACTCGGCCACAAAGCTTACAAATTTGAATGTGATATCCAACGCATTCATCTCTCTTCACGATCCCTAACTGCTGCTTCGACTTCAGCCTCACGCGAGATCATCGCGAGCCCCAGAAATCTCGACTTGTCTTCACGCGATTTGAATCCCCTTGCTACTTCTTCAATCGATGCAACTTCGCTTTATAAGTTTCTTTTATTAGATTTCGAGTCTGCATTCTTCTTTTTGTTCATGAATTGGGTATTGAAGGGGAATGAAAAGGTTTTGAGCAGAGCAGATACGAGATTTTATAAAAGAAGACTCGTATATTTTTTTCTTCGATTTGATTCTGAGGAGAAGAAGGAATAAGGACGTGAATATTTAAAATAGAATGAAGCAGGGTTTTGCACGATTTCGTTCGTGATCTCTGCGTGATTTTAGGCGTGGTTGAAGGGAAGATAACGTGCCGACATTGACTAGATTTAAAATTTAAATTTAAATCAAATTCGATTTAACTTCAACGCGTTTACTCACCGTACGGTCACATAACAACTCCGAAAAATACGAAATTTGAAGTCCGACAATAATTCAATATTACAGACCCAATGGAACTGGTTTCGTCGAATTCCGAGACTGCGCCTTGGACGGCTATTTTTAAATATCGATTCAAACGATATAATTTCAAAACTGAACAAATCATTTTCAAACTCAATTCTGAAGCTTCCATTATCTTCAGTATTATCATTACAAATTTAAAAGCTTTTGAAATATTTTTCTTCAGCTTAAAATTGAAGATTCAAATTTTTATTCAACTTACAATAGATTAAATTTTATAATTTAATCGCCAATTTATTCTAATAATTTGAAATTCAAGTCAAACCATCATTCGAATATTTAAAATCCATTAAATATTTCATTTTTAATTGTTTAAAATTCTGGGTCGTTACAATCTTCCCTCCTTAAAAGAATTTCGTCCCGAAATTACAAGTTAGGAAAAATGGTCCTTAACTCGTCTATTATTTTTTTACAATCCAATAGTTTTATCAAATTTTTAAAACAAGTCTTTCTACTAAAGATTCGTTATTAATTCAACTAATTTTCCAACTTCAATTTTTAAGTTTCAAAACAACATTGTTTTCTTAACAATTCAAATTTAAATTCAAATTCAAATTTTAAACTTTCAAAATTTTCTCAAAATTTTCTAACACTCGAAATTTTCGAAAAATTTCGCCAGCTTCTCCTTTGCGCGGCTAACACGGTACGACTACAAAATGTCCCTACGGACTCTCAAATTTCAAAAAGAAAAGAAAAGGCCAAGCGGCTAGACAAGAAAGCCATCAAATCTCATATTGAAATTTAAATACTTACCTTTTGTCGAGCAATTCAAATTTATCTTCAAAATTTAAAATTCCAATTCCTTTATACACCTGTATGTCCTACTAGCCATAATATCTAGCTACAATATTCAAACTATTTTGCACATTTCATTACAAAATTTTCAATATATACTTCTTATATCATCTCTAATTAACTATTGAAGTTATATATTCTTTTCATTCAATTTTGCATTTCAATTCCTTTTAAATTTAATTCACTTCAATTCTATTTGAATTCAATTTATCTTCTATTCTGAATATTGAATTTATCAATTATCTTTAGTTCACTTCATTTGCAATTGATTCCATTCAATTTAATTTGCATTTCATATTTTCATTCGGTTTATTTTATTTACCAAACAACTTTCATTCAAACCATTTCAAATCTATTCCATTCACTAATTTAATTCAATTAGTACATTCACTTATTCATTTTAAATTTCAATTTCCCTATTCAATTTATCTCGAATTTCGTTTACTAACAAATTTAAAACAAAGTTTAACATTCAGCTTTAATTTCATTTACTTGCAATTGTAAATTCCATTCATTTGAAAATTTATTTCTACTTACTTGAATTTATCTTTAAATTCGAACCATCTCTTTTCATTTAGCTCACAATTCAAGTTTCAATTTCACTTTTCAATTTCAATTAATTTATTTACAAATGTTATCTCATTTGTTCATTCACAAACACAATTTAATTTCATTTAACTTAATTGCAATCAAATTTCAAATATGTTATAAGTTATTAACTTGTTCACATTCCATTATTGAATTTTGTTGCAAATATTCTTCTGAAACTCTATTTCAGATTAAAAATCACATTAATATTTCATATTCACAAATTCTATTTGTATATGGATTTTATTTCTTTAAGTTAGATTTTTATTTAAACTTTAAACTTTACAAGTTATCAACTTCATAATATTTCATAAATATTTTTATATAGTATTCCAGAGTCTTTTCAACCTTTCAAAGCCATTTTGAAAACAATTCAAATTATCCTTTTGAATTTCCAAAACAAAACCCAATTTTCCAAACAACTTTCATTTAAAACAATTTGGCAGCAATTCCTTTTTTGGAAACCCGAAAATGAACACCGATGATGTCGCGATCATCATCGGAATTATTTTCCAGCGACCGAAAAGAGTTTAGAGCTTTTATCCCTCCAAAATACTTTTCAAAACCTTTGAAATTTATTTTCAAATCAAAAAAAGATTTAAACTTTCCAAATCTCCAAAATTTTCAAATTCTTTTAAAATCCTTTCCAAAAACTTCTCTGGAATTCCGTTTCAAATTACAAATCACATTTATAATTTATATTCTCAAATTTCATTTGTATATGAATTCATTTCCTTATGCTTCAATTCACATTTATAAATTTCATTTGTTAATTGAATTTATCTCCAAATCTTTGGTTATTATTTTAATTTCTCATTCCATTTCATATAATAATGATAACATTTCAATGTTATTACTTCCTAACAACCAAGCATCCATATACTATAGTAATTCATAGAAAAACATTTCTTTTCTATACAAAAATAGTTTTGGGCAAAAATTATTTCATTTACCCCATTTTAAAACAATACTATGTCGGTTTATCTTGTTTAAGAGTTTAGAAATCCCTATCGATTACAGTTGGCCACCCTGCACTGACCAGAATCTATAAACAATCAACCGATAAGTCAAAACAATACAAAAACAATTTTTATATTCAATAACAAATACGCACTCATATCTATTATTACACTCACACTCATTCTAGAGTACTACTGACTCTATCTCTAATGAGTAACACCCAACAGAGCAGGGTTGTCGCTTAACCATATGCTCTGATACCACCTGCAAAGATCCGCAAATCCGTCTTCCGAAAACCCGACACTGATACGTCCACTGTAGCAACTGTCGAACAATCGGATGGCAGAAACGCGAACTTTATTGTTTAAAAAAAGAGGTAGAAGAAAAGATAGAAGAAAGAGAAAGAAGAACAACATAACAACAATAGAAACAGAAACAATATCAGAATCTCACATTCGCAGCGGAACAATATATAATAGATAATCACTAGTCTTTTATAAACAAAGAACTATATCAGTTTATACATACATCAATCAAAGTCAATATACAACTCAATATAACAATGGACAGTTATATAACTTGTCCTCACACAGAATACACAGCGGAATAAAATAACAAGTACGGATCTATGTTTCGCCATCCAGCTTGCTTCCAAAGCTCCAGAATATCCTGATAACATAACTCTAGGCTGCCCGTGTGGAAATTGGTGGGCACCCAGAGTTTAGAAGGGAAACAATAAACTCCGAGTCAGTCATGGTGACTGGTGTGAGATCGTAAAACAGTTTATCTTTAAAAGACAACAAAGGAATATTTTAAAATAGATTCGCAATGCTTTTGGAAAATGAAACTACCATAAGACCTCCCGCCACACACACAATGCAAACGCAGAATTGGAGGAGATTTCTTCTTATGATAGTCAAAGATGCTTACTACGCAAAACAAATAATTTGATTTGATATTATTATTAGTGCATAGTGTAGAAAACATTTCAAAAGTAAAATATAAATCTTAGCCGGCATAGTTACCATTATAGTATGCCTACTATAGCTACCATATTAAATGGCAGGTTCTACAACTAAAACCGTACAAGTCACGTATTGTTTCTTTGGATTTCCAACAAATGGTCAGGCCAAGGAACTTCCCATTGCCACATGGAAACACCTCTGGAAAGACGTCCCAAGAAATAACCTAACATTACGGTTAGATCTCTGCCAACACAAGGCCGGGTTACCTCTGCAAAAATAGGTAACTACTGACACGCGTATGCCATCCCCCGATCGTAACCGATCTTCCCGAGGATCCTCGATTTCCAACAACCACATAATAAGCAGTATCAACATAGGTTAAGTATCTGGGCTCCATACCATGATACCACCTCTATCCAGAAGGGATGACATACACTAAGGGGCGCTACTCCCTAGAACCTTGCCGCATCCTTCCTGTTTTGACCATTTCCGGGGTGTGAGGCTCGACGAAGTCTCGTCCACAAAGCTACGCTTTGTCACAAAGCCATGCTTCGGGTCAAACAAATGATCAAAGTAATGATCACAAAGATAAATGATCAAACAATTGATCCTATCACAATTGATCAAACAATGATCATTTCACAACAACACTCAACATGTCACATTACCAAATTGGGAATATATTGCTGATAATCTTCAACTACATAACCACTGAGCTCGTACGTCTCAGAGAAGGGTGTTAAGCTAAGAGAATAAATTCTCCGCCACCAACAGATATGTATTTGAAAGAAATCAGCTTTATATCTCAATTTGTAACGTCAGACATACAATCCATACAAGTCTGTTTCGGGATCGAACAGAACCGAAGGCACTCCTCACGAAGCCCTTGCAATTCTGGATAATTTTCAATCATGTCCGGACTTCCCGTCACTAAGGGTGATAAAACCTCTAAATCAGAGATCAGCCGATGTAGAGTAACTCGACGGTAATCCTTCCGTTTTCAAAAATATCCGGTCTTCAACACCGGTCATCAAATGCAATTCATTACGACGTATCACATATTCGGAATGGGTTATATGACCCCATGGTCCTTTCCCGGCTAACCCGAATAGTGAGCGCTTATTCAAAAATAAGTGTGGCATTCAAATTCATCCAATTCACAACAAATAACCATTCAAGGTAATTATTGATAGTCGGTTATTTAACTATCAATAAAGATGCGCAACATCATCAGATTCCAAATAATTTTCTAAATTATTTATTTTCCAAAAATATCTTTACAAGATATAAAATTTTTCCACACTTAAAAAATAAATCAACATTTATTTTTAAAACGAATTTCCATTGCTTTTATAAATTCCATAGTGAATTTATATTTCAAATATCTACTGATATATGATTTTCAAATCGATTTTCAAATATTCAATTTCAATTTATCTTTACAAAGATAAATTCTCAAAAACGTTTCATTTCATTTTGGAAAACATTTCCATACTTATTTAATAATAAGTAATTCGCAAATCTATTTATTTTCAACATTTGAAAATATTCGATATACTTAAATAAATGTTAAGTATATATTTCATTCTTTAAGGAAATCATTCTCTTTCACAAATTTTATTTAAGTCAAAACGAATGTTACGTAAAACATCGTTACGACGACTCAAAATCACTAGTATAGGGATTCAAAATTAAGATAGGTATATAAATCCCAATACCAGATAAAAACATTTCCTTTCGGAAATCATTTACTATAACAACAGTGTTATAGTCCACCATTTCCTTATTTCTCGAAAACGTCTATTCAACAATAAATGTTGAAATCTATGATTTTGATATTTAATATATTTTAAAACATCGTTAAAATAATTAACTTCATTTTTAATGTCACCTTTCCAAAACATATCATTTTATTTAAAGATATATTCGCTGTCCCAAAATCATGAATATACCTCACTAGCCAAATTTCAACATTTTCTACACATTTAATTTCAAGAATTTATTCACTATCCAAAATCGTGGATAAAATTCCCTTAATAACTTTCTATATTAAATTCATCAATTTTGATTGGCTTTTCGAATTTATAAACAACGTTTATAAATTCTATTTCTATTTTATAACAACTTTGATTTATAAATCTCCTTTAATAACCAATTCAATTTATACTTCAATACATATACCAAAAGTCCATATTATAAGTTAATAACTTATGATTCATTTATTTTAAAAGAAATCGTTCTTTTACATTTTACAGATTTTAAATCTCATTACTTATAAAATTTCATTTATAACCTTATTTTCACAATAACCGAATTACTTTTATAATTCCATTGTTTTGATTAATAAATATCAATTATATAAATCTCATCTATGCACCATTCATACTTATTCAGGAATCTAAACTAAAAATATCAAAATCCGATTTATAAGTAAATTACTTATAAATCCTTTGTTTTACAAAATCTATTCATTTTGTAACTTCACAATTTATAAATCTATAAATTTTATTCACTTGTGAAATCCATTTATTATTTCATTTTTAACACTTATAAAAACTCGTTTTATAATTCCAATATTTTTACTTTATAAAATATCAATTTTATAAATCCTTTATATAAACGGTTTACAAAAATTCAAAAATCTTAATTTAAACCATTTTATAAATCAATCAACTATTTATTTCAAAAATCACTTTTCGGTTATATGTCATAAAGATCTTAACTTTTATAACTTTAAAAATTTAAACGTTTATTTATTTAAAAATAAATCACTTCAAAAATTTAATAAACGTATATTTTCAAAGATCACTTTAAAAATCTCTTTTTAAAATCAACATCGTCATTTTTTAAATTTCAAAAGTGGATCCGATGATGCAACACACAAATTTGTCAATCACGACATCCAATATCATATATCAATATGATAACAGAATATATAAAAATATCTATAAATAAATAAATACAATTGAGGAATCCAGTTGGATCCCTCCAACCTGTTTCCCTGCATCCACAGACGTTAGCACAATACCCATTCCACTTCGAGGTGGAATATCGCGATATATGGGATTTATAATAATATCAATCCGCTTAATAAAACGGCGCAATAGGGTCTCATCCGCTATATAATGCGGGAAATCAATCAATCCAATATATACATATGCCAATATGTATATATTGCTATATATATAGATATATCCTACTATATCTAATACCACATCCAAACAGTCAATCAATCAAATCAATAACTGTAAAATCCAATTTTCATTCGAGTGAGAAAAATCTCACCCTCGCTTTTAATTTGCAATCCATTTTCCCATTTCGGTTGTTTCTCTTGATTTATACCTTGTATAAACAATTTATACAATTTATTAATATTTAATTTAGTCGAACAAATTTTATTATCGTAATTAAATTTAATTAACTAAGGATTTTACTTAAAACCAATTTTTCAAATAAATTACTTTAAGTGACTAAATATTTCTAGAATAACAGTAGACTAAAGCGGGCATGTATAATAAAATTTCTTGATATATTTACATTTAAAGATTTACTTTACTGTAAATTTTCTGATAATTTAAATAATAACACAAGTCAAATTAAAGTTTTACTTAACATTAAATTAAAATACTAATTTAAAAGCAGCACTGTTTATCTATGTAGATTTATAAATTTGAAATAGGTATGTACATCTTTTTATATGGATATATAAATTTTATATATTTTCTATAAATATCAAAACAGCAAAATTTTTTTTACTGTAAATATTTTTTTTCTTTAACTAATGACTAGATTAATCACTGTAATGCTATACCTTAAATTTCCAAGCGTCTTCACGTGATCATTGGAGGCCACCGCCACCCAGACTAAATTCGCCGACCCCCAAGACCCACTTATCACCATCAAAGTTGCGAGTCCCCCATCGACCTGCTTTCGCTCCATCTTCCAATGCTCCAATCCCCACCCAAATGCCAGCAACCTGAACAGTGTATCGGCCTGCCTACCACCATAATTTGAATTCGAGCCCTCAACCGAACTCGACCACGAAATCACTTTTCCCATACCACTGCCTCGTCTATCGCGACGAACAGTAAGACGCGGCGCCTCCTCTCGCTACGCTGCCTCACCATCTTCTCGTTCGATTTCGAACACCCACTGCCTCGCGAAACCCAAGCGACGTGCCCAACCACTCGGCCACAAAGCTTACAAATTTGAACGTGATATCCAACGCATTCATCTCTCTTTACGATCCCTAACCGCCGCTTCGACTTCAGCCTCACGCGAGACCATCGCGAGCCCCAGAAATCTCGACTTGTCTTCACGCGATTTGAATCCCCTTGCTACTTCTTCAATCGATGCAACTTCGCTTTATAAGTTTCTTTTATTAGATTTCGGGTCTGCATTCTTCTTTTTGTTCATGAATTGGGTATTGAAGGGGAATGAAAAGGTTTTGAGCAGAGCAGATACGAGATTTTATAAAAGAAGACTCGTATATTTTTTTCTTCGATTTGATTCTGAGGAGAAGAAGGAATAAGGACGTGAATATTTAAAATAGAATGAAGCAGGGTTTTGCACGATTTCGTTCGTGATCTCTGCGTGATTTTAGGCGTGGTTGAAGGGAAGATAACGTGCCGACATTGACTAGATTTAAAATTTAAATTTAAATCAAATTCGATTTAACTTCAACGCGTTTACTCACCGTACGGTCACATAACAACTCCAAAAATACGAAATTTGAAGTCCGACAATAATTCAATATTACGGACCCAATGGAACTGGTTTCGTCGAATTCCGAGACTGCGCCTCGGACGGCTATTTTTAAATATCGATTCAAACGATATAATTTCAAAACTGAACAAATCATTTTCAAACTCAATTCTGAAGCTTCCATTATCTTCAGTATTATCATTACAATTTTAAAAGCTTTTGAAATATTTTTCTTCAGCTTAAAATTGAAGATTCAAATTTTTATTCAACTTACAATAGATTAAATTTTATAATTTAATCGCCAATTTATTCTAATAATTTGAAATTCAATTCAAACCATCATTCGAATATTTAAAATCCATTAAATATTTCATTTTTAATTGTTTAAAATTATGGGTTGTTACAATCTTCCCTCCTTAAAAGAATTTCGTCCCGAAATTACAAGTTAGGAAAAATGGTCCTTATCTCGTCTATTATTTTTTTTACAATCCAATAGTTTTATCAAATTTTTAAAACAAGTCTTTCTACTAAAGATTCGTTATTAATTCAACTAATTTTCCAACTTCAATTTTTAAGTTTCAAAACAACATTGTTTTCTTAACAATTCAAATTCAAATTTTAAACTTTCAAAATTTTCTAACACTCGAAATTTTCGAAAAATTTCGCCAGCGTCTTCTTTGCGCGGCTAACACGGTACGACTACAAAACGTCCCTACGGACTCTCAAATTTCAAAAAGAAAAGAAAAAGCCAAGCGGCTAGACAAGAAAGCCATCAAATCTCATATTGAAATTTAAATACTTACCTTTTGTCGAGCAATTCAAATTTATCTTCAAAATTTAAAATTCCAATTCCTTTATACACCTGTATGTCCTACTAGCCATAATATCTAGCTACAATATTCAAACTATTTTGCACATTTCATTACAAAATTTTCAATATATACTTCTTATATCATCTCTAATTAACTATTGAAGTTATATATTCTTTTCATTCAATTTTGCATTTCATTTCCTTTTAAATTTAATTCACAACTTCAATTCTATTTGAATTCAATTTATCTTCTATTCTAAATATTGAATTTATCAATTATCATTAGTTCACTTCATTTGCAATTGATTCCATTCAATTTAATTTGCATTTCATATTTTCATTCGGTTTATTTTATTTACCAAACAACTTTCATTCAAACCATTTCAAATCTATTCCATTCACTAATTTAATTCAATTAGTACATTCACTTATTCATTTTAAATTTCAATTTCCCTATTCAATTTATCTCGAATTTCGTTTACTAACAAATTTAAAACAAAGTTTAACATTCAGCTTTAATTTCATTTACTTGCAATTGTAAATTCCATTCATTTGAAAATTTATTTCTACTTACTTGAATTTATCTTTAAATTCGAACCATCTCTTTTCATTTAGCTCACAATTCAAGTTTCAATTTCATTTTTCAATTTCAATTCATTTATTTACAAATGTTATCTCATTTGTTCATTCACAAACATAATTTAATTTCATTTAACTTAATTGCAATCAAATTTCAAATATGTTATAAGTTATTAACTTATTCACATTCCATTATTGAATTTTGTTGCAAATATTCTTCTGAAACTCTATTTCAGATTAAAAATCACATTAATATTTCATATTCACAAATTCTATTTGTATATGGATTTTATTTCTTTAAGTTAGATTTTTATTTAAACTTTAAACTTTACAAGTTATCAACTTCATAATATTTCGTAAATATTTTTATATAGTATTCCAAAGTCTTTTCAACCTTTCAAAGCCTTTTGAAAACAATTCAAATTATCCTTTTGAATTTCCAAAACAAAACCCAATTTTCCAAACAACTTTCATTTAAAACAATTTGGCAGCAATTCCTCTTTTGGAAACCCGAAAATGAACACCGATGATGTCGCGATCATCATCAGAATTATTTTCCAGCGACCGAAAAGAGTTTAGAGCTTTTATCCCTCCAAAATACTTTTCAAAACCTTTGAAATTTATTTTCAAATCAAAAAAATATTTAAACTTTCCAAATCTCCAAAATTTTTAAATTCTTTTAAAAACCTTTCCAAAAACTTCTCTGGAATTCCGTTTCAAATTACAAATCACATTTATAATTTATATTCTCAAATTTCATTTGTATATGAATTCATTTCCTTATGCTTCAATTCACATTTATAAATTTCATTTGTTAATTGAATTTATCTCCAAATCTTTGGTTATTATTTTAATTTCTCATTCCATTTCATATAATAATGATAACATTTCAATGTTATTACTTCCTAACAACCAAGCATCCATATACTATAGTAATTCATAGAAAAACATTTCTTTTCTATACAAAAATAGTTTTGGGAAAAAATTATTTCATTTACCCCATTTTAAAACAATACTATGTCGGTTTATCTTGTTTAAGAGTTTAGAAATCCCTATCGATTACAGTTGGCCACCCTGCACTGACCAGAATCTATAAACAATCAACCGATAAGTCAAAACAATACAAAAACAATTTTTATATTCAATAACAAATACGCACTCATATCTATTATTACACTCACACTCATTCTAGAGTACTACTGACTCTATCTCTAATGAGTAACACCCAACAGAGCAGGGTTGTCGCTTAACCATATGCTCTGATACCACCTGCAAAGATCCGCAAATCCGTCTTTCGAAAACCAGACACTGATACGTCCACTGTAGCAACTGTCGAACAATCGGATGGCGGAAACGCGAACTTTATTGTTTAAAAGAAGAGGTAGAAGAAAAGATAGAAGAAAGAGAAAGAAGAACAACATAACAACAATAGAAACAGAAACAATATCAGAATCTCACATTCGCAGCGGAACAATATATAATAGATAATCACTAGTCTTTTATAAACAAAGAACTATATCAGTTTATACATACATCAATCAAAGTCAATATACAACTCAATATAACAATGGACAGTTATATAACTTGTCCTCACACAGAATACACAGCGGAATAAAATAACAAGTACGGATCTACGTTTCGCCATCCAGCTTGCTTCCAAAGCTCCAGAATATCCTGATAACATAACTCTAGGCTGCCCGTGTGGAAATTGGTGGGCACCCAGAGTTTAGAAGGGAAACAATAAACTCCGAGTCAGTCATGGTGACTGGTGTGAGATCGTAAAACAGTTTATCTTTAAAAGACAACAAAGGAATATTTTAAAATAGATTCGCAATGCTTTTGGAAAATGAAACTACCATAAGACCTCCCGCCACACACACAATGCAAACGCAGAATTGGAGGAGATTTCTTCTTATGATAGTCAAAGATGATTACTACGCAAAACAAATAATTTGATTTGATATTATTATTAGTGCATAGTGTAGAAAACATTTCAAAAGTAAAATATAAATCTTAGCCGGCATAGGTACCATTATAGTATGCCTACTATAGCTACCATATTAAATGGCAGGTTCTACAACTAAAACCATACAAGTCACGTATTGTTTCTTTGGATTTCCAACAAATGGTCAGGCCAAGGAACTTCCCATTGCCACATGGAAACACCTCTGGAAAGACGTCCCAAGAAATAACCTAACATTACGGTTAGATCTCTGCCAACACAAGGCCGGGTTACCTCTGCAAAAATAGGTAACTACTGACACGCGTATGCCATCCCCCGATCGTAACCGATCTTCCCGAGGATCCTCGATTTCCAACAACCACATAATAAGCAGTATCAACATAGGTTAAGTATCTGGGCTCCATACCATGATACCACCTCTATCCAGAAGGGATGACATACACTAAGGGGCGCTACTCCCTAGAACCTTGCCGCATCCTTCCTGTTTTGACCATTTCCGGGGTGTGAGGCTCGACGAAGTCTCGTCCACAAAGCTACGCTTTGTCACAAAGCCATGCTTCGGGTCAAACAAATGATCAAAGTAATGATCACAAAGATAAATGATCAAACAATTGATCCTATCACAATTGATCAAACAATGATCATTTCACAACAACACTCAGCATGTCACATTACCAAATTGGGAATATATTGCTGATAATCTTCAACTACATAACCTCTGAGCTCGTACGTCTCAGAGAAGGGTGTTAAGCTAAGAGAATAAATTCTCCGCCACCAACAGATATGTATTTGAAAGAAATCAGCTTTATATCTCAATTTGTAACGTCAGACATACAATCCATACAAGTCTGTTTCGGGATCGAACAGAACCGAAGGCACTCCTCACGAAGCCCTTGCAATTCCGGATAATTTTCAATCATGTCCGGACTTCCCGTCACTAAGGGTGATAAAACCTCTAAATCGGAGATCAACCGATGTAGAGTAACTCGACGGTAATCCTTCCGTTTTCAAAAATATCCGGTCTTCAACACCGGTCATCAAATGCAATTCATTACGACGTATCACATATTCGGAATGGGTTATATGACCCCATGGTCCTTTCCCGGCTAACCCGAATAGTGAGCGCTTATTCAAAAATAAGTGTGGCATTCAAATTCATCCAATTCACAACAAATAACCATTCAAGGTAATTATTGATAGTCGGTTATTTAACTATCAATAAAGATGCACAACATCATCAGATTCCAAATAATTTTCCAAATTATTTATTTTCCAAAAATATCTTTACAAGATATAAAATTTTTCCACACTTCAAAAATAAATCAACATTTATTTTTAAAACGAATTTCCATTGCTTTTATAAATTCCATAGTGAATTTATATTTCAAATATCTACTGATATATGATTTTCAAATCGATTTTCAAATATTCAATTTCAATTTATCTTTACAAAGATAAATTCTCAAAAACGTTTCATTTCATTTTGGAAAACATTTCCATACTTATTTAATAATAAGTAATTCGCAAATCTATTTATTTTCAACATTTGAAAATATTCGATATACTTAAATAAATGTTAAGTATATATTTCATTCTTTAAGGAAATCATTCTCTTTCACAAATTTTATTTAAGTCAAAACGAATGTTACGTAAAACATCGTTACGACGACTCAAAATCACTAGTATAGGGATTCAAAATTAAGATAGGTATATAAATCCCAATACCAGATAAAAACATTTCCTTTCGGAAATCATTTACTATAACAACAGTGTTATAGTCCACCATTTCCTTATTTCTCGAAAACGTCTATTCAACAATAAATGTTGAAATCTATGATTTTGATATTTAATATATTTTAAAACATCGTTAAAATAATTAACTTCATTTTTAATGTCACCTTTCCAAAACATATCATTTTATTTAAAGATATATTCGCTGTCCCAAAATCATGAATATACCTCACTAGCCAAATTTCAACATTTTCTACACATTTAATTTCAAGAATTTATTCACTATCCAAAATCGTGGATAAAATTCCCTTAATAACTTTCTATATTAAATTCATCAATTTTGATTGGCTTTTCGAATTTATAAACAACGTTTATAAATTCTATTTCTATTTTATAACAACTTTGATTTATAAATCTCCTTTAATAACCAATTCAATTTATACTTCAATACATATACCAAAAGTCCATATTATAAGTTAATAACTTATGATTCATTTATTTTAAAAGAAATCGTTCTTTTACATTTTACAGATTTTAAATCTCATTACTTATAAAATTTCATTTATAACCTTATTTTCACAATAACCGAATTACTTTTATAATTCCATTGTTTTGATTAATAAATATCAATTATATAAATCTCATCTATGCACCATTCATACTTATTCAGGAATCTAAACTAAAAATATCAAAATCCGATTTATAAGTAAATTACTTATAAATCCTTTGTTTTACAAAATCTATTCATTTTGTAACTTCACAATTTATAAATCTATAAATTTTATTCACTTGTGAAATCCATTTATTATTTCATTTTTAACACTTATAAAAACTCGTTTTATAATTCCAATATTTTTACTTTATAAAATATCAATTTTATAAATCCTTTATATAAACGGTTTACAAAAATTCAAAAATCTTAATTTAAACCATTTTATAAATCAATCAACTATTTATTTCAAAAATCACTTTTCGGTTATATGTCACAAAGATCTTAACTTTTATAACTTTAAAAATTTAAACGTTTATTTATTTAAAAATAAATCACTTCAAAAATTTAATAAACGTATATTTTCAAAGATCACTTTAAAAATCTCTTTTTAAAATCAGCATCGTCATTTTTTAAATTTCAAAAGTGGATCCGATGATGCAACACACAAATTTGTCAATCACGACATCCAATATCATATATCAATATGATAACAGAATATATAAAAATATCCGTAAATAAATAAATACAGTTGAGGAATCCAGTTGGATCCCTCCAACCTGTTTCCCTGCATCCACAGACGTTAGCACAATACCCATTCCACTTCGAGGTGGAATATCGCGATATATGGGATTTATAATAATATCAATCCGCTTAATAAAATGGCGCAATAGGGTCTCATCCGCTATATAATGCGGGAAATCAATCAATCCAATATATACATATGCCAATATGTATATATTGCTATATATATAGATATATCCTACTATATCTAATACCACATCCAAACAGTCAATCAATCAAATCAATAACTGTAAAATCCAATTTTCATTCGAGTGAGAAAAATCTCACCCTCGCTTTTAATTTGCAATCCATTTTCCCATTTCGGTTGTTTCTCTTGATTTATACCTTGTATAAACAATTTATACAATTTATTAATATTTAATTTAGTCGAACAAATTTTATTATCGTAATTTAATTTAATTAACTAAGGATTTTACTTAAAACCAATTTCTTCAAATAAATTACTTTAAGTGACTAAATATTTCTAGAATAACAGTAGACTAAAGCGGGCATGTATAATAAAATTTCTTGATATATTTACATTTAAAGATTTACTTTACTGTAAATTTTCTGATAATTTAAATAATAACACAAGTCAAATTAAAGTTTTACTTAACATTAAATTAAAATACTAATTTAAAAGCAGCACTGTTTATCTATGTAGATTTATAAATTTGAAATAGGTATGTACATCTTTTTATATGGATATATAAATTTTATATATTTTCTATAAATATCAAAACAGCAAAAAAATTTTTACTGTAAATATTTTTTTTCTTTAACTAATGACTAGATTAATCACTGTAATGCTATACCTTAAATTTCCAAGCGTCTTCACGTGATCATTGGAGGCCACCGCCACCCAGACTAAATTCGCCGACCCCCAAGACCCACTTGTCACCATCAAAGTTGCGAGTCCCCCATCGACCTGCTTTCGCTCCATCTTCCAATGCTCCAATCCCCACCCAAATGCCAGCAACCTGAACAGTGTATCGGCCTGCCTACCACCATAATTTGAATTCGAGCCCTCAACCGAACTCGACCACGAAATCACTTTTCCCATACCACTGCCTCGTCTATCGCGACGAACAGTAAGACGCGGCGCCTCCTCTCGCTACGCTGCCTCACCATCTTCTCGTTCGATTTCGAACACCCACTGCCTCGCGAAACCCAAGCGACGTGCCCAACCACTCGGCCACAAAGCTTACAAATTTGAACGTGATATCCAACGCATTCATCTCTCTTTACGATCCCTAACCGCCGCTTCGACTTCAGCCTCACGCGAGACCATCGCGAGCCCCAGAAATCTCGACTTATCTTCACGCGATTTGAATCCCCTTGCTACTTCTTCAATCGATGCAACTTCGCTTTATAAGTTTCTTTTATTAGATTTCGGGTCTGCATTCTTCTTTTTGTTCATGAATTGGGTATTGAAGGGGAATGAAAAGGTTTTGAGCAGAGCAGATACGAGATTTTATAAAAGAAGACTCGTATATTTTTTTCTTCGATTTGATTCTGAGGAGAAGAAGGAATAAGGACGTGAATATTTAAAATAGAATGAAGTAGGGTTTTGCACGATTTCGTTCGTGATCTCTGCGTGATTTTAGGCGTGGTTGAAGGGAAGATAACGTGCCGACATTGACTAGATTTAAAATTTAAATTTAAATCAAATTCGATTTAACTTCAACGCGTTTACTCACCGTACGGTCACATAACAACTCCAAAAAATACGAAATTTGAAGTCCGACAATAATTCAATATTACGGACCCAATGGAACTGGTTTCGTCGAATTCCGAGACTGCGCCTCGGACGGCTATTTTTAAATATCGATTCAAACGATATAATTTCAAAACTGAACAAATCATTTTCAAACTCAATTCTGAAGCTTCCATTATCTTCAGTATTATCATTACAATTTTAAAAGCTTTTGAAATATTTTTCTTCAGCTTAAAATTGAAGATTCAAATTTTTATTCAACTTACAATAGATTAAATTTTATAATTTAATCGCCAATTTATTCTAATAATTTGAAATTCAATTCAAACCATCATTCGAATATTTAAAATCCATTAAATATTTCATTTTTAATTGTTTAAAATTATGGGTTGTTACAATCTTCCCTCCTTAAAAGAATTTCGTCCCGAAATTACAAGTTAGGAAAAATGGTCCTTAACTCGTCTATTATTTTTTTTACAATCCAATAGTTTTATCAAATTTTTAAAACAAGTCTTTCTACTAAAGATTCGTTATTAATTCAACTAATTTTCCAACTTCAATTTTTAAGTTTCAAAACAACATTGTTTTCTTAACAATTCAAATTCAAATTTTAAACTTTCAAAATTTTCTAACACTCGAAATTTTCGAAAAATTTCGCCAGCGTCTTCTTTGCGCGGCTAACACGGTACGACTACAAAACGTCCCTACGGACTCTCAAATTTCAAAAAGAAAAGAAAAAGCCAAGCGGCTAGACAAGTAAGCCATCAAATCTCATATTGAAATTTAAATACTTACCTTTTGTCGAGCAATTCAAATTTATCTTCAAAATTTAAAATTCCAATTCCTTTATACACCTGTATGTCCTACTAGCCATAATATCTAGCTACAATATTCAAACTATTTTGCACATTTCATTACAAAATTTTCAATATATACTTCTTATATCATCTCTAATTAACTATTGAAGTTATATATTCTTTTCATTCAATTTTGCATTTCATTTCCTTTTAAATTTAATTCACAACTTCAATTCTATTTGAATTCAATTTATCTTCTATTCTAAATATTGAATTTATCAATTATCATTAGTTCACTTCATTTGCAATTGATTCCATTCAATTTAATTTGCATTTCATATTTTCATTCGGTTTATTTTATTTACCAAACAACTTTCATTCAAACCATTTCAAATCTATTCCATTCACTAATTTAATTCAATTAGTACATTCACTTATTCATTTTAAATTTCAATTTCCCTATTCAATTTATCTCGAATTTCGTTTACTAACAAATTTAAAACAAAGTTTAACATTCAGCTTTAATTTCATTTACTTGCAATTGTAAATTCCATTCATTTGAAAATTTATTTCTACTTACTTGAATTTATCTTTAAATTCGAACCATCTCTTTTCATTTAGCTCACAATTCAAGTTTCAATTTCATTTTTCAATTTCAATTCATTTATTTACAAATGTTATCTCATTTGTTCATTCACAAACATAATTTAATTTCATTTAACTTAATTGCAATCAAATTTCAAATATGTTATAAGTTATTAACTTATTCACATTCCATTATTGAATTTTGTTGCAAATATTCTTCTGAAACTCTATTTCAGATTAAAAATCACATTAATATTTCATATTCACAAATTCTATTTGTATATGGATTTTATTTCTTTAAGTTAGATTTTTATTTAAACTTTAAACTTTACAAGTTATCAACTTCATAATATTTCATAAATATTTTTATATAGTATACCAAAGTCTTTTCAACCTTTCAAAGCCTTTTGAAAACAATTCAAATTATCCTTTTGAATTTCCAAAAAAAAACCCAATTTTCCAAACAACTTTCATTTAAAACAATTTGGCAGCAATTCCTCTTTTGGAAACCCGAAAATGAACACCGATGATGTCGCGATCATCATCAGAATTATTTTCCAGCGACCGAAAAGAGTTTAGAGCTTTTATCCCTCCAAAATACTTTTCAAAACCTTTGAAATTTATTTTTAAATCAAAAAAATATTTAAACTTTCCAAATCTCCAAAATTTTCAAATTCTTTTAAAAACCTTTCCAAAAACTTCTCTGGAATTCCGTTTCAAATTACAAATCACATTTATAATTTATATTCTCAAATTTCATTTGTATATGAATTCATTTCCTTATGCTTCAATTCACATTTATAAATTTCATTTGTTAATTGAATTTATCTCCAAATCTTTGGTTATTATTTTAATTTCTCATTCCATTTCATATAATAATGATAACATTTCAATGTTATTACTTCCTAACAACCAAGCATCCATATACTATAGTAATTCATAGAAAAACATTTCTTTTCTATACAAAAATAGTTTTGGGAAAAAATTATTTCATTTACCCCATTTTAAAACAATACTATGTCGGTTTATCTTGTTTAAGAGTTTAGAAATCCCTATCGATTACAGTTGGCCACCCTGCACTGACCAGAATCTATAAACAATCAACCGATAAGTCAAAACAATACAAAAACAATTTTTATATTCAATAACAAATACGCACTCATATCTATTATTACACTCACACTCATTCTAGAGTACTACTGACTCTATCTCTAATGAGTAACACCCAACAGAGCAGGGTTGTCGCTTAACCATATGCTCTGATACCACCTGCAAAGATCCGCAAATCCGTCTTTCGAAAACCAGACACTGATACGTCCACTGTAGCAACTGTCGAACAATCGTATGGCGGAAACGCGAACTTTATTGTTTAAAAGAAGAGGTAGAAGAAAAGATAGAAGAAAGAGAAAGAAGAACAACATAACAACAATAGAAACAGAAACAATATCAGAATCTCACATTCGCAGCGGAACAATATATAATAGATAATCACTAGTCTTTTATAAACAAAGAACTATATCAGTTTATACATACATCAATCAAAGTCAATATACAACTCAATATAACAATGGACAGTTATATAACTTGTCCTCACACAGAATACACAGCGGAATAAAATAACAAGTACGGATCTACGTTTCGCCATCAAGCTTGCTTCCAAAGCTCCAGAATATCCTGATAACATAACTCTAGGCTGCCCGTGTGGAAATTGGTGGGCACCCAGAGTTTAGAAGGGAAACAATAAACTCCGAGTCAGTCATGGTGACTGGTGTGAGATCGTAAAACAGTTTATCTTTAAAAGACAACAAAGGAATATTTTAAAATAGATTCGCAATGCTTTTGGAAAATGAAACTACCATAAGACCTCCCTCCACACACACAATGCAAACGCAGAATTGGAGGAGATTTCTTCTTATGATAGTCAAAGATGCTTACTACGCAAAACAAATAATTTGATTTGATATTATTATTAGTGCATAGTGTAGAAAACATTTCAAAAGTAAAATATAAATCTTAGCCGGCATAGGTACCATTATAGTATGCCTACTATAGCTACCATATTAAATGGCAGGTTCTACAACTAAAACCATACAAGTCACGTATTGTTTCTTTGGATTTCCAACAAATGGTCAGGCCAAGGAACTTCCCATTGCCACATGGAAACACCTCTGGAAAGACGTCCCAAGAAATAACCTAACATTACGGTTAGATCTCTACCAACACAAGGTCGGGTTACCTCTGCAAAAATAGGTAACTACTGACACGCGTATGCCATCCCCCGATCGTAACCGATCTTCCCGAGGATCCTCGATTTCCAACAACCACATAATAAGCAGTATCAACATAGGTTAAGTATCTGGGCTCCATACCATGATACCACCTCTATCCAGAAGGGATGACATACACTAAGGGGCGCTACTCCCTAGAACCTTGCCGCATCCTTCCTGTTTTGACCATTTCCGGGGTGTGAGGCTCGACGAAGTCTCGTCCACAAAGCTACGCTTTGTCACAAAGCCATGCTTCGGGTCAAACAAATGATCAAAGTAATGATCACAAAGATAAATGATCAAACAATTGATCCTATCACAATTGATCAAACAATGATCATTTCACAACAACACTCAGCATGTCACATTACCAAATTGGGAATATATTGCTGATAATCTTCAACTACATAACCTCTGAGCTCGTACGTCTCAGAGAAGTGTGTTAAGCTAAGAATAAATTCTCCGCCACCAACAGATATGTATTTGAAAGAAATCAGCTTTATATCTCAATTTGTAACGTCAGACATACAATCCATACAAGTCTGTTTCGGGATCGAACAGAACCGAAGGCACTCCTCACGAAGCCCTTGCAATTCCGGATAATTTTCAATCATGTCCGGACTTCCCGTCACTAAGGGTGATAAAACCTCTAAATCGGAGATCAACCGATGTAGAGTAACTCGACGGTAATCCTTCCGTTTTCAAAAATATCCGGTCTTCAACACCGGTCATAAAATGCAATTCATTACGACGTATCACATATTCGGAATGGGTTATACGACCCCATGGTCCTTTCCCGGCTAACCCGAATAGTGAGCGCTTATTCAAAAATAAGTGTGGCATTCAAATTCATCCAATTCACAACAAATAACCATTCAAGGTAATTATTGATAGTCGGTTATTTAACTATCAATAAAGATGCGCAACATCATCCGATTCCAAATAATTTTCTAAATTATTTATTTTCCAAAAATATCTTTACAAGATATAAAATTTTTCCACACTTCAAAATAAATCAACATTTATTTTTAAAACGAATTTCCATTTCTTTTATAAATTCCATAGTGAATTTATATTTCAAATATCTACTGATATACGATTTTCAAATCGATTTTCAAATATTCAATTTCAATTTATCTTTACAAAGATAAATTCTCAAAAACGTTTCATTTCATTTTGGAAAACATTTCCATACTTATTTAATAATAAGTAATTCGCAAATCTATTTATTTTCAACATTTGAAAATATTCGATATACTTAAATAAATGTTAAGTATATATTTCATTCTTTAAGGAAATCATTCTCTTTCACAAATTTTATTTGAGTCAAAACGAATGTTACGTAAAACATCGTTACGACGACTCAAAATCACTAGTATAGGGATTCGAAATTAAGATAGGTATATAAATCCCAATACCAGATAAAAACATTTCCTTTCGGAAATCATTTACTATAACAACAGTGTTATAGTCCACCATTTCCTTATTTCTCGAAAACGTCTATTCAACAATAAATGTTGAAATCTATGATTTCGATATTTAATATATTTTAAAACATCGTTAAAATAATTAACTTCATTTTTAATGTCACCTTTCCAAAACATATCATTTTATTTAAAGATATATTCGCTGTCCCAAAATCATGAATATACCTCACTAGCCAAATTTCAACATTTTCTACACATTTAATTTCAAGAATTTATTCACTATCCAAAATCGTGGATAAAATTCCCTTAATAACTTTCTATATTAAATTCATCAATTTTGATTGGCTTTTCGAATTTATAAACAACGTTTATAAATTCTATTTCTATTTTATAACAACTTTGGTTTATAAATCTCCTTTAATAACCAATTCAATTTATACTTCAATACATATACCAAAAGTCCATATTATAAGTTAATAACTTATGATTCATTTATTTTAAAAGAAATCGTTCTTTTACATTTTACAGATTTTAAATCTCATTACTTATAAAATTTCATTTATAACCTTATTTTCACAATAACCGAATTACTTTTATAATTCCATTGTTTTGATTAATAAATATCAATTATATAAATCTCATCTATGCACCATTCATACTTATTCAGGAATCTAAACTAAAAATATCAAAATCCGATTTATAAGTAAATTACTTATAAATCCTTTGTTTTACAAAATCTATTCATTTTGTAACTTCACAATTTATAAATCTATAAATTTTATTCACTTGTGAAATCCATTTATTATTTCATTTTTAACACTTATAAAAACTCGTTTTATAATTCCAATATTTTTACTTTATAAAATATCAATTTTATAAATCCTTTATATAAACGGTTTACAAAAATTCAAAAATCTTAATTTAAACCATTTTATAAATCAATCAACTATTTATTTCAAAAATCACTTTTCGGTTATATGTCACAAAGATCTTAACTTTTATAACTTTAAAAATTTAAACGTTTATTTATTTAAAAATAAATCACTTCAAAAATTTAATAAACGTATATTTTCAAAGATCACTTTAAAAATCTCTTTTTAAAATCAGCATCGTCATTTTTTAAATTTCAAAAGTGGATCCGATGATGCAACACACAAATTTGTCAATCACGACATCCAATATCATATATCAATATGATAACAGAATATATAAAAATATCCGTAAATAAATAAATACAGTTGAGGAATCCAGTTGGATCCCTCCAACCTGTTTCCCTGCATCCACAGACGTTAGCACAATACCCATTCCACTTCGAGGTGGAATATCGCGATATATGGGATTTATAATAATATCAATCCGCTTAATAAAATGGCGCAATAGGGTCTCATCCGCTATATAATGCGGGAAATCAATCAATCCAATATATACATATGCCAATATGTATATATTGCTATATATATAGATATATCCTACTATATCTAATACCACATCCAAACAGTCAATCAATCAAATCAATAACTGTAAAATCCAATTTTCATTCGAGTGAGAAAAATCTCACCCTCGCTTTTAATTTGCAATCCATTTTCCCATTTCGGTTGTTTCTCTTGATTTATACCTTGTATAAACAATTTATACAATTTATTAATATTTAATTTAGTCGAACAAATTTTATTATCGTAATTTAATTTAATTAACTAAGGATTTTACTTAAAACCAATTTCTTCAAATAAATTACTTTAAGTGACTAAATATTTCTAGAATAACAGTAGACTAAAGCGGGCATGTATAATAAAATTTCTTGATATATTTACATTTAAAGATTTACTTTACTGTAAATTTTCTGATAATTTAAATAATAACACAAGTCAAATTAAAGTTTTACTTAACATTAAATTAAAATACTAATTTAAAAGCAGCACTGTTTATCTATGTAGATTTATAAATTTGAAATAGGTATGTACATCTTTTTATATGGATATATAAATTTTATATATTTTCTATAAATATCAAAACAGCAAATTTTTTTTTACTGTAAATATTTTTTTTCTTTAACTAATGACTAGATTAATCACTGTAATGCTATACCTTAAATTTCCAAGCGTCTTCACGTGATCATTGGAGGCCACCGCCACCCAGACTAAATTCGCCGACCCCCAAGACCCACTTGTCACCATCAAAGTTGCGAGTCCCCCATCGACCTGCTTTCGCTCCATCTTCCAATGCTCCAATCCCCACCCAAATGCCAGCAACCTGAACAGTGTATCGGCCTGCCTACCACCATAATTTGAATTCGAGCCCTCAACCGAACTCGACCACGAAATCACTTTTCCCATACCACTGCCTCGTCTATCGCGACGAACAGTAAGACGCGGCGCCTCCTCTCGCTACGCTGCCTCACCATCTTCTCGTTCGATTTCGAACACCCACTGCCTCGCGAAACCCAAGCGACGTGCCCAACCACTCGGCCACAAAGCTTACAAATTTGAACGTGATATCCAACGCATTCATCTCTCTTTACGATCCCTAACCGCCGCTTCGACTTCAGCCTCACGCGAGACCATCGCGAGCCCCAGAAATCTCGACTTGTCTTCACGCGATTTGAATCCCCTTGCTACTTCTTCAATCGATGCAACTTCGCTTTATAAGTTTCTTTTATTAGATTTCGGGTCTGCATTCTTCTTTTTGTTCATGAATTGGGTATTGAAGGGGAATGAAAAGGTTTTGAGCAGAGCAGATACGAGATTTTATAAAAGAAGACTTGTATATTTTTTTCTTCGATTTGATTCTGAGGAGAAGAAGGAATAAGGACGTGAATATTTAAAATAGAATGAAGCAGGGTTTTGCACGATTTTGTTCGTGATCTCTGCGTGATTTTAGGCGTGGTTGAAGGGAAGATAACGTGCCGACATTGACTAGATTTAAAATTTAAATTTAAATCAAATTCGATTTAACTTCAACGCGTTTACTCACCGTACGGTCACATAACAACTCCAAAAAATACGAAATTTGAAGTCCGACAATAATTCAATATTACGGACCCAATGGAACTGGTTTCGTCGAATTCCGAGACTGCGCCTCGGACGGCTATTTTTAAATATCGATTCAAACGATATAATTTCAAAACTGAACAAATCATTTTCAAACTCAATTCTGAAGCTTCCATTATCTTCAGTATTATCATTACAATTTTAAAAGCTTTTGAAATATTTTTCTTCAGCTTAAAATTGAAGATTCAAATTTTTATTCAACTTACAATAGATTAAATTTTATAATTTAATCGCCAATTTATTCTAATAATTTGAAATTCAATTCAAACCATCATTCGAATATTTAAAATCCATTAAATATTTCATTTTTAATTGTTTAAAATTCTGGGTCATTACAAAGGTCCAGATCGTGTGGTAGTTGAAGTTCGTCCAGGAAGTGAGTACGATGAAATTCAAAAGTTTATTGATGCAAGATGGATATGCCCTCAAGAGGCCTTTTGGAGAATTTTTGAATTTTCACTGCATACAATTTATCCTTCCATTCAACGATTACAAATACACTTACCAAGCAGGCAACAAGTCACGTATCATTCTAATCAAACAGTGTCTGATATTTTGTTAGATTAAAGCCTCTCTACATCGATGCTAATTGAGTTCTTCAACACAAACTCGCAAGATCCCCAAGCAAGACAATTTTTATATCATGAATTTCCAGAGAAATACAAGTGGGTAAGAGATATAAAAAAATGGAGACGTAGGACATCATCAAAAAAAGTCATAGGGCGGATTTATAGCGTATCCCCGTCAGAAGGAGAACGTTACTACTTGAGAATTCTTTTAAATCATGTAAAAGGACCAACCTCATTTGACCATCTTCTCACAGTTGATGGTATTAAATATCCAACTTTTCAGAAAACAGCGGAGAAGATAAGACTGTTGGAGGAAGATCAAAGCATTAGAGCATGTTTGCAGGAAGCATCAGCCACACGAATGCCATCATCTTTGAGAAGATTATTCACTACAATCTTCATTTATTGTACACCAACCGGTATTAGAAAATTATAGGATGAATTTTACTACTACATGATAGAAGATTATTCGAGTTCAAGTGTAACATGTCGAGTTGTACTTGAAAATCGTCTTTTAAAAGATCTTAATGTTTTATTAATGAACCATTATAAAAAAGTTTCTGATTACGACCTTCCAACAATTAGATATGACATAGATGATCGTTCATTAACCTCGAGATTAATAAATGAACAGTATTCTATTATAACACCAAAAGAGGATTTAACTTTTGCCAGCAAGTTGAATGAATCCTAATTGCATGTATATACTACAATTATGAATGATGTTAATAATAAAGAGAGTAGGATTTATTTTATTGATGGTCCTGGTGGAACAGGAAAGACGTTTCTCTATCGAGCAATACTTGCAACACTTCGACGAGAAGGTTTGATTGCACTTGCAATAGCCACATCCGGGATTGCTGCGACTATTCTACCAGGCGGTCGAACGGCGCATTCGAGATTCAAAATTCCAATTAATACAGCATCTGAATCAATGTGTACGATATCTAAACAATCAGAATTAGCAGATCTTTTACGTCAAGCATCCATTCTTATTTGGGATGAAGCAACTATGACTCATAGATATGCTTTCAAAGCATTGGATAGATCCCTTAAGGATATTATAGGGAATAACTTGCCATTTGGAGGTAAAATTCTTATTATGAAGGGGATTTTCGACAAGTCTTACCCGTTGTACAACATGGTACAATAGCAGAAACAATTGATGCATGCATTGTTAAATCACCACTATGGAATCATGTAGAAGTCATCCAACTTACTCAAAATATGAGAGCAAAAAAAGATTCTTTCTATTCAAATTTTCTATTACGTGTTGGTGATGGGAATGAACCGCACATAGGCGATGACTTGACTCGAATTCCGGATGAAATGGTAGTACCATGGGAAGATGAATGTTCAATAACTACTCTTATAAATACAATTTTTCCCACATTACATGAAAATGCATTCCAAAAGGAATATATTGTGGCAAGAGCTTTAATTACCCCTCTCAATGAATGCGTCGATAAGTTGAATAACCAAGTTATTAATCTATTTCCTGGAGAATTACATACGTACTACTCATTTGATTTTGTCGAAGACGATACAAGAAATCTATACCAACTCGAATACCTTAATTCAATAGCTCCAAGTGGTTTGCCTCCACATAAGTTGGTCTTAAAGAAAGGAGCACCGATCATGCTACTCCGGAATGTTGATCTAATGAATGGATTATGCAATGGTACTAGATTAATATGTCATGAATTTTACAGAAACCTTATAGATGCAGAGATTGCCACTGTACAATTTGCAGGAGATCGAGTTTTCTTACCAAGAATACCTATGAAGCCTTCCGAAGATATCCATTTGCCATTCAAATTATTGCGCAAACAATTTCCTATAAGATTGAGTTTTGCCCTCACTATCAACAAAGCACAAGGACAAACAATTCCACATATAGGAATTTACTTGCCTCAACACATGTTCGGTCATGGTCAGCTTTATGTTGCGTTATCAAGAGGAGTTTCAATGAGTAACACGAAAGTTTTGATAAAGGATGAAAAGTTCATAGAAAATTGGGAACTTATAGTAAAAATGTTGTTTATAGAGATGTACTTATATCGACTAAAAGACAAAATAGTTGAATAAAATTTATAAGCATTACTTTCGAATATGTTTATACAGTTTAGTCTTTCTACTTCTTTTTTCTTGGAGTGATAGTTTTATAAACCAAGCAACATTTGTGCCCATCATTTTTTCTTGCGTATGTAAAATACACAATATTTTTAGAACAACAATTCACGCGCGAAGCGCATGCCGTTACGCTCGTAGATAATAATCTTTAAAACAAAAGAACTATATTTGTTTATACATTACATCATCAGAATAAAACATCAACAAAACACAACACTAGGCAATTATGATAACTTGTCCTCATAACTGAATACACAGTGGAATAATAATCAAGTACGTCTCGCCATCCTGCTCGTCTCCTGATCTCAAAAGCATACCATCCATAATCTGCTGATAACCTGACTCTAGGCTGCCCATGTGGAAAATTATGGGCACCCAGAGTTTAGAAAAGGGAACAATAAACTCCAAGTCGGTCGTGGGACAGGTGTGAGAACTAAAAACAATTGTTTGCGACAAAAGAAAAGAAAAAGAAATCCGTTCATGCTTTTGGAAAATGAAACTACCATAAGGCCTCCCGGCACACACACAATGCAATCGCACACTTGAGGGAGATTTCTCCTTATAGTAGTCAATCATGCTTGATACGCGAAAATCCTTTTGATATTATTATTAGTGCACAGTGTGGAAAACATTTCGAAAGTATAATATTAATCTTAGCCAGCAAACGTACCATTATAGTATGCCTAATATAGCTACCATGTTGATGGCAGGTACTACAACTAAAACCGTATGTGACGACCCAGGTTTTCAGACCAGTCAAAATCGCCGAAAGACCCATCCGTTCTAAAACTATGAAAGAAAACTACCAACTTAATACAAAATATTTGATAAATATCCAACACTACTAAATGTATAGGATACAACTTTCAATTTTACAAGTTATCAAAGTAATCAATTTAATCTACTAGTGTGCTTTAATACAAACCCAAAATCAAATACTACAAACAAACTGTAAATCTACCGCCGTGCAACTCTGATGAGAAACAACAATATCATTACCAGCAAACTCAATAAACAATGTAAATGCGGAATAAAATAGTAAGCATGAAAGATACAACAATACATGATATATGACAAACAACAAACATAAAATGTTATGTTATTATTGGAGCTGCATCACTACCACTTGTGACTGCCTACGTACCCCTATCTAATTGGGTACCCAATTAGATACAGGATCAAGCCAACATAGTTCTCCTACCGCAAATAGGACTCATGGAGCCTACGATGCAACAAACAATATGCAATTCCAAACTACCCACTTAGGCTTAATCTTCAATTTTAGATTTTTACAATCTAATTAACTTTATGGAAATAATACCTTTGGACTTTATTCCCAAATTCTTATTTCAAAACTTTTGAAATATATATATCTATACATCCTTTATATTCAAACTAGTCCTTTACTTCGGGATGTAAAAATAAATCACTTTTTGAAACAATACCAATATACAAGCATACAAAAACTATATGCTACCTGATCGGGAGGTTTCTAGCCATAACAAGGCAACTGGGTCCCAGCCTTAATACAATCGATAAATAACTATATCCCTCTATTCCAAGAGCGGACTATACCAAAAACACATGCCCAATTTTTAGTTACGGGTTACCCGAATCATTGGTAACATAACAAATCATTTTATATCCCGAAGCGATAAATCATTTCACACTAATATTCAAAAGTACTTTCAAATCTATTATAATTTTCATTTCCCAAATCTGTTCAAAAATCATCTTAAAACCATCGGGTTTAGTCCTCGAAATTCTTTCCGTTTTATAAAACATTTTTATAAAATCCATTCTTATATAAATCACTTTTATATAATATCACTTCAAAATAGTCATTACCTAATATTTCTATTTCTTTAAACATTTCATAAACTTTTATTTATGAAAACCAACTTTGAAAACAATTCCATTGACGTCAAATTATTATAACTAATTATAACAATTAAATGAACCAATATTATCAATAAACACCTTTTAGTCAAATCGTGAAACAAATCACAAGGTGTTAGCCTACGATTGTTTTCTACTCAACCCATGCATATGGATGAATAAATAGCTTATAAACTGGTCGAGCAATGTCAATAATCAATAAATAGTAAGTGCTCATAAACTGGCCGAGCACAAATCAAACAACCAAACAGAAATAATAACAAGAATAAGAAAAGACTCATTATTATTAAAAATTTACAATCAATAGTTAACACAACATTTATTAAAATGTGAATGAGTCAAAGGAAAGAGATTAAGATTACACTCACTGTAAAATAATTGAATTATACCCACAGAATAAGTTATACCCACTAAACTATGAAAACAAGGAATATACTTACATCTTATTTGTTTTGATGGAGACTTGGAATACTTCACCTCTGATAATGAATTTTAGTTCTTTTCTTTAGTTTGTGAATGAATTAAAATGAGATATGGACTTGGCTATTTATAAGTGAAGAGAAGGGTACTTTAGTCATTTCCTATAGCCTAACCAGATTCGACCAGATTTTGGTCCAATAGAAACCAGCCTTATGGCCTAATTTGATTCGACCACATTTTGGTCCAATAGAAAACATCTTGATGGCCTAATTTGATTCGACCACATTTTGGTCCAATAGAAAACATCTTGATGGCTTAATTTGATTCGACCACATTTTGGTCCAATAAAAATCCTCCTTATCAACTATGGCATAACATGATTCGACCAGATTTTGGTCCAATGGCAACCATCCGCATGGAATATAATAATCATTATGCTATTTTGTTTCATTAGGCAAGTAATTATACTATTTTGTTTTTATTAGGCAAGTAATTATACTATTCTATTTTATTAGGCAAGGTTAATAATTCTCTCTTGTTTTATTAGGCAAGTAATTATACTATTCTGTTTTATTAGGCAGGGTTAATAATTATAAAATCCATTATTTAATCATTTAAAAACATATTAACTATTCATGTTCAAAGTGATTAAATTTTGGATCGTTGCATTTTAAATATTCGAATTTGATGACCCAAAAATATGGGTCGTTACACCGTACAGGGCTCGTATTGTTTTGTTTGGATTTCCAACAAATGGTCAAGGCTAAGGAACTTCCTTTCCAAATGGGTACGCCTCTGGAGGGACGTCCCGAAAACCTAACCGGATCTCTGCCAACACAAGGCCGGGTTACCTCTGTACTTAGGTAACTAACTGTCACGAGTATGCCATCCCCCGGTCGTAACCGACCTTTACCGAGGTGCCTCAATTCCAACAACCACATAAGTAAATATCTAGGCTCCATACCAGAATACCAATTTTTATCCAGAAGGAAATGCACATACCCAAAGGGGCGCGACCCCATAACCTTGCTGCATCCTTCCTATTTCGACCATTTCCGGGGTGTGAGGTTCGATTAAGTCTCATCCCACAAAGTTATGCTTTTCACAAAAGCCATGCTTCGATCAACCAATGACCAACACTTAGCATGCCACATTACCAAATTGGGAATATATCGGTAGTAATAATCAATTACATAACCTCTGAGCTTGTACGTCTCAGAGAAGGGTGTTAAGCTAAGAGAATAAATTCTCCGCCACCAAACAGAAATGTATTTGATAGAAACCAGCTTTATATCTCAAAGTGTAATGTCAGACGTACATCCATACAAGTCCATCCTGGGTCTGAATGGGACCGAAGGCACTTTGAAAGAAGTCCTTGCAAATCTGGATATTCCCTAATCACGTCCGGACTCCCCATCACATAGGGTAATCTCTATACCAGAGCAACTCAGTGTAGAGACAATCGACAGGTAATCCTTTCGTTTTTGAAAATACCCGGTCTTCAACCACCGTCTTCAAATGCAATCTCATTTCATCGTATCATTATTCAGAATGGGTTTTATGACTTAATGTCCTCTTCCGGCTTAACCGAATAATGAGAGCTTATTTTAAAAACAAGTGGATACATTCAATTCTAAATTAAGTCACAATAAATTTCCATTTTTGATCTTTAAACAAATGATCCACCTTTTAAGATTCGATATGGTTTTCGGATAACAATTTGGAACCCGACCCCTGGTCTCATCGAAATTCAAATGCCATCTTAAAGGCCAATATTGATAGTCGGTTATTTAACTATCAAATAACATCCATAAACAACCATCAAATTTAAATAATTTCCCCAAATTCTTTATTTATTTATAAATATCTTCGCAAGATATATTTCTACACTTCAACCCTTTGAAAACAATTTTCAAACTACTTTTCTCTGTTGGAATAAGTTTCCAGATATTGTTTATTTCCACTGAAAATTTGCCAAGTCCGAATAATTCAAATCACTTATCCAAAAATATATACTTGGAAACACTTATAATATAAACTATTTTAAACATTTTATTTAAAATATTAGTTATGAAATTTTATGCTAATATCTCATGTAAAACTTAATCCCTAAACTAATTTTTAAAAATAAAATTATTAGATAGAGTATAATTATTTAGATAACCATCTTCTAATCAAATACTAGTTAAATCTTTAAAATAATCACTTCTATAATTAACTTAATAAATATTTACTTAAAAATTTAAAAACAATTTTAGAAAATAATATCTTCAAAAACATTCTTTTTAAAACCAACTTTAGAACTTTTAATTCATACTTAAAAGCTACTTTGAAAACATACTCGGCTTTCCAGGGAAAATACACTTTTCATTCCAAAATAGTCCATTTAAATCAATTAATAAATCCTTTTCGATTTATCTCAATTTACATCCAAAATTCGTAAATTTTCTTTCCACACTTTTAAAAATAAACCAATATTTATTTTTAAAACAAATTACCCATTCCTTTATAAATTCCCATCGTGAATTTATATTTCCAAAATCCACTAATATCATATTCCATTTTATAAATCCAGTTTATAAATTCCATAGTCTCATCTTTTTTTCAAAACACAGTTTCAAACACTAAATCAATTTCCAAATCAATTCCTAAATTTACCCCATTTAAAAATTTCTCCTTTACTTATCCAAATTTATTTCAAAACCCATTAATCCAATGTTCATACTTATATTTCTGATTTAAATTCCATTTAAATCAGAAAAACCAATTTCATACTTGATTTCAAAATTCTCCCTTTATTTCTCCCAAGCCATTTATAATCCGAATTTTAAATAAATTCTTCAACTTTTAAATAATACTACTTAAGTTCTCAAAATCCATTTATTTTCATTTATTAAAAATCCTTTTCCCCATACTTGGAATTTATTCAATAGGATTTCAAAAATCAACCTTTATCCTTTCCAAATTCCTTCTTTCAGTTTATCCAATTCTCTAAAATTATTTCACTTAAAATTCTCTATTTTAATTTCCTTCCAAAAATCCAATTTTTATATTTTGGTGTTTTTAAAATACCAAAATACATTCGGCTAAACCATAGCCTTCAATAATTTCAATTATCAATATAATTAATCATAGTTCATCAACAAATCATATCACATCATATGAAATAAATTCAAACAATTTGAGGAATCCAGTCGGATCCCTCCAACCTGTTTTCGTGCATCCACAGATGTTAGCACAACAATTTAAAATACCAATTCCACTTCGAGGTGGAATATCGCGGTATATGGGGTCATATCATATCATCCGCTATTATGCGGCGCATAGGGTCTCATTCGCTATATAATGCTGGAAATCAATCACTCCAAAATATATATATATATATATATATATATATCTTTAATAATAGTTGTAATATCTTTGGTGTCACACTTTTTTGGTGTAAGCGTGAACTACCAAAAATGCCCTCTACATATATTATCAAATATTAATATCATCTAAAAAATAGGATCTAATAAATAAATTTCATTTACCAATTCAAAATGCTCTTTTATAAATATTACCAGATCTCACTATCACTTAAAAACAGGATCTAATAAATAAAATTTTTTACCAATTCAAAACACACATCAACAAGTATTACGAAATCGTAATATCGCTTAAATAATAGATCTAACAAATAAACTTTTTTTACAAATTCGATCTTTATTAAATAATAATAAAAATAAAATTCAAACTAATTAAAAATTAGATGTTGAAGCATTGAATAAAAATTCAAACTAACTACACCTGAATGTGTTGAACATATATCATTTGTAGAAAAATAATTCACGTGCGAAGCCCGTGTTAACTCACATATATATATATATATATATACACTATTTTATATAACATACCAATCCAACTGATAACAATTATCATCCAAGCAAAACAACTAATAATTTAAATTTAACTATTTAAATTAAATCGGGTAATCCGATTGATTGAGAAGTTCTCACCTTTGCTTTTGTTTTGCAATCCATTTCCGTTCCAGCTTGTTTTCTTCACAGTTTTAGACCTTGTACAACATTTATATAATTTTATTAATATTCGAACAAATCGAACTATAAATTTTCCATTTGATAAATTTAATCTAAACTAACAATTTGGTTTTAAACATATAATTTTGTTTTAAACTAATTTTCTTTTAAATAATTCTCTTTCTAAACTACCTATATATATACTTAAAAATAAATGATAGATTTCAGAAATGTAATTTTATTTAAACTTTCAATATTTTAATATCCATATTTGTTTCCAAAGGTCTTCTATATATACCTTTGAACTAAAATAAGTATATGTGCATATATATATATATATATATTTATTTATTTATACCCTTCCTTTACTGTATATATATACATATATACAAATTTTCAAAATAAATTGTTTTTATAAATCTTACTGTTAAACTAAAATCTCATTTCCATATAAATTTCAAACATGCATGTAATATTTTCTTTTGAAACTATATATATATATACTTATAAAAATAAACTATATTAAAAATCTAATTTCTATAAATTCTTCAACATTTAAACTCCTATGTATAAAATTTCCTGTGTTTCCCAAAATATTCTATAAATATTTCTCTACTTTACTATATACCCATATATATATATATGGTATTATTATTAACATTTAAAATACATAAACAGTATATATATACCTTACTACCTAAGAGTCAGAACACTGCCATGCCACCACGTCTACGGCCTCGACCTTGACTAAAGTCGATGCCAGACCCACTATCCTCCGCCTTGCTCGACACCGCGAGCATGCTCGACCGCAAATCGCGAACAAACACAGACCAGCCATTAGCTTCTTGATAGCCTCGCGACACTCCCCAATCGATCACGCTACCACTGCCTGCTCGAACCCAGATCCTTGCGCAAAGCTTAGGTCGTCGGTCGCGACACGACTCTGCCACATTCCTACAGCCTCGCATCGACTATCGCGACTTCGCCGTGAGTCAAATCGAGCGACAACACATCAGGCCAAGCCACCCACCTCGCCGAACCCTAATTGCGCGCGAGCGCCTCCACACCACCTCCAGAACGAGTGTGCCGCCATCTCCTCCCTCGACATTGATCGCTGGGATTCGATCGATACCCTTTTTTTCGAACTGCTATCGACCATGGATTTTGATTTTCTTTTTTTTCGATTCGTTTTGAACTCGTGAATATCAGGAGAGGAAAGGAAAAGATATTAGTATGTGATTTCTCTGGCATTTTTTTAAGTTCGTTCATTTTATTTTTTCTCTTCGAAGTGGACATCTGGAACGTGATTAAAAAGGCAAGGAGACACATGTTGTAAAGGAAGAAACGTGTTTAAGTTGTGTATTGTATGCGAATACAAATATTTAATTTAAATTCAAATTCAAATTGTCTCAATTTTCGCAATTAAAAATCTCGACATCCTATTGAGGCGTGCCGCCAGGCGTTCATAAGGTTATACCCCTATTTCGAACGCGATGGAAAAGGTTTCGAGTCCAAACTCGATCGTATAGAGAAGATAGCTTTTTGGACCCAGCTTTTTTATTAAATTTTCGATATAAATTTCAGCGCGTTTACTTATCGTACGACCAAACGATCACTCCAAACGCTACGAAAATTGAAATCCAATAATAATACACTATTACGGATCCAACAAAATTAGTTTTGTCGATTTCCGAGACTGTGCCTTGGAAGGTTATTTTTAAATATCGATTTAAACGATATAAATTCAAAACTGAACAAATCACTTTCAAATTCAATTAAAAAAGTTCTATTACCTTCAATACCATCGATATAAATTTTACAAGCCTTTAAAATATTTTTAACAAGCTTAAAACTGAAGATTCAATATTTTACCCAACTTCTAATAATTAAATTTAATAATTTATTTGCCAAATAAATTGTGATATTTGAAATTCAAGTTAAACTAACTTCCAAATATTTAAAATCAATTAAATATTTCAATTTCAAATATCCAGAAATTCCGGGTCATCACATTCTTCCCCCCTTAAAAGAATTTCATCCCGAAGTTACTAGTTAAGAAGAATGTTCCACCACCCGATAACCTTTTTTCCCAAAACCAAATAGTTTTAACAACACCCCAAAACCCTTCAGTTTCAACTTTCCAAAACAATTTTTTTTATTAAAGACACTATCATTCTTACTAACTTCCCAACCTCAACCATAAGTTCCAAACAATATTATTTACTTAACCTTTCTGAATTTTAATTTAAATTCAAATTTAAATTATGAAAATTTCCTCAAAATTTTTCTAACTCCCTAAATTTTCAAAAAATTTCGCCAACGTCTCCTTTCCGCGACTAGATCGGTACTACTACAAAATGCCTCTACAGGCCTCCAGATTTCAAAAGAAAACAAAAGGCCAAGTGGCTAGAGTAGAAAATCATCAAATTTCATATAGAAATTTAAATACATACCTTTTTTCAAACAATTCTATTTATCTTCTGAAATCAAAAATCCAATTTCCTTTTCCTTTATAACACCTGTATATCCTACTTAACAATAATATCCAACCATAGAATTCAAAATCATTTAATTCATTTCTTTACAGAATTTTCAATATATACTTCTTATACTATTTTCACTTTACCACTTAAGCTTTATCATTCTTCCATTCAGTTTACATTTTCAATTTTATTTGAATTCAATTTACCTTCAAACTCTGAATATTGAATTTTATCAACTATCATTCATTCGCAACTGATTCATATAATTGTTTAAATTAGTTCCATTTACTAATTATTTCAAATTCCAATTCATTTTATCTCAAACCATTTTTATTTCCAAACCTTTATTATCTTTAGTCCACTTCGAACTAATTTTACGACTTCATTTTATTTTACACAATTTAAGTTGGATTTCAATATTCAGTTTCATTCCAGTTCTATTCATTTGTTCATTCCCAAATTTATTTTCAACTTAATAAATTTTATTTAAGTAATCATTTCACTTAGTCTCCTTAGACCTTTCTTTATATTCACTTTTACTTAACTATATTTAATTACACTCCAATTCAATTTAAATTTTAAACTTCTATAAGTTTCCCAAATTTAATTACATTTGCTAATTTCTTTTGATTAACCTCAATTAATTAGCTTACCTTCCCACTTATTTGGGTTTTACACTTACTTTTATTTACTCCATTTATATTCACTTGCATTTCAATTTCATTTGAATCCAGTTTATCTTAAAATTCTGAATACTGAAATTTTTTATCAACTATCCTTCATTCGTATCTAATCCATATCATCATTTTATTTGACTTAAATTTTCAATCCCATTCTGAATTAATTTTTTTTTTCAATTCTTAATTTATTTCCAAATCAAATTAAATATTTAATGTGGAAATTAGCCACAAGTGCCTCTTCAACAAGTGGAATTGGTTTATAGGACACACAACTGAAATAATTACTTTCAAGGACAAAACGTAAAATAATTAGTTTCTATGGCCTAAAACCTATGAAATTATGTCCTCGAAAGTAATTGGACTGCTTACTTTGTCCTTGAAAGTAATTATTCTGGTGACTTTGGCCTTGAAAGTAATTTCTTTGAATGTGTATCCTAGGAACTAATTGGACTGCAAAGTTTGTCCTTCTGGTGAAATGCCCCATATTTAATTCTATTCACCCTTTCTCAAACCCTTATAAGTTTTTAACTTATAAATATTCCATAACCATTTTTAAATAAGATTCCAGAGTTTAAATAATCACTTAAGTATTTCAAAATCATTTTTGAAATCAATTATATCCAAAATCAAACTATTTCAAAACCAAACTCAATTTCGCAAATATTCCCAATTCAAAACATTCGGGTAGCAATTCCTCCCTTGGAAACTCGAAAATGAACACCGAAGATGTCGTGATCATTATCAGAATTATTTTCCAGCGGCCGAAAAGAGTTTAGTGCTTTTATCCCTCCAAAAACATTTCAAATATTTTAAATTCCAAATCCCACCAGATTTCAAATCCAATTCAAAAATATTTCCCAAATAATTTCACCAATATTTTTCCCAATCCTTTGAAAATCATATTCAACTCAAAGAAATTTAAACTTTTCCCAAATTTTCAAACTTCAAAAGCTTCCAATTTTTTATTCAAATATTCTCTGGAGTTTTTATTTCAATTTATAAAACTCATTTATAAACTCACACTATAAATTTCATTCTATTAATGAATTTATTTCCTTATCCTTTGGTTATTACCTTAATTTCTTATTCAATTTCCATACAACAATGATAATAATTTAATATTACCACTTCCTAACAACCAAGCAACCATATATATACTATAATAATTTACAAAAGTTGTTTCTTTTATATACAAAAATAATTTGGGTAAAATTATTTCATTTACCCTATTTTAAAACAATACTGTGTCGGTTTATCTTGTTTAAGAGTTTAGAAACCCCTATCGATAAAATGGTGTCCCACATATCGACCAGAATCTATAAAAACTCAACCGATAAGTCAACACAATATAAAAACAATTTTTATATTCACTAACAAATACGCGCTCATATCTATTATTACACTCAAACTGTAACAACCCGCATATCTATCGATTCTATATTTAAATATTTTATTTAAATATTTTATTTAAATATTTTATCGTTAGTCGGATGTTAGTCCGAAAAGCTACTTTTTGCATACGGTCAAATTAGGACTCGAGACCACCCCCATTGAGTTCAAAATGACGTTTGCAATCTTTTTGAGTGTAAACTTCGATATGTTTGGAGATAGTGAAATTTTCGTCACTTTTCCCACTTGTGACTTTGGTTGGGACTGCACCTTCTTAACTCAGCCCAACCCCCTCTTCTCTTCATCACTTCATCAAATACTTCAAGCTTCTTCAAAAATGGTGGAGGGAAAGAGAAATTAAAATTCCAAGCTCGAGATCCTTAGTAAATTCAGCATCAAACTCCGAATTCAAGGTGAAGAACATAGATTCAAGCTAGGGGTTGATTCTTGCTTTGCTCTTAAGCTCTCCAACATCAATTTCGTGGAAAAGGTGAGATTTTTAATCTCACATCTCGCCTATAACTGTCATTGGGCTGTTGGAAATGACTTCCTATCACTTTAGCATTAATGTTTGCAACTGGTTTGGATTGAATTGGTGAGAAACTCAAGTTTCAGTGCTGTTTGCAAATTCTGGCCCTAGGTCGTTCTGCCCTCCTTAGGTCGTCCAGGCTGCTAGCTCACGTGATGAAAAGTATCCACTTTCTTAGGTCGTTCACGAGTTAGGACTTAGGTCGCTTGCGTGCTTAGGTCGTTCTGGCTTAGGTCGCAGGGGAATAGGTCGAAAGTCGAAACAGCTTTAAGTCTTAGGTCGTTGCCGACCTAAAATTCCAAGGCAAATCACTAAGTCGCTCGAATTTTGTTAAGTCTTAGGTCGTTGCCGACCTAAAATCCCCAGGCAAAACGTTAGGTCGTTGCCGACCTAAAATCCCCAGGCAAAACGTTAGGTCGTTGCCGACCTAAAATCCCCAGGCAAAACGTTAGGTCGTTGCCGACCTATAATTCCCCAGGCAAACTTTAGGTCGCTCGCACTGGCTTATCTCGTAGGTCGTCTCCGACCTAAGCTTCTTTTCCATAAGTCGTTCGTGAGTCAAGTGTTAGGTCGTCTCCGACCTAACGCCCTCGTCACCTTAGGTCGTAGCTCGTAAGTCGCTCGACCCTGCTAAGTCTTTAGGTCGCTCGAGTTAGGTCGGCCAGTATATCTCGTAGGTCGTCTCCGACTTATCCTCCAGTTAAGTCGTTCGACCCTCTAGGTCGTTCGAGTTAGGTCGTTGGACCATTTACCTTAGGTCGCTTGACCTTAAGTCGTAGGTCGTCTCCGACCTATGCCCCACTAAGTCGCATCCCACTTAGGTCGCAGGACTCTGTAAGTCGTAGGTCGTCGCCGACCTTACACTTGGTCTTTTTAGTTCGCGATTTCCTTAGGTCGTATGACCTATTTTTCCTTAGGTCGCTGGACCGCTTGCCTTCACTAGGTCGTACCATGACGGGGCGCTGCCCCACACCCCGCCGTGGGCGCTGCCCCCTGGACCCCCGCGACCTGACCGGGCAGGTCGAACCCCGTATTACTCTGCGTAGGCAATCTCGTCTGAAAAACATTTATCAGAATTTCTACTTTGATGGTTTTGGGATTGACTTCTTTGGACTTTACTCACGTCTTCGAACGTGAATTGATTTGTTCTACAATCGTTTTATGACTTGTCACTTTAAAGATATATGAAGGTTTCAATACTAATAGTAAATATCAAAACTCTTTCATCAAAGCGATTTCAACACTATTTTAAATATCAAAAGTTCGTTTTCTCAAACCGATATTCAATCTACTAGTATATACAAGCCTTTACTTCACTCGAATGAGAAATCGACTTAAACGACTTAGTAAAACGGGTGGTATGAAACGCTTGCGTTCACTTCATCGGTTAGCTCTTGGACTTGTTCGATTGAACCCTTTTTGTGACAATTTCCTAGTGAAGATTTACAGCTTGTTCGTAAATATTTAAGTTAAGCAAGTGGGGCATGAAGCTAAACTCATATATTTACTAGCTTGGTGTGATTGACACTTCCTTATGATCATGACGATCATTTTTGTGATTTAGACTAGCGATTGAGCGATGTCTCTTTGTCTACGTGGGAGACTATACCCCGATCATGTGATGTTTCGCCATCACATTTCTAGGGTAGCACCCTACGGTCTTTGGGCCATTCCTGTGTGAAAATTTAATGGATAACTTCCATGAGATAGCTTCTCGTCATGTGTTTACGCGTAGGTGAGTTTTCATGCTCCCATTCATGTGTTAGGCCTCCCCCCCTTTTATGTGTTTTCTGGATTTCTGATGATGATTTCTGGAATTTTGTGCTTCACCAATTTTCATGATTTTCATTGATATGATATCAGTTTTTGTGCATTGGTGAATTCATGTGTTATTGACTTGTTATGAATACAAGTTTAGGGTATGATACCCTACCTTATCTTTGAGAAGATTCTTGGGATATTGATTAATCTTTTGTTGATTACCATTTACATACTTATAGTAGTATGTCGTAATAGTTATTTCATGTTCATGTCATGCCATTTACCTTATATCATATCATCTGATATTTATAGTTAGACTGATCCGTTTATTATTTTCTTATAAATAATACTCGGGTCAGACCGAGATGTTACAGGTGCTTCTGCTTGACTTCTCTTCAGGATATTTCTGACTTTTGGCTAACTACTTAGATTAGTAGTTTTTTTGGATGTACACCTTTGAGATATAGACTCTATGTTGTGTACTTATTCTTTTGTATAGCACGTGATGCTATTCTTTTGTATTATCGTGGATCTTTCTGACCACTACTCAGATGTACACTTTCATGTGTTATATATTTATTCATATCTTCTTCCGCCTTTGTGATATGGATGTCTGTGACTGATTTATGTTATGATTATTTCTATGTTTGTTTTCCGAAGATTATATATAGCCACCGTGTGATAGCTTTGTGTTTGTATCGGTATGTCGGATTTCCTCCTTAAAAGTTATGCATTCTATTCTATGTGACGACCCGGAATTTTTGTATATTTGAAATGTGAATATTTAAGTTATTTTAAATATTCGAAGGTTAAATTTTAACTTTAATTTCAAATATACAGTATTTATTTGGATAATTAATTATTAAATTTAATTATCGGGATTGGGTAAAATATGGAATCTCGATTTTAAGCCTGTTAAAAATAGTTCAAAGGTTTAGAAAATTTATATTGATAATACTGAAGATGATAGAACTTTTAAAATGGAATTTTAAAGAGTTTTGTTCAGTTTTAAAAATATATCATTGAAATTGAATTTAAAAATAGCCGTCCGAGGCACAGTCTCGGAATGCGACGAAACCAGTTCCATTGGATCCGTAATATTGTATTATTATTGGATTTCAATTTTCGTAGTGTTTGGAGTTGTCGTGTGGTCGTACGGAATGTAAACGCACTGAAATTAAATCGAAAATTCAATTTAATAACTGAATCCAAAAGGTTATCTTCTACTTACGATCGAATCGGGACTCGAGACCTTTTCCTTTGCGTTCGTAATAGGGGTTTAATATTAAAACATCTGGCGGCACGTCTCGATTGGAGATCGAGACTGTAAGTTACGTAAATCAGGATGATTTCAAAATAGAATTAAATAGATGATTAATTATATTGCAAGCTTCTGAAACACACCTCAGAAATTTACCACTTGTCAGATTTCGTGAACACGCGTCCTCACCTTTTTGTTTTCAACCGAACACTTCACAGTAAAGGTAAAAAGGGAAATCAACTCCTCTTTTCAAAAAAAAAAAATCGAATTCGAAGAAGTCGAAAACTTTAATGGCTGCCTTTGTTCCCTAATTCAATTCACATCACCGATTGCTAAATCAAAGATGGCCGAAGCCTGGACGCACAGAGTTAAATCGACATCTTCACGCGACTTCAAATCGCGACCTCGATCTGGGCGTTTGATTAGCTAAGTTGCGACTTAGTGGTGCTGTTCGTCGCTATCGTGGAGGGCTTGTACGAGAGGGCGGTGATGGAGCAAGGGCGCATGAGACTTTGGGCTTGCGATGGTATTGATCGCGAGTGACTCGAAGTCGGAGTCGCTTGCCTGAGGCTGCGACGCAGTGGGATGATGCTCGGCGGCTGCGAGGAGGTCGACTTCAATGCCGACAGTGTGGGGTTGCAGGCGAACTGCATCGACTCGCGTAAAGGCAGTCACTGTGAGGGAATTCGAGGCTAGCGGCGGCAACTCGAGGCGATCAATCGATGGTCTCGATTCACGGCGGGATGGTCGAGCTGGGGTTGTGATGTTTGTTTCGATCTGGGCAGAGAGGTCTGAAATCAAGGAAAATCAAGTCGGGTTGGATGGATTGCAAAACAAAAATAAATGGTGAGTTAATCTCACTCAGTTGAATTTTATTTTAAATTTAAATGGTTAAATTTAAATAATTGATTGGATGATTGCATTGATTGAATATGCTATATTATATATATAGTAGTATATACCAATATATATATATATATATATTGGCATATGTATATATTGGAGTTGTTGATATTCCCGCATTATATAGCGGATGAGACCCTATGCGCCGCATAATAGCGGATGATATTTTATAAACCCATATACCGTGATATTCCACCTCGAAGTGGAATTGGTATTGTGCTAACGTCTGTGGATGCAGGGAAACAGGTTGGAGGGATCCAACTGGATTCCTAAAAATATTTAATTTTTGTTTAAATATTCAGTGATATGATTGTTGTTATCCTGTGATAATTTATATTGGATAATCTGGTTGGATTGAATTTCCCAGTATAATGAGTTATCAAAAGCAATTGAATTGGATTTTTGGAAAATATAAAAGAGTAAAAATTAAGTTAAGTAATTCTAGTGAATTCGAATAAATTAAATATGGAAAAGAGGAATTTTGAATAAATAGAGAAATGTTGAATTTAAAGAAGACTTATGTAATGTTATTTAAAGGGATAAAAATTTATTTTAATTCAATGTTTAAATGTAATTAAAAAGAGAAGGAATTTGGGAAATCTGAAACTTGTGTTTCGGTTTAAAGATTTTAAATCATAATGAGAAATAAAATCTGGAAGTTAATGAATTTGGAAATAAATGGATTAAGTAAGAAAATTTATTTCAAAGTAAAATAAATTGGGAAATCAATTATAAATTGATTTAAATACTTTGGAATTTGAATTTTAAAGAGAAATGAGATTTGGGAGAGATAAACTGGGTTTGTAAAGTAAAATAAAATATCAGAGGATATTTGAAAATATAATTTCAAAGTGGGAATTTATAAAAGGATATGGTTTGGTTTAAAAATAAATGTTATTTTATTTTTAAAAGATGGGAGTGAGAAGGATATTTCTCTGTATAGCCAAGTACGTTTTCAAAGCAATTTTAATATAAGTTAAAAGTTCTAATTGTATTTTTAAAAGCATATTTAGAAAATTTATTATTTCTAAATGTTAATTTCCTAAGTAAGTATGTTTTAGGAAACCTATTCTTTTTAAATATTTAAACTTTAAAGTAAGTATTTTTCAAAGATCTATTATTGTAATAATTATGTAAAAGTGATTTGGTATTGTATTTTAAAAAGAGAAATTTAGTTTATATTTGTAAAGTGGTTTCATTTGAAATATTTCTTAAGTATATATTTTGTTAAGGTATTAAAGTAGTTTTTTTAAATTTCAATATTATAAAGTATATTTATAGTAAAGTGTTTTAAGATTATTTTAAAATCTAAGTGTTTTGTACTTGGTGTTTCAGAGGAAATAAATATTTGGAAATGTATTCCGTAAGCGGAAACTGTTTTGAAATTGTTTTCAAATGAGTTTTGAAAATTCGGAAATATATCTTGGAAAGATATTTGGGCAAATAAATAATGTGGGAAATTATTTAATTGTGTGATGGTTGCTTGTGGATGTTAATTGATAGTTAAATAACCGACTATCAATATTGGCTAAATGCGCTGATCGTTTCGAAGAGACCGGGATCGAGTTTCCGTATACCGGGATTCTAGGTCTGGAGACTCGAATACCACTTCGATCCGGTTTGTACGTTTCGTGTAACGATTTCGGAGTCGAAGATGGAGCAGTGAAGTGCAAGGGCTAGTCGCTACTAATCCTGAGGATATTTCCAAAATGGATGTAGTAGGAGTAGTGCCTTCGGTTCCGTTCAAACCCAGGACGGACTTGTATGGACGAATGCTTGCGAAACATCGTCAGCGGACGATGGGCATTCTAAGGGATATGTTCTGAAAAGGTATCGTTTAGCCTCGAACCTCATCAACCGGGAATGACTGAAAATCAGGGGTTATGCAGCAAGGCTTCGTGGGTAGCTTCCACTGGAGGGTAAGGTCATCCCTGTCTAGATGTCCCTTTTTATTTCGGCTTAGTGGTGCGGTTGCTGATCCCAACCGTGGGGTGATTTTATTCGGGATCATCCAGTAAGGGATGGTTCCGGCCTTGTGTTGCAGGGGAGCGGGTGTACTCCTCCGTACGGTGATCTAGGCCACGTACTGTGATAGGTGGTACCCCAGTGCCTAGTCATTCGTTGGAAATCCATTCTCCCTACGTGCCTGTACGGTTTTGATTGTGCCCAACTATTGTTGAAATGTGAGATGCAAGCATTTCAGCTAGATTCTATTTACTTTCTGTAGACACTATTATAATATCAGAGGATTTTGATATAAAGTGTTTAGCTATCGTAAGGTAAAAACCCGACATGTTTATTTGTGGCGTGGTCTTACGAGATGCTTTTGATTTCAAAAGATTTTTGAAACTTTAATAATCAATTGAGTGTGATTTTCTCACGCTGGTATTCCAGACTGACTCGGGTATTGTTTTATATGATGCTCGGGTCAGACCGAGATAAACAGGTTCAGATTGTAGCTGTGGAGCTCAGGAGACGAGCTGGATGGCGATACGTACTTCCGTATTTGTTTATTGTTCCGCTGTGTATTTGGATGTATGTCATTGATGTGATGAACTCTGATGATGTATTTTGTAAATATATTGTATAAACAGATATATTTTTCTGTTTGAGTAAAGATCTGTTTTGTATATATTATATTTTATTCCGCTGCGATGTGAGATTCTGTTGTTGATTTTCTGATTCTTCTTCTTCTACCTCTTCTTCTTTAACACAAATGGTCCGGTTTTTCGTGTTAGAAAAACTCGGGTTGTTACAGTGGTATCAGAGCTTAGGCTGGCGACAACCTTGGCTCTGGTGGGAATTTTGAGTGTATTAATAGATATGAGCGCGTATTTGTTAGTGAATATAAAATGGTTTTATATTGTGTTGACTTATCGGTTGAGTGTTTATAGATTCTGGTCGATGTGTGGGACGCCACAATATCGATAGGGATTTCTAAACCCTTAAACTAGGTAAATCGACACAGTATTGTTTTAAAGTAGGGTAAATGATATAATTTTACCCAAATTATTTTTGTATATAAAGAAAAGTTTTGTAAACTATTCTAGTTGATATATATGGATGTTTGATTGTTAGGGAGTGATAATATTAAATTAGTATCATTTAGATATCAAATTGGATAAGAATTGGAATCATAACTAAAAGCTAAGAAATAAATTTATATACAAATAAAATTTGTAAATGTAGATTATAAATATAATTTATAAATTGGAATAAACTCCATATCCAAATGAGATAGTAATTTGAAATAGAATTCCAGAGAAATGATGGATATAAAACTGGATGGGTTTTAAATTTGGAATTTTGTGAAGTTTAAAATTCCTTTGAGTTGGAAATGGTTTCAAAACGGTTTTGGAGGGATTTTAAAGAGATAAAAGCATTTAACTCTCTTTCGGTCGCTGGAAAATAACTTCGGTGATGACTGCAGCATCATCGATGTTCATTTTCGAGTTTCTAGGAGAGAAATTGCTACCGAGTTGTTTGAAATGGGATTTGTTTGCGAACTGGATTTGGTTTTGAAAATTCAAAGGAATAGTTGAATTGCCAAAGGATTTTGGGATATAGTTGATTTCAAAAGGGAATTTTGAAATTTTGAAAATTTGTAAAGCTCTGAAACTTTATTTAAAATGTTTATGGGATAATAAATAAAGTTTGGACACTTACAAAATTTGAAGTAAGTAAGGAAATGAAAATAAGTTCGAATATAAGCCAATTAATTGTAGTAAATTAAAAGAAGTAAACAAATAGAGGGTAAGTAAATTGGGGAACTTATAGAAACTTACAAATTTGAATTGTAATAAATAGATTTCGATGGCTTATTAAATAATTGAAACTAATGGAGAAAAGGTATACATGGTTAAATTAGATGTATAATTCCGAGTTAAAAAGTAAAATGTGAATGGGATTGATTGAAAATAGATGAATGGGAATGTGTTTAATTATAAATGAATGGAAGTATGAAAATGTAAGTATGTGGCTTATAAGAAATTGGAAAGTGAAACAAAAACCAAAATAAGATTTGTTTAGTATATGGGAAAATCCAAACTTGAGAAATAAAATAAAATTGAAATGGTTGCAAATGAATTAAAATGACATTGTTATTGATAAAACAAATTCAATAATAGATTGTGAATTAAAATAGAATTTGAATGTAATGGAAAGAGAATATGTTAAATTGGAGTGGAATTAATATAAATTGAATTGGAATCAATTCGAATAGTTATAAAATGAAGTGATTGTTTAATTGAATGGAATAAAATTCTACTCAAAACAAATAAATGAAAAATCCAAACTTGGGATTTGATTAAAAGAAAATGAAATCAAGGATTTAAATGGAAGTTGTTGAATAAAATAAACTTAAGTTATTGGGTGGAATTGTTTGGAGGAAATAAATAACTTAAGTAAGTTGTGTGACGGTTATTTGGTGTATTGGATGCTGAGTTTAATAAAATGGTTTGGAATCAAACTCTTTGGATATGGAAGAAATACAATGAAAGTTGTGAATAAATTTAAAATGGAATTGGTTAAATGTAAATTTAGTTGGATTTAACCTAAATGGTTCTAAAGCTGAAGTAATCCTTTATTCACATTGATATTGACGAATTGTATTAGAAAATGGATCGTTTGAGGTAAAACGAGGTTAAATAAAATTCTATGAATTGATAGAAAGGAAATAAAATTGATTTTGGAATCAATTGTAGTAAATGTGAGTTAATATAGGAAATATAATTGATTTTTAAATCAATCGTAATAAATACGTATTCATTTGGATTAAAATGAATAGAATGTAAGTAATGTAGTGTAAACCATTTAAATGGAAGCATTTAATTTGTGTTGGGCCTAATAAATTCACTTATGGAAGTGTTTAGTGAATATTGCTTATGTTGTATGTGTTAACTAATGAAATTAATTGAAATGATAACAAACTTTGGATAGTGTCACTTACCTGTTTAAGTTGAGTTAGTACAGGTACCGGGAAGCCATTTGGCTGGATTTGATTGCGAAATTTGCTAAAATAAATAGCTGCTTGCTTTATAAATGCTAAATAAGGTACGCTTATGCAAAAAAATTCAAAAATAGGAAATATGAACTGCATATATTGATATATATTTTGATTTCCGGCCTGAGGCCGATGTATATATATATTTGTGCATCCTGCGATATCGCAGAAGTCCCTCCGTACAAAGGAGACTCTGCCAAAATTTTCCGTAAATTTTGGGAGTTAGAAAATTTTCATTAACGATAAATGATTTAAATTTCTAAGCAAATAAAATTGAAACTGGATATTGAAATCTAATTCAAATGTGAATGTAAAGTGAAGTCGAAGGAACTAAAGAAGTGAAGTTTGCGAATAAACTGTTAATCGAAATTTAAATTAATTAGTAAGTGCAACTAATTAAATATTCGAGTGGAAGCCAAATTGAAATCAAATGGAATTGTAAAGACAAAAGTGAATAGAAATGGATATGAACTACGATATTGAAGTGAAAATAAGTATAAGCAGTATGTAAAATATTTATTTTGAACTCAAGAAATATGGTGAGATTCTTAAGTAATTTGATATCGAGGGAAAATTATTCTAGGTGAATAATTGAATAAAGATTTAAAATTGGAAGTTGTGAAATGGGATAATTTTGGATAAGTGAATGTAATCAAAATGAATGTGAATAAAAAGGAAATTGATATAATTGGTAATCAATTGGAATTTATACGTAAGATGTACGTATATTATTTTATTCGCATAACGATTTGATCCAGAATTCGAGCACAGAATTTCGAGATAGTTATATCGATCCGAGTTAGAATTTTTCACTCGATTTTCGACGGCGAACCTGGATATGGATTGTTGATTGATTCTGGATATTCTCTATCATAGTGGGTGGCTATGCAAGGAGAATGACGGTTTCTGGTCAAGAAACCAGATCTGAGTCCGCACTAGGAAGTCGGGTGGACGATACTAGTTCGGAAGTGAAATTGTGTGATCGATTGAGCGATCGAATGTGATATTGCGTACGAATGACATATGTGCATCGTACGGGCTTAAGTAAAACAAATATTGAAAATTGGTAAATAAAAGTATAAAATGACTTTGGAATTGTGATTGAATATTATTGCTTAATAGGATATACAGGTGTATAAAAGCAATGGATAAATTGGGATTTTTGATTTTAGAAGATAAAATTTAATGGCCCGGCAAAAGGTATGTATTTGAATTTCTATATGAAATTTGATTGGGTTTTTGATCCAGCCACTTGGCTTTTTGTTTTCTTTTTGAGATTAGGAGGCCGTAGAGCCATTTTGTAGTAGTACCGAGCTAGCCGCGCAAAGGAGACGCTGGCGAAATTTTTCGGAAATTTAGGGAGTTAGAAAAATTTTGGAAAATTTTGATAAGTTAAAATTTGAATTCAAATTTAAATTTGAATGGATAAGTAGGTGGTATGAGTTGAACTTATGAATAAGTTTGGGAAGTTAAAAGATGATTAGTGTATCATTAATAAAAGATTGTTATGGAAAGTTGTTAAAACTATTTGGATTGGGAAAAAGAACGGGTATCGAATCATTTCTCTTAACTGGTAATTTCGGGGACGAAATTCTTTTAAGGGGGGAGGAATGTGACGACCCGGAATTTTTGTATATTTGAAATGTGAATATTTAAGTTATTTTAAATATTCGAAGGTTAAATTTTAACTTTAATTTCAAATATACAGTATTTATTTGGATAATTAATTATTAAATTTAATTATCGGGATTGGGTAAAATATGGAATCTCGATTTTAAGCCTGTTAAAAATAGTTCAAAGGTTCAGAAAATTTATATTGTTAATACTGAAGATGATAGAACTTTTAAAATGGAATTTTAAAGAGTTTTGTTCAGTTTTAAAAATATATCGTTGAAATTGAATTTAAAAATAGCCGTCCGAGGCACAGTCTCAGAATGCGACGAAACCAGTTCCATTGGATCCGTAATATTGTATTATTATTGGATTTCAATTTTCGTAGTGTTTGGAGTTGTCGTGTGGTCGTATGGAATGTAAACGCACTGAAATTAAATCGAAAATTCAATTTAATAACTGAATCCAAAAGGTTATCTTCTACTTACGATCGAATCGGGACTCGAGACCTTTTCCTTTGCGTTCGTAATAGGGGTTTAATATTAAAACATCTGGCGGCACGTCTCGATTGGAGATCGAGACTGTAAGTTACGTAAATCAGGACGATTTCAAAATAGAATTAAATAGATGATTAATTATATTGCAAGCTTCTGAAACACACCTCAGAAATTTACCACTTGTCAGATTTCGTGAACACGCGTCCTCACCTTTTTGTTTTCAACCGAACACTTCACAGTAAAGGTAAAAAGGGAAATCAACTCCTCTTTTCAAAAAAAAAAATCGAATTCGAAGAAGTCGAAAACTTTAATGGCTGCCTTTGTTCCCTAATTCAATTCACATCACCGATTGCTAAATCAAAGATGGCCGAAGCCTGGACGCACAGAGTTAAATCGACATCTTCACGCGACTTCAAATCGCGACCTCGATCTGGGCGTTTGATTAGCTAAGTTGCGACTTAGTGGTGCTGTTCGTCGCTATCGTGGAGGGCTTGTACGAGAGGGCGGTGATGGAGCAAGGGCGCATGAGACTTTGGGCTTGCGATGGTATTGATCGCGAGTGACTCGAAGTCGGAGTCGCTTGCCTGAGGCTGCGACGCAGTGGGATGATGCTCGGCGGCTGCGAGGAGGTCGACTTCAATGCCGACAGTGTGGGGTTGCAGGCGAACTGCATCGACTCGCGTAAAGGCAGTCACTATGAGGGAATTCGAGGCTAGCGGCGGCAACTCGAGGCGATCAATCGATGGTCTCGATTCACGGCGGGATGGTCGAGCTGGGGTTGTGATGTTTGTTTCGATCTGGGCAGAGAGGTCTGAAATCAAGGAAAATCAAGTCGGGTTGGATGGATTGCAAAACAAAAATAAATGGTGAGTTAATCTCACTCAGTTGAATTTTATTTTAAATTTAAATGGTTAAATTTAAATAATTGATTGGATGATTGCATTGATTGAATATGCTATATTATATATATAGTAGTATATACCAATATATATATATTGGCATATGTATATATTGGAGTTGTTGATATTCCCGCATTATATAGCGGATGAGACCCTATGCGCCGCATAATAGCGGATGATATTTTATAAACCCATATACCGCGATATTCCACCTCGAAGTGGAATTGGTATTGTGCTAACGTCTGTGGATGCAGGGAAACAGGTTGGAGGGATCCAACTGGATTCCTCAAAATATTTAATTTTTGTTTAAATATTCAGTGATATGATTGTTGTTATCCTGTGATAATTTATATTGGATAATCTGGTTGGATTGAATTTCCCAGTATAATGAGTTATCAAAAGCAATTGAATTGGATTTTTGGAAAATATAAAAGAGTAAAAATTAAGTTAAGTAATTCTAGTGAATTCGAATAAATTAAATATGGAAAAGAGGAATTTTGAATAAATAGAGAAATGTTGAATTTAAAGAAGACTTATGTAATGTTATTTAAAGGGATAAAAATTTATTTTAATTCAATGTTTAAATGTAATTAAAAAGAGAAGGAATTTGGGAAATCTGAAACTTGTGTTTCGGTTTAAAGATTTTAAATCATAATGAGAAATAAAATCTGGAAGTTAATGAATTTGGAAATAAATGGATTAAGTAAGAAAATTTATTTCAAAGTAAAATAAATTGGGAAATCAATTATAAATTGATTTAAATACTTTGGAATTTGAATTTTAAAGAGAAATGAGATTTGGGAGAGATAAACTGGGTTTGTAAAGTAAAATAAAATATCAGAGGATATTTGAAAATATAATTTCAAAGTGGGGATTTATAAAAGGATATGGTTTGGTTTAAAAATAAATGTTATTTTATTTTTAAAAGATGGGAGTGAGAAGGATATTTCTCTGTATAGCCAAGTACGTTTTCAAAGCAATTTTAATATAAGTTAAAAGTTCTAATTGTATTTTTAAAAGCATATTTAGAAAATTTATTATTTCTAAATGTTAATTTCCTAAGTAAGTATGTTTTAGGAAACCTATTCTTTTTAAATATTTAAACTTTAAAGTAAGTATTTTTCAAAGATCTATTATTGTAATAATTATGTAAAAGTGATTTGGTATTGTATTTTAAAAAGAGAAATTTAGTTTATATTTGTAAAGTGGTTTCATTTGAAATATTTCTTAAGTATATATTTTGTTAAGGTATTAAAGTAGTTTTTTTAAATTTCAATATTATAAAGTATATTTATAGTAAAGTGTTTTAAGATTATTTTAAAATCTAAGTGTTTTGTACTTGGTGTTTCAGAGGAAATAAATATTTGGAAATGTATTCCGTAAGCGAAAACTTTTTTGAAATTGTTTTCAAATGAGTTTTGAAAATTCGGAAATATATCTTGGAAAGATATTTGGGCAAATAAATAATGTGGGAAATTATTTAATTGTGTGATGGTTGCTTGTGGATGTTAATTGATAGTTAAATAACCGACTATCAATATTGGCTAAATGCGCTGATCGTTTCGAAGAGACCGGGATCGAGTTTCCGTATACCGGGATTCTAGGTCTGGAGACTCGAATACCACTTCGATCCGGTTTGTACGTTTCGTGTAACGATTTCGGAGTCGAAGATGGAGCAGTGAAGTGCAAGGGCTAGTCGCTACTAATCCTGAGGATATTTCCAAAATGGATGTAGTAGGAGTAGTGCCTTCGGTTCCGTTCAAACCCAGGACGGACTTGTATGGACGAATGCTTGCGAAACATCGTCAGCGGACGATGGGCATTCTAAGGGATATGTTCTGAAAAGGTATCGTTTAGCCTCGAACCTCATCAACCGGGAATGACTGAAAATCAGGGGTTATGCAGCAAGGCTTCGTGGGTAGCTTCCACTGGAGGGTAAGGTCATCCCTGTCTAGATGTCCCTTTTTATTTCGGCTTAGTGGTGCGGTTGCTGATCCCAACCGTGGGGTGATTTTATTCGGGATCATCCAGTAAGGGATGGTTCCGGCCTTGTGTTGCAGGGGAGCGGGCGTACTCCTCCGTACGGTGATCTAGGCCACGTACTGTGATAGGTGGTACCCCAGTGCCTAGTCATTCGTTGGAAATCCATTCTCCCTACGTGCCTGTACGGTTTTGATTGTGCCCAACTATTGTTGAAATGTGAGATGCAAGCATTTCAGCTAGATTCTATTTACTTTCTGTAGACACTATTATAATATCAGAGGATTTTGATATAAAGTGTTTAGCTATCGTAAGGTAAAAACCCGACATGTTTATTTGTGGCGTGGTCTTACGAGATGCTTTTGATTTCAAAAGATTTTTGAAACTTTAATAATCAATTGAGTGTGATTTTCTCACGCTGGTATTCCAGACTGACTCGGGTATTGTTTTATATGATGCTCGGGTCAGACCGAGATAAACAGGTTCAGATTGTAGCTGTGGAGCTCAGGAGACGAGCTGGATGGCGATACGTACTTCCGTATTTGTTTATTGTTCCGCTGTGTATTTGGATGTATGTCATTGATGTGATGAACTCTGATGATGTATTTTGTAAATATATTGTATAAACAGATATATTTTTCTGTTTGAGTAAAGATCTGTTTTGTATATATTATATTTTATTCCGCTGCGATGTGAGATTCTGTTGTTGATTTTCTGATTCTTCTTCTTCTACCTCTTCTTCTTTAACACAAATGGTCCGGTTTTTCGTGTTAGAAAAACTCGGGTTGTTACATTCTATCTGACGTATCGGTGCTCGCACAAAGAAGTTACATGGATGGTCGCTCCTCCACAGCCTTATTCTCCGTGCTAATTGACAGCACTACATCGTAGTGTTCTTGGTTAGCGTGGGTATAGAGGTGGGGCGTCACACAAACTCATTCTAGTGTACTACTGACTCTATCTCTAATGAGTAATCCCCACCAAAGCCTAGGTATATCGCCAACCTAAGCTCTGATACCACACTGTAACGACCCGATTTTTCGATGCCCGGAAATCAACATCAATACGTCCACTGTATCAAATGCCGAACAATGGAATGCTAGAAAACCGAACCGTTAGGGTTAAAGAAGAAAGAGGTAGAAGAAGAAACAGAAACAATATCAGAATCTCACAATCGCAGCGGATCAATATATAATAGATAAATAACTAATCTTTAAAACAAAAGAACTATATCTGTTTATACATTACATCATCAGAATACAACATCAAAAAAATACAACACTGGGTAATTATGATAACTTGTCCTCATAACTGAATACAGAGCGGAATAAAAATCAAGTACGTCTCGCCATCCTGCTCGTCTCCTGATCTCCACAGCATACCATCCATAATCTGTTGATAACTTGACTCTAGGCTGCCCATGTGGAAAATTATGGGCACCCAGAGTTTAGAAAATGAAACAATAAACTCCAGGTCAGTCATGGGACTAGTGTTAGAACTAAAAATAGTTGTTTGCGACAAAAGAAAAGAAAAAGAAATTCATTCATGCTTTTGGAAAATGAAACTACCATAAGGCCTCCCGGCACACACACAATGCAATTGCACACTTGGAGGAGATTTCTCCTTATAGTAATCAAACATGCTTGATACGCGAAAATCCTTTTGATATTATTATTAGTGCATAGTGTGGAAAATATTACGAAAGTATAATATTAATCTTAGCCAGCATATGTACCATTATAGTATGCCTACTATAGCTATCATGTTAGATGGCAGATTCTACAACTAAAACCGTAGAGGGCTCATATTGTTTTGTTTGGATTTCCAACAAATGGTCAAGGCTAAGGAACTTCCTTTCCGAATGGGTATGCCTCTGGAGGGACATCCCGAGAATCTAACCGGATCTCTGCCAACACAAGGCCGGGTTACCTTTGTAACTAGGTAACAAACTGTCACGAGTACGCCATCCCCCATTCATAAACGACCTTTACCAAAGTGCCTCAATTCCAATAACCACATAAGTAAATATCTGGGCTTCATACCAGAATACCACTTTTATTTTTATCCACATAAGTAAATGTCTGGGCTCCATACCAGAATACCACTTTTTATCCAGAAGGAAATGCACATACCCTACTGAGGGGCACGACACCCATAACCTTGCTGCATCCTTCCTCTTTCGACCATTTCCGAGGTGTGAGGTTCGATGAAGTCTCATCCCACAAAGCTATGCTTTTCACAAAAGCCATGCTTCGATCAACCAACGACCAACACTTAGCATGCCACATTACCAAATTGAGAATATATTGCTAGTAACAATCAACTAGATAATGTCTGAGCTCGTACGTCTCAGAGAAGGGTGTTAAGCTAAGAGAATAAATTCTCCGCCACCAAACAGAAATGTATTTGATAGAAACCATCTTTATATCTCAAAGTGTAATGTCAGACATACATCCATACAAGTCCATCCTGGGTCTGAATGGAACCGAAGGAACTTCGAAAGAAGTCCTTGCAAATTCGGATATTCCCTAATCACGTCCGGACTCCCCATCACATAGGGTAATGTCTATACCGGAGCAACTCAGTGTAGAGACAATCGACAGGTAATCCTTTCGTTTTCAAAAATACCCGGTCTTCAACCACCATCTTCAAATGCAATCCCATTTCATCGTATCATTATTCGAAATGGGTTTTATGACTTAATGTCCTCTCCCGGCTTAACCAATAATGAGCGCTTATTTTAAAAACAAGTGGATACATTCAATTCTAAATCAAGTCACAACAAATTTCCATTTTTGATCTTTAAACAAAAGATCCACCTTTTAAGATTCGATGTGGTTTTCGGATAACCATTTGGAATCCGACCCCTGGACGCATCGAAATTCAAATGCCATCTTAAAGGCCAATATTAATAGTCGGTTATTTAACTATCAAATAACATTCATAAACAACCATCAGATTTAAATAATTTCCCTAAATTCTTTATTTATTTATAAATATCTTCGCAAGATATATTTCCACACTACAACCCTTTGAAAACAATTTTCAAACTACTTTTCTCTATCGGAATAAGTTTCCAGATATTGTTTATTTCCACTAAAAATTTGCCAAGTCCGAATAATTTAAATCACTTATCCAAAAATATATACTTGGAAACACTTATAATATAAACTATTTTAAATATTTTATTCAAAATATTAGATATGAAATTTTATACTAATATCTCATGTAAAACTTAATCCCCAAACTAATTTTTAAAAATAAAATTATTAGATAGAGTATAATTATTTAGATAACCATCTTCTAAATCAAATACTAGTTAAATCTTTAAAATAATCACTTCTATAATTAACTTAATAAATATTTACTTTAAAATTTTAAAAACAATTTAAGAAAATAATTTCTCCAAAAACATTCTTTTTAAAACCGACTTTAGAACTTTTAATTTATACTTAAATGCTACTTTGAAAACATACTCGGCTTTCCAGGGAAAATACACTTTTCATTCCAAAATAGTCCATTTAAATCAATTAATAAGTCCTTTTTCATTTATCTCTATTTACATCCCAAATTCGTAAATTTTCTTTCCAAACTTTTAAAAATAAACCAATATTTATTTTTAAAACAAATTACCCATTCCTTTATAAATTCCCATCGTGAATTTATATTTCCAAAATCCACTAATATCATATTCCACTTTATAAATCCAGTTTATAAATTCCATAGTCTGATCTTTTTTTCAAAACACAGTTTCAAACACTAAACCAATTTCCAAATTAATTCCCAAAATTTACCCAATTTAAAATTTTCTCCTTTACTTATCCAAATTTATTTCAAAATCCATTAATCCAATATTCATACCTATATTTATGATTTAAATTCCATTTAAATCAGAAAAACCAATTTCATACTTGATTTCAAAATTCTCCCAAACCATTTAAAATCCGAATTTTAAATAAATTATTCAACTTCTAAACAATACTACTTAAGTTCTCAAAATCCATTTATTTTCATTTATTAAAAATCTTTTTCCCCATACTTGGAAATTATTCAATAGGATTTCAAAAATCAACCTTTATCCTTTCCAAATCCCTTCTTTCATTTTATCCAGTTCTCTAAAATTATTTCACTTAAAATTCTCTATTTTAATTTCCTTCCAAAAATCCAATTTTTATATTTCTGGTGTTTTTAAAATACCAAAATATATTCGGCTAAACCATAGCCTTCAATAATTTCAATTATCAATATAATCAATCACATTTCATCAACAAATCATATCACAGTATATGAAATAAATTCAAACAATTTGAGGAATCCAGTTGGATCCCTCCAACCTGTTTCCCTGCATCCACAGATGTTAGCACAACAATTTAAAATACCAATTCCACTTCGAGGTGGAATATCGCGGTATATGGGGTCATATCATATCATCCGCTATTATGCGGCGCATAGGGTCTCATTCGCTATATAATACGGGAAATCAATCACTCCAATATATATGTATATATATATACTATTATATATAACATACCAATCCAACTGATAACAATTATCATCCAAGCAAAACAACTAATAATTTAAATTTAACTATATAAATTAAATCGGGTAATCTGATTGAGTGAGAAGTTCTCACCTTTACTTTTGTTTTGCAATCCATTTCCGTTCTAGCTTGTTTTCTTCACAGTTTAGAACTTGTACAACATTTATATGATTTTATTAATATTCGAACAAATCGAACAATAAATTTTCCATTTGATAAATTTAATCAAAACTAACAATTTGGTTTTAAACATATAATTTAGTTTTAAACCAATTTTCGTTTAAATAATTATCTTTTTAAACTACATATATATATATACTTAAATATAAATGATAGATTTCAGAAATCTAATTTTATTTAAACTTTATAAATCTTAGTGTTAAACTAAAATCTCATTTCCATATAAATTTCAAACATGCATGTAATATTTTCTTTTGAAACTATATATAAACACTTATAAAAATAAACTATATTAAAAATCTAATTTCTATAAATTCTTCAACATTTAAACTCCTATGTATAAAATTTCCTGTGTTTCCCAAAATATTCTATATATATCTCTCTACTTTACTGTATACCCATATATATATATAGATATATATATGGTATTATTATTAACATTTAAAATACATAAACAATATATATATATATATACCTTACTGCCTACGAGTTAGAACACTGCCCTGCCACCACGTCTACGGCCCCGACCTTGACCAAAGTCGATGTCAGACCCACTATCCTCCGCCTTGCTCGACACTACGAGCATGCGCGATCGCAAATTGTAACATCCCGTAATTTTCGACTTTCGAAAATTCGACATCGATACTCACTTTATCGACTGCCGAGCCATCGAATGCCGGAAACCCGAAAAGTTATGTTTTTAAAAAGAAGAAAAAGGTAGGAGAAGAAGAAAAGAGGAAAAAGAAAGAAGAAAGAAGAGAAGAGAGAAGAGAAGAAAGAAGAACAACAGAACAACATAAGAACAGAAAACAATATCAGAATCTTACACATCGCAGCGGAACAATATATAATAGATAACACTAGTCTTTTAAAACAAAGAACTATATCAGTTTATACATACATCAATCAGAGTCATATACAACAATGGACAGTTATATAACTTGTCCTCATACAGAATACACAGCGGAATAAATAATATCAGATACAAATACTACGTCTCGCCACCCAGCTTGCTTCCAAAGCTCCAGAATATCCTGATAACATAACTCTAGGCTGCCCGTTTGGAAATTGGTGGGCACCCAGAGTTTAGAAGGGAAACAATAAACTCCGAGTCAGTCATGGTGACTGGTGTGAGATCGTAAAACAGTTTATCTTTAAAACAAACAATAGGAAATTTTTTTAAAGTCAATTCGCAATGCTTTTGGAAAATGAAACTACCATAAGACCTCCCGCCACACACACAATGCAAACGCAGAATTGGAGGAGATTTCTTCTTATGATAGTCAAAGATGCTTACTATGCAAAATCAAATCCTTTTTGATATTATTATTAGTGCATAGTGTAGAAAACAGTTCGAAAGTATAATATTAATCTTAGCCAGCATAGACATTTCGAACTATGCCTACTATAGCTACCATCAAAACAGTGGGGCGCCACCATAAGTGAATGATAGGTTCTACAACTAAAACCGTACAAGTGTCGTATTGTTTCTTTGGATTTCCAACAAATGGTCAGGCTAAGGAACTTCCTATGCCACGATGGGTACGCCCCTGGAATAGGCGACCCGAGAACCTAACCGGATCTCTGCCAACACAAGGCCGGGTTACCTCTGCAAAAATAGGTAACTACTGACACGCGTATGTCATCCCCCGATCGTCACCGATCTTCCCGAGGATCCCCGATTCGCAACAACCACAAAGTAATAAATTTGCAGCAACCACAGAGGTTAAGTATCTGGGCTCCATACCATGATACCACCTTTATCCAGAAGGAATGACATACACTAAAGGGCGCTACTCCCTAGAACCTTGCCGCATCCTTCCTGTTTTGACCATTTCCGGGGTGTGAGGCTCGACGAAGTCTCGTCCACAAAGCTACGCTTTCTACAAAGCCATGGTTCGGGTCAAATAAAATGATCAACCTATGATCACAAAGATATAAGATCAAACAAATGATCATATCGCAAATGATCAAACACTGATCATTTCACAGCAACACTCAGTATGCCACGTTACCAAATTGGGATATATCGCTGATAAATTTCAACTACATAACCTCTGAGCTCGTACGTCTTAGAGAAGGGTGTTAAGCTAAGAGAATAAATTCTCCGCCACCAACAGAAATGTATTTGAAAGAAATCAGCTTTATATCTCAATTTGTAACGTCAGACACACAATCCATACAAGTCTGTTCCGGGATCGAACAGAACCGAAGGCACTTCTCACGAAGCCCTTGCACATCCGGATAAATTTCTAATCACGTCCGGACTTCCCGTCACTATGGGTGATAAAAACCTCTAAATCGGAGATCAGCCGATGTAGAGTAACTCGACGGTAATCCTTCCGTTTTCAAAAATATCCGGTCTTCAACACCGGTCTTCGAATGCAATTCATAACGACGTATCACATATTCGGAATGGGTTATACAACCCCATGGTCCTTTCCCGGCTAACCCGAATAGTGAGCGCTTATTCAAAAATAAGTGTGGCATTCAAATTCATCCAATTCACAACAAATACCATTCAAGGTAATTATTGATAGTCGGTTATTTAACTATCAATAAAGATGCGCAACATCATCAGATTCCAAATAATTTTCCAAATTATTTCATCTTCCAAAATATCTTTACTAGATATAAAATTTCCACACTTCAAAAATAAATCAACGTTTATTTTTCTAAACAGTTTCCCTTTCCTTTTATAAATTCCATAGTGAATTTATATTTTCAAAATATCTACTGATATACGATTTTCAAATCGATTACAAATATTCAATTTCAATTTATCTTTAAGAAGATAAATTCTCGAAACGTTCATTTCATATTGGAAAAGCATTTCCATTCTTATTCAAAAATAAGTAATTCACAAATCTATTTATTTTCAACACTTGGAAATATTCAATATACTTAAATCAATATTAAGTATATATTCATTCTTTAAGGAAAACATTCGAGTCAAAACGAATGTTACGTAAAACATCGTTACGACGACTCAAAATCACTAGTATAGGGATTCGGATTTTAAGATAGATATATAAATCCCAATACTGCATAAAACATTTCCTTTCGGAAATCATGTACTATAACAACAGTGTTATAGTCCATCATTTCCTTCTATTTCTCGAAAACGTCTATTTCAACAATGAATGTTGAAATCTATGTATTCGATACTTAACGCGTTTTAAAACATCTTTTAAAACAATTAACTTCATTTTATAATATCGCTTCCCCAAAACCATATCCATTTTACTTAAAAATATGTTCACTGTCCAAAATCGTGAATATACTTCACTAACCAAATTCCAATCTTTTCTACACATTTATTCCAAGAATTTATCAACTATCCAAAATCGTGGATAAAATTCCCTTAATAACCTTCTATATTAAATTCATCAAATTTGATTGATTTCCGAACTTATAAAACAACGTTTATAAATTCCATTTTCTATTTTCTATAACAACTCCGGTTTATAAATCTCATTTTATTAACTTCTATAATTCACTTATAAAAATAAGTGATTTCGGATTTATAAACAACGTTTATAAATCGCATTTGTACTTTATAACGATTTCAACTTTAAAAAGAATCATTTATTAACAAATTCGATCAATATTCCATTTATAGGCAAAAATCCAATTTATAAGTAAATTACTTATAAATCCTTTATTCTACAACCTCATTCATTTTGAACTTCACAATATAAATCTATTAATTTCATTCACTTATGAAATCCATTTATACTTCTTTTTAACACTTATAAAATTCGTTTTATAAGTCCAATATTTTGATTTATAAAATATCGATTTTATAAATCTTTTTATACAAATCGTTTATAGTTATTCAAAAATCCCAACTTAAACCATTTTATAAATAAATCAACTATTTATTTCAAAAGAAATTACTTTTTGGTTAAAATTCACAAAATCTTAACTTTTATAACTTTAAAGTTTTAACGTTTACTTATTTAAAATAAATCAATTCAACAATTTAAATAAAACGTATATTTTCAAATAATCACTTTAAAAATTCTCTTTTAAAATCAACATCGTTATTTTTAGATTTCAAAAATGGATCCGATGATGCAACGCACCAATTCGTCAATCACAACAACAAACATCATATATCAATATGATAACAGAATATACATCAATATCTGTAAATAAATAAATACTGGTGAGGAATCCAGTTGGATCCCTCCAACCTGTTTCCCTGCATCCACAGATGTTAGCACAATACCAATTCCACTTCGAGGTGGAATATTGCGGTATATGGGTTTTTATAATATATCCGCTTACTAACGGCGCAATAGGGTCTCATCCGCTATACGAGGCGGGAAATCAATCAATCCAATATATACATATGCCAATATGTATATATTGCTATATATATAGATATATCCTACTATATCTAATATCACATTCAAGCAGCAATCAAATCAATCAATAACTGCAAATTAAATTTTCAATTTGAGTGAGAAAATCTCACCTTAGCTTTTATTTTGCAATCCGTTTTCCAATTTCGGCTGTTTCTTGATTTTAAACCTTGTATAAACATTTACACAGTTTATTAATATTCGAACAATTGCACAATTAAATTTCCATTTTAAAATTTTTGTTCATTAGTGATTTCATTTTAATAGTTAAATTAACTGATAGTTTCATTTTAAACCAATATTGTCCTTAAATAATTGATTCAATTAAAAATTTAATTTAAACTAAATTTCCTTTAAACTACTTTATTTTTAACCACTAAAAATTAAATAAGTTAAGTTAAACCTAGCTAATAATTAAAAGTGTATACTTACATATTTATCTTTCCTCTGGAAATCTTTTGAGTACTTAGAAAAATTAAACAGGTCAACCTAAAAATTTTATTTACAAATTCCATTATTTTAAAATAACCAATTTCTTTTAACAAATTTACTTAACTAAATTATTTCCAAAATAAACTAGTAATTTATTTTACTGTAAAGATTTCTAATTTCTGTAAATTTTAAATGGTGATAAACCTTACTGTAAATTTAAAACAATATGCTTAAGGATTAAACAAAGCAAATTATACCTTACTGAAGAACTCGCGACCATGACGTCTCCTCGACGACTTCAATCACGACATCCCCATCACCGAGCATCTCGACCAAGGCAACCCAGAGTTCCCCCCCACTCGACACATACCAGTCGTGACACACGAAATCGAACCCTAGCCTCATGAAATTGATCGCGACCCTCTTCGATTGCCTACCGACGAACTCGCCCAACTCCACAACTCCACCGTGCCACTCACGATACCCCTAAATCGCCGAGCTCGACTGCCGTGACCCACCTTCATCTTCGAATCCATCGCGACTTCGATGAGAGACTTCCACCATCCAATCACATCGCCTCTATATCCAATCTGACATCACGACTCCAGCTAAAACCCTAGCCCCCGATGTCGCCGCAGCTTCCCCTATTCGAACGCGGCACTCCTATCGCACGCGAATTCGAGAACGCCCCTCCGTCGACGTTGCCTTCCACTGCCTTGCACGCGCGTCACTCCCCATATTTTAAAAGTCGACTTCGTATCGACGAGAGTAGCTCGATGCCATTTTTTTTGTTTTAGATTTTTAAAACTGAAGAAGAATAGTTAAAATGGGAAGGAGGGAGACAAAATTTCGTGATTTTTTGCAGAGGGAAGGTCGTGCTTGCACGATAAATTTCATTGTCTTCAGCGTGATTTTCTCCGTGATTAAAGGAGACAACGTGCTGCCTTTGACCAAAAATTTAAATTTTAAATTTAAATTGAATTTGATTAAATTCCAATGCGTTTACCCACCGTGTGCTCATGTATTAACATCGAAAAATACGAAATTTGAAATCCGACAATAATTCAATATTACGGACCCAATGGAACTGGTTTCGTCGAATTCCGAGACTGTGCCCCGGAACGCTATTTTTAAATACGATTTAAACGATTAAATTTCAAAACTGAACAAAGCAGTATCAATTTCAATTCTGAGGCTCCTATTATCTTCAGTATTATCAATATGAATTTTAAAAGCTTTCGAAATATTTTTCTTCAGCTTAAAACTGAAGATTCAAATTTTTACTCGACATTCACTATATCAAATTTTAAAGTTTAATCGCAAATTTCAAAGTTATATCGGGGATTCAAATTAAATCATCGTTCAAATATTTAAAATTAATTAAATATTTTCAATTTAATTTGTTCAAAATTCTGGGTCGTTACACAAATCGCGAACGAACACCCACCAGCCATGAGCTTCTCGATAGCCTCGCGACACTCCCCAAAGGATCACGCTACCACTGCCTGCTTGAACCCTGATCCTTGCGCAAAGCTTAGGTCGCCGGCCGCGACTCGACTCTGCCACATTCCTACGGCCTTGCGTCGACTATCGCGACTTCGCCGTGAGTCAAATCGAGCGACAACACATCAGGCCAAGCCACCCACCTCGCCGAACCCTAATTGCGCGTGAGCGCCTCCACACCACCTCCAGAACGAGCGCGTCGCCATCTCCTCCCTCGACATCGATCGCTGGGATTCGATCGATACCCTTTTTTTTGAACTGCTATCGGCCATGGATTTTGATTTTTTTTTTCGATTCGTTTTGAACTCGTGAATATCAGGAGAGGAAAGGAAAAGATATTAATATGTGATTTCTCTGGCATTTTTTAAAGTTCATTCATTTTATTTTTTTCTCTTCAAAGTGGACATCTTGAGCGTGATTAAAAAGGCTAGGAGACACGTGTTGTAAAGAAATAAACGTGTTTAATTTGTGTATTGTGTGTGAATACAAATATTTAATTTAAATTCAAATTCAAATTGTCTCAATTTTCACAATTAAAAATCTCGACATCTTATCGAGGCGTGCCGCTAGGCGTTCATAAGGTTATACCCCTATTCCGAACGCGATGGAAAAGGTTTCGAGTCCAAACTCGATCGTATGGAGAAGATAGATTTTTGGACCCAGCTTTTTTATTAAATTTTCGATATAAATTTCAGCTCGTTTACTTATCGTACGGCCAAACGATCCCTTCAAACGCTATGAAAACTGAAATCCGATAATAATACACTATTACGGATCCAACGGAACTGGTTTCGTCGAATTCCGAGACTGTGCCTCGGAAGGCTATTTTTGAATATCGATTTAAACTATATAAATTCAAAACTGAACAAATCACTTTCAAATTCAATTTAAAAAGTTCTATTACCTTCAGTATTATCAATATAAATTTTCCAAGCCTTTAAAATATTTTTAACAAGCTTAAAACTGAAGATTCAATATTTTACCCAACTTCCAATAATTAAATTTAATAATTTAAAATAAATTGTGATATTTGAAATTCTAGTTAAACTAACTTCCAAATATTTAAAAGCATTTAAATATTTCAATTTCAAATATCCAAAAATTCAGGGTCATCACAACACTCACGTTTGATTTTTCGACTAATAAAATCCAATTAAATGCCCAAATTTGAACAGCGGACAAACCAAAAACTATGTCATCGTTAATAAAATATACGGACCAGCATATTACTGAATGTATAAAAGTGACTAACTAGAAAGTTGTTGCAAATTCTTTTCTCTCCACTTTAAAAAAATGAATCACTTAAAAAGCTTCTGTAGAAAGGAAGTTAAGGTCAAAACAAACAGAGGTGTATTTTTGAGTTGAAAATTTGAGTTCAAATATACTACGAAAATATTTGAGTGTTTGGCATAGAAAATTAAGAAATTCAAAGAACTGATCTAAATGAAAGTTGAAGCCACTAGTAAAATAAATGGTGTGGAAAAAAGAAACACATAATTTGGTTCATTTCTGAAGGAGGTATGATTGATACAACATGGAGTATTTTCGTTCAAAACTGGACCTGAGAAAGGACTTGAAAAATGGAGTTTTTGATATAGAAATATTCGAAATGGGAAGAAGGGTTCAACAACAAAGTTGTTGCCACTGAAATTATACACGGGTTTAAAAAAATTATATTTGATTTGGAGTAGTTTAGTGGAATATAAAAGCCATTGAAATAAGGGGAAGGAAGAGGGAAAAGGGAAGGGGAAAAGAAGGGAAAAGGGAAGGGGAAAATAAGGGGAAGGAATATAAAAGTGTGGCTTTGGCCATGGGTTACTACTGTGGGTTATGTGTGGTGATGGAGGTGGGTGCCGGTAAGAGGAGAGAGGTAGGCTAGGGTTTTGAAGGAGGAAGGATGGAAATAGATTTGGAGATCTAGGAGTTTTGAGGTTTGGAGTTTTCTGTAGATTCGAGGAAGAAAAAGAAGAAGAGTGCATAGAAAGTTTCTCAAATGAGGAATTTTTTGTACGTACTTGGTTTTAGTCAGATAGGAAAATTGAAGGTCAATGTATGCGAAAGGAAGGATCCAAAGTCTCTTAGGGTTCCTAGGTCTCTTGGTTTACAAAGGAGCCCATTAGTCTAAAACAAACCCAATAAGACTTGGTAAAAAAAGAACACAATTATACACAGCAAATGAAAGAAATAAGCTGCAGGTTATATAATATTTAGGAAATGAAGGTGGAGAGACAAAAATAAATGTCACGTTTTATTTTGAAAGCTTCAAGCATTAATAATTCATAAAGAAATGTATGTAGGAATAGAAAAGTTTGCAAACCAAAGGAAAGTGAAATTTTGTTTACGCGAAAATGAGGTGACAATAATTATATACAACTTAAAAGTCTAGGCGCAGGTATTAAACAAAAGGAGAAATGAATGGATGAAGTATTCATAATGAGATAGCAATTTTAAAATGTACATGCAACAATTAATAAAAAAAGAAATGAAGAGACCATGTACATCGCACAACCTTTTTGAAATTCAATTTGTGAAACATAACAAAATTAACCTAATTAACTCAAATAATATTCAAATTTGTATGCATTTAGTCTTTTTTATCTATGCATAATAAATAAAACTACTTACCTTAAAAATGAAAACATTCAATTTAGTTTACCCAAAATGATCTTTTATGTCCATTAAAACATCCTTTCTGTTTAACATAAAAGGTGCATTTCTTTTATTAAATCTATTAACTGCAATCAACGTTTTCTTCCATTCTAATTGAAATATTTCAATAACATTAATTGTAATTACTTACAAAGTTAAATTCAAAACAGACAACTGAAATGGATGAAAAATAGAATAATTGTTTCCTTTAGTCATTAAACACCTTTATAAATTTATTGTTTATACAGCAGAGTAATAAATAACTTACTTAATTAAATTATTTTCCTACTCTTGTAATCCTTCTGTATGCTAAAACAAAATTCAAATATGCATATGTTTCTTTCTTTAAATCAATCATTCTGTTCTTTATTTTAATGAAATTAAACCTGCATTCATAAATGAAACATTCATTTTATTTGATATAAATATTCTTTTCATTAAATCAACTTTCCTTATATTTTCACAAAACGTAAGCTACGTTTAATTACAACTATTAGCTTACAATTTGGTGTACTCTCTACCATTAATTGAAATTTTTCAATTACATTAACTTCAATTAACAAAAGTGAATTTCAAATGGACAAAATAAATGTAATAAAAAATAGAACAATTAATTCCTACCTAATAGTAATTTAAACATATTTATACACTATTGGATACAAACAGGAATTATACATTTCTTACCAAATAATAGTCTTTTGTCTCTGCAATCAATCTTTAAGCTACCAAACATTTCAAATAAATAAACATATGATTTCTTCTTTAATAAAGAAAAATTTATATTCTTTATTAACATTTATTATTCCAATCAATTGGAAATTTACATTCAGACAATTGTTAATTTCACTCAAACCAATGTTATTAAAATACACACTAGCATTTATTATCATCCTTACATTATTGCAAACGCGTTTCATTAATAATTTTTTTTACTTAAGCTCATAATTTGTATTGTAATTTATTTGTATCGGTGAAATCTTAATTTTTTTTATTTCTAACAATTTTTATTCAAAAATCTTTTTTAATTTAATAGTTTTAAATGTTTAAAAATACGGGTCGTTACATCATCTCTAGCAGTCTTGATTAACTGTGATAATCAGGTTACAATATACACTGTCTCTAATAAGACATATAATGGGAAGTCTAGACATGTGAGTCTAAGACATCAAATGATAAGACAGTTACTCCAAAGTGGATTAATAACTGTTGACTACATGGAAACAAAGAAAAACTTGGCTGCCCACTCACAAAAAGTCTTCCAAAGGCAATGGTTTCTATAAAATCAAAGGAAATGAGACTAAGGTTTGTGAATGAAGATTGATCATCCTTAACAGAAACCTAACTTATGTTTTGAAATGGATAGACAAAGTTCAGTGGGTACCAACAAGTTAAGAGAATGATCGTGGAACACTAAATAAATAACCTGATAATATTTAGAGTTGTATTCTGCAAGAACAAAGGATGGATAAAATATCCTTAATAAGTCTAGATACCTTAAAAGGTATATCGCAGAAACACCTTAAGAGACTTACCTATATGAGTATGGAAATCAGGCCATTTCCTAAGAAAGTAAGACCTCTTTCTAACGTAGACTCATGAACCCAGGATTAAAAGCACATGGCCATTAAACGTGTTGAGCAATACAGAACACTTTACCTAAGAAAATCAACATGTGTGATTGTTCCGATTTTATCATAAGGGATACTTGGCTCAAGATTCATTCACCATAGAATTTCGATAAAGCTTTGAATGGTTTACACTAAGTAAAGATTCAAATCCAAAAGATACCTTTTATTTATCTGTTGGTTTCACAATGGTGCAATTATTGATCTTTGAACTATGTTTGACTTGATCCCACTTGGGTACGTCGGCAATCACTCAAGTGATGCAGCTATTCCAGTTTTAAAGTTAAAATGTTTTTGAAATTATCCAAACTTAAAAATAGGGGGAGAATATTGGATATTTTCAAGTTTTCCCATTGTTTTGTTTTCATGAAGAGAGAAGAAAGGAAGGGGGAAGGAAAGCAAAAGTCCCACATCTTGGGATATTGGGGACCATGCTTGCTTAAGTATGGGTTTCTCATGAAGGAGTTGGAGCCTTGGGGCTCCCGAATGTTTGCTTTGTTGAGAGGAGGGATGTCATGCATAACCACCACACACGCACACGCTGCTGTCCGTCTGTCGAATCGAACTGGACTGGGTACGCGTACGCATACATGTCCAATGACGTTATTTTTTGGAGTCAGTCTAAAAAAAGTAAAGAGCCAGATTTCAGCCCGTTTGATGAACAGACACCTCCTCGAACTCTATATAAAGGACGGCCGTAACGGTTATTCGACACAGAAATAACCTCTGTTTCTCCTTCTTCTTCCAACATAGGTCTACAACGCCATTAGAGTGTTGCTGTACGCTCTCATATCAAACAAATTTGTAACGCCTGTAAGGTATTGCAAATTCATTCTACTTGTCTCATCTGTATGAAGTTGCAGATTATTCCTTTCTCCTTTTCAATCTATCTGCCTCTGGATTTTGCACCGTTTGAAATAAAACAAAGTGTTCCTGGCCAGATCAAAACCGTACAAATTTTGAATCTGGTTATGCTGTTCCAAGGCTTCATTGAATCCCGAAAGTTGATAGTTCGATAATCCGTTTGTAACTACTGGGTTGAACTATTGTTTGAAAGAATCTATTCTATAGATCATTAAAGTAAGAAGTATGGCATTATATTCATCAGATTCGACTCGAACCACAAATTTCCCTACAATTTTCAAACAATATCTTCAACCATGGAAGGTTCAAGCGCCCTGAAAGTCATGAATCAGCATTTAACTCGATCAGAGCGGTTTGATGGAGACAATTTTACTCATTGGCAAGAGACAATGAAATTCTTCCGGATCATCGTCAAATTGTTCTACTCTTTGGAAGATGACTCGAAAATAATACCCGAGACTACTGTCAGCGGAAGAAACAACAAAAAGTGAATGTGGTCGAAGACTCGCTTATGGTTGTAGTGTAAGAGGCGAACTCCGTTACTGAAACTGATAATGATTAGTGGTGTGATACTGGAGCAACCATTCACATTTGCAAAGACTGTAATCTGTTTAAGATTTACGAAGAAAATAATGGAGAAGATGACAAAGTTACTGGAGCAAATAAGGTTTCAAGCAAAGTTTTGGGATAAGGCACTATAGAACTTACATTCACTTCTGGAAAAGTTCTTACATTAGTTAATGTATTTTCTGTACCTGATATGTGTAAGAATTTTCTCTTTGGATACCTTCTTAACAAAGGAGGATTCAAAATGGTGTATGAGTCTGATAAGTTAGTGTTGCCCAAGAACAGAAAATTCATTGGACAGGGATACTCTTGTAACGACATGGTTAAGTTGAATCTAATAAAGAAATCTTCAATTATATTGTTGATTCAGTTGGTTTATGGCATGGTAGACTAGGACATGTTAATTATAATTCCCCTAAAAAATATGCATAAATTAGGATTAATTTTTGATTGTGATTTCGATACTATCTCTAAATGTGAAATATGTGTTCAAGAAAAAATACACCGAAAATCCTTTAAAGCTTTAGAAAGGAAATCTGGCTTGCTTGATCTGGTATATAGTTAGGTGGGTGACTTAAAAAGTCGTATCACCTATGGTGGTAACCAGTGCTATATAACATTTATTGATGATTATACTAGATATGTATATGTGTATCTAATGAAAACTAAAGATGAGGCTTTCAATAAATTTAAAATTTACGAAGTAGACGTTGAACCACAATTAGGGGTTAAAATAAAAGTATTACACTCAGATCGTGGTGATGAAGGTTTCTCAAATGAATTCACCTTGTTTTGTAAACAACATGGTTTAGTTCACCAAGGCACTGCCCATATACACCAAAACAAAATGTTGTTGCTGAATGGAAAAATAGAACTTTAGTAGAAATGGTTAATGCCATGCTCATAAGTTCAAACTTACCTTATAACCTATGGGGTGATGTTATATTATCTGCATGTTACATCATAAATAGAGCACCACTTAAAAACAGTAATGTTTCCACTTATGAATTATGGTTAATAGGAAACCTAATCTTACAAGACTTAAAGTTTGGGTTGTAAAGCATATATCAGAAAACAAGATCCTAAATGACCAAAGTTGGAAAATAGGGAATTTAAATGTGTTTTCATAGGATATTCACTTAATAGTATAACTTATAGGTTCCAAATTCTTGACACCTTAGAAGTTATAGAATCCGTGGATGTAAAATTCTTTGAAAATCAAACTGTTGAGATTACATCGAGTTCACCTAGTCCAGAATCTAATACGATTGATGATATCAATGATGATGACTATGCTCCTACTCAAAACAACAAGGAAGTATCAGTACTAGATAATAGTACTGAATAAAGGAGAAATAAAAGAGCAAGAATAGAGAAGGACTATGGTCCTGAGTTCATTACGTATCTTATAGAAGGCACTAAGGACGAAGTCCTTAATGTTACTAGATATGTCATGAACGTCGATGATGACCCTAAAACTTATTCTGAGGCTATGAGTTCCAGAGATTCAATATTCTGGAAAGAAGCTATCAATGATGAAATGAGTTCCATACTGTTAAACCAAACTTGGGTTTTAACTGATTTACCTCCTGGTTTTAAACCTATAGAATGTAAATGGATATTTAAGAAAAAGTTAAATACACATGGATCCATTAATAAGTTTAAAGCTAGATTAGTTGCTAAGGGATATAAGTAAAGACATGGAGTAGATTACTTTGATAAATATGCTCCAGTGTCTCGCATATCTTCTATATGTTGTTTGATAGAACTTGCGTCAATTCATAATTTGGTCATACATCAAATGGATGTAAAGACTGTCTTTCTAAATGGAGATTTAGAAGAAGAGATATATATGGAACAACCTGAAGGTTTTAAACCCCAGGCCAAGAAAAGATAGTTTGCAAATTAGTAAAGTCTCTTTATGGCCTGAAGCAAGCTCCCATGCAATGGCATGAGAAGCTTGATAAAATAGCATTGTCATATATATGAATTTATTGTTAATGATGCTGATAAATGTATTTATAGCAAGTCGAACAACAACGATTATGTTATAATATGCTTATACGTTGATGACATGCTAATATTTGTTTCCAATATATCTTGTGTGAATAAAACTAAGAAGTTTCTATCTTCTAAGTTTGATATGAAAGATCTAGGAGAAGCTGACGTAATTCTGGGACTTAAATCATTAGGAAAGAATGAGAGTTGTTACTAACTCAATCTCATTACATTGAGAAGTTCCTCCGAAAGTATGGTCATTATAATGACAAACCAGCACTGACTCCTTTAGATCCTAGTATTAAATTAGAAAAGAACACTGGACGTACCATTTCTCAACTTGTGTATTCCAGTATTATTGGGAGTCTTATGTATGCTATGCATTTCACTTGAAAAGACATAGCACATGCTATAAGCATGTTATGTCGATTTACGAGTAATTCAAGTTTCAAACATTGGAAAGCTATTTTCATATTAGCTTATTTGAAAGGAACCATTACCTATGGTTTATCTTATAAAGGATATCCTGGTGTAATAGAAGGATATAGTGATGCGACCTGGAACAATGTAGAATCCAAATCCAAGTTTACGACTGAATGGATCTTTACATTAGGAGGTGCTGCTGTGTCTTGGGTTTTCAAGAAACATACCTGTATATTTGACTCAATAATGTTGTTAGAATTGATTGCATTAGCAAATGCATGTAAGGAAGCAGAATAGCTTAGTAATTTATTAATAGAAATCCCACTATAGAAGAAGCCATCTCCAGTAGTCTTGATTAACTGTGATAATCAGGCTACAATATACAATGTCTCTAATAAGACATATAATGGGAAGTCTAGACATGTGAGTTTAAGACATCAAATGATAAGACGGTTACTCAAAAGTTGAGTAATAACTGTTGACTATATGGGAACAAAGAAAAATTTGGCCGACCCACTCACAAAGAGTCTTCCAAAGGCAATGGTTACTATAAAATCAAATGAAATGAGACTAAGGTTTGTGAATGAAGATGATCATCCTTAACAGAAACCCAACTTATGTTTTGAAAAGGATAGTCAATGTTCAATGGGTACCAACAACTTAAGAGAATGATCATGGAACACTAAATCAATAACCCCATAATATTTAGAGTTGGATTTTTCAAGAACAAAGGATGGATAAAATATCCTTAATAAGTCTAGATACCTTAAATAGGTGTATCGTAGAAACACCTTAAGAGACTTACCTATATGAGTATGGAAATCAGGCGTTTCCTAAGAAAGTAAGACCGCTTTCTAAAGACTCATGAACCCAGGATTAAAAGCACATGGCCATTAAACGTGCTGAGCAGTACAGAACATTTTACCTAAGAAAATCAACATGTGTGATTGTTCTGATTTTATCATAAGGGATACTTGGTTCAAGATTCGTTCACCATAGAATTTCGATAAAGTTTTGAATGGTTTACACTAAGTAAAGGTTCAAATCCAAAAGATACCATTTATTTACGTGTTGGGTTTCACGATGGTGCAATTATTGATCTTTGAACTATGTTTGGCTTGATCCCACTTGGGTACGTAGGCAATCACTCAAGTGATGCAGCTATTTCGGTTTTAACCTTAAAATGTTTTTAAAATTGTCCAAACTTAAAAATTGGGGGAGAATGTTGGATATTTTCAAGTTTTCCTATTTTTTTTTCATGAAGAGAGAAGAAAGGAAGAGGGAAGAAAGAAGAAAAACAAAAGTCTCACATCTTGGGATATTGGGAACCATGCTTGTTTAAGTATGGGTTTCTCTTGAAGGAGTTGGGGCCTTGGGGCTCCCAGATGTTTGTTTTGTTGAGAGGAGGGAAGTCATGCATAACCACCACATGCGTGCACGCTGCCGCCGTTGTCCGCCTGCCCGATTGAACCGGGCTGGGTATGCATACGCGTCCAATGACGATATTTTTGGAGCCAATCTAAAAATAGTAACGAGTCGGATTTCAGCCCGTTATGGACCAAACGGGATGTTGGGAATTTCAAAGGGCACGACACTGTTGCTAACGGTTCTTAACCGTTGGACGCAACCTTTGATGAACAGATACCTCCTCGACCTCTATATAAAGGACGACCAGAATGGTTATTCGACATAGAAATAGTCTCTGTTTCTCCTTCTTCTTCCAACATGGGTCTGCGACGCAATTAGAATGTTACTGGACGCTCTCATATCAAGTGAATTTGTAACGCCTACAAGGTGTAGCAAATTCAGTCTACTTGTCACATTTATACGGCGTTGCATATTTTTCCTTTCTCTTCTTCAATCTATCTGCCTCCAGATTTTGCACCATTTGAAATAAAACAAAGTGTTCTTGGCCAGATCGAGATCGTACAAATTTTGAATTTGGTTACACTATTCCAAGGCTTCATTGAATCTTGAAAGTCGATAGTTCAATAACCAGTTTGTCCTACTGGGTTGAACTATTGTTTGAAAGAATCTATTCCATAAATCCTTGAATTCAGAATTATGACATTATATTCATTAGATTCGCCTTGAACCACAAATTTCCCAACAATTTTCAAACAATATCTTCAACCATGGAAGGTTCGAGCCCCTACGTCATGAATCAGCATTTAACTCGATTGGAGCAGTTTGATGGACCTTAGAAACTGCAAAGGCACTTTGGACTGCATTGGAAAGAAAATACCACATATCCGAGGCAAGTAATAAAAAATTCCTTATTTGCAATTTTATGGATTTCTAAATGGTCAACAATAAGTCCATAATTGGACAAGTAAGGAAATCCTACTTTTGGTGAATCAACTTAAGGATGCTGCAATAGATCTCCCTGAATCTTTTCTTGTTGGAGTTATAATTTCAAGACTCCCTAATTCTTGGAATGATTATAAGAAAAAATTGAAGCATGCGGAAATGAAACTTGTACTCAAGCGAGTTTACCCTATCCCGGGGGCCTACAGACCGAACTGGGAAGGACCATATGTCATCGACCAAAAACTAAGGGACGGAACTTTCAATAACAACCGTTGACAGGATCCAAATTCCCAATGCATGGAATAGCGAATCACTCCATCGTTACTTCAATTGAAAGCTACTTTATGTACTTTCTATTTTTCAGCAAATAAACCATCTTGGGATGTCGGGGGCATTGTAAATAGGCAAAAGCTTGCCTTGCTTTCCTTAATAAAATTTGATTCTCTTTTCAAACCAACAAAACTGTGTTCATAATAACCACCCCCGGGTTGATGGAAGCAAATCGACTCAAACTATTGGATCGACGGAACCCAATCTTTGCCTTCTAAAAACTGATGTTTCTCCGCGAACATCGGGAAGGCTAAAACAAACACTCCTCACGCTGCCCGAAGATAGGCAACACCAAGGAGTACGAAAAGCCACATATTCCATAAGCCGTGGATTAACTCTTAAAAGATTATACTCCTCACGTTGCTTGAAGACAAGCAACGCCGAGGAGTGCGAAAAGCCATGCGCCCCATAAGCCGTGCACCACCTTACACCACGAACTCATCACGTTGCATGAAGATAAGCAACACTAAGGAGTACGAAAGGCCACGCATTCCATAAGCCGCGCAATAACTCTTAAAAATTTATACTCCTCACGTTACCCGAAGATAGGCAACGTCGAGGAGTGCAAAAAACCGCGCACCCCATAAGCTGTGCACCACCTTTACAACATGAACTCATCACATTGTCTGAAGATAGGCAACACCGAGGAGTACGGAAAGCCGTGCATTTCATAAGCCGTGCACGAATTCTTAAAAATTGCACTCCTTACGTTGCCCGAAGATAGGCAATACTGAGGTGTACAAAAAGCCACGCACTCCATAAGTCGCACACTGACTCTTAAAACTCAAACTCCACATGGCGCCTGAAGATAGGTAACGTTGAGGGGTGTTAAAACTGTCCCAGGCTGATGGGTCATATCGGTCCCAAAATTCACACATTAACTCTCGAAGCCGTGAAGCCACGCTTTTCAAACAAAGACTCCTCACGTTGCCCAAAGATAGGCAAGCCGAGAAGCATCGCCGTGAAATCATGCCCTAAAAGCATAAAATCCCAACATTGCTCGAAGATAAAAAACACCAAGGAGCATCAGAATAGTTTCAGATCAACGAGATATATAAATACTAAAACCGGCGCATCTCGTAAGCCACGCACACTTTCAAGTCCCGAAATTTCCCTGGCAATGTCGGGAAACTTATCCATACAGGAATAACCATAATCAAGCCTATACCACTGTTGAAAACAATAGGAACGACTCCAACTAAAACGGAGTATGATAGACTATTGCATTAAACATTGACAATGTGTACCCGCCCATAGTCAACTGATACAGTGTGCACATCTCAAACCTACATATGTTGCATACTCATCAAAATATCGCAAAAACTCAGACTACGTGCTCAAGTCATAAAACTTCTGAAAAAAAGAGAAATCGAGTTGTGATTTAGTAAAATTTCAAATGTCAATGTTTAGACTGTTTAATTCCTAAATTACCGGTCATTTGTTAATTGTTTGAAGTAAACAGACCTGTAAACTCAGGGGCATACACCGACACTTGAACAAAAACTCTTGAAAATGATAAGTTAATAAGTGCACTTAATAAAAACACTAGAAAATGATAAGTTCACAAGTTCTATTACTCCAAACAAAGAGTTGTTACTCCAAATAAAAATTATAGCAGTATTCATAAGAACTGGATAAGTGTAAACAAAACAAGCACAATTGCATAGAACATATATGAACAGACAAATAAGAGTACAGTAAAAATATTAATGTATTACTTATAATTTTTCTTTTATACAGGGTCAAAACGTAGGGGCCGCACCCATGCAACATCGACCAACAAAAAAATACAGACTCCACAACAAAAACGCTAGGTGCAAACTCTATACTTGAACAAAACGACTCAAAAAGAACCAAAATCAGATAAGTCTTCGCACAAGCGTCTCAGCGCTTCTTTCCACCACTCCCTTGTCCGCCCTTTATTTGAAGTTTCTATCTCATCTCGGCAGTAGTGTCCCTGCTAGTAATATCAACAAACTCCTCAGTGGCAGCATCCTCCTCTTGCTTTGCAGACTTCTCAGAAGACTCTCCCTTCGGTTTGCGCTTTCATCATTTATGGGAGCTCTTCGAGGCTTTGATCGCTTCAATCTTCTCTTTGTTGATAGCAACCAATTCATGTCGAGTCTTGCGAGGCTGCTCCATTTAAACTTCTTGCTCCTTAACATCTGCTACTGTTACCTCGCCTTATAAAGACACAGAAGGGTCATCCAAGCCATGAAGTGCAGCCACCTTTTTGAACTCTAGCCCCAGTTGCGAGCCAGACACGGACATGGAAATAGGAACAGTAATTGATACGAGCATGGAGGCTGTGGAAATAGCAGTAGGTCGAGGCGCTGAGGAAGCTGGCAAATCAAACAAGAAAGGTATACGGACCTATAAGATCAAAAATGAAAACATTAAATTCTTCCTGCTCTTGCGGCATAAGCTGAAAGCTCCCAAACTCGGGAGAAACGGGAGGATTACATATATCAAAAGAGTGGCCAAGAATGTCAACTTCGCATTCACCGCCTTCACCCTCTTTGGACAGTTCTACGATCTGAGTGGAAGCCCCAAGCCCAGAACTTGTCGGTAGATTGCGAGGCTGTCCGATGTCTCACCGGTGCCAGAAATGAAAGGCTCTGTAAATGCTTCGACATCCATAGTCATGGTAGCATTGGTAGTCTCTTTCTACATCTCAATCTGCAATATCTCCTGACCCTTCAGCAATGCCTTCTTTGATTCTTCATTAAGGTAGGCGTTTTCTAACTCTCGCTTGGTGTAAACGTCACCGCTGTCACAAAGGCGGGCCAAGATTTCCTCCCAAACCACAGCGAGAGTGCATGGAAATTTCGAGCCCAAGTAACTAAGGCTTCCCTGATGAAGTAGAGAGTTAATGTAAAAATTCAAGATGGTCTCGTCCATCTTTTCCATCTCCCTCTCAAAAGTGCTTAGAAGCTCTAGATAATCCACCGTAACGGATGCTTTTTCGACCTCAACGCGAGACTTATCAAAGCTAAGCTACGCAACTTGGTCCTGCAGTCGGGCGATCGTCGCAGCCTGATCAGAGATAGTCTTATTGCACCTCTTGATGATAAGGTCATGGTTAGAGATAGTTTTCTTCTAGGCTTCAATCATTGCGCTACGAGCAGCCAATTCTTCTTTTAATTTCGCCTTCTCGGCATGAGCCTTTTTTCTATCTCGTCCCTATAAACGATTTCAATTCTTCCGTGAGCCTCTTTCACTTCTTTTAGTAAGTCGGCATTCCTCTTGCTCTCTTGCAGCACCGCTTCTTTCTTCTCTTCCAACTGTTTAATTCTGGCACCACGTTTTGAGAATGCACTTTCAAAATCATTCTTCTCTGGCTCAAAAGAGAGGATTTCCTTGTAGTTGTTGTGATTGGTATCTGGCAGCTGCTTACATAATTTTTCCCACCCTTGAACTGGTCTAAATCATTTTGAATAGCCTAATGATGTGGCATGTAAGAATCTCTACGGATTGGATGGAGATCACGAATGAACTTAATTCCTCTTAGAAACCACTCGGAGAGCGCTGCCTTAAGCTTGGGAGGACCTGACGGAAGAATGTAGGCAGGTCTCCGGTAGGGACGTGAAGCACTTAGGGAAAGCACAACAAAAGATGGTGGGATGCAAGTGGAAGGTGGAGTAAGGGCAGAAGTGACATGGATTTCTTGACCCATTGAGGAGTGCATCAGAGCAAAAGCCTACTATTTCGAAGAATGCGAACGGTGATAAAATTTTGATCTCTTTAATGGCTTCTCCCTCTCATCAAAAGACCTCTTCTCATACCTACCTTTTTATGACCGACCCTGCCCTCTTTCCTTTTGGCGATGGGTTTTGGCCTTTAAATCATTTCTTCTTCTATGCTCTTCCTCCGTTTCTCGGGGCTAATGATGGTAGAAAGAACACTTAGACCAGTGCTGGGAGTCGGTGAACTCTTCAAAGTCGTCATAAAGGTCGCGCCCTCTCGTCATACCTAATAAGCACAAATAAAAGGCTTTAGAAAACAAAAAATAAGGCATGTAAAGTGTGTGTAGAAGTGAGTGTGACCCCAGTGAAGCGTGTGGTGTGTTTGGGAGGATGACCTAAAACGACGTCAAAAACTGGATCGAGCGAGTGCCGTGGAGGGAATTGGACTAATTTCAGATACAACGTGGCTTGAACGAGGGGGGGCCACCTCCTCAAATCTGAAATCTTCCCTCATAAGCCTGTCAAAATCGACATAAACGTCACTCAAATCACCAAACTCTGTGCCAACATCTTTGCTCGGAGAAACCTGACGTCCCCCGACCCCTGGGGCATTGTCTTTGTCATTTGGCTTTCTAGGAGGCGAACTCGAAATAACGAGGCTCATCCCTAGAGTCTCATCACATGATTGGAAATCCCATCGTCGGATTCTCTGAAGAAGTCATCGCTAGAAGTAGACTCGTCGCTACTACTCAAGACTTCCCCCTCTTCTTTTTCCAATACTAGGGCGGCTTTTCCTTCCCTCTGTTTTAACTCTTCCTCTCTTTCCTCTGGAATCTAAGGCATTCTGACCGGGTGACTAACTCCGGCTGCAGCAACATCTCTTCCATCACAAACCCCTTCGGCTGATTCTCTGGATAAGCCCTCTTTCTCTTTAGAAGTGCCTTCTTCGGACCCTTGAGAAGAGGAGGTGGATCGCGTGTGAACTCTGGATCGGGAAGGAGATGAGGTTTCAGCTGAAATGGTGGACCTCCTCGGATACAAAAATCCATATTGGAGTAAGTTCTTGTCAGTCAGCAAGACTTTAACGAGCCTCTCCTCATCATCGGTAGCCTTCAAGGTCCAACAAACTTCATCAAGGGATAGGTCCCTATTCGGCCTTAGGGTAACTACAAGAAATGTTCGACTCGTTAGAAGCCCCGTAGTAACGCATCGGAATTCAATAAATAAGGAAAAGAGCTTACCCTCCATCGTCCATAGACGATTAAACCCTTCAAGGCACCCGACGAAGAAATATCGTGTCTTAAACTGGGATAGATTGCTTTGCATTCAATAGTATGATTTTTCGATTTATTTGGGTTTCGATTACAACCAAAGACGGACACTCATCCCATCTCTTGAATGAAAGAAAATATTGCAACTCGTTAAAGCTTAGAGCACGGTTGAATGTGCATATGAAAAGTACATACAAACAAGTCAAGATGGCATAGACGTTGGAATGTATCTGGAACAGGGCAATGCCTAGATATGAGAGAGTCTCGGGCAAGAAGTCATTAAAATGGGGCATAGCTCTATTCATACACATATACTGCTAGGAAGCGATATATCCCGAGAGAAGGCATATAAGCAAATTCGTTCTTCTCCGAAAGGCATACATCTTCCTCTGTTATGCCGTGTTGTACGCAGATATTGTGTAGAACCTTAGCAGAAACCACGTAAAAAGCCCTTTCTGGCGGGTTGAGAAGAACTGTAAAATTGGGAGGATTTCGATCCAAAACTGGACACATCGGAACCAACTGGCCATATTCTACCTGTGAAGTGGAAGGAGAAGGGGCAACGGACAACGATTCGGTTGCCGAAAGTGATAGGCTTCCCTCGCTCGATTTACGACGTGAAGATGGGTGCTTCATTCTAAAACAATGGAACTCCAATTCAAAACGGTTAGGTGATTCTATTCCAAATTAATAATTTCCCCTACAATACTTGAACTCCAGAGGGATATCGATTCGTGCCGACACAACAGGTTTCAAGTATGTACCAGGACAAGTGCAATGTGTTGTCTATAGGGGGCGAGCTCGATGTTCAAAGCATTACAAACGCTCTATTCCGTGTAGATAGTTCGCTCATAGTGGAAAAGGAAAAGGACTTCTCGTATCATTTTGATTTGTTTTACTTCTTCTATACTTACCTGTTATCGATCAACGATTGATAGAGGATCTGTTGCCCAAAGCGACATGGAAATTTTTTCTCATTACGAAGACACCAAGCATGCAAAAGAAAGCAAGGTAAGTCCAAATCCTCCGGAAGAGTCGGGACCAATATGCGATGTGTCGTGCAGTATCAGCTATAGAACTTGGCACAAGTCAATTCTGGCTTAATAGACAAAGATAGCAAAACGTATCAAGCACCAGGCCAAGGCCAGAATGTCACTCCAGGAAAAACTCAAGACTCGATTTACTATCTTCCTCCATTCTACCGCAATAAACTCAAACTTTTCACTACCAACATCACAAACATGACCTCGCCATCAAATCATTAAATGATTACTTTGATTAGCAAACCCACTTATGATTGAAATTTAAAACACAGGAGTGATTGAGACTTAGAATTAGCAAGATGAATTTGGGTTGGTAGCGAGCAACGGGATGGATCGGCGGTGGTCTAAGGCGATGACAAGTTAGGGTTTCGAACGGAGATGGTCTGAGAAGGTAGTGGCAAGGCTTCGTCATCGGTAGTGTAGAATCACGGCAGATGAAAATGTTAGATGGCTAGAAATTGATGGGTCAAATCACTAAGAAGGCTCGAATCGTTGAAGTAGAAGGATCGAATCACTGGAAGAATGAATCGCCTAGGGTTTAGATCACATGAATAGGTAGTTAGCTCTGTTCGAATGGGTATATGGATCAGGTCAAAGGAGCATATATAGGCAAATGAAAAAGGAAAAGGAAAAAATCTCTCTAAATAATCAGGTCGCTAGCGATCCATCATCCATGGATCGCAGCAACCCATGCCTTTAAAGGCAAGATGCTCACTGAAAACTGTTAAGTAATCAGGTCGATAGCGATCCATAGTCTATGGATCGCTAGAGATCCATATGGTTGGAGGAGGGTTTTTCTCAAATTTGCATTGCGACACTTACCCATTATTTCAAAGTATACCAGGAAGCTATGAAGGGAAATTTGATCCGTTGTGACAACAGTAGTAGTCAAGACCAAAACTAAGTGATCAGTTGCGTAACCTGCTACGTATCAGCGGAACTCAAACACGATTGCTTGGGATTTGACAAACAGGTACTAAAATTGATAACTTCCGGAGCACTCCTTGTTTGCAACGATGATATACCTTGGGGGTCAAATGTTATCCGGGTTCTTAACCCAACAGGATCCAATAGAAGACGGAATAAGTTGATGCAGTCAGAATGGCTCGGAACTCGACTAAAAGGACTAAAGCAACAAGTTAAAGGGAACCAAGTCATATTATTAAAGTATTGATTGAGTTTGACTAAATCAAAGGACCGGCGTCTGTTGAGTCCAATCAGTAGCTAAATACAACCAGCTAGTAAATCATTATCAAAACAGAGCAATTTGCAACGAGGCTACGTGAACGACCTCGATTCAAAGCAACAAAAGCATATCAGACATCAAAGTCCAGAAAAAACCTAAGTGCATGGATCGCTAGCGATCCATACACTATGGAACGCCACTGATCCATACTTTATCACCGAGTCGCCAGGGCATATGAGGGGCGAAAGATGTAAATATGCTAAGTGTATGGATCACCAGCGATCCATACACCATGGATCACTAGCAATCCATACTTTCTCATGGTCTTTTGGTGAGCTAACTATGCAAAAAAGGGGAAGGAAGAGCTAAGAAATTGGCTCACAAGCGAGCTAAATCTATGGATCGCTAGCGATCCATAGATCATGGATTGCTAGCGATCCATGCATTTGGCTCGGGTCACGTGCTAAGCTGCGTGTTCCTATGATCATCTATGAGCAGTTAATCAACAAACCTGGCCTAGAAGCTCCATGATCTCTATAAATACCATCATACCTGCAACATAAACTGGATCTTCTCGAATCGGTAACTGAAGCTCTGCTGGAAACTTTCTTCGCTCTCTACCTTCCTCGCAACGATCTCCAAAGGTGTTCACTGTGATTCTTCAATAGATTTTAACTTGGAAGATCCAATCTAGCTAAGGACAATCAAGAACCTTGTAATCAAACATTTCTTGTAACAGCGATCAGTCAATAATTAAACTATAAAGTGGATGTAGGCTTCATTAATAGCTTAACCACTATAAAATCTCTTGTCTTCTTCCTTTTTCTGTCTTATTCTGCATTTGCTGTTCATATGGTTGCTCTATGAGAACATGGATGGTGCTTTAATACTGAAACCAGGGTGTTGATCCATTTTTTGGGTAAACTTTTTATTTAAAAAGATAAATGCAAACAAAATGTATAATTGTGAGAATTAAAAAAAACTAGATAAATGTGCAGTATTCTTCTGGAAAAAAGATAAAATTACTTATCTTAGTTTAGGAACCAAATTTATTTATCTTCGAAGTTAATTTATTTTTCTTTTGCTTAATTCTTTACTTATTTGTCTTTTAGTTTAAAGGCTAAGTGAAAACATGATCATATGACCAAATTTTAAGAAATTTAAATGCACAAAATAGTAGTTTTAGCAGAAAAATTATTTATATTTTCTTATATAAATGTTTATTTATTTGTCCTAATTTTTACTGGTACACCTTTGGTAGGGAAAAACTGTTAGGTGTGGCTCATATTGTAAATGAAGTGGGTGCGTGGATTGAATGGGTTAAAGTCCCACATCGTAGGATTTTTGGAATAACCGTGGTATATATATGGGATTGATAGCACGTAACATTGGAGATTTCTTTCGTTACAATGTGCTACCAAGACTGGATTATATGTTCGATCAAGACGCCGACATAGGAGACTTCGACATTGACTCCGGCTAGACACGTGAAGCATAAACGTATGGAACGTGGGAACGCTGAAAATCAACAAAATCATGGTTTTAAGCTTTTATATTTCGATTGGAATCATTTATTTACTTGTATATCGTTTCTTTAATTGATTTACACTATTTTTATAGGTTTTCTGTCATTGGATTCTCTACATCGTGATCTGATTTTGCTTGCAAGTTGGTTATTATTCTTGTTATGATGGATAATCTTAGTAAGCTATGTATGCTTTGAACTGAAGTTGTTTATAACATTTTTTAATCACTTTCATATAATGATAAATTCATTTGCTTTTATTATAAGGATGTAGAATCTATTATGGTCGTTTTTATTTTAATAACCATACCTTTACTTTGAGGCTTTGTTTGAATTCTCTAATTTCAAGTGTTAGGGATAATATTTGTGAAATTTGGAAAATCCTACTCCTTTGGCTTTTAATTTTTTTTATGTTAAAGATACTAAGGCTGTTAGAACCTCCAGTTTATGTTTCAATGATAACAACTATACAATCATATACATATATAAACCTTATTAAGATTGCAGGTATATGCTTCAAGAAGACCATGCTCGAAGATATTGAGACTCAAAGAGAAACGAAGATTCATTGATCATATTAATGTTTTTCTACTATAAAAAATCATAGATATAATATTTCTAAGGTCTCCTTTAGTATATGAATATACGAGCATACACAATTTCATGTACATCAAAATAAGGTGAAAAATAGTTTTTACACCTCATAGACGTTCGTGATAAAATAACAGATGTCTACGACAAGTTTCAAACGTCTGAGTATTTTACCACAGATGTCTATCATGGGAAAAATTGTCACATTTGAAAAGACACTTCTGTTTTCAATCGAAAGGAAATCATCTTACACTGAAGATTTGTAGCCATTAAAATAAAGAGAATTTCTCCAAGAGCAACAATTTTCATTGCAACTTTCTAAATCTATAAATGCCACTTTGATTATGAAGTAAAAATCTCTGAACTTGAATTATTTTATTCTTTACTCTCTTGATTTCTAAGCACTCTCTTGCATATACACTGTTTACATACTCTAAATCCATTATAACCAAAATAGAATTTTGGTTAAATGACTTCTTACAACTCAAAGCATTTATATTTATATACTCAAAGGAAATCATAGGAAGGTTTGTACTGTAAGTCAAAATCTGTGTTATTGGAACACAAGATTATCATAGATACTTTTGTATTAGCCTATTCCTTTGGGAAAAGTGAGGGTAATTTGTTTAAAGGAAATACCAAATAGGAGTTTCAGGACTGGACGTAGGATGTGAGGTCTGAACCACTATAAAACTATGGTTTGCACACGTTTTATTTTAATATTTATTATCTACTTTTATATTAATATATATACTTGCATATTATGCACAACTTAGATGGTATACGGTCCCCAAGACTTTCAATTGGTATTAGAGCTTTGTATGCCATATTTGCTTGCCTACCAGTTAATTGGGCAAAATTTATTCATGACCAAATTAAAGGATTTTGGTCTACGCATTGTCGCTCCATTGTTTATGCTCCATATATTATGTGCATCTTGAAAAATCTTGGAGTTCCTTCATATATCTCACAATACGAAGTAATTCCAACCAAAGATAGCGGACCACGATATCTTTCACCAATGCATCTTCCGAAAAGTCCACCACGTATCATTCCATTCAACCAATGGACTCAACAACAATAAGAGCAAGAACATCATGGTCCTCCTAAAACTAGCGCTCCTTGAAAAACCTACTCCCCTCATCCTTCCTAACATCCGCCTTCCTCTAGTCATGGCACCGAATATTATTTGGACTTTGAAATTCAAGAAGCTTGGGTTGAACTAATGCCAAATGAATCTCTTCACGATTTGGCCATCAGAAACCAAAAAATAATAACGGCCAATCAACAAGCTTTTAATAGAAAAATGACTAGATTGGAACATTCTTTCTCTATAGGGATGACAAAGATGGAGAAGACTTTGGACAAATTGGTCTCCACCTTAGGGAAAGTAATGCACAAAGTCCGTGGTCGATCTTACTCATGCTCATCATCTTCGCCTTCCCCAATACCTCCACCTTGGGTTCAAACACTAGTTTATCATTCTCAAGCCTCGTCCGAAGGAGCGACACACAATAGAGGTGATTGAGGGAAGACTATCATGCACACATAGCCAAGGAAGAAGACATTGATGAAATGCACATCACTGATACTCCACATTTTCAACAACCATCTTACATGGCATTTCAAGGTCTTTCACTCAACAAAGATGAGGACTACCATGATCAGACGACATGGCCAGGTACATATGAACATGATCCATCTGCTTACTAAGAGTATTACAAGAACTACGGAGGCATGTATTATTCCTTAAATCAGTACAATTAAACTTTGTTTTATTTTATTTTGAAACTCTTATGCTTATTTTTTTCCTATGTATAAATTCTGTTCCTTCTAAATTTTTCTTTGAATTTTCAAATTTGATTTTCCATTATCTGAAATGATGACATAATATGACCATTTATATCGTTTTTTTATATATATATCATATATCGTTTCCCTCCATTTTAATAATGACAAATGGGGAGAAATTTATGAACATGCATAGGTGGAGACGTATGTGCACAGGGGGTGATAATCATACACAAACATATAATACTTTCATTCTATAGTTCATAGTTCTGATCATATAGATTCAATGTATAGTTGATATTTGATTGTATAGTTGTCATCATCAAAAGGGGGAGATTGTTAGAACCTCCATTTTATGTTTCAATGATAACAAAACTATACAATCATATACATATACAGACCTTATCAAGATTGCAGGTATATCCTTCAAGAAGGCCATGCTCGATGATACTGAAACTCAAAGAGAAACAAAGATCCATTGAACATACTAAGGTCATTCTACCATAAAAGAGTTCTAGATAAAATATTGTTAAGGTCTCTATGAGTCAATATGAATATACAAGCATACACAATTTCATGTGCATCAAAATAAGATGAAAAACAGCTTTTACACCTCATGGACGTCTGTGATAAAGAAACAAACGTTTGTGACAAGTTTCAGATTAAAAATTAAACAAGTCACAAACGTTTGAGGATTTTATTAAAGATGCATGTCAATGAGAAAACTGTCACATTTGAAAAGACACTTCTGTTTTTAATCGAAAGGAAATCATCTTTCACTGAAGAGTTGCAGCTATTAAAATAAATAGACTTTCTCCAAGAGTAACAAATTTTCATTTGCAACTTTCTGAATCTATAAATACCACTTTGATTAAGAAGTAAAAATCACTGGACTTGAATTAATCTATTCTTTACTCTCTTGATTTCTAAGAACTCTCTAGCATATACATTGTTTACATACTCTCAATTCATTATAACCAAAATTGAATTTTGGTTAAATCACTTCCTACACTCAAAGTATTCATATTTATGTACTCAAAGGAGATCATAGGAACATTTGTACCATAAGTCAAAAACTGTGTTATTAGAATACAAGATTGTCAGAGATACTTTTGTATTAGCATATTCCTTCGGGTGAAGTGAGTGTAATTTGTTTAATGAAAATCCTGAAGGAGAGCTTTGGGACTGGACGTAGGATGGGAGGTTCAAACTAGTATAAAACTTTGGTTTGCATGTTTTTTATTTTACTATTTATTATCTACTATTGCAATGATTTATATACTTTCATATTATACACAAGTTAGATAGTATACGGTCCCCAAGACTTTCAAAGGCTACATTCATTGAGGCATATTGGCTGATTTGCAAGCTATTTTATGTTTGACATTTTATAGAAAAGATGATTTTTTCTGGTGTTATTTAACGAATTGAAAGAATTAAGTCATATTAATTTTATTGGAAGTAGTATGTATTGCTCTGGTAGTAGATCTTTTGGTATTGATGATAGTACGATTGATTTGGTTGATAGCGTCGATTCTTCTACAAAAAAGGGAATTTTATTGAATTGTTGAAAAGGGTCCTACTTTGGATTTCTTTATTGGAGTGGGTCAAAAATTTATAATGCATTTGATTTCAATAGAGCTGTTATTGCATATTGTGCTAAAAATAAGTTTAAACCTAAATTTGTTAAGAATGCAAGGAATGCATTACAATTAGGTGTTCTTTTGAAAATTGTTCTTTTCAAATTCATGCATCTTGGAAGTTGAAGCGATTGGATCACTTTTTAGTAAGAATTTTTTAGCCTAAGCATACATGTGTTGTTGGTTTTCAATCAATTAGTAGCCCATTAGTAAATAGTGATCTTGTGAAGACATTAATTTTGGATTAAGTGTGAGATGAGCCATCTAGAAAAACAAAAGATATTATATCAAGCTTTAAAAGGGGTTAGGATACTGAATTAAGTTATTATTACGCTTATGTGGGTAAAAAGATTGCTTTGAAAGAGATATTTGGTGATGAAGAACAATCGTATAATGATTTGGTTTGGTAAGGCTACCGATAGAAGCAATCTTGGTAGTTATTGTGCTATTAATATTGGTGAGAATACAAATCAATTTCAAAGAGTTTTTATATCTTTGAAGGCTTGTATTTATGCATTTAGCCATCCTCGTTCTATGATTTTTCTTGATGCTACTTTCCTACGAGGTAGAAATGGTTGTTTGATGGTCGCTACAGCAAAAAATGGAAATCAAGGTAAAAATTCTTTATTCGGTTTATAATCAAGAAACACATAACTTTTTTGTAGCTGTAGGTTTTGGTGTGTGATATTTGTCTGAAATGAGTTTATTATATTCTAGGGATTGATTATTTGGTTTGATTCATACGATTTCTATTATTATTTTAGCACAATACTTGATTAGTTAACTACCAAGTTATAAAACTATAGATTTCTTAAGAAATGGGGTTTCTTTATTGTTTGATTGTGTCAAAATTACATTTAACTAACAATATTAAAATTGTAGAATGTTACTTATTACCAAGGTGTAGTATAATGAAATAAGATTTGGTTAAAGAAATTTATTTCCAATAAAGGCGTAGTAAACTAATTTTGGCAGATTTTAAGTTTATTACAAATATAATGAGTATGTTTAGTTTAAATTCAAAAAATAATATTGGCTGATGATTAAAAAAACCAAACATTAGTATGAAATAGCGGGCCTTCAAATTAAAGTTCTATCTACAACTATAGGTTGTGATTGTGCATATCGATTACCAAATTTCAAAAAAGAATAAAGAAGAATAAATTTATATTTTTGCGTACAGCTTGTATGTTGCTGAGCTACCTGTAAATGCAATCACAATTGCATTCCATCTACCAAATGACTCATGTGTATTGCCATCATAGTAGCAGTCTACAATCATCATAGCAATGCAAATGAACCTTATATCGGATGATAAGTGTTGCTCAAGAATAATCCCTAAACTGAATTTTAGTTGGCATTGCTTAAGTTAAGCTACAAAGAATTTATACAGCTTTTATTGTCTTTCTTGTTTTGACCTTCGCATCGGAAACAAATCATGAACAACTTTATGTAATTATATTTGTTGGTATTTTTTTATAATAATAATTATTATTTTTGCATTATTATGTTTTATCCATTATCTATGGCTCATTTCTCTAAAGAAAATGAAGATAACTGGTCTTGGTTTTTGGATCATTTGAAAAATTCATTTGGAGTTGAATAAAAATTGGTTTTCATTTTGGATAGACGTCGGCGATTATTGCTTGGTATTCCTAAAGTTTTTACAAATGTTTGTCATTCTTATTTCTTACACCATATGCAAAATAATATAGCTTCAGCCTTAGATAGCTCATTTATTGGAACGCAATGCTAAAGCTTCAAACCTTTATGAATTTGAAAGAGCAATAGCAGAAATTAAACAAATTGGAGGTTAGAAAGCAATAGGTTTTTTTATTGACAGGCCTCTTGATCATTGGACGGACCTTTTTTCCCCTATAATTGTTATGGTGAAAATAAGTCAAATGTTTGAAAGTTTCAACTCATGGATTTTAGATGAAAGACATCTTCCTCTTACTGCATGTATTGATGGAATTCAGACTAAAATAATGGTTCAAATGTCAAATAGAAAAGAAGAAGCATGAAAATGGAATAGTATTCTTTGTCTAAAAATGGAAGCTCGATTATTGGCATTGAAAGAGGAAGGATTTGGATGGAACATTTCTAAGTCTTCTTCGCATATTTTTGAAGTACATTCGCCCATTTCTCTAAAATTTGATCTTGAAAATTGGTTGTATACTTGTAACCAATGGAAAGTTACTAGTTTTGTTTGTGCACATGCTTTATAGTGTATAATAGTCAGCAAACATTTGGTATATGACTACATTGATTATTATTTAATGCAGCTTATCGTGCTTTTTATTCGCATGTTATTTTGCCAATTCCTACTATTGATAAAGAGCTTATCGTAGTTGAAGTTCTTCAATGATTCATCCTCCCAAGCCTATTTCGAGGACCTGGTAGGCCTAGAGTTAATAAATAGGTGGTCCTGATGTTTTTCATGGAAAATAAAATAAATGTGGAAAATGCAAGAAATTAGGGCATAATCGAAGAGGGTGTCCAATGAATGTTTGAATTTTTTGGGTATGTTTTCTTCGTCTGTAATAGAGAAATACGTAGTCTATTTGAATTTGATTTGGGATATTATTGTCATTTGAATCTTTTATTTTAAGAATTGTTAGTGTTAGTTTGGCTTTTCTTAGTACTTAAAAATAGTTATTGTTAGTATTTCTATGTTACTGCATTTCAAATTATTATTGTTTAACGTATTTTTAGTTAATATGTTAACATGTTAATATTGTTTCTTAGTACTCAAAGAGATCACTCAATCACGAATATGTTCAAAAATAGTTGTGTATCTGTTCACCGATCTTATGCCAAGATAGAGGCAATCAGGTGATGGTGTAGGTAACACTGTTTTATCAAGGTTTGAATGTGTTTGTGAGCAAGTTAGATGGAACAGTAAATGATAAATAACTAGCCGAGTTGTTTAGCAAATGTGGGCAGGTAAAGGTAGCTAAAGTGACAATGAGTCACTACAGTGGATTGAGCAAGGGTTATGTCTTTATTGGGTTTTCATTTCCAAAAGAAGCCATAAATGCTGTGAATAATCTTAATGGTTGGTCCTTATTGATTCTGGAAACTTTTATATATAACTTGTCGCAGTGTGTATACGAATATTGATTCATGTTAAATATGATTATGTACACTTTATCGTGGAAAAGTGATTTTTTGTGGCTTTAGCTCAGTGTAAAGGAAGATTGTAGAAAGGACATTTTTCGAGATAACTTTGAGACTGCTTCCTTCTCTTCTTTATTTCACACTAGTGCTATGCCATACTACCAATCCCCAAATGTAAAGTTTCCATATAATGGTCATCAGAGCAATCAATGTATGTCTTTAATGGTACAATTTACTTAGCTTTTATCATATGGTGGGTTGTCATTCTTCACTTACTTACACTAAAAACCCAAAAATGTGTTCCTACAGCTCTTTACCTGCAATATACATAATGCTTGATGTACAGTTGTTTTCAGAACTCAAATTACCCGCAGTTTAAGGTGAATATCATAAAGTGAAAACAATTTTCTATTTTTTATAATTTTTATGTTTACTTAACTAAGTTTATTTGGTTTTGAAGGTGTGTGAAAAAGCATGTAAGGTAGATTAGTGGACGGTGGAAGATGGAAGAGACTGTAAGGTTGCTAGAGTTTGAGTGAATTGTACTGACCGAACTGAAGGTGAGTATATTAGTGTAGACTGTGCGAAGCATGAGCCTAAATGGTGTTGCCATTGAGTATACTATTAAATAGGAATGAGATAATAAATGGCTGATGTGTGTGTGTGTGTATATATATATATATATATATATATATATATAATGCGGTTATTATCAGTTGTGGATAGTGGGCTGCATAACCGGCCCAAATCATTGTACCAGTGTATTATTATAAAATGCAACTGAGATACTGTTTAATGCATGCATCGATTCATTTCATTCTTTCAAATAAAGTATTCCTTCTCTTTCAATATTTAATCTCTATATCATAATTTTCTGAAATAAATATTAGAAAACTTATTTGGTACCAGAGCATTGCAAAAGCTTAGCAGCGGTAAAAGAAGAATATCATCAGATTGAGTATCATCATTTGATATTCTAAAACTAATTAGAACAGATTCATCATTTGAGTTTCTTGAATTTACTTGAAAGCCTCAAAAGAACAAGTGTTATGCTAAATAATTAACAATATTCTGGCTGCAACAAGTTCTCTATCAAGAAAATAGGTAAACTCATTATAGAAATCTATAAAAGTGAAAGCAAAAAGCAAGAAAACCATCAAAGTATTAGAAAAAGTTAGTGTCGTGCCAAGAATCCATCATAGCATTTTCATCATCTAAATTCTTGGCTACAACAAACCTGGTTGTCTTCATGCAATTAGAATCATTTTCTTAAAATCTATTCAAAGTATTTAATCTTATCATCATGTCAGTGAAACTTCAGGAAATATTGATAGTACTCATCAGCAGTTGCTGACAGAAAACTTGATCAAGACCATGGTCAGTCCCCAGAGCCAACTCATCACTATACATCTGGATGAATTATCTCCCCTAGAAGTTTCAGATAGAAACGGCCATTAGAGGATATAGTCTGGAAGAATTTGTTCTTGGTACACACACAGTCCCACCCATGTTCACAACTGATCTAGAAGGAAAAAATGTAAGTAATAGTAAGTACATAAAATATCATATACAAGATAGTTTAATAAGTTCATGGTTATTGTCCTCTATAGGTACCAATCTTTTGTCTTCACTGGTGGGATGCAAGTCATCCAAAGAAATCTGGACCACATTAGAGCAAGTTTTTAGTTCTCAATCTGCAGCTAAAGTAATACACTATAAAAGACAATTGCAGAATGTCAGAAAAGATAATATGTCGATGAGAGCATACTTGTAAAAGATCAAGATTACATGTGACCTACTAGAGGCTGCTGGACAAAAGTCTTAGAAAAAGAACAAAAACTGACAATCTTAAGTGGTCTTGATGAGGAATATGAAGCAATAGTAGCAGTAGTATCCTCCAAAGAAACATTACCATCAATGCAATATATCCACTCAACCTTACTAGCACATGAGCGAAGAATTAATCAAAGAAAACCATAAGATTCAAAACTACTAGTTAACTATGCAGTTAGTCACAAAAACAAGAATCAAAACTACAGTAAAAGTCTGCAATCTTATATTAGAAAGAGGGTCAGCCTTTCAGAGGAAGAGGTAGAGGAAGATATAATAATAACAACAGACTCAGATGTCAGATATGTGAAAAAATTGGTCAAATAGCAACAAAATGCTACTTCAGATTTAATGCAAATTTTACAGCAAATCTGAATTCAAACATGCGGAGAAACAGCAACTCTAGTGCAAACATGGCACTAGTACATCGAGAATCAGGCAATCAAGTAGATAATACAAGAAACCATCACTTGAATGAAGTCACCAGACCTGAACATATTCAGGATGAGAGTTGGTACCTAGACTTAGGTGCAACCAATCACATCACAAACAATCTTGAAAATATGAATCTAGGCAACAAGGAGTATAAAGGTAATGAGTCCATACAAATGGGCATTGATGAGTCATCAAAATAACTCACATTGGAATTGATTGCATTAGAGGAGAAAGACAACTCTATCTTAACAATTTATTAAGATTACCTTAAATAAAGAAAAACTTTATGGGTGTATTACAATTTGCAAGTGATAACAATGTTTTTTTGAGTTTTATCTTAAATATCGTTTAGTTAGAGACATTCTAACTAGAGAAATTCTTTTGCAGGGTGATATAGTTAAAGGGTTGTATAAGTTCAACCTTGCTAGGTCGATAAATTTTGGAAAAGGTGAAAAGTGTTGTAATTTCTCTACAGCTTCTCAAACAGAGAGAAATATAAGTAGTTTTGATATATGGCATTATAAAGTAGGTCATGCAAATGCAAGTATCGCAAAGAAAATTTTGACTGATAATAAATTTCTTTTGAGAATACCACCGAGCCTTATATTTGCGTATATTGTCAAATGGGTAAGAGCCACAAACTTGCCTTTTCTGATTCCTTAACTATATATAATAAACCTTTTGAAATTGTTGCTACCGGTCTTTGGGGACATGCTCCTATTAGTTCTGACCATGGCTTTAAATATTATGTATCATTTGTTGATGCCTATTCAAGATACACATGGCTTTATTTATCAAAAGCAAGGTCAAAAACATATAGTGCAGTAATACACTTCATAACTCAAGTTGAAAAGCAAACCAACCATCAAGTCAGAGATATACAGACAGATGGTGGTACTGAGTATAAACCACTCAGTAATTTCTTTAATAAGAAGGGAATGGTTCATATGGTTACTTGTCCCTACACATCTGAATAAAATGGGGTAGTTGAAAGAAAACACAGATATATAGTTGAGTCTAGCCATATATTTCTAGCCCAGGCTCATCTTCCTCTAAAATTTTGGCCTGATTCCTTTAATATGGCAGTGTACCTGATCAATAGATTACCAACAAAGGTGTTAGAGTACAAAAGCCCATTAGAAAATTTGTTTGGTGCAAAACCTTATTATCAAGCATTAAAAACTTTTGGGTGTTTGTGTTTCCCTTATTTAAGGCCATATAACACTCATAAACTAAATTTCAGGTCTACATCTTGTATATTTTTAGAGTATGGAACAAATTAGGAAGGATACAAATGGATGATAATAATGGAAAAATATTTATAAGCAGGCATGTTGTATTCAATGAGCAGGTGTTTCCCTTTGCTAACACAGATGTGAAAACAACCAAAAAGGTCTACAATTCAAAAGTTTCTATATAATCAATACCTTTGTACTCTACTGCTTGGAATCAAGCAAGAGACGTTGTGAGTCCAGAAGACTCTGACTCATAGATCACAATACCTACTGAACCAGGTCATGAGCAAGGAGAGTCTTTTGAAGTTCTCAATCAGTCATCTAGTAGTTCAACAAGTCAATCATAAGGCATCAGTGAAGGAACTCAAATATACAGCAAAACCAACAAGAAAGTAATCCAAATTAAAGTACCACTTCTACGTCATTACATGATGAACCACAAACTAAAGCCGGGCATCACATGGTTACTAGAGCAAAAAGTGGGATATTTAAACCAAAGATGTATATTGCAATTGCTGAATAGAGGATTTAGAATCATATGATCAAGCTATATGATACAAAAACTGGAAAACCGTAATGGATGAAGAGTACATTGCTCTTATAAGAAATAAGACATGGGATCTTGTTTTTCCACCTAAGCATAAAACATTGTGGGACGCAGATGGACTTATAAACTAGAGAAAAATACATATGGAACAATTGGAAGATACAAAGCAAGGCTAGTTGCTAAAGGCTACACACAACAGCATGGGTTTGATTTCAATGTGACTTTCTTACCAGTGGTGAAACCAACTACTATTAGAGTTATTCTCACAATAGCATTACATAGAAACTGGGATATAAGGCAATTAGATGTCAATAATACCTTTTTAAATGGTGATTTAAAGGGGAAGTGTATAAGGAATAGTCACAAGGCTATAATCAAGACAGAAGATATGTGTGCAAGCTAAGAAAGACTATTTATGGCCTTAAGCAAGCATCTTGGGTTTGGTTTGATAAGCTGAAAAACACCTTATGCATTTTGGGTTTTCAGTCTACCAAATCAAACACCTCATTATTTATTAAAACTAGTAAAATTTTAACTTTCTATATCTTAATATATGTTGGTGACTTGATTAAAGTTGACAATAAAGTAGAAATCAATTATCTCATCCAATATTTAGACAAGCAATTTTCAATTAAATATCTTTGCAATCTGAATTACTTCCTAGGAATTGAGGTCAAAAAAAAATCAAAGTCGAAAATTGTTCTATGCCAGAGAAAGTACATTACAGATCTGCTAGTCAAAACAAAGATGGATAGTGCTAACCCGTAAGGTAGTGCGGTGGTAAACACATGCGGCGCTCACCTTAAAGGTCGAAGGTTCAATCCTCACCAACTACATATCCTTGTAATTTACCTGAAGTATGCGTTGTGGGTTCGGTGCATACTTCCTTAGAGTTTACAAGTAAAGTTTGGTTCTCTAGATCTTAAAAAAAAGATGGATGGTGCTAAATCAATATCAACTCCCATGATAAGCAATCAACATTTTTCAAAAAAACAGGGAAGAACCGATATTTAATGATAAGCAATATAGGAGCATTGTTGGTGCTCTACAATATGTAACTATTACTAGGTCTGAAATTTCATTTAATGTTAACAAAGTGTGTCAATTTATGCAGAATCTCCTGTATGAGCATTGGAAATCTATGAAGAGGATATTAAGATATTTAAAAGGAACTGCAAATCATGGATTATCACTTAAAGCATGCAAAAATCTAAATATAACAGGATATGCTGATGCTGATTGTGTTGGAAATAATGAATGAGAAAGAGGCATTTATTGAAGAAAGAGAAATGCAATTATTATGCATTGGGAAGTGTGACTATGAATAGTCCCACATCTTAAAATATAATAAACATTTGGTGTTTATATACTAAGATGTGGACACTATTATAGTTACAATGAGACAAGAAAGACTTGAAAGCTTAGCCATCTTAGCGGGTGGTGCAACACACCACCCCGCACGCGTGCGCCCGCGCGCGTGCCCGTACCCGAGCCCGTGCCCGAGCCCGAGCCCGAACCCGCACCCGCACCCGCATCCGCGGCGTGGGCGAATGGGCATTTGAGGCGTATTAGAGGCACGTAGCACTTTGCAATTGGCGGTTGGCTTGGCTTGGTTGGTTGTTCCGATCAGAGCAGTTTTATTTTTGTCCGTTCAAAATATAACGGCTATAAAATGGTCGCGTCTGTTGGTAAAGGGTCGCAACCTTTCCAACAGTCACATCCGTTTCAAGCATCTTCCCGAGCCTATAAATAGGCAGACAGAAAACGAAGTACTAACTTACTTTTTTCTGTCAATCTTCTTCCCCAACAACTCTGTTCTTTTACTGTATTCTCTTTGGTTCGCCGTCGCTCCGCCTGCAAGCACCGCACCGCGGAGTTCGTCCGTTTCATCCTGGGAAATCAAATTGCTCATATCCTTTGGTGCATATAGGGAGCAATATTGTTTCAAGGAAACAGCCACCGCTGCACTCGGACAAACAGATTGGTAATCTATTTACTGATTATACTCTAAAATTTGATTCTGTTGAAACAGATTAGCAACACTTTTGCAACACAGATTTGCAACGCTTTTAAAGCACTAATTTGAAACGCTTTTGTACTGTTACTAATATCAAATTTGTAACACTTCTGTAACGTTTCAATAACAATCTTGAAACAATATTGATTGTTGGCTATCTTTGTAGACGGTGATGTCTGAAAATAGCAACAACAACAACTCAGTGCCAACACAAACGGTGACCAACACCCTGCCTGCGCCAGTGGTTCCAACAATGGCACTATCTCATGGAGAAAGGCCAGAAAAGTTCAATGGGGCAGATTTCAAACGTTGGCAGCAAAAGATGTTGTTTTATTTAACAACATTGGGTCTTGCAAAGTATCTTGCCGAAGACGTTCCTAAAGTAGAAGAACTGGAAATTGATGCCACTAAAGTGGAGGCCGTGAATATTTGGAAAAGTGCAGATTTCATGTGCAAGAATTACATTTTAAATGGACTCGACAACAGCCTTTACAATGTGTATTGTACTGCTCAAACTTCCAAAGAATTATGGATGGCATTGGACAAGAAGTATAAAACCGAAGATGCGGGTATGAAGAAGTTCATCGTAGGAAAGTTTCTGGACTTTAAAATGGTAGATGCGAAGACCGTAATTAGTCAGATTCAAGAACTTCAAGTCATCATTCACGCATTGCATGATGAACGAATGATCCTAAGTGAATCATTTCAAGTTGCCGCAGCAATAGAAAAGCTTCCTCCTTCGTGGAAAGACTTCAAGAACTACCTTAAGCATAAGCATAAGGAGATGACAATGGAAGAACTTATAGTTCGATTAAGGATCGAGGAAGACAATAGAAACTCCGAGAAGAAGACTTCGAACACCATGGTTGCCAAGGCAAATGTAGTCGAGTCAGAGAAACCCAACAAGAGGAAACGTGAACATAACCCAAAGAATTCAAATAAATTTCAGGGTTCATGCCATAACTCCGGAAAGAAAGGCCACAAAGCAGCCGAATGTCGCGCACCTAAGAAGAAGTCAGAAGCAAACTTGGCTGAAATCTCAGACGATGTTTCAGATATGGATTTATGTGCAGTGATATCGGAATGCAATCTTGTTGGTAACTCAAAGGAATGGTTTGTAGACATCGGAGTCACTCGTCACATATGTGCTAATAAGTGGATGTTTACAACCTACAAAACCGCTACTGATGATGAACAACTATTCATGGGCAATTCATCCTCATCAAAGGTTGAAGGCAAAGGAAAAGTTGTACTAAAATTGACTTCTGGAAAAAAACTTACCTTGAGTGACGTTCTCCACGTTCCAGAAATCCGCAAGAACCTAATTTCAGGGTCGTTGCTTAGCAAGCATGGCTTCAAACTAACCTTTGTGGCTGATAAATTTGTGTTATCAAAGAATGGAGTGTATGTGGGAAGAGGTTATGTGTGTGATGGTTTATTTAAAGCAAATGTAACCACTATTGTACCAAACAATGATATGAATAAAACTGAATCTTCTGTTTATTTGGTTGACTCTTCTAACTTATGGCATTCTAGATTAGGTCATGTAAATTTTGATTCATTACGGAAATTGATCAATCTAGAATTTATACCAAAATGTAAAATAGACTCCAATTATAAATGTCAAATTTGTACAGAAACAAAATTGACAAGAACCTCGTTTCACCATGTTGAAAGAGAAACTGAACCTCTAGATCTAATACACACAGATGTATGCGACTTAAAAATGTGTCAAACTAGAGGTGGAAAAAGGTATTTTATTACCTTTATTGATGATTGTACAAGGTACTGTTATGTGTATCTCCTTAGAAGCAAGGACGAGGCATTCGACATGTTTAAACAATATAAAGCAGAAGTTGAGAACCAACTCAACAAGAAAATAAAAGCTTTACGAAGTGATAGAGGAGGAGAATATGAATTCCCCTTCGAGGAGTTCTGCGCCGAACATGGTATTATACACCAAACTACGGCTCCATATTCACCTCAATCCAACGGCATAGCCGAAAGGAAAAATAGAACTCTAAAAGAAATGATGAATGCCCTACTGATCAGTTCTGGCTTGCTAGATAACTTCTGGGGAGAAGCTATTCTTTCTGCAAATCACATTTTAAATAAGGTACCACGAAAGAAGACGTCTAAAACTCCCCACGAACTATGGAAAAATAGACCACCATCCTACAAATACTTGAAAGTGTGGGGGTGTCTTGCGAAAGTGGAGGTACCTAAACCAAAGAAAGTCAAAATAGGACCAAAAACAGTTGACTGTGTATTCATTGGATATGCATATAATAGTGCTGCTTATCGTTTCTTGGTACACAAATCCGAAATTGATGATATCCACACAAATACCATCATTGAGTCGAGAAATGCTAGATTTTTCGAACATATATATCCTTTAAAACAGGATATTGAAACTTATGCTCAAAAGAGACCAAGGGAAACCGAAGTCCCTAACTCACTTGAGGATACTGAACAAAGCATTGACAATATTCAGCAAATTGATATTGATCAACAAGTAGAGGAAGAACCAAGGAGAAGCAAAAGATTAAGGATCTCTAAAACCTTTGGACCAGATTTCTTTACATTTATGTTAGAAGACGATCCATTAACATACAAACAAGCTATGTCCTCTACAGATGTCCCTTATTGGAAGGAGGCCATTTACAATGAGATTGAATCCATCATGTCAAACCATACATGGGAATTGGTCGATTTACCAAAGGGATGTAAGACCTTAGGTAATAAATGGATATTTAAGAAAAAACTGAAACCTGATGGTTCAATAGACAAGTATAAAGCTCGACTTGTGGTTCAAGGATTCAGACAAAAACAAGACTTGGACTATTTTGACACATATTCTCCTGTAACTAGGATAACGTCAATTAGAATGCTAATAGCAATTGCATCCACACTTGATTTAGAAATACATCAAATGGATGTAAAGACAACATTTTTGAATGGTGAACTAGAAGAAGAAATATACATGAAACAACCTGAAGGTTTCCTAAAATCAGGGAATGAAAGTAAGGTTTGTAGATTACGAAAATCATTGTACGGGCTTAAACAAGCGCCTAAACAATGGCATGAAAAATTTGATGAAAATATGATATCGAATGGATTTCATATAAATGAATGTGACAAATGTGTCTATTCTAAACATACGAATATGGGATATGTCATTATATGCCTATATGTAGATGATTTACTAATATTTGGTAGTAACAAGGAGATAATAAAATCTACAAAAGATATGCTCTCCGCCAGATTTGACATGAAAGATCTAGGAATTGCTGATGTAATACTTGGTGTAAAAATACATAAAACTGACCAAGGATATGTGTTGTCCCAATCACACTATATTGGAAAAATACTTGAAAAATTTAAACAACACAACATAATATCAGCAAAATCACCCGTTGATATGAACCAAAATTGGGTTAAAAATACCGATGATAGTATTTATCAACTTGAGTATTCTCGCATACTAGGCAGCATTATGTACGTAATGAACTACACTAGACCTGATATAGCATATGCTGTGAGTAAACTCAGTAGATATACGAGTAATCCAGGAAAGAATCATTGGAAAGCAATAATTCGAGTACTAGGATACCTAAGGTATACACAAGGTCATGGACTACACTATGGTAGGTAACCATCTGTAATAGAAGGGTATTGTGATGCAAACTGGATAACTGGATCATCAGATACAAAATCCACCAGTGGATATGTGTTTACCTTAGCAAATGGGGCAATATCTTGGAGATCTTCTAAACAAACTTGTATAGCAAGATTTAACATGGAATCAGAATTCATTGCCTTAGACAAAGCCGCAGAAGAAGCAGATTGTCTTCGAGGTTTCTTAGACGGTATTCCTAATTGGGAAAAACCTGTACCTCCAATAAGCATACATTGCGACAACCAATTAGCTATTGGAAGGGCCAATAGTAAGCTTTACAATGGCAAGTCTAGACATATACGTCGAAGACATAAAACAGTAAGACAGCTTCTCTCCAATGGGGTTATCACAATTGAATATGTAAGATCAAATGATAACATTGCGGATCCACTAACAAAAGGTTTACCTAAAGAGAAGGCTAATATCTTATCGATGGGAATGGGGTTACGGCCCATAAACTAAAAGGTTTCTTTAAATGGAAACTCCACCTAGTTGACTGGAGATCCCAAGATCTAGGTTCAAAGGGACAACTAAGTTTAAATAAACTTGCTGGCACTGGTATATATTCAAACCATTCCTAAGATAAGTCAGTGTATTACTCGTCGGAGAATAGGATAAGTTTTTTGAAACTTTTAATGATGTCTATACTTGGTAATATAAAAGGAGCAAAGTGGGGTAATATGAATTACTCTTCATAGAATCACCTACGTGAGTGTGAAGACGCCGCTTCAAGGAGAATTATAAGGCCAAATTCTCTAAGCACTCATGAGACCAGGCAGGTGTTCATGGCAAAAACGAACACAAACAGAGAACAAAGGAATATAAGAAACATTTATCGTGTGCTATCTATTTTAGAATTACACAAATGGCTTACAGTTCAAGGACAATCTTAATATACTGATTCGCCAGTAATTTAAATAGGTAACCACTAGGAAAGTTCAAGGCCTATGTGCTACTTTTACCGATACGATAAATTGTTTCGTGAAATTAAGAACAAGTACTCATTCATGTGGGGGATTGTTGGAAATAATGAATGAGAAAGAGGCATTTATTGAAGAAAGAGAAATGCAATTATTATGCATTGGGAAGTGTGACTATGAATAGTCCTACATCTTAAAATATAATAAACATTTGGTGTTTATATACTAAGATGTGGACACTATTATAGTTACAATGAGACAAGAAAGACTTGAAAGCTTAGCCATCTTAGCGGGTGGTGCAACGCACCACCCCGCACGCGCGCGCCCGCGCCCGTGCCCGAGCCCGAACCCGCACCCGTACCCGCATCCGTGGCGTGGGCGAATGGGCGTTTGAGGCGTATTAGAGGAAATTTGCAATTGGCGGTTGGCTTGGCTTGGTTGGTTTTTCCGATCAGAGCAGTTTTATTTTTGTCCGTTCAAAATATAACGGCTATAAAACGGTCGCGTCTGTTGGTAAAGGGTCGCAACCTTTCCAACAGTCACATCTGTTTCAAGCATCTTCCCGAGCCTATAAATAGGCAGACAGAAAACGAAGTACTAACTTACTTTTTTCTATCAATCTTCTTCCCCAACAACTCTGTTCTTTTACTGTATTCTCTTTGGTTCGTCGTCGCTCCGCCTGCAAGCACCGCACCGCGGAGTTCGTCCGTTTCATCCTGGAAAATCAAATTGCTCATATCCTTTGGTGCATATAGGGAGCAATATTGTTTCAAGGAAACAGCTACCGCTGCACTCGGACAAACAGATTGGTAATCTATTTACTAATTACACTCTAAAATTTGATTCTGTTGAAACAGATTAGCAACACTTTTGCAACACAGATTTGCAACGCTTTTGCAACACAGATTTGCAACGCTTTTAAAGCACTAATTTGAAACGCTTTTGTACTGTTACTAATATCAAATTTGTAACACTTCTGTAACGTTTCAATAACAGATTGGGCCGTAGACCCTGATGATAGAAGGTCAACTACATGATACAACATCTATATTAGTGATAACCCAGTATCATGGTGCTCAAAGAAACAACCAACAATCTCAAGATCAAGTACAAAGTATGGAAGCATTGCAAGTGCAACTATAGAGATTATGTGGATACAATCACTACTAAATGAACTCAAGATGAATACAAACAGTAAACTAATCATATGGTGTGACAATTTAAGTGTCGTTTCACTCTCAGCAAATCCCATTCTTCACGCAAGAACAAAACCCAGAAATTGACATATATTTTGTTCGGAAACAAGTTTTATGAGGAAAGTTAGAAGTGAATCACATACCTAGTACTTACCAAAGAGCAAATATACTCACCAAGGCTCTATCGACAAAGAACTTTACCAGATTGAAGCATGAACTGAAGATCGAAGAAAGCAATCAAAATCCAAATGAACAAGCAGCGACAAATCTTGCTAATCAAAGCATGCTTCGAAGACTGAAGAAAATGATCAAAGTATAAGTCAAAATCACATAATCAAAGCATAAATTAAGGATTGACGAAAGCAATCAAATTGAAACCGAAGCATCATTCCGTGTACTAAGATGGCGACCAAAGCATCATTCAAAAAAAAGGAGGAGGTAGAGTGGAAACCATTTTTAGTAGAGTTCTCAAACCCTAACCCTAGGTTTGAAAGGAGGAATAGGAATGAGATACTAAATGGCTGATGTAAATTAATATATGTGTGTATATTATGCGATTATTATCAGCAGTGGATAGTGGGCTGCATAACCGGGCCAAATCATTGTACTAGTGTATTATAAATTTCAACTGAGATACCGTGTAATATATGCATTAATTCATTTCATTCTTTCAAATAAAGTATTCCTTCTCTTTCAATATTCAATCTCAATATCATAATTTTATGAAATACAAATATCAGAAAACTAATTCTATTGTTGCTTTATTTGTGGGATGTTAGACTGTACTGCTTGGTATGAGTTGAATGGTACAAGCCAAAATTACAATCCATCATTATTGCCGCTAGCTTTATCAAATGGAAACTCAGAGACTGAAACTACACTTCCTGATTATAGTTGCTGCCAAAGTCAGGAGTGCTCGAGATTTACCCCTACTGGAATAAGTTGAAGCTGCCTGACACTGCTTGCTGAGATATAAACTACTGGTGAAAACCTTTAAGATTTCTGAAACTAGTTAGTTTTGATACAAATAGTTTCCTTATGATAAACTGTATTGTTTCTTCAAAAATTTTGTGAATATGATTTTTTTCTGTAAAAGGAAGTGATTTGTAGAAAGACTTGGGATATACTTGCTTTATCAATCTGGATGTTATCTATAACCATTCTGTAAACTTCTGTAACTTATTTAGACTGATTTATGTAACTTGAACTGGGACATTTTTATGGCTGTATAAATTTTGGTTGCTATTTTGGCTGTATAAATTTTGGTTGACAATACTTCTGAGCATACTAAGGTAGTGTCAATATTGTAATTGCTTGGTACTGCTCTAGTTTTGTTTTGGGAAGCAGTCTGTTCTTTTTGTACATTGCACTGTTGAGTGTTTATGCGTGCGTGAGTTCTACATCTACGTGTGCTAATAAATAAATAAAAATGAAGAAATTAATCAAAGAGAATCAAGTCACAATCCAATTATTACAGATAACTGTCCACGGTCCAAATTTACACAGGAGGCTCAAATGGTTAATGATCAGCCAAATTCAGATGTTAATCAAACAGAAATTAACATGGAGATGACTGAACCTAGGGAAGGTTCAGAATCTGTTAGGCAGCAGGAAATGAAGAAATCCAAATCCAACGGCCATAACACGTTAAAGTATCAGTAATTAGTATATATAGAAACTTCCAATTGAGGCAGACATCTGTTTATATACTAACCATTGTTTCGACGTCATCAAGAACGACTACTGTCCATTCTTTGAACCATACACAAATAACTTGTTTGCTAAAAGCTAAACTCAGAAACTACACAAAAAATTGTTCATCTTCCGTTACATATTAGTAGAATTCAAAATATACATTTAATAACATCACTAAAACATCTTTCAACAGCAGCTGATCTGAACATCATAGGACTTTACTGCAACTTACAACTGATCTGAAATGCAAAATTCTTCCAATGAAAGTAGCCAGAAAGTGTTTCCTCGTGCACTTATTAGGCAAAATGGTCAAACATCTGAGAAACTTGCATTAGTTGAATTGAAGTTGCAAATTCTGACAAACAAATTGAGCTTTTGAAATGCTTCACTTGTTGGGAAAGCTACAGAAGTAGCATGGAGAGGCTGAACCAAAATTACAATTTTCTTGTATGATGTCTTATGTGACTGATACCGAACAGCCAATCTAAGTCTTATGAATCAACTATTTATTTAGTACAATGTATAGAATCTTTTATGAAAAACACATTAAATAATGACAAAGGGCCAGCTGTTTTATTGACGCAGCGGCGGAATACAAAATCGATGATACGATGAACGTAGCAATCGGTGAATTGAAGAATACTGAAATGCCCAAATTCGTTGATCCGAAGATGCCGAATTTTAGCTATCTACGTCACGTTGATCAATCTCGATACCGTGAAAGTAGATCTTCAATTTTTCGACGTTGATCAAGCGCACTTGATTCCGCGAATTGGCTTCACGATCGTTGAATCGAGCGCACTCGATTGACCGAAGGTGAAGATAGGAGATCACACTCGACTACCAATTGGATGAAAGCACAAAGCTAACAAATGAAATTTTATTTCAAAATCAACAACCTTTTACAAATGATATAACTCGCCTATTTATAGAGTTTACAACACAACACAAACGACTTAACATTTACACCACATACGAACAGAAAAATACAAACGACTTAAAAAAAACACACGACTTAACAACAACTGACTTACGACCTAAGTAAGCAGCGACTTAAGAAGTATACGACATAAGAAATCGGCGACTTAACAAAGTTCGCGACCTAAAATTTGGAGCGACCTACTGGAGATGATGACATAAGAGCTTCGCGACTTACTGAATCTTCAACGACCTAACAATTCTTGCGACATAAGCTGGAAACGACTTAAGAATCTTCAGTAGCTTTGGCTTCATGAGCGACCTATCACTTGCTAGGTCGTTGGCGACCTACGGCGTAAGAAGATTGGCGACTTACGGAATTCAGTAGCTCGCAACTTTCTGGAAGCGACATAGGGAATATTCGCGACTTACCATCAGCGACCTAAGTAAGAAGCTCTGCTTGTTCGCGATTTTCTGGAAGTGTCTTAGGTCGTTCGCGACATACGGAGAAGGAGCTCGCGACCTACGACCTTGCGACTCAAGGAATCTCGCGACCTAGGGCTTCGATTCAAAACAAACTGGAGCGACCTATTGGTATGCGCCGTATCATCAATTCGCGACTTAAGGAGGTCGAGGAGGAGCGACCTAGGCTGGAGCGGTGGCACGACTTATGGAAGCGATTTGAGGAAGCGATTTGAGGTACTTCTATCTCGCGCTGCATCATCCTCTCCTAGTTGAAAAGAATTCGTCCCGAATTCACACGTTTTCCTTCTTCGAGATGCTGTCTTCCATTCATTATCTGGTCTGATGCGGCTCTGGTGATAACCACTCTTGAGATTGATTTTGTCTTGACACTTTGAAGATGTGGCTCGACATAAGGAACGCATTGCGTCAAACAGACGTGGCATTAGGCAGGCGGCATAAGGAAGTGATCTGAGGGAGATGACATATGAAAGAGTGTGGAATGAACTAAGCACTAGGTGCCAGATCCAATTCATGTAGCACAGAACTTCATAAGAATAGTGTCGTATACCATATTGCTTGTGCCAATAGGAAGACGTGATACAGAACCAAAACGCGTCGAAAATGTGAGACGATATAAGGAAGTTTAAAATCATGGAACGACTTAGGAAAACACGAGTGTGAGGACTCATGCTCAGATTCTCGTCTTTCCTGATCTCGTTTAGGTGTGTCATCATTTAGAATATTCCCTTGATGTGTTGCATCAATTTTCCCTGACTGAAATGAATTCCTTCTCGCTCCTCCTTCAACATGTTTATTCTCATGAAACGATTCCACGCAATTGACGTTGATAACGTTAGCAGTGCGGATATGATCAGACAATTCCAACTGACAATCATTCTCTTCATCCTGTCTTTTCAACTCTTCCTGTTCTTTCAAATTCTCTAGATCAGATGATCCCTGCAGTAAAATAACATCTGGTACTAGTTCAGTTTGATGCTGAATGTCCTGTAGTGGTGGTAACTCTTCGGCCAGTTCCTCAGGATATTCGTCTTCAGACTCATCGAATTCTGATCCAACTTCCTCAAAAACATCAAGATCTTCACTCGTTCCTTGCCCGGTCAATATAAACAATTCATTACCATGTTTCACCTTTTCGACAGGCTCTTCCAAAAATACAAGACTAGTGTCTTCAGACAGTTCCTCTGAAATCTCATCCTCATACTCTTCGAATACTTCAACCTCTTCAGGTGTCTCTAAATCAGAATTTTTCCCAGATTTAATCAACAATGATAATTCATCACTATCTTTCATTGTATTGACGAACTCTTCTAAAGATAAATAAACTATCTGATTCTGCTTTCTCTTCTATTTCACTTTCATTTTGTTCGGGCTTCTCGGAGATTATGGAATTAACATTTAGCGGGCTCTCGTCCATAAGCTCAGGTGTTAAACAAGAATCCTCCATCATCAATTAATGTCCTTCAACTCCGAACACAATTTCTTCTTCTATACTATCGACATCAATCTTCAGCGGTGAAGAATATTCAACTTCTACATCCACATACTTTGACTCAATTTCTTCATCATCATCAAATTTCGGGGGTTGATAAAAGTCAAATTCAGCAGTCCTCCTCAACAAGTTACATCCTTCATCTCCTGACAAAACTCCTTCATCGTTGTCAAATTTCGGTGGTAATTCTTCGAACGATTCTGTAGGACCGACCTCTTCAAACTCTTCTAACATTGGTTTAACCTCCTCAGGAGTTTTAAGCTCCTTACTTGCCTCATACCTAACCAATAATTCAGCACTACCTTCTGCTTCTTCAACATCTTCGCTGAAAGATAATGGACTCGTCGGTTCCTCTTCTTTTTCCGGCTCGCTTTCAGTAGAATCATGCACATCCTTGTTTTCACATTCTTCTACAACTAAGGCTTTTATCTTGGGCTTCGTACATTCAATACCTCTATGGCCAGACTCCTGATAATGATAGCGCTTAATTCGGTCATCAACATTTGTCTTTGGGATTTCATGTACAACTGGTTTGTTGACTTTCTTAGAAACATTTATACTGCAATTAACGCCTTTATTCTGATTGTTGGGGTTTGTAACCACACCCTTTCCTCGACTCACTTGACTCAACTTCTGCAACTGTTGGTTCACACGAGTTTGATAATTATAGGGTAAGAAATTTGCCTTCATCATCCTTTTCATCTTATCCCACGTGACAACTTTGGATTTCCTCATTCTCTCTCTGGTTGATTTAGTTTGTTGCCACCAATCCATAGCTCTTCCTTTCAATCTGGTAGCAACTAACTTAACTTGACGATCCTCAAACACGTTGTTGAGTTTAAAAATCTTTTCAACCGTTGATAACCAATCCAAGAATTCCTCTGCTTGTAGACCACCTCGAAATTCTGGAATCTCCATATCCTTCCTTGATTCTCGTGTATGACCATTCTCTTCAACATTCCTATATCGATTTTGCCCTTGACCTGGATATCGAAAGTGAACACTATCACCATAACCATCTTCTTCAAACTTAGATGAGCTTCGATGTCGATTCTGAACATTGACTCTTCTATGACCATGCACGTCCTCTCTACTTCTTCTTTCCTCTACTCGCCATCTTTCATAATCACAATATGGTTCATGCTCGTAACCACGATAAGCTCTTCTTTCTCCATTCTGATAATCACGATTGTTTCGAAGTCCACGATCTCGATTTATCGACAAAGATGATTCTCTTCTTTCTCTATCATAACGCAGCGACACTCTCCTTAATTGATTTCGATTCATGTCAGACTTCATTTTCTCCACTCTCTCGAAATCCTTATTGAACCTTTCATCGATACGTTGTTCCATCTGTTCAGGATCTTCACTCCCATACAAATCTACAACACTATGATGATGGTTAACATATCTCGGAGGAATGATCAAATCTTCAACAGATCCAAACACCAACTTCACTTTGATCCAAAAATTCTCGAATCAAACTTCACCACTTGTTTGAAATCTCACGACCACCCAAATAAACAAACAACTTAATTTGAACTCCAAACTTCAAATCTCAAAATTAACGCCCAACGAACTTGGATAAGTTCGTCTCCTATCTCACGACTTGAACAAAATCTCGCACAAACTTGAACAAACTCGCTTCTAGCTCCAACACTTTAACTCTCGGCTTTGAACAAACCTGAACTTGAACACTTCACTTTTCTCGGCTTTGACTCTCGGCTTTGAACAACAAAGTGATGCACGGCCTTGACTCTTGTCCTTGGCTCGGTTGAAATTGAACAAACACTTCTCCTTGATCCAACAGGCTCGTCTTAGCTATGATTGGCTAAGTCTCGCTCTGATACCAAACTGACGCAGCGGCGGAATACAAAATCGATGATACGATGAACGTAGCAATCGGTGAATTGAAGAATACTGAAATGCCCAAATTCGTTGATCCGAAGATGCCGAATTTTAGCTATCTACGTCACGTTGATCGATCTCGATACCGTGAAAGTAGATCTTCAATTTTTCGACGTTGATCAAGCGCACTTGATTCCGCGAATTGGCTTCACGATCGTTGAATCGAGCGCACTTGATTGACCGAAGGTGAAGATAGGAGATCACACTCGACTACCAATTGGATGAAAGCACAAAGCTAACAAAGGAAATTTTATTTCAAAATCAACAACCTTTTACAAATGATATAACTCGCCTATTTATAGAGTTTACAACACAACACAAACGACTTAACATTTACACCACATACGAAAAGAAAAATACAAACGACTTAAAAAAACACACGACTTAACAACAACTGACTTATGACCTAAGTAAGCAGCGACTTAAGAAGTATACGACATAAGAAATCGGCGACTTAACAAAGTTCGCGACCTAAAATTTGGAGCGACCTACTGGAGATGATGACATAAGAGCTTCGCGACTTACTGAATCTTCAGCGACCTAACAATTCTTGCGACATAAGCTGGAAACGACTTAAGAATCTTCAGTAGCTTTGGCTTCATGAGCGACCTATCACTTGCTAGGTCGTTGGCGACCTACGGCGTAAGAAGATTGGCGACTTACGGAATTCAGTAGCTCGCAACTTTCTGGAAGCAACATAGGGAATATTCGCGACTTACCATCAGCGACCTTAGTAAGAAGCTCTGCTTGTTCGCGATTTTCTGGAAGTGTCTTAGGTCGTTCGCGACATACGGAGAAGGAGCTCGCGACCTACGACCTTGCGACTCAAGGAATCTCGCGACCTAGGGCTTCGATTCAAAACAAACTGGAGCGACCTATTGGTATGCGCTGTATCATCAATTCGTGACTTAAGGAGGTCGAGGAGGAGCGACCTAGGCTGGAGCGGTGGCACGACTTATGGAAGCGATTTGAGGTACTTCTATCTCGCGCTGCATCATTTATGGACCAATTTTTATATATAAATAAATGAGATCTGAAGATCCTGAACTCAATTGGATGAAAAGAAAAACTCATCTATGAGTTCCAAAGATACATAACATAAATAAAATTCAAAGAAACATAGATGCAAATAATCAGATGTATGATAAAACTATTCCAAAAGAAGGATGATTACTAATATACAAAATGAGCCATGCACTAGTGAGATATTATTGGAAACAAATGATCTTTAGCTGAGTCGTGTACTTGGTCATTGTCTTGAAGATATTTCGACATTCTGCTTAATGGCGCAAAGCAGTCTAATGAACGCCACCGCCTCTATGATAAAATAGCCTATTCTTTCAGATTTGGTATCGTCTGCTTGCATAAACGGAACCGACTCGGTTGCACTAAAAACAACTACTCGCCTTTTCGGTTGTTAAGAAAATAGTCTTCGTAGAGAAAAGAATATGTTTTTTCAAGAAAATGTGGTTCTTTTTTGGTCTCATTTAAAAACTAATTTAATAGATGGAATACCAAATCGAACATATTATTGAACAGTGGGATGACGTTGGCTTAAAATCCGGATCTGAAATTTACCGTTTCTTTGAAACTAATGGTCAAAAAATGCAAAAAAAATTCGTCCAAAAATATAAATGCTACACCACAACAAGCCCTAGCTCGAGCCCGACCCGGGCCGAGTCCAGTCAGTCGGCGCGCGTGCGTGTGATGGTCATGCATGCGCCCCCTCTTCAACACAAAAACGACATTTGGGTGCCCAAATGGCCCAATTTAGAAGCTAAGAAACTCATATATATATATATATATATATATATATATGAGTATTTTTCAATAATCCATATAGTGTGGGACTTATTCCAAGGTCTTTTAATTTTTAAAAATTCACGAGCTTTTAAAACTATTTCCAACAATCCCCTACTTGAATTTTTTTTAAAATATTTTTCAAGCAGTTTCTAAAAACAGAAGATTATGCATAAACAAAGGTGTCTTTCAACTCGAACATTTTCATAGTGGATATTCAGTTTTTACTAGAATGACATGTAGACTTGAACTCTATTCCTGATATCAAACCACACACAATCTTTCTAGAGAGCAGTCAAATAAGCCCATATATTTATGGTCATGCATGTCTATCCCAGTTTAGTGAATGCTATATGAATTTTGCCCAAAATTACATAAAAATGGTCATATTTCCACATCCATATATGTGAGTCTATCAAGAGTACTCCTGAAGGTAGGTTCTCCACTTTATATAGAGTATAAATCTCATTAAAATATTTTACTAACACATCATCTAATCACATCAAGAATACATGCTTCTAAATATATAAAAACAGTATATTCAACTCATATCATTTAACAACTTGTTCATACCCATTGAACTTATAGCTCTTGGGATCTCCAATTATTAGATTTGGATACCATTGTGCATGACTCAACGATTCTAAGGGCAATAGTCTTATTCTTTTAAAGGTTCTAAGGACTTTCTCTCTAGCTAGTCCTTTCGTCAAAGAATCGGCTAAATTCTCATCATGCGTATGTGATCCACTCTAACAGCTCATGAAGAGAGTAGCTCTTTAATAGTGCTGTGCTTACGATGTATCTGTCGTCTCTTACCATTGTAGTAACAGTTCTGTACTTTTGGGATAGCCACGGTACTATCGCAACGGATCAACGTAGCTGGTATTGGGTTTTCCCATAAAGGAATCTCAATTAGCAGATTTCTTAAGTAATTCGCATCTTCACTAGTTGTGGCTAGTGCTATCACTATGCCACAAAGTGAATCAAACAACAACGATTACACAACATAAGGTAGATTTGATGTTATCCTAATATTTACCACTGTTTCACACAACACATGGAAAAACCATATGTTGTTTTTCATAGTCCATGAAATCTTTGCTCTATTGAGATTTCATCCATGCCATTCTGACAACATTTTATTTGTTGTCTGATTAATATTATGAATTTTTTTATTTTGGCTCCTACCAAAATTTTTATTTCCCTCTCACTATTGCCTAGATTATTTCTTGGCCGCATTCTATCAATTATTTCCCCCTCTTTTTCCTTTCCAAAGAAAAAAATGGCATTCGTTCTCAAATCATTCCTTCCCTTCTCGTCTAAATCTAAAGTTCTCTCCTTATTATACCTCCTTCATCCTTCGATTCTATTCTAAATCTTGGGTTCCCAAAATCCTTCCTTTGCCCTAAATCATTTATCTATGAATGAAGAAAAATCACGATGCTTGTTTGATTGATCAGTGAGTGTATTTCTTTGTTCAGATTTTATTGTGGGCTCGTCTGAATCTGGTGCTCTTGCGATATCATGTGGATGCATGACTATCAATTTGTAGTGATTGCAGTTGCTATCACTTGTCTAGAATTACTGGTTAATTGCTCGGTATGATTTATGTCTCTTTTATTTTTGTATTGTTTTCAACTTCGATTATATGCCGATGATGAATTGGGTATTATTTATAGGGTTTGATTCCCTATATTTTTGGTTTAAGAATTTCAATTTTCTTCTTGTTTGATGTTCAAAATTGTTGCAAAATGTTTGAATTTGTCTATACATATGCCTTAAGTTTTTTAATTTGTAGAATTGCATTTGCCTTAAGTGTTGATCATGAACTTGAGTCCTTAAGTGTTGAGTTGTTTTAGTTATTTCGATTTGAGTTATTTCTGCTTATTGCATTTGCACTGTCCCTTATTTGTCCTAAACATATGTATACATGCATATACATTACATACATATGTATGTATATATGTGTTAATGTTTGTGGCACTACCTTGTTTTAATGGATGAATATGAACTTTTTTCAAACTATTAAGATTTGTATCATTGGGTATTGGAATCTGCTGAAACTTGACTTGTTCATAGCTGAATCTCTGAACTGAAATGTTTTAATTATTTTTCATATATGTCTTGTTTTATATATTTGTTGTATATGTGTCCAGTTGCTTGAGTCTTGTGTTGAATTATAGATCCATTGCACTGCCTATTTTTGTTATAGTTGAACTGCCAGTTGCTCATCTCTTAACACGTAATGCATATATACATGTATGCATGTATATACATATATGTATACTTGTATATGTGTGTTGCTCACTTCATTGTTGTTGCTTTGTTGATGCCTGAACTGTTTTTTTTATGTCCACGCTCTCCAGTCCCTTTGAGTTTTGGTTTCCTATGTGTACACATACATTCACATGTATATATAATTTTGTGTGAACCTTAGTCACTGCACTTATGTCCACTGTTTTATTTGTGTACCCTGGTATCTCTGGTCTTGAATTTGCTGAGATGTTCATGTGTATATGTCCTTACTAGTTCTTGTACTTGTTCCGGTCCACTCGTATACTTTATCTTTGTGTTTCATATTTTGCTCATTTGGGAGCCATGCCTTGTGTTTTGCTGGTTGGAGCATCTTTCAAGATTTTCATGTATATACATATGCATGTGTATATATGTGAGATAGTATGAAGTTTCTCCCATTTGATGCTCCATGGTTTGACATTCTGTTTTAAACTGAAACGAAATATGCATGTGTGCTGAAACCCTTGTATGTGTATATGTGTGTTGCTCACATATACTTGTATGTGCACTTGTTGCTCTCATATACTGATTGCTCACATATACTTGTGTTCATATATGTTGCTATACTTGCTTGTTGCTCATCTCTAAGGGTTAAGCTAAGTTTTCAACTGAGCTTACTTAAGCTCAGTTTTTTAAACCGAGCTTAAGTAATAAGCTCAGTATAAAAAACTGAGCTTGCTTAAGCTCAATTTTTTTTTAAACTGAGCTTACTTAAGCTGAATCATTTTTCACTTGTTTTGTGCTTGTTTAATCACAATTACTTAAGCTGACTACCTAAAGCTTGTTGTTGGTTGAATCTCTGAACATGTTTTGCGTATATACATATATACATGTATATACATATGTGTATATGGATGTTGCTCACATATACATGCTTGTATGTGCATTTGTTGATCATATATACTTGTATGTGCACTTGTTTCCTGAAACTGTTCTAGTGCATTACTTTATGGTTTGAACTATACATATATCCATCTTGTTCCAGTGCATTATTGCCTAAAACTGAAACTGATCTGAGCAGATCTGATACACAAGTACATTCATGGTTGTTTTATTTTGATTTTACTACGCCATATTCGCTGCACTTGTGTTTGCTACACCATATTCCAGTCTTCTTGTGTTCGCTGCACCATATATACATGCATACATACATACATATATATATATATATATATATTTGTGAACCATTTTGATTGTTTTCAGTTCTGAATAATATCTGGTTTGTCAAAATGTGTGTACTTGTATATACACTTGTTCTAATTGTTTTGCTCTCTGGTTCAAGGTAGTGTTGAGATACTTTGATTGTTGGCACCTAAGTTGAGCCCGAGGAGGCTTGGGCTTGACCTTTGTGCATATTTGCGCTGTGTTGAGCCTTCGGGCTTGAATTTTGCAATGGTCCATGAGATTTAATTGATGCCCAGCCTTGTGGTATTTACAATGATACATTGTGCATATCATAAATTGTCCATGCAGATATAAATTTGTTCCTATATCTAAAACATGAAAAGGAAACAAACCCATAAACTGAGGCAATATTAATATTCAAATTCAATTTTAGTTTTGCAATTTAGGTTTGTTTCCTTTTCCATTTTATTGCGTTGTTTATTTGACAGATATAGGAGATGGCTGGACACAAGTTGGAGCAAGCAAATGAAGATCGACATAAAAAATAAACTCAAATGAGTGTAACTGAGTGCTAGTAAAAAAAAGTTATATATGAGGGTGTAGAGAAAAGTTGTATATATGAAAGTAATAGTGAAAGTTGTATTGTATTTGAAAATGAAAGTATAGAGAAAGTTGTATTGTATTTTAAATAAAATTATGATTCATTATTTCATTTTTCCAATGTAACATAAGTGTAATGTGTATGCATGTTAGTCAATATATATGTGTTGTCTAATAGAAAATTCTAGAAATGATACTATGACATCAGATAACGTATGTTTTTTTTCTTTTGATGTGTTAGTGCATATCAGACGACGTGGCATATCAGTGGTCTGATATGTAATGAGATGGCATGGAAATATACGACAGATAGGTATTCATTCAAACAACGGAGCATATCTGTCATCTTATTGGTTTTTTCTCATAATGTATTATCTCAGACTCCATAGTGGACTGAGAAAAAATAGTCTATTTCTTAGATTTCGAAGAAACAACTGTAATGCTAAAGATATAGCCACTAGTTGCTTTCGAGTCATCGGATAAATTATTACAGTCTGCATCGGTGTATCCTTCAAGGATAACTGAAAACTTTTCATAATGCAATCCAAGGGTTATAGTTCGTTTTAGGTATCTCATGATCCTTTCGATAGCATGTCAGTGCTTTATACTAGGTTTACTAGTAAACCTGCAAAATGATCCTATAACATATGCAATGTCGGGTCTAGTATAGTCAGGGGCATATCGAAGTCTACAGTGATGCTCGCATAATCAGACTGTCTTACACCTTCACCGGTGTTCTTAAATAGTTTTACACTAGAATCATATGGTGTACATGCATGTTTACAGTCAAAGTAATCGTATTTCTTTACTATCTTCTCAATGTAATGAGGTTGATCCAAAGAAATTCCATTTTCTTACCTAGTAATCTTAATTCATAGAATTACACTCGCTTCACATAGATCTTTCATATCAAAGTTGGCACTTAATAAGGATTTGACATTTTTTACAGGATGAATGTTTGACCCAAAATTAAGTAGATCGTCTACATACAGATATATAATAGTGAAAATGTCATTATCAGATTCATAGTAAATACATTTTTCACTTTCGTTAACTTTAAAACCATGTGATATTATTAAGTTATCAAATTTCTCATGCCATTGCTTAGGTGCTTATTTTAAACCATATAATGGTTATCTAACTTGCAAACTTTATGTTCTTGACCATGAATTATAAAGCCTTCAGATTGGTCCATATAAATTTACTCTTCTAATTCACCATTTAAAAAAGCGTTTTTAACATCCATTTGGTGTATTATTAAATTATGAATAGATGCTAGTGAAAATAGTACTCAAATGGATGTAATTCTAGTTACAAGTGAAAAAGTGTCAAAAAAATCTACATTTTCTCTTTGCTTAAACCCTTTAGCTACTAAATGTGCTTTATATTTATCGACCATGCCATTAGGTTTTGATTTATTTTTAAGTACCCATTTACAGCCTATAGACTTATAACCAGGTAGTAAGTCTATTAAGTGCCAACACTTATTAGATTGCAAAGAATCCATCTCATCATTTATAGTCTCTTACCAAAAATCGGCATCTAAATAAGATAAGGCTTCCAGGAGGTTTAAAGGATCCTCTTCTATAGTAAAAGTGCAAAAATCTGAACCATAATTTTTTTAATTCTTTCTCTTTTACTTCTTCTAGGTTCATTTTCAGAAGATTCATTATGTTTTTTTCTAATAGGCATAATGTTACTTGATGTGCCCCCACTATTCCTCAATTTAAAAGTAAATCTCAATTCATAAAAATCAGCATCGTTAGTTTCTATTATATTGTGTGTATTCAGATCATAAAATGTATATGCTTTGCTATTAATGACATAGCTGAGAAATACACATTCATATGCTCTATTTGCTAATTTTATTCTCTTAGGGTCGGGTATACGAACATATGCTAAGCATTCCCAAGTTCTAAAATAAGACACATTCAGTTTATAATTTCTTAAGATTTCAAAAGGTGAAATTTTGCTTTTTGACTTAGGAATTCTATTCAAAACATAATATATGATCAATAAAATTTCCCTCCACCAAAGTGATGCACCAGAATTAAGTAAAATAGCAACTACTAATTCAGTTAATGTTCTATTTTTCCTTTCAGCTTTACCATTCATTTCAGGTGAATATGGTGCGGTTCTTTCATGTATTATTCCATGTGAATTATAAAATTCAATAAACAAACTTGATTCATATTCAGTTCCTCTATCACTGCACAATCTTTAACTTTCTTATTAGATTGATTTCAATTTCTGTTATGAAAGATTTAAACATCTCAAATGCATCACTTTTATTTTTCATAGGGTATACAAAAGTAAAATCAAAGCAATCGTCAATGAAAGCGATAAAGTAGCTGTGTCCATTTCTAGTCAGAGTGCCAACAAGCTCACATATATGAGAATAAATCAAGTATAAGGGTTCTGATTTTCTAATTACAAATTTATGTGTAGCTTAGTTATTTTTGCTTGACTACAAAAATCACATTTTTTAAAATTATTTAGTGACATATTAGGGATTATACCTAAGCTACTCATGTTCTTTATTATTTGTTTATTTACATGACATAGTCTAGCGTGCCGGATATTATAATCACACAACATATATGCAAAATCAGATATTTTTATTATGTTCTGATAGATTTAGGGGTATACCCTCGAGGCAATTATGTAATTTGTTATATATATCTAACTTGTGGACCAATCTTGTTCGAAATAAAAGGTATTTTCTTCCTATTATATACTTGATATAATGTGATTATATTAATTAATTAACTTAATAAAAAGTATATTTAATAGAAAAATGAATAAATGGTATATTTTATGATAGTAGTTACAAAGTGTTGTAACCGTGAGTAATTTATCACAACGAAACAAATATACCATTTTAAATGTTCCTAGTCAAGATGCATCGAGACTGGATATCGATGTATCCGTTGAGACTGGAGTGCGTAACACTCTTCAAATGTTAGGCAATGCATTACTCATGAATGCTAGGGGAACCTAGGGGTTACGTACTAATAGTTATTGGATAACTATGGAACGACTCACTCGATAGTTTTCTGGTAGTTAATATAACTAAGGTCAAATAGAAAATATCGATGTGACTGATTTACACAGTTTTCTCGACTTGACAATACTATGGATCTTTAATATGAAAGCTTTGCTTTGATTATAGCCAAATCATTTCATGGCATCCATCGAGTGACAATAGTTGGGTCGAGTGAAAGTATTGAAAATGAAGCACTATTCAAGAGAGGATTCGTCTCCTCAGTTATATGCGGTTAGTATCATAGTCAACTCAAGTCAAAGTCTCTGGCCAGAGCATTTCGGTTAATAATAATTATTATTATTAAACCAAGAACTTTGTATTTAGACTATAAAGTTGAATGTGGATGAGGTTGGAATTTTGACCATTACCAAATTCCATAAGTCCAAAGTGATATAGTTTTGACGAAGAGAATTGATGTAAACAAATGTCACAACCGAGTAACGCTTATTGAACTAAAATTGGATTTTACCGAAAATGAGTAAGCGATAAATTTGGCCATAATGTCACACCATCTGCTAAGCGACGTGTGAACGTTAACATTAGAATAGTTCGATGTTAACCGCTGACCAAATTTACACTCAAGAGTTACACAGCCGAAACGATGAATTTCCTTAAGACCGAACGATTTAGTTAGTTTATAATTGTTATAAATTAATTAATATTTATGAAATATTAATTATCGAATTTGAATATGATTTGAGAAATAAATAATGTTATGTATATTTATAATAGTTATAAATATATCAATCGATATACAATATCGACAAGCGACTAAATTAGATTTAACTGCATAGTATTTTGGCTTAGGCGTAGATGGGTTTAAGGCCCATCATTAGGGCTGCAAATTTTTGGTTTTGGGAAGGTCTAGGGGTGGCTAAAACATAGGGAATTAGCTTGGAGATAATGGGATGAGATACAGTGAGAATGGGTAAAAAGGTTTTCCTTGTCTCTCTCTAATACAACCACACACACACAAACACACACACACACACACACACACACACATATACACACACACACACACACACACACACACACACAATTACTAACCTTTTTGGCTGCCATTACCTTCTACATTGCTGGTTAAAACATAGCTCTCAATCCACTCCAAAATTCTCAAATATATTTCAAATTAAAATAATACTATTCGATAGTTAGAGGTCGGTGATTCCGGACTTGCAATCTCACGAATCAAGAACCATAAAAGGAAGGGAAGTCATTGCTTCAACGTGGATACAACGGCATCATTAAATTGGTAATTTTAATTCATATTACAATATTTAAATTATATTCTATGATCCTATAATGAGAAATTCCATATTTGTTTAAATATATTGCTACTATATGTTTAGTTAGGTGAGATTTTGTAAGTAGATGTGGTTGTCATAAATCAGTTTGGTTATGTGCATAATTTTGTTTATTATATTATTTGATTTATGTATAGACAAATATTGTTTACTATACAAAATCAATTTTTATCATTAATAATTGTTTTATATATATTTATTAATAAATTCATATATATATATATATTAATGTATATTTCTCTCTTATAATAGCATATATGCATATATATAATATATATATATATATATATGTGATTTAAAAAATTTAAATTTAGTACACTTATTTATATATAATATGAATTTAAAATTTTGAAAATTAATTATCATACATATATTCATATTTTTAAATTAACATTTATTGAATTTTTGAATTATTTATTATATATAAAATAATTATTACATTAAAAATTAAAATTTATATTTTAGAAAAATATTTTATCATTTCAGAAACATATAGAAAAAATTTAAGAATTTTTCAATAAATTTTATTATTTTTAATAATTAATATTATTTAAAAAAACTGTTTATGATTTATTAAAAATAATAATTTAATTGAAAAATTATTCAAAAATTTTCATAACCTTTCATTGATGATCATAGAATTTCTAAAATTTTGAATTTTTAATAATATGTTATTTTATATTAAATAATTATTCACGAAATCAATGTATTTGTTTTTAAAAATAACAATTCAACTTTGAAAAATCTTTAGATTTTTTCTAAGCTCTATTTTATGATCCTAGATTTTCTAAAATTATAAAATTTGAATTTTCATCAATGGGTTATTTTATTTTAATTATTTATGGATGAAATCATTATTTTATTCATAATATATACAAATTAAAATACTAAAATTATTATGTATGCAAAACTATGTTAATTTTAAATTATAAATAATTTTAAAAAAATTTCTCTCTCTCTCTCTCTTTCTATATATATATATTTATCTATATATAAATGTTTTATGTTTATATATTATATATAATATATTTATGCATGTGTGTGTATACGGCACATATTTGGGCAACATACATAACATATAAATGAGATAATATGTGTTGCGATGTAAATCCCAACATCTACATATGTGCATATTATACCTTTCATGGATTATTATGTTACACGTGCACTCACACATAAATGTATATGTTACATTTATATATAAACTAAATCAAATAAAATTAATTTAATATCTTAATATATTTTAATTTAAATAACATAAATGATTTTATTTAAATGTAATTTAGAAATGTTCTAATTTAGTTAGACTTCATAGGCCCAATAAAAGATCCAATATGGTAAATTTTTTGAAATTCACCCATAACTTCCACTACGGGCTAGTCTAGTTCCAACAATGGTATCCGAGCCCAATAGCCTATGCGGTCTGAATAAGTCATATTAGGGTTAACTAATTAAGCTTGCCCACTTAGTACGGTGCCTAGAAAGGTACTGCCTAGAATTGGGATTGGGTAATCAAGTACCTTGTCCTACCTGGTTACCGGCCTGGCCTGAAAAGTGAAGTGAGCCCAAAAGTTGCTCCTAATAGAAAAGGCCCAACTTAATTTGGGCCTTGGGCTAATTTTCAAAATCGTTTTGAAAATTAATGCTAAAGATTTTAAAGTTAATAGTTAAATTTAAAATAAAACATGTTTATTATAAAACTTATAATACTACATAAGTTTTCAAAATGTTTGAAAGAATAATAATACTTTAAACATGTTTGAAAATATTTATATAATAATGTCATATTTTAAATTTATTAATAAGATTAATAAAATAAATTAATTAATTTTTTAATTAATTAATGCATATATGCATGTAATACATATGTTGATATATGTTATGTTATTTTTAAATGTTTAAGATAACATAAGTATACATGTATGTATACAAGATAAATATTGAAATTAATAAATTTTAATAAAAACTATATAATTGAATAAATTAATTAAAGTTTAATTAATTAAATAAAAACATATATATACATACATACATACATGATATATGTGTGTTACACTATAAAGGTTATAGTTTACACTATAAATGTTATAGTAGATACGTCCAATATAAAATTTATATTCGAATACTAATTTAAAATTAATTAAAGAGTTAATTGATTAAAATTAATTAGATATGATTTAATTATTGGTATATTATACGTAAGACTATCATATAAGTAATATGAAATGTAAAAGTTATATAACAATAAAACTTACATGATATGTATAAACTAAATGTGGAACATTAAAGAAACCCAAATAGACTTAAGAAATAAATACACATGTAAATGTGCATATACTGTGATTTTTGATGTGTCTAACACTTGAATCATTGGGGAAGTTCATAAGAAATATATTATTCTATAAGTCGATATAACTCAATATATATATATATATTGAAGATTATGAATTGTCAATATAATGTTGTCCTCTACCATATATATATATATATATTAATAAATTACTTACATACTCCTTAGTTGTTGAGCAAACTCAAGCTAGGGATGTTATGCGTAGTATTATTAATATATTGAACAGGTGAGGTAAGATAACTATATGTATTTGTTGAGCAAACTCAAGGTACATATACTATACTTAGGACATCACAATATGGTAGGTATGAGTGAATAACCTCTTTCGATTTGTTGAGCAAACTCAAGGTCAAAATTAGATTAGAACAAGGAAAAATGGGTTAGGAGTTGTATATGACACAACCTATAAGGAGTTATCTATCGTTCGTGGGGCTATGATTTATTGAGCAAACTCAAGGTCAGAATACCAAAACAAACAAGTCCTAACACCCACTAATGAAGTTGTAAGACTTCTATGTTTCATTTTAGGGTTTCGAGAAATATAAAAGACCAGTGGGAGCCTTATTAGAAAAATGAAATGGTAACATTTAACCTTTATGATAATGTAAGAACATATGCTATATAACGTCATAATTATCTACGGTGATAAATCTGTGCATTTAATATGATTGATTAAACGTTTGTCAATTAACATATATAAACAAACTGAGTTGAAAGTTGACAAATAGAAATATAATATATACTTACTAATAATTCTAATTCAATGTTATATAATGTTTCTATACCCATGTAAGTGCCCAATTTCAACTACTTAATACATTCGTAAGTTGGTCGTTTATATATTTATTTGGTTTAGATCATGTATTGTATTTTATGAGTTTTTGAACTCTAAATGAAATTCAAGACTATGGATATTTGATCCATGTACTTTCACATATAAATGTTATATGGTGAACAGTCATAGTTTGTGGGTTACATATTTCGATGAAGTTAGTTCATCGAAGTAAGCCAATAAATAGTATTTTAAGATCATGTATTAAACTTGAATGATTTCAAAAGGATCATATTGTGTTAATGTAACACACGACCATAAACTACAAGATACATCTAAGAACTCGATCGTTGAAATATCTTGATCGATTTACATAAAATGCAACATATTTGATGTCTTAAATGTTAAGAATAATCGAATGCGCTTTTGTAAAAGTTTTGTTATGATATTGTAGTAAGGTTTTCTTTAGAATAGTTTAACCATTTGAAAGAAAAACAAATGTATAAGAATAGAAGTAATTTAAGGTAAAGTTGGAATGAAGAGAATGAATGTCACTTCTGCTTCATAGAGAAACATTGGAAACAAGAATTGTAATAATAACTGATACTTAATATTGGAATATGAAATATGATTTTTATTCCGAAATGTATTTTCATATAGAAAATTATTATTAATAACATTTATTTCTTTGAGTTCAAGATATTTGGTCAAAGAACTCTCCTCTGTAAACTAGTTGCAGCATATGAAATAAGTAAATAATATTAAGTGAATGGTGGACCTCTAAATATAGTACGCTATTATAGTAATGGAGAAAATAGTGGGAGCATGCCATATAGCACCTAATGATTGCATCAAATTACGAAAATTGTTTTTGTAAAATATACCGAACATTATTTGTGAAATAATGTTTACTTTTTTGGTATTGACTAAAAAATAGATATAACTATATTTCAATATGAGTATTATGAATTTTCATTATGAAATAGAACTATATTACGGAATTTATTTTCCTAGTAAAAGTGTTGCAACAAAAATACATATGTATCTAATATTATTTACAGTTCTTATGGAATTATAGACTAAGCCGTAGTTTTGAGAAATAATTTTATTATATGATTATGAATCATATGATACATATTAATTATATCTCAAACAATTAATAGCTATGCGCCCATTCAGTGGGAGCATCATAAGTGTTGATGGACTCTTTGAATTAATACATATTGATGTATGCAATCACAAGTCTATTAATACCAAAAGGGTTCCACATACTTTGTTATATTCATTGATGATTTATTACCAACATGAACATGTGTATTAGATCACATGTAGTAAGTTTATGATAAAATCATAGAATATAAAAGAAAAGTAAATAAAATAACATGCAATAGAATAAAATGATTTGATTTGGTCGAATAAGTGAGTATATTGGAAAGAGTTCCAAATGTACCTAAAAATGAATATAGATTCAATCTCAAAATCACTCATCCATGTGATACATAATGATGCATCGATAAGGAGTAATTAGACATTATTGGACAATTCACGATTAATTGTAAGTGAAGTTAAGTTAGTTCTTTCTATAAGGTCATGTAATTAAAATTAGGACATAAGGTTGATATTATTTCATCTAAACAACAGTTTACAAAATCATATAAGATAAGGGTTTGTAAGAAATCCCAACATATCCTAGGCCAAGGAGTTGGCAGGTTGTGCGAGTCAAAAGATTGCACATAATAATTGTTCATGAGGGATCTTGTATTATAATGACCCAGAATTTTAGCCATCGGATATTGCGCAATTAACTGATTTAATTATTGGAATATTGATTTTTATAAGTCGAATAGATGAGTTTTCCAATATCTAAAATACTTGAATCTGTATATTGATCGAAAACTATGTTTAATTTTAAAATATAAATTTCTGGATATGATAAATTTTATTGATATATGTATACAAACTCCACCATCGAGAATTTAAAATAGAATATCCATATATATGTATAAATATAAACACATGTGTGTATGATGACAACAATACATATATGAATAGTTATATATGTTATAAAAGTATAATATATATATAAGGATGTAAGATATGAAGTAAAATAAATATATATAAAAATGTATAAATGTAAATATGATAAAATAAATATGTATATGGTAAATGTATGTATATCTATATATTTATAAATGTCTTTAATGTAAGGATAGTGAGTATGTAAATGCAAGTATGATAAGATAAATGTGTATAAGTGAATGTATACATACCTATTTATACATATGGATATATATACATATGAAACATCATGATGGCAAGGCATTAAATCAAGCTCAGAAAACCTTAAGTCAAGCTCTCATAATATCAAATCAAGTCATGTACACATAATATATCAAATCATTCAAAAATCAAATCTAAAAGAAAATAAAAGAATAGAATAAGAATGAAAATGTAAAAAACCTGTAAATAATTTCAGCCCCCTTTTGTTGCAAGGTTCACTTGCATTCTCATCTATAAATAGTCTAGCCTTGTTTACTTGTTCACGTATACATATAAAGAAAAAAATCTACCTTAAAGAAAAAAGACCGGGTACTCAAAGTTTGAAGCAGGGGATTGAAAACAAGCAACAAAGTGATCATCAGGTTTTAACAAGTGAGTAAACAACTTCATATTGCTTCTTGTTTTACATACTTACATAGATGTTGTTTGGATGAATCTTTGAGCTAGGATAATTGTATATGTATCTGGCATATATGTATATGAATGAATATGTGCTTAGACATAAATGGATTCCACCAGTACATCAAAGAATACTGTTCTTCTTTCAGGAGATTGCTCTGTTCCATGTTTGTTTTGTTCAAAATAGTTAAACAACCAACTTTAAAAATCAAAAGCTCAACAAATATTTAGTTTTAACCTATGACTTCAAAACAAAAGTTGTTGTTTTTAGAGTGTAGGATATTTTAAAAATTGTTTCATTTGATTTCATTAAGCATGGGGGAAGAAAACTTCCTTTTACAGTAAACAGGTCAACCATGGGTAAAATTCAACCTTCATATTTTAGTAAATGGGTTTTATAGACATGATCGTTGTGGGAAAACATGAATTTTACGCTTGGTTTGGTGATTTTTAGTTGAGAATCGAGTGAGATAGAGTTGAACTTATTTGTGGAAAATGCGAAATATCGGCCACCCACTTTATTCCATGGCACGGGGTTTGGCGTAAGGGTGGCATAAGGGGCGGCGCATTTATGAAAAATAACACTGTGATTTTTAGACGCGTGTGCGAATTGGACGAGGTCAGGTTAGGGTTTATGGTGGAGTTTTGGTTAGGTTCGGGGTTTGAGGAAATGGCGATGACGAGAGGGAGAAAGAGACTTGTGCACCTAGAGGAAAAGGTCGAGGAACTATTGGCAATGCTTTGGGGTGAAGTTTGGTGGTGGACAGTGGTCTGCAGTAGCGAGGCGAGGTGTTTAGGTGAGGATTAGTGGTTTCCAAGTTGCAGTTTGAAGCTCGAAAAGTTGAACGAGCAACTTTGGTGAGTTTCCAGGTGGCGTGGATGTTGCGATGGTAGAGGGGGGGACTAGCGTGGGTGGTCGGCGACTAGGAATGGTGGCCAACATTGGTGTACAGGTGCATGCATACGTGCACAAGTCTTTGTGCATTTGAATAGGTAAGGAAGGGAAGAAACTGGGAAGAAAGAAAGGAGGAGGAGGAGTGTTGGGCCTGGAAAGAGGATATTGGCCAAGGAAAAGAAAAGGAAAAAAAGAAAAGAAAGAAAAAGAAAAGGAAATAGAAGAGAAAGGAAAAAATGTTTAAATAACTATGTCATAAAAAAACCTTTAAGAATTTGAAAAAAAACAAATATTCTTCTCCGTTTAAAATCAAATTTTCAAGCAAGTTTTTGCGTCATGTTTCTAGCGATGAGTATTTCCATTGAACAGATTTTGATGAAGTTTTCGGTAGAGTAAATTTAAATGATCTAAAATAACCAAAGTGAATAAATTAGTAATTAATGATTTAATTTAATTATTTGATAATTAGTCAATTAATTTTTAAATGAATTATTAAATTTGAATCAATTAAATAAATTGTTTTGTAAATATTTTGATTAATAAATAATCCAGGTAAAATATAACTTAACTCGGTTAAATTAAATCAATCCAGTTTTGGTTTGTAAATGGATTTAATTTTAATTATTAATTATTGATTGTTGATTGAAGTTAATGATATATGCTTTTACTGATATTTTCCTTATTGATTTCAATTATCTTTTATCTGGACTGTTAGGTAGCCAAACGAAATTAAATGGTTAGAATGGAATGTTGATATGTTTTATTTGAAATAAGCAAATGCAGTAAATTCCCATATATGTATAAATTGTTATTTTAAACAATTTGGCCTTGAAAAGTTTATCGATTTGTTTCTGAAGAGACCGGGATCGGATATCGGTGTTACCTGGAACCACATCGATTTGATAATCACCACAAACCTTCATAGTTTTGATTATAGATTCCAATATGCTGGAATTGGATTAATTTAACAAGTTGACCATTTTTAATAGGTAATTGTACTTAGACACTATTATAATATCGATGGATTTCTGAAAAAGTGTTTTGGTTATGATAAGATAAAAAATCGTCATGTCAGAACGAGTTACCTTGGATTTTCAAAAGACTTTATAACTTAAGTACTTCAAATTTAAGTGTGTTTACTCATGCTGGTTTCGAGCCTGACTCGGTTGTTACTTTATTGTAATGCTCGGGTCAGACCGAGTATTACATTTTTCAGGTTAGGACACTTTTGGAGCTCAGGAGACGAGCTGGATGGCAGAGACGTATTGCATGTATTTGATTATATTCCGTTGTGTATTGTAGGCTGTATATTCAGCATTTAGGGACAAGTTATTATGACTGTCCAGATTTATATGTTGATGATTGTACTTAGTTAATTTGTATGGATGATAACAGTTACAGTTTTCCTTATATAAAATGTTGTTATTGTATATTATATTTTGTTCCGCTGTGACTGTGAGATTCTGTGTTGTTGTTTCTGTTTCTTGTTCTATCTCCTTTCTTCATAAACCCTAACAACCTGGTATTTCCGACACTCGATTGCTTGGCACTCTATATAGTGAACGTATTAGTGTCGTTTTTCGGGGGTCGAAAACCGCCCAGTCATTACACGTGGTATCAAAGCTGAAGGTTAAGCGAGAACCTTGCCTCTAGTGGGAGTTACTCATTAGAGATAGGGTCTGTAGTACCCTAGAATGAGTTGAGTGTATTATATATGAGGGCATACTTGTTATTTTCTTATATGATGATTTTAAAAAATAATTTTAAAATAATTTTTATAAGATTATATTTTGATATATAAAGAAATAATTTTTTCTGAATTATTATAGTATGTTGTGGTGATTGGTTGTTATTATTATAATCAAATAAGATTATAAATTTTAAGTGGTTATATATATATATATATAAAACCAAATAGAAATTGATGAGAATGAATTATGAAAATGGGTTAAGCTAAAAATGGATTCAAACTAGAATTTAAATTCCAGAAAAAGTGTTTTGAAATGAAATAAATTTACCATGATTATATTTTATATATAGAAATAATCTTCCAGAAAATTATTATGGAATATAAAGTGTGTTTGGTTTCTAGGTATGATAATATCGATTATTATCATAAATTGGTTGTTGTGTTTTAATAAATGACGTTTATTATAGAATAAACAATGTTGAAACAGTGTGAATTGTTTTAAGGATGTGAAATTATATACGCACAATTTATAAATATGACTTATAAATTAAAATGGATCTAAATTGTGAAGTTTTGAATCTAAGTCCTAAAAATATTGAAATGTGTTTCAAAGTGTTTAAGGAAATAATAGGTAATATTATTTAGAAAATTTTGATATAGAAAATTTTGGCTTAAAACAAGAGTTGTTTGAAAATGAATCTGTTTTGGATAGAAACTAAGGGTGGTTTAAAATTTAAAGTGTGATTCGGTATGTAAATGGAATATATATATATATATATATGATTTCAGTGTTGATTCGAAATAAATAACAAGGTGTTTAAATTCTGGAATCCCCAGTGAAATGAGAAGTATAATCCAAAGAAAGGTAAGTTTTTGAACTTATAAGTGGGAAGTGATATTAATAAGAATTGGATTTGGAAGGTAAAAATTTAAATTGAGGAGGTTAAATGGATTGAACGAAATGGGAAATTAGCTCAGTCCAAGTTAAATAAGTTTTGAACTTATAACCTAAAATTGGAAATTTCAGGGTGAAATAAAAATTTAACTTATGGAAGTTAAATAGGTTAAATTGTAAAAGAAGGTATGAATTTGATAAGAGGTACAAAAGGAGTTATGTATGTGTAAATGATTTCAAACGATTTTTGAAATAAAATGGGTTTCGAATTCTGGAAATTTAAAATGAACCAGATTTTAAAATTAGTGGATTAAATTATAAAAATGACCGAGAACAAATAAAAGAATATTTGGAAATAAAATAAAGCTGAAATTCGACTAATCGAGGTTTTAATTATAGCTTAGAAAGTCCTACTAGAATCTAGTTCAAGTGATAAGAGATGACAAAAGGAGAAGAATGGAAGGCAAGGCGTAGGGAGCGGAGAGCAGCTGCGCATAAGGCACGGGAAGAAGCAATAATGGAACATGGGAAACGGGTTAAGGAAAGGGCTAGACCAGGTCCTTATGATAATTTCATATGTTATAGATGTCACAGTAAGGGACATTATGCAGCTAAGTGCGGTAAAGGGAAAAGAATGAAGAAGTCAAACGGTTTCGCTCTGAGATTTTATGCTTTAAGTGTCAAAAGAAAGGACATTTACTAAACCATTGCCCTAAAGTGAGGAAGATGAAACGTAAACCCATGGTACCTGTCGACGGATCAACCATTTGCTACTACTGTAAAATGATGGGACACATCGCTAGGGATTGTCCCAAGAGATGGAAGAAAGAGAAAGTTGCGGAACGCTCCATGGGAGGCGTGAAAATTATCCAGGAAGATGGGAGTGTAAAATTCTTTTGTGGAAAATGCAATAAGTAGGGACACCCCGTTACGGATTACACGGACGGTTTTGGCGAGTTGATAGGAAGTCCTTAAGGAAGTTTTTATGAAGGATGGTAGGGCTCTGTTCTTTTCTAAACCCCTAGGTAGTGGTTAAGGCGTCTGTTGATGTTTTGAAATATTTTGTAGAAATACGATCTAATATAAAATCACTTTTTATATTGATTTGAACGTAAATTTATAATTTCTTAATTACTAATGTGGAAATTGAAATCAATTTGAGTTGAGAGATTGGGAATTGAATTAGTTTGACTTTGAAACTATTTTAAAACAAATTATTTTAATATAAACTATTTAAAATCTATCTTCTTAAATATTCAGATTATTTTGAATTTTCCGAGCTATTTACTATACAAACCATCCTTTTTAAAGCTCAACTATCTTATAATAACTATTTAATTATTTTAAAACTATCCAAGCTATTTCTAACTAGTAAGAGTGGAAATTAATTATATTTAAATCATGGATTTAAACACGAATTGGGATAAATTGAAGTTATAACCCAAATGAAAAATTCGAAGCAATTTTTAATTGGAACCGAAATCGAGATATTAAGGTAAAAATGATTTTGAAGTGAAATGGTATATTTTGAGTAAATATGATGATTTTAGAACGAAGATTTAATAGATACTATAACTAAAACTTACTTTGTAAGAAGCACGAAATGTTACAAATAACTTTGTAAAGAGATTGAACTTGGGAATTTTTGATTGGCATTAATGATGTTAATTATATATCCAAACTTCCTTATGGAAATTATAACAAGGAAGAAATAATCTTTTAAAGATATTTGAAATACTAAATAGAGTTTATATAAGTATGATGTGGACTCAGAAATTATTGATTCGAAAATTATTCAAGTCGAAAAGAATGGTCTTATATGTATACGAGAATGAAACTGAAATAGTTTTGGAACCCATTAATTTTTTTTAAAGACTTGATTTTGGCAAAAAGTCAATTTTGGAAATTGGGTAAACTGAATTTAAAACTATCGATTTTGAAAATATCGATTTTGTATAGATAAAGTTTATATGTGATACATATAAAGAATATGGTTTGAAAGGTACTATATATGTATATAGTATGATATGTTTTGAGACAAAAGTATGAAAGGCACCCCTATGAAAATCGAAACTTAGAGAAGGAGATCCACTGGGTGGTTCTGCCTAAGAATCCACATAGTGTGCTCGATGAGAATTGGGATCCTAGAGGATGTCCGGACAAGAATCATGAGTTCCTGGTGGTCATTTGTTAGGTAGCGTAAGTCGGGAGGTGCTGATGCCTACTGTTACATTGGGTTTTGCTGTGATGGTAACGTAACCTTTGTGTAACTGCGATCTATCGCAGTTCCATAGCGTAATTCGGGTGGTAGTGATTGCCAACAATCTACATTTGATTTCGCTGGGATAGTGATGTAACATTGGTAGATTGCGATCTATGTGGTTTGGTTCCATAGCGTTATTCGGGTGGCAGCGATTGCCTACAGTCTACGTTGGGTTTCACTGGGATAGTGATGCAACCTTTGTGTAGCCTGCGATCTATGTCGTATATTTTCGTTTGATAGCGTAATTCGAGGGGCAATGATTGCCTACAGACTACTTACGGTTGTGCTGTGATAGTAACGTAACCTTTATGTAGCTGCGGACTATGGTGTTCCCATGGCGTATGTTGGGATGTGTTGATGCCTATGGTTTTCTTTTGATTTCGCCAGGATGGCGACGCAATCATCGTGTTAACTGCGATCCATGGTAGGGAAGGAGGGGGTGATACTTTCCATATCATTTTTGAAAAGGGATTTTCAAGTATTTTCACTGGATGTTGAAATGGGTCTACTAAGTACTTATAGATTTTCAGTCCTACACCTGATCAACATTTGACTAAATTTCTGTAAGAATAAGGATGGACTTGTTAGGACATCGAGTTATGAAAAATGTTTTATATTAAATCTAGCTTGGTAGTAAGATTTAATTTAGACTGTATTTATCTTAAAAATGTATAGTAAAGGAGTAAGAGGTTTAAAATGTTAAAAGATGATTAATTTAATAACATACATCAAAATACAAATTTCTCGTTTCGTTCCATTTCGAGGACGAAAAGTCCTAAGGGGGGAGGAATGTAATGACCCAGATTTTTAGTCATCAGATATTGAAAAATTAACTGATTTAATTATTGGAATACTGATTTTTTATAAGTCGAATAGATGAGTTTTCCGATATCCATAATATCTGAATCTGTATATTGATTGAAAACTATGTTTAATTTTAAAATATAAATTTCTAGATATGATAAATTTTATTGATATATGTATATAAACTCCACCATCTAGAATTTAAAATAGAATATCCATATATATATAAATATATGTGTGTATGATGACAACAATACATATATGAATAGTTATATATGTTATAAAGTAGAATATATATGTATAAGGATGTAAGATATGAAGTAAAATAAATATATATAAAAACATACAAATGTAAATATGATAAAATAAATATGTATAGGGTTAATGTATGCATATCTATATATTTACGTCTTTAATGTAAGGATAGTGAGTATGTAAATGCAATCATGGTAAGATAAATGTGTATAAGTGAATGTATACATACCTATTTATACATATGGATATATATACATATGAAACATCATGATGGCAAGGCATTAAATCAAGCTCACAAAACCTTAAGTCAAGCTCTTATAATATCAAATCAAGTCATGTACACATAGTATATCAAATCATTCAAAAATCAAATCTAAAAGAAAATAAAAGAATAAAATAAGAATGAAAAATGTAAAAAGCCTGTAAACAATTTCAGCCCCATTTTGTTGCAAGGTTCCCTTCCATTCTCATCTATAAATAGTCTAGCCTTGTTTACTTGTTCACATATACATACAATGAAAAAAAATCTACTTTAAAGATAAAAAGACTGGGTACTCAAAGTTTGAAGTAGGGGATTGAAAACAAGCAACAAAGTGATCATCGGGTTTTAACAAGTGAGTAAACAACTTCATATTGCTTCTTGTTTTACATACTTACATAGATGTTGTTTGGATGAATCTTTGAGCTAGGATAATTGTGTATGTATCTGGCATATATGTATATGAATGAATATGTGCTTAGACATGAACGGATTCCACCTGTACATCAAAGAATACTGTTCTTCTTCCAGGAGATTGCTCTGTTCCATGTTTGTTTTGTTCAAAATAGATAAACAACCAACTTCAAAATAAAAAGCTCAATAACTATTTAGTTTTAACTATGACTTCAAAACAAAAGTTGTTGGTTTTAGAGTGTAGGATATTTTAAAAATTGTTTCATTTGATTTCATTAAGCATGGAGGAAGAAAACTTCCTTTTACAGTAAACAGGTCAATCATGGGTAAAATTCGACCTTCATTTTTTAGTAAATGGGTTTTATAGACATGATCGTTGTGGTAAAACGTGAATTTTAAGCTTGGTTTGGTGACTTTTAGTTGAGAGTGGAGTGAGATGTGCAGAGTTGAACGTATTTGGGGAAAATATGAAATTTCAGCAACCCAATTAATTCCATGGCATGGGATTTGGCGTAGGGGTGGCTAAGGGGGTGGCGCATCCAAGAAAAATAATACGGTGATTTTTAGACACGTGTGCGAACTGGACGAGGTCAAGTTAGGGTTTACGGTGGAGTTTTGGTTGATTTCGGGGTTTGTGGAAATGGCGGTGATGATAGGGAGAAAGGGACGTGCCAACCTGGGGGAAAAGGTATAGGAAGTGCTGGCGATGCATTGGGTGAAGTTTGGTGGTGGACGGCGGTCTGTAGTGGTGAGGCGAGGTATTTTGGTGAGGATTGGTGGTTTCCATGTTGCAGTTTGAAGCTCAAAAAGTTGAACGAGGGACCTTGGTGAGTTTCCAGGTGACATAGATGTTGCAATGGTCGAAGGGGGACTAGCGTGGGTGGTCGGCGACTAGGAATGGTGGCCGGTGTTGGTGTGCAGGTGCACGCATACTGCTCAAGTCTTCGTGCATTTGAATAGGTAAGGAAGGGAAGAAACTCAGAAGAAAGAAATAAGGAGGAGTGTTGGGCCTGGAAAGAGGATATGTGCCAAGGAAAAGGAAAAGCAAAAAAGAAAAGAAAGAAAACGAAAAGTAATATAAAAGAAAGGAAAAAAAGTTTAAATAACTATGTCATAAAAAAACAAAAATTCTTCTCCATTTAAAATCAAATGGTCAAGCAAGTTTTTGCGTCGTGTTTCTAGTGAAGAGTATTTCCATTGAACAAATTTTGATTAGTTTCGGCAGAGTAAATTTAAATGATCTAAAATAACCAAAGTTAATAAATTAGTAATTAATGATTTAATTCAATTATCTGATATTTAGTCAATTAATTTTTAAATGAATTTTTAAATTTGAATCGATTAAATAAATTTTTCGTAAATATTTTGATTGATAAATAATCCAGGTAAAATATAACTTAACTCAGTTAAATTAAATCAATCCAGTTGTGGTTTGTAAATGGATTTAATTTTAATTATTAATTGTTGATTGAAGTTAATGATATATGCTTTGACTAATATTTTCCTTATTGATTTCAATTATCTTTTGTTTGGACCGTTAAGTAGCCAAACAAAATTAAATGGTTTGAATGGAATGTTGATACGTTTTATTTAAAATAAACATATGTAGTAAATTCCTATATATGTATAAATTGTTATTTTAAATAATTTGGCCTTAAAAAGTTTATCGATTTGTTTTCAAAGAGACCGAGATCGAATATCAGTGTTATTCGGAACCACTTCGATTTGATAATCACCACGAACCTTCACGGTTTTGATTTTAGAGTCTAATATGCTAGAATTGGATTAATTTAACAAGTGACCATTTTTAATAGGTAATTTTACTTAGACACTATTATAATATCGATGGATTTTTGAAAAAGTGTTTTGGTTATAATAAGATAAAAACTCGTCGTGTTAGAACGAGTTACCTTGGATTTTCAAAAGACTTTATAACCTAAGTACTTCAAATTTAAGTGTGTTTACTCACGTTGTTTTCCATCCTTACTTGGGTTTTACTTTATTGTAATGCTCGGGTAAAACCGAGTATTACAGCTTTTAGGTTAGGACGCTTTTGGAGCTCAGGAGATGAGCTGGATGGCAGAGATGTATTTCACGTATTTGAATATATTCCGTTGTGTATTGTAGGCAGTATATTCAGCACTTAGGGAAAAGTAATCATAACTATCCAGATTTATATGTTAATGATTGTACTCTGATAGTTTGTATGGATGATAACAGTTACAGTTTTCCTTGTATAAAATGTTGTTATTGTATATTATATTTTGTTCCGCTGCCACTATGAGATTCTGTGTTGTTGTTTCTGTTTCTTCTTTTATCTCTTTTCTTCTTAAACCCTAACAATCTGGTTTTTCCGGCACTCGATTGCTCGGCACTCTATACAGCGAACGTATTAGTGTTGATTTTCGGAGGTCGAAAACCACATGGTCGGTACATGTATGAATCTCCAAAAATCTTGGAAAGGCTTGTCATCAAATGACATATTTATGTTTTAAACATAATTTTTGTAAACTAAAATCACTTTTATAAATAAAAAGGTTCATAAAGCATTTATGAATCCCTATTCTATTTGCACAAAGAAATTGTTGTTTTTTCAAGATATATCAACTTCATTGTGAAGGAATTTCTTTGAGAAATTTTTGGTAGTGAAATGGAATTGGATCTGATCCACAGATAGAACTGATTATATGTAATGAAGTGAAATTAACTAACCTAAATGAACACATAGCATTAGAATGTCTAATAAGTATTCTCGTACATCGAAGAGAAACTATGAGTTTCTTATTAATATCGAAAATATACATTACCCTCGGTTGTTCAATTAAACCAGTAAGATTATCGACTCTATATAGTATGATGCGCAGATCTGAAAGAATTTCAAGTACGCTATCAAAATATGATTTTGGTAGTTGTAACCAAAGAGGTGTGATCCATCGGCCGAGATTGTGTCTTTATTGGAAAGACTAATGTGGTTGGAATTAAATAAGCAATATTGGTAAGAATAATATCGCAAATTTAGTTGTTGAAATTAGCATAACAGAATCGGTATTCAACATGCTCAAGTTAATTCAGATTTACTCACAAAATTATCGCTCGATAAGACTTATTGTTTGGCACTTATGTATTGAAACAGAAAATTCTAAATAATGATTTATAGTAAGCCGTTTACACATATTAACCAAAAATGCCTTGAAGTCAGTGGAAGTGGTATTGGGTTTGTGAGTCTTTGGATATGATCCATGAAATGATACGAATATATCATTTTATAAGCATCAAGATTGAATAAGTATTTTTATAGAAATATCATATAGTTTGATTTTCAACCAAAGTGCAGAGGAAGCGTGTGTTCATAAGAAAGAATATTAAAAGATACATTGATATTTCTAAACTATAAGTAAACAACACGTTGTTGATTTTAACAATATGCCTATATTAAAATCAACTTTAGTTGTTTTAATACTCAATTTTGGATTGTAAATGATGTCTTTAATGGTGAGTATAAAAGATATAGGGATTGTCCCAAAACGATATACAAGAGCAGCCTATTAAAAGGAGAACATGTAAGTTGGATTCCTTATGAATTAGCAATATGAATTATCATACATGTTATATTGTGTATGATATTGTGTTTTGTTTAATATTTGATACATGGAGAAAATATAAAATCCAAATTGATATCACTAAATGGTTGTTTGAGGTGTTCTCGCGTATTTATGAAATACTGGAGAATTGTTTATAGAAACAATGAACTCGTTATGATGGAACGTTCAAACACAGACTTTTATAAGTGATATTGAGTATAACATGTCAATGATAAAGTTCAAGTTAAAATCTTTAATTTAAAAATGTTTCAAAATAAAGTGATTGTGGTCGATTCAACGAAATGTTGAGAACATTAACTTGAATAACACTACAAGAAACTAATGTATATAGATATAAATGCACAAATTTATAATTGAGCCAAAGATGATTCCAAATGTTGAGAATCCTATAATATTGTCATAAGATAACAATGTCATGAAATTGGTCATAATAGAACTTAAAGCTCACTAGAAGTCGAAAGACATACATCGAATCGTTCCACATGATAAAGGCATTTTATCAGTGTTAGAGAGAGTTAATCGACAAAGTAGATAATTAAAACATAATAGCATACCCATTCACTAAGGGACTAACCAAATTGGTTTTGAGAAAATTGATTGGAGAAGTTGGAAGTAGATTTCATAATTGATGCCAAGTGCAAGTGGGAGATTGCTAGAGTTAGGGGTATACCCTGGGGGCAATTATGTAATTTGTTACATGTATCTAACTCGTTGACCAATCTTGTTCGAAATAAAAGGTATTTTCTTCCTACTATATACTTGATATAATGTGATTATATTAATTAATTAACTTAATTAAAATTATATTTAATAGAAAAATCCAGAAATGGTATATATTATGATAGTAGTTACAAAGTGTTGTAACCATGAGTAATTTATCACAACGAAACAAATATACCATTTTAAATGTTGCTAGTCAAGATGCATCTAGACTGGATATCGATATATTCATTGAGACTGGAGTATGTAATGCTCTCCAAATGTTGGGTAATGTATTAACTATGACTGCTGGGGGCACTTAGGGTTTACATACTAATAGTTATTGGATAACTATGGAACGACTCACTCGATAGTTTTCTGTTGATTAATATAACTAAGGTCAAACGGAAAATACCAATGTGACTGATTTACATAGTTCTCTCGACTTGAGAATACTATAGATCTTCAATATGAAAGCTCCACTTTGATTATAACCAAATCATGGCATGGTGTCCATCGAGTGACTATAGTTGGGTCGAGTGGAAGTATTTGAAGTGAAGCACTATTCAAGAGAGGATTCGTCTCCTCAGTATATACGGTTAATATCACAGTCAACTCAAAGTCAAAGTCTCTAGCCAGAGCATTTCGGTTAATAATAATTGTTATTATTGAACTAAGAACTTTATATTTAGACTATAAAGTCGAATGTGGATGAGGTTGGAATCTTGACCATTACCAAATTCCATAAGTCCAAACTGATATAGTTTTGACGAAGAGAATTGGTGTAAACAAATGTCACAACCAGGTAACGCTTATTGAACTAAAATTGGATTTTACCGAAAATGAGTAAACGATAAATTTGGCCATAATGTCACACCACCTGCTAAGTGACGTGTGAACGTTAACATTAGAATAGTTCGATGTTAACCGCTGACCAAATTTGCACTCAAGAGTTACACGGCAGAAATGATGAATTTCCTTAAGACTGAATGATTTAATTAGTTTATAATTGTTATAAATTAATTAATATTTATCAAATATTAATTATAAAATTTGAATATGATTTGAGAAATAAATAATGTTATGTATATTTAAAATAGTTATAAGTATATCGATTGATATACAATATCGACAAGCGATTAAATTGGATTTAATTGCATAGTACTTTGGCTTGGGCTTAGATGGCTTTAAGGTCCATCATTTGGGCTGCAAAATTTTGGTTTTGGGAAGGTCTAGGGGTGGCTAAAACATAAGGAATTGGCTTGGAGATAATGCGTTGAGATAAAGTGAAAATGGGTAAAAAGGTTTCCCTCATTTCTCTCCAATACAACCCTATATATATACAGACACACACACACACATATACATGTAGACACACACACACACACACAGATATATATATATACATATATATATATATATGTATATACATGAGTATGGTGGCGCGTCCGTTGGACGTGTGCAAAGAAGGAAGTGAGCGTATTTTTTCTTTGTTACAATTATGATATTGTGAGAGAGTACAGTATAACAAATTTACCTTTGTTTAGGGTTAAACTAATGCAGTGGTGAGCAGTATTTAACCATATAAATTGATTAAGCTTATTCTTTTTGTTTGATTTTATTTGGCTGTGAAATTACATTGGTTTATAATCAGGCTGTCAAATAAAATAATCAGACTGTCAAAATTTATAATATTTTATTTCTACTATTTAACTTTTAATAATATTCTCCTTTTATCTCCAGATTATAGCCACACATAGTTTATGGAAACACATATAAAAAGTAGTGTAACATAGGATTAAAGATGTATAAAAGATTCATACAAAAATTTAAGGCAAAATATAAAAGATGACTGAGGCTTGTATAAGAAAAATATTCACATGGTGTCAAAATTGTGTAGATGTAGATGCATTTGTGTGAAAATATTGCATCTGTTTGAATGAATTAAGAACAAAACACAATAATAAAAAGTTTGAATTTGTATAATAAAGGAACATGGCTACAACAAATGTAAGTGGGGTACATTTTGTGTAACAATTGACCTTATAATCCAATTGTAGCAACAGTGGAAACATAGAAACAATAGTTAAAATGAATAATGCTGTTTCGTTATTTAGTAAACTAACCTAAACCTAACATGGTGATCAGCAGCTGTAAATCTCAAGTCGTGTATGTACTTAAAAGATTATGCATTGCCCAAGGATCCTGTACTTCCTGCCAACAGTTTATGGTGGAGACTGCAGACCTCCTAATAATTTTCACAAACACCAAAAATACAATAACAGTTCAATATCTTGTATTGTATCATAATGATCTTTTTTAAACAAATTGAATCCAATACCTACTTCAAAATTAGTAATAATATTTCATACAATTCTGAGCATTGCTTACATAAAAATGTAAAGATTGTCATTGGTTGCAGCAGTGTACACGTAAGTGGAAGCAGTTGATATCATCATACAATATACAATATAAAATAGATTAAAACATGTGATATCCCGGGATTTCGAGAAGTTTAAAATGTGATAATCTCTTAATTTAAATTATTTTAAATTGATAAATTTGTTATTTTCAAATATTTTATAACCAAATAATAATAATATGATGTTTTAATTATAGTATAGATTGATTATAATAAGAATAATAATTTAAATTGTATTATTTTATAAATTTGATTTTTAAATAGATTTATCATTTCCAAAATTAATAAGTATTGTTTAAATATGTATATATATGTCTTGAGTTTTTTTTTAAATGAAATATATCAATTTCAAACTTAATAAAATGTTTATTTAAAAATATAAATGTTGAGTTGATTTTTAAATTGGATTTTAAAAGTCAAATTTGAATTTGAATCTGGATTTAAATTTGAATCTTTAAAGATAAATATTTTAATATATTTGGTTATAAAATATATGAACAAGGCTTTTATTTAAAATAAGATTTGTTTTACAATATTTTCTTTAAAAGGAATTTTATTCATATAAATTTAGAAAGTGTTTATTTAATAATAAATAAATACAAAAGGTATATTTACACATAAAAATGAATTAAATATATTGTATATAATTTTATTAGAATATAATTAGTTTTTATTTTATTTTCTTTTAAAGGTTTCATTTATTTATAATATAGGAAAGCATTTATTAAGTAAGGTATGTATTTATTTAATTAGGAAAATTCATTTTAAAGGCTTTTAAATAATTTTAAAACAAATGAAAATAAAAAAATGACAAGTGTTAAATTTTTAAACATGTTAAATACATGTGTAAGGTAATTAAGCAATGGTAGAGACAAGTGTCAACCATTTGTTTTATTTTCTTTAAATTTAAATAAAATCTAAATTAACCTATATAAACTTTCACCTCCTCTCTTCTTTTTCTTTTCTTATCTTTTTCATTTGCAAAGACAAAAAATTCTCAAACCAGAAAATGTTCAAACCGAAGTCATCTTCTCAAACCAAAACTGAAATCTCCACAAACAAATCTGAAGATCTTCTCAAACTAGAATCAAATCTCCTCTAAATTCAAATCTGAAACCATTATTTCTTAAACCTGGAATCATTTCAAAAGCCAAAATTCTCAAGTTCAAAAGCCTGTTAACAATTGTTCTTCAAGTCTGTAATCCATTCCAAGTGCATGCAAGTAAATCAAAGCAAGTTTCAAGTTTTCAAAACAAGCAGATGAAATTTCAAAAGTTTCCAGTTTTTCAAAGATCAACATTCCAGTTTTCAAGCCTGTTCAAAACTATTTTAAATTCCTCTGCCTCTTGGAAAGGTGAGTAAACAATTCTTTTGCAAAAGTTAAAATGAATTTAAATTGCTTTCGAATGGTATCTGAATGAAGTATCTTGCATGTTTATTTATACATAGATACTCTGTATATACGTGAGAATTGCAGTGTGCATGCCAGATTTCATTGTTAATTGCTCTGTTCATCTTCTATTTGAGTAATCTCTTCTTTTATAAGATCTTGAAACTATATATCTTGATTCCAGTAGTATGATATGAGATGTACTGAAATGATTTAGTGAATTTTGGTTTGCATGTTTATAAGTATGTAGATATAAAGATGTGCCTGTCTGTTCATATAGATATCTCTGTTTTATCTAAGTACAGCTTCATATTTTATTAGAAAAATCCATATCTTTGCATCCATTTGATTTCAGTCTAGGTTGTGTTAATGAAAAAGGTTTCTAACTATATACTTTAGAATTTAAAAATAGATTCAAGAATATATGATAATTTAACTCGAAATTTAAAATTTACAGTAGAAATCAAAGGAATGGGTAAAATTCAAATATGTTAATTTAAATCTTTGATTCTATAATCTGATTTTTGATTACAAATGATGAATTTAGAAAGAGAATTCATAAATTTTAAGTTTGGGATGGCCGAGAATTTTTAAGTTGATCAGAAAAGACATTTTCGTCATTTTCAGACGATCGGTGAGGCTGGGTTCATCGGAGTTGATGTCGAGGGTCGATTGGAGGTTGTAGATGGTAGGAAAAATAATAGATGATTTTATTCTATGCTATGGTGGTTGTTCGAAGGAATTTTAGGGTTTAACGATGGGTTTGGGGTTGATTGGATCGCGACTTATTCCGATGACGTGGGTGAACTGGAGGCTACCGCACCTGGGGGAATGGAAGCGTGGGTGGGAGATGGAGCTTTGGTCGAAGTCGGGGAAATTCTGGTGGTCGGAATCGGTCTGGCGAGGCGAATATGGGTTGTCGAATTTGTTCCAGGAAGTGGTCGAGGAAGCTTAAATTCGATTTACGATTTTGCTCGATGGTTGGAGTTGACGTGGTGGTCGAGGAGAAGGATTGCGACTCGATGGTGATCAGCAAGTTGGTCGAAGTCGTCGAAGTTCACCGTGCACGTGCACGATCGTTAGTGTGTATCAGTGGTTTAGAGTTGGGGAAGATGGAGTTCTTGAATTCGTACTCGAGGAGGAACTCGAGCAAATTAGGCTGTGGCTCGAGTTTTCGCTGGGTCGTTTGCAAGTATGCGAGTGTAAACTGTTAATAGTTTTAACAGTTTAAAAACTTAAAACAAACAGTTTAAAATATCTCGGGGAGGACTCGTGGAGTTGAGGCTTTGGTTCGGGTTTGCTTTCGGGTTGTTTGAGAGTTAAGTGAGAACCAGTTTTAACAGATCAAAGTTTTTATAAATCAAACTCTGTTTAAAAAAGAAGATGTATTAGTTTTGTTCAAGTATATATGAGTTAAAACCAAAGTAAGATGTTTAAATCAGTTTTTAAATTTAAATAAAGGTAAGATTTGAAACTTAAAATAATCAAGTTAAACAATTGTTTTGAAAATTCTTTTCTTTAAATGTTTTGACTAGATTTAATTTGTATAGTCGTTAACTTAAATAATATTAAGTTAAATTTTAAGTTATTTTCAAACTTAATTTGAAAATAAGGTTAACTAATAAGGAAAAGATTCATTTTTAAAACTTAATTTAAGTTTGGTAATAATGAAATAAATAAAGAGTGATTTATTAAATTAAATTAGTTAATGGTTGAGGATGAGTAAATTAACAATTAGTTTTCAAGTGATTTAGTAACTTGTAATTAAGGATTGTTAATTTATAATTTAAGATAAATAATTAATGATTATTTATTTTATCTTAAACTTAATTAATGATTTAATTAAGTAAATTTAATTACTAAGATCAAATGTTTTAATGATAATGTTTTAATGATAATGTTTTATCTTAAGATAATTAAGATTTTTAATGAGTTGAAATTAATTAAGTTTAATTAATTTATTTAATTAATAAGGATTAATTAAATGATTAAAGGTTAATTAAACTAGTAACTAAGGAGTACTTAATAAAGTTTTATTTAGAATAATTAAGTTTCTTAATTAATAATTAAGAAATTATTAAGTTGTAATTAATAAATAGTTGATTAAAGCTAAATTTCTTAAAGAAAGTAATTAAAGAATTGTTAATAATTAATGAGAGATCATTAATTAGGAATTATTAAATAATTAATTAATGTGATTAATTTTTATAAATTGGTTAAGTATAAATTACTTAATGAAAGTAATTAAAGAAATTAATTACTTAAGGTAATTAATTAAATAAATTTGATAAGTTTAAATTAATTAGTTAAATTCATTTAAGATAATGATTTGGGAATTTGATAATTACTTAAATGTAATTAGTGAAAGTATAATTACTTAGGAAAGTAATTAAAGGTAATTACTGGATGTAATTAACTGAAGATGATTTAATAATAAAAGTAATTTGAGTTAATTACTTTTGAATAATTAATCAAGGGATTAATTAAAGGATAATTAATTAAGGAGTAATTAATTTATGAAGTGGAGTAATTAAGGGAAGTTAATTACTAAATGAGATTAATCAAAGGTGATTAATAAATGTGACTAATTAATTATTAAATGTAATTAATTTAAATAAGATAATTAATTAAGAATAATTAAGGATCGTTAATTAATTAATGATGTAATTAAGGATTGATTAATTAAGATTAATTAATAAATAATAAGTGATTAAAGTAATTAATTAATTGTAATTAATTAAGGATTAATGTAATTAAATATAGTTAATTAATTAATGAAGTAATTAAAGATTAATTACTGAATGATTTAAGATAATTAATTTGTGAAATTAATTAAGTATTAATTACTTAAAGTAATTAAAGGATTATTAATCAGGAATGATTAATTAAGATGGATACTTAGAGTAATGATTAATTAATTGGTTTAATTAATAATTAAGTAAGCAGGATTTATAGAATGAAGTAATTAGTTCAATTCACTTTAAATTAATTAGATGATATAAATCATTGCTTAAGGATGAATGAATGAGATTGAATGTATTTCATTGTTTGATATCTCTGATGAGATATGATTGATATATGATATGGATGTTTGGTTGAATTATAATGATAATGTGAATTATCTGTTTGGGATGATAATGTAGATTATCTATTGAATTATCTATCTTTGTGTATATAGATAAGAATTGAATTGTTTTAACCTTAAAACAACTTGGCCCTTAAAAGATACGTTTTGGATTTCGATGAGACCGGGATCGGGTTTCCGTATACCGGAATTCCAGGTCTGGAGACCCGAATACCACATCGATCCAAATTTACGATAGGTCGTGAATCTCAAGTGAAGATGAAGATTCAGAGTGCAAGGGTTATTGTCGTTAACTCTGAGGGTGATTCCAAAACGAGTGTAACGAGATAATGCCTTCGGTTTCGTTCGAACCCGGAACGAACTTGTATGGATTGAATGCTTTCAACACATCGTCAGGCGGACGATGAGCATTCTACGTGATATGTTCTGATTAAAGGTAATCGTAACCTCAAGCCTCATCAACCGGGAATGGCTAAAACAGGGGAGGTGCAGCAAGGCTTCGTGGGTAGCACCCACTGAGAGCAAGATAGATCCCTGTCTAGAGGTCCCTTTTCTTTTATTCGGCTTAGTGTGTGGTTGGTCGCGCCAACTACGGGATTATCTTGTTCGGGATTATCCAGTAAGGGATGGTTCCGGCTTTGTGTTGCAGGGGAGCGGGCGTACTCCTCGGTACGGTGATCTAGGCCACGTACTGTGACGGGCGGTACCCCAGTAGCCTTGCCATTGTATGGAATCCAAACTCCAATAAGTGCTGTACGTATTAGTTGTGCCCAACTATGTTGGAATGTGAGATGTAAGCATTTCAGCTATTTCTGTATTTTACTTGAAAACCCTAGACCCTATTATAATACAATCGAATTTCCTATCAAATGTTTTGGTTAGCGTAAGGTAAAAACTTACCCATGTTTATGTGTGGGAAGTCTTACGTGATACCTTTGTTTTCAAAAGGTTTTGAAGTTAAGCAATTTAAACCGTTTACTCACACCAGACCCATGTCTGACCCAAGTGTTTATTTCTGTTTTATATAAACTCTTGGGTACTCAAATTTTTACGAGTAGCCAAGGGAGTCAGGTTTGCTTTGACGAATATTCTGGAGGAGCAATGGAGCAGGAGGCTTCGGCGTTCGTAGATATAGAATTCCGCTGTGTAGATCTCTGTGATAGTGTTTGTATTGTATTTGAGTTATAATGTCTAGACAGATGTTTATAACTGTCTAGTATGTGATGTATATGTTGTATAACTCTGATAAGTGTTGTATATTGTGTAATACTTTTGTTATTAATATAATTTATTCGTTCCGCTGTGTGAGATTCTGATGTTGTTGTTCTTTCTTCTTTTCTTTTCTTCTTCTATCCCTTTCTTTCTTCATAACGATGCGTTTTCCTGGGCATAGGAAGGCGGGTCGTTACATTTGGTATCAGAGCAGTAGGTTGAGTGAATACCTAGGCTCTGAAGTGGTGTCTATCTTGAGAGCGCGTAATTGTTAGTTATATAAAAATGATTTTATATTGTGTTAATTGATCGGTTGAGTGGTATATGGATTCTGGTCAATACGAGTAGCTAACGTTATTGATAGGGATCTCTAAACACTTGAACCAGGCCAACGGACACAATATTGTTTTAAAGAGGTAAATGAAATAATTTTACCCAGAAATAATTTCTATATAAAAAGTATCATTTTAAATATATATATATATATTTCTACCTGTTTGTTGGGTTACCTGTTCGGGTTTTCCAATATGAGTTCTAAAGGTAGATAAGGTAGTGGTGTGTAAACACGACTACCAATGGTTGGAATTTGAATATTTGAGGTTGGAAGTATTTGTCGAGACTCTAGACCTAATACCGTCTCGAGTGAACTTTGATATGGTATAAGAATTTCATTGATCTCTGAAGGAAATTTGTTAAGGTTCGGAGTCCATCATTGAAGTATAAGTTGATCGCGCTCGTGTGAGTGGATTTTTGAGAGTTTGGATCTGTTGGTTGAGCAGAAGCAAGTGATGGTATCTTGATACCTCAGGAAATTGTAGCTGTGTGATGAAACGCAGTGACTATGGATGTTTCTGAAGATGTTTTCTTTGGAACAAGTTTAAGGAGTGTGTCTGCTTCAGTGTTGTGACTGAGTTCAGCATGATGTTTGTGTTTGGTTTGAAGTCCGAGTTTCTCTAGAAGCTTAGGATAAGGAGTCTTAGGCATCTGTGTCAGCAGTGTAGCTCAAGTGTTCTTTGTTCCTGTTGGAAGATCTTTTGGCTTAGAAGTTTCTTAGAATTGGAGTTCAGAAGCTGCGGAGTAAATTCATTTTTCAAATGGATTGGTCAAGCACTAGACTGTTCTGATGGATTAAGAAAGAACAGTAATCTTTGGATATTGGACTGGATAGGATCGCAAAAGTGACTTGCGATAGTTTGAGTGTTCTCTTGGGAAATCTTTTGCTTGAGTTTGAGGCATCTCTAGAAGATGTAGGAGTTATAGAGTTGTCAGAGATTTTATGGGAAGTGTTGATCTAGTTTGTGTTCGAGTTCATAGACGACATCTAGATCAGAGTTGAGCAGCGAAAGCTTGGTAGTAGTTGTTCTAGAGTAGAAGCAACCGGAAGTTGCAGTGTTTGGATTAAAGGGTTCCTACAGGAAGCTTTTCAAGATTTGAAGGTCAGATTGGTGAGAGAATCTGTTTTGTCTTGATAAAAGAAGTATTTGGAATCTACTGATGATTGAGGAGTAGAGTTTGAGTTCTGGATTTCCGTAGATCTTGAGAGGATCCGTTATTGGATTGTTTTTGGTCCGGTTTGTTTCGAGAAGCATCAGCAATGGTTGAGCTGATCAGGAAAGGTGAAGGCAGCCTAGAATCATCCGAAGAGTTCTGTGGATTAGAGATGGAGAATTTTGGAATTCGAAGTTGGAGACTTCGTTGTTATTTCTTCGGTAAAGGAAGCAATTGAGTTTGGGTAAGACTAGGAAGATAGCTCCGAGTATATTGGATCTTTCTGAGTTTTTGTGAGAATATGTGTTTTGGCTTCGGTATTGAATTACCAGTTTGGATTTAATAGAGCGAGTAACCCAGTATCTGTATCGGGGAAACTCGAGATAATTTTAGGTAGTTTATCCGGATCTATGTCCGGATAGCTAGAGTTGTTTGTTCGAATAAAATTGTTTGTTTAGATAAAATTGTTTGTTTGGATGAATGGTTGTTTGATTGATAGTATATGGCTGTTAAGTATAATTGAATTGTTTTAAAATTGGTTGAAATAAATATAAAAATCTTTGGATTATCTTTTATTTTAAATTTCGAGGACGAAATTCTTTTAAGGGGGAAGGAATGTGATATCCCGGGATTTCGAGAAGTTTAAAATGTGATAATCTCTTAATTTAAATTATTTTAAATTGATAAATTTGTTATTTTCAAATATTTTATAACCAAATAATAATAATATGATGTTTTAATTATAGTATAGATTGATTATAATAAGAATAATAATTTAAATTGTATTATTTTATAAATTTGATTTTTAAATAGATTTATCATTTCCAAAATTAATAAGTATTGTTTAAATATGTATATATATGTCTTGAGTTTTTTTTTAAATGAAATATATCAATTTCAAACTTAATAAAATGTTTATTTAAAAATATAAATGTTGAGTTGATTTTTAAATTGGATTTTAAAAGTCAAATTTGAATTTGAATCTGGATTTAAATTTGAATCTTTAAAGATAAATATTTTAATATATTTGGTTATAAAATATATGAACAAGGCTTTTATTTAAAATAAGATTTGTTTTACAATATTTTCTTTAAAAGGAATTTTATTCATATAAATTTAGAAAGTGTTTATTTAATAATAAATAAATACAAAAGGTATATTTACACTTAAAAATGAATTAAATATATTGTATATAATTTTATTAGAATATAATTAGTTTTTATTTTATTTTCTTTTAAAGGTTTCATTTATTTATAATATAGGAAAGCATTTATTAAATAAGGTTTAAAGGCTTTTAAATAATTTTAAAACAAATGAAAATAAAAAAATGACAAGTGTTAAATTTTTAAACATGTTAAATACATGTGTAAGGTAATTAAGCAATGGTAGAGACAAGTGTCAACCATTTGTTTTATTTTCTTTAAATTTAAATAAAATCTAAATTAACCTATATAAACTTTCACCTCCTCTCTTCTTTTTCTTTTCTTATCTTTTTCATTTGCAAAGACAAAAAATTCTCAAACCAGAAAATGTTCAAACCGAAGTCATCTTCTCAAACCAAAACTGAAATCTCCACAAACAAATCTGAAGATCTTCTCAAACTAGAATCAAATCTCCTCTAAATTCAAATCTGAAACCATTATTTCTTAAACCTGGAATCATTTCAAAAGCCAAAATTCTCAAGTTCAAAAGCCTGTTAACAATTGTTCTTTAAGTCTGTAATCCATTCCAAGTGCATGCAAGTAAATCAAAGCAAGTTTCAAGTTTTCAAAACAAGCAGATGAAATTTCAAAAGTTTCCAGTTTTTCAAAGATCAACATTCCAGTTTTCAAGCCTGTTCAAAACTGTTTTAAATTCCTCTGCCTCTTGGAAAGGTGAGTAAACAATTCTTTTGCAAAAGTTAAAATGAATTTAAATTGCTTTCGAATGGTATCTGAATGAAGTATCTTGCATGTTTATTTATACATAGATACTCTGTATATACGTGAGAATTGCAGTGTGCATGCCAGATTTCATTGTTAATTGCTCTGTTCATCTTCTATTTGAGTAATCTCTTCTTTTATAAGATCTTGAAACTATATATCTTGATTCCAGTAGTATGATATGAGATGTACTGAAATGATTTAGTGAATTTTGGTTTGCATGTTTATAAGTATGTAGATATAAAGATGTGCCTGTCTGTTCATATAGATATCTCTGTTTTATCTAAGTACAGGCTTCATATTTTATTAGAAAAATCCATATCTTTGCATCCATTTGATTTCAGTCTAGGTTGTGTTAATGAAAAAGGTTTCTAACTATATACTTTAGAATTTAAAAATAGATTCAAGAATATATGATAAGTATTTAACTCGAAATTTAAAATTTACAGTAGAAATCAAAGGAATGGGTAAAATTCAAATATGTTAATTTAAATCTTTGATTCTATAATCTGATTTTTGATTACAAATGATGAATTTAGAAAGAGAATTCATAAATTTTAAGTTTGGGATGGCCGAGAATTTTTAAGTTGATCAGAAAAGACATTTTCGTCATTTTCAGACGATCGGTGAGGCTGGGTTCATCGGAGTTGATGTCGAGGGTCGATTGGAGGTTGTAGATGGTAGGAAAAATAATAGATGATTTTATTCTATGCTATGGTGGTTGTTCGAAGGAATTTTAGGGTTTAACGATGGGTTTGGGGTTGATTGGATCGCGACTTGTTCCGATGACGTGGGTGAACTGGAGGCTACCGCACCTGGGGGAATGGAAGCGTGGGTGGGAGATGGAGCTTTGGTCGAAGTCGGGGAAATTCTGGTGGTCGGAATCGGTCTGGCGAGGCGAATATGGGTTGTCGAATTTGTTCCAGGAAGTGGTCGAGGAAGCTTAAATTCGATTTACGATTTTGCTCGATGGTTGGAGTTGACGTGGTGGTCGAGGAGAAGGATTGCGACTCGATGGTGATCAGCAAGTTGGTCGGAGTCGTCGAAGTTCACCGTGCACGTGCACGATCGTTAGTGTGTATCAGTGGTTTAGAGTTGGGGAAGATGGAGTTCTTGAATTCGTACTCGAGGAGGAATTCGAGCAAATTAGGCTGTGGCTTGAGTTTTCGCTGGGTCGTTTGCAAGTATGCGAGTGTAAACTGTTAATAGTTTTAACAGTTTAAAAACTTAAAACAAACAGTTTAAAATATCTCGGGGAGGACTCGTGGAGTTGAGGCTTTGGTTCGGGTTTGCTTTCGGGTTGTTTGAGAGTTAAGTGAGAACCAGTTTTAACAGATCAAAGTTTTTATAAATCAAACTCTGTTTAAAAAAGAAGATGTATTAGTTTTGTTCAAGTATATATGAGTTAAAACCAAAGTAAGATGTTTAAATCAGTTTTTAAATTTAAATAAAGGTAAGATTTGAAACTTAAAATAATCAAGTTAAACAATTGTTTTGAAAATTCTTTTCTTTAAATGTTTTGACTAGATTTAATTTGTATAGTCGTTAACTTAAATAATATTAAGTTAAATTTTAAGTTATTTTCAAACTTAATTTGAAAATAAGGTTAACTAATAAGGAAAAGATTCATTTTTAAAACTTAATTTAAGTTTGGTAATAATGAAATAAATAAAGAGTGATTTATTAAATTAAATTAGTTAATGGTTGAGGATGAGTAAATTAACAATTAGTTTTCAAGTGATTTAGTAACTTGTAATTAAGGATTGTTAATTTATAATTTAAGATAAATAATTAATGATTATTTATTTTATCTTAAACTTAATTAATGATTTAATTAAGTAAATTTAATTACTAAGATCAAATGTCTTAATGATAATGTTTTAATGATAATGTTTTATCTTAAGATAATTAAGATTTTTAATGAGTTGAAATTAATTAAGTTTAATTAATTTATTTAATTAATAAGGATTAATTAAATGATTAAAGGTTAATTAAACTAGTAACTAAGGAGTACTTAATAAAGTTTTATTTAGAATAATTAAGTTTCTTAATTAATAATTAAGAAATTATTAAGTTGTAATTAATAAATAGTTGATTAAAGCTAAATTTCTTAAAGAAAGTAATTAAAGAATTGTTAATAATTAATGAGAGATCATTAATTAGGAATTATTAAATAATTAATTAATGTGATTAATTTTTATAAATTGGTTAAGTATAAATTACTTAATGAAAGTAATTAAAGAAATTAATTACTTAAGGTAATTAATTAAATAAATTTGATAAATTTAAATTAATTAGTTAAATTCATTTAAGATAATGATTTGGGAATTTGATAATTACTTAAATGTAATTAGTGAAAGTATAATTACTTAGGAAAGTAATTAAAGGTAATTACTGGATGTAATTAACCGAAGATGATTTAATAATAAAAGTAATTTGAGTTAATTACTTTTGAATAATTAATCAAGGGATTAATTAAAGGATAATTAATTAAGGAGTAATTAATTTATGAAGTGGAGTAATTAAGGGAAGTTAATTACTAAATGAGATTAATCAAAGGTGATTAATAAATGTGACTAATTAATTATTAAATGTAATTAATTTAAATAAGATAATTAATTAAGAATAATTAAGGATCGTTAATTAATTAATGATGTAATTAAGGATTGATTAATTAAGATTAATTAATAAATAATAAGTGATTAAAGTAATTAATTAATTGTAATTAATTAAGGATTAATGTAATTAAATATAGTTAATTAATTAATGAAGTAATTAAAGATTAATTACTGAATGATTTAAGATAATTAATTTGTGAAATTAATTAAGTATTAATTACTTAAAGTAATTAAAGGATTATTAATCAGGAATGATTAATTAAGATGGATACTTAGAGTAATGATTAATTAATTGGTTTAATTAATAATTAAGTAAGCAGGATTTATAGAATGAAGTAATTAGTTTAATTCACTTTAAATTAATTAGATGATATAAATCATTGCTTAAGGATGAATGAATGAGATTGAATGTATTTCATTGTTTGATATCTCTGATGAGATATGATTGATATATGATATGGATGTTTGGTTGAATTATAATGATAATGTGAATTATCTGTTTGGGATGATAATGTAGATTATCTATTGAATTATCTATCTTTGTGTATATAGATAAGAATTGAATTGTTTTAACCTTAAAACAACTTGGCCCTTAAAAGATACGTTTTGGATTTCGATGAGACCGGGATCGGGTTTCCGTATACCGGAATTCCAGGTCTGGAGCAGGCTTTTAAATCTCCCCGAGATGGCCGAGATGAAAAATCCGAGATATCAGCCAAAATCCGAGATTTGGCAGCCTATTTAGTTATAAGTGTTTTAAATATCGCCCGAGATAGCCGAGATATTTTCCCGAGATATTGGCCAAAATCCGAGATTTAAAACACTGGTCTGGAGACCCGAATACCACATCGATCCAAATTTACGATAGGTCGTGAATCTCAAGTGAAGATGAAGATTCAGAGTGCAAGGGTTATTGTCGTTAACTCTGAGGGTGATTCCAAAACGAGTGTAACGAGATAATGCCTTCGGTTTCGTTCGAACCCGGAACGAACTTGTATGGATTGAATGCTTTCAACACATCGTCAGGCGGACGATGAGCATTCTAAGTGATATGTTCTGATTAAAGGTAATCGTAACCTCAAGCCTCATCAACCGGGAATGGCTAAAACAGGGGAGGTGCAGCAAGGCTTCGTGGGTAGCACCCACTGAGAGCAAGATAGATCCCTGTCTAGAGGTCCCTTTTCTTTTATTCGGCTTAGTGTGTGGTTGGTCGCGCCAACTACGGGATTATCTTGTTCGGGATTATCCAGTAAGGGATGGTTCCGGCTTTGTGTTGCAGGGGAGCGGGCGTACTCCTCGGTACGGTGATCTAGGCCACGTACTGTGACGGGCGGTACCCCAGTAGCCTTGCCATTGTATGGAATCCAAACTCCAATAAGTGCTGTACGTATTAGTTGTGCCCAACTATGTTGGAATGTGAGATGTAAGCATTTCAGCTATTTCTGTATTTTACTTGAAAACCCTAGACCCTATTATAATACAATCGAATTTCCTATCAAATGTTTTGGTTAGCGTAAGGTAAAAACTTACCCATGTTTATGTGTGGGAAGTCTTACGTGATACCTTTGTTTTCAAAAGGTTTTGAAGTTAAGCAATTTAAACCGTTTACTCACACCAGACCCATGTCTGACCCAAGTGTTTATTTCTGTTTTATATAAACTCTTGGGTACTCAAATTTTTACGAGTAGCCAAGGGAGTCAGGTTTGCTTTGACGTATATTCTGGAGGAGCAATGGAGCAGGAGGCTTCGGCGTTCGTAGATATAGAATTCCGCTGTGTAGATCTCTGTGATAGTGTTTGTATTGTATTTGAGTTGTAATGTCTAGACAGATGTTTATAACTGTCTAGTATGTGATGTATATGTTGTATAACTCTGATAAGTGTTGTATATTGTGTAATACTTTTGTTATTAATATAATTCATTCGTTCCGCTGTGTGAGATTCTGATGTTGTTGTTCTTTCTTCTTTTCTTTTCTTCTTCTATCCCTTTCTTTCTTCATAACGATGCGTTTTCCTGGGCATAGGAAGGCGGGTCGTTACAAAACATAAGTGTAAGCAATTGATGTCTTCTTCTGTTTCTACCTTTGTAACATACGGCAATTGCAGAAAACATGATGAATATAATCAGTAATGAAATAGATACTTTAAAGATATACTTATCTGTTCCATTGCTACCGCTTTTCTGTGACAGTTCTAAAACAAAAATGGTGAACTACCCAAATGCCAATTTTCAATTTCTATGGCAACAAACATGTCGAAGGACCCACGTACAAATTACCTAATTGTACCCCTGATTTCCTCAAAAAATTGTACTACTTCGCATTATTTACCTGAATCTCCATTTGGGTATGTAGCATTGTCCTTTCCAAAATCTGCAGTAGCACTCCACTTTTCCATTATATTTTTTCAGTTATTACAATGTATAGTCTTATTACTGTGGTCGTGATAATCGAAACATGTTATTAGATTAGAGTTCATAACAAATGCATGATGATGGGTCAATTGTTGCTTAACATGTATAATGGGTTTGTACTTTACTTAAATTTCAATTATTGCAAAATTTTAAGTCTTGAATATGCATGTGGTTACATATAAATTAATCAGTGACTATATACTAACAGTAAGTTATCAATCAATATATTCTCAAGTTGGGGGAAATAATCTACATTTTTGGTAGGACCTAAAAAAATTGTAAAAATAAAGACTGCCAGTGTTAAAAGTCATATTAGACCAAAATAGCTCCAAGCAAGCTTTGTTACAAAGTACATGAAGATTCTCTCTCCCCAAAACTCTCTCACTCGTAATTTTTGGACCATGCAGAAAAATAATAAGGGATACAAATTTAATGGGCAACCAAATAATTTGCTAAGCTTATATCAACTAATCACAAAAAAAGTTGCAAACACTTAGTTTGTAGTTGGTCAAGGAAGAAAATAATTTTAGCAGTTGGGTTGTAGGTTTTAAGATGATCATTCAATTAAAAATATTACACACTATTGAACAGAGATTCAGAATTTAGTGTCTTATTCAATATAACTGTTAAAAATCCATAATATTTAGTTTTTAGTTGGTTAAGGAAGAAGCTAATAAATTTAGTAGTTGGGTTATAGGTTTGAAGATGATCATTCAATTCAAATTATTATATATTATTGAAAAAAGATTCAGATTTTAGTGTCTTGTTCAGAAAACTCAAGAAAATCCATAATCTTAACCATGGTCATCATAATGTCTAAAAGGAAAAAAATGGAAAATCGAACAGAATATTTATGATTATTTGTATTCTTATTTAATTGAGTATAAATGTTTGGCAATTTTTCTAGTAAAAGAAGAAACTTAGACCAAAACACGCACTCAAATCTAACCAATCACTACATAACCTTGCAAAAATAAATGAATGACTATATCTGGGTTGGAGAACCTTCTTCAGTACTGTCCATTGTGCTTTCATCAATGGAAATTCAATTTTAAATTCTAGGACTATTAAATTGAACTTAGTTTCTCATTATTGACATTGACCAAAAAGTAACAGGAAAATGGATTTAGTGGTACTGAAAAATAAAAGTTACCTATTTAGTAGATGTGTGAATTGTATATTACCAAGGGCATTTTGAACACTTAGGGCATTTAAAAAGAATTCATTTTGACTGAATTAACAAAGGTTTTGTTTCATAGGAATACACACACATCTATACATATATACATGAACATCTCATTTATCCCATACCAACATTAAATGTTCAAGCAAATGGTAAGAATGTTTTTTTTTGAACTGGTACTTTATATACAACAAATCATTGGGACAACCTATCCCATGTCAAATAAACGGTCGAAAGCAAGTTTCGAACTTGTGACATCCTGCACCAAAGCCGAATCAATTAACCACTTGGACAAAGGTGCTTGTCAAATGGTAAGAATGTTTGTAAGCTATGTAGACATATATATACACAAATACATACATATATACATACACGTACACATAGACGAAAAGAAATATGTTTATCTGGCTAGTTGTACAAAGTGCCATGATGAGTATAAAGTTGTCATTTAGCAACAAAAATATGAATTACGTCTTTCTTAGTCTCAAACTCTATATTAACATATAATGAGGTAAATGGTTACAGTAACATTATGTTTAATTTTTTGATCTAATTTTATTGGCTGATAACGTTTTTATTTATGAAGTGTATTTAATTTTAACTTATTATTGTTAGTGAAGGAAGTTATACAATACACAGTGTCTATACTTGAAATAACAGTTATAATATAACCCCAGTAAAACCAATCACATTCATAAGTGATTTTGTAAAGCAATTTAGTACTGAGTACCTTGAAAAGAATGTAACGGTAAAGATCCATTCATAAATAAGGTGTGATTTGAACAGCCTTTTTCTTCTCTTCCACATTAGTTCCATCTAAATCAAAAAAATGAAACAAACACATTAAATTAGTACAATATTTTCCAATTCAATTTTTAGCAACAGAAAGAGAATCAAAAAATTTCAGTATTTATTATTGGGTTTGAGGGGATGGATGAACCTTTCGTTATGCCTCCAAAATATGAATTTGACCAAGCTTCATGCCTAATTGATTTGATATGCTAACATAGGTTTGGAAAAAAAATCAAACCTTTTGTTAATATCCAATAAAATAAAGTTGTGAAAAGTAAAAATTACAACAAAACACCTTATAGTGAAGAGCCGGTGGCAGCTGCCATCTTCCTGCCGTCCTTTAACGTAAAGCGTTCTCAATCATGCCATAAGAGAGCAGAATACGCACATTAAACATGAATACCTTAGTATATGTTTGCAGCAGTTAGATAAACAGTAAAGAATACCTTATTATATGTTAGAAGATATTTTCAGTTATATAACTCCTAATGCAGTCCTTACTTTGCGGTCGCACTAATTCAAATGATCAAACTGTGGTGAGCTATTTTCTATAAAAAGTCCATAGTTTTTTCTAGAGAGCAACAATAAACTTCAGCTTGGTTATAATAATAAGGAATGCTCAAACCAAGCTAAACATGAGTAAGAAAATGCCTTTGAACTTAACAATAAGAACCAAAACAACCATATTCTAGGATATAAATTGATACTCTAAAGTATGGAAACAACTCTTTACTCAATTTTATGAACTAATATTATCATAAATAAATAATAGATTTAGCAAAAACAGTCGTCCAATTCTGCTCAAAACAATATTTGTACCACCTTTAGGGAGATTCACTGTCTTGCCAAGGCCCTTAGGTTTTCCAGATTTGAGCTATCAAAGTGCCCAGAAGATGAAATTACTTGAGTTGTCGTAGAAGCCTGGACCGAGCTTTCAGCTGGTGAGGGTTCCGAGATCATGGCAAAAGACATAAAAATATCAGTGCAAGTAGAAATCGGTTTAAGCGCAGAAATCTAAAACTCGATTTAGCAAATCTAGAAAAGTTAGTGATTCTAAAACTAAAAATACCTCTCATAAGCAAAAGACATAATCCTAACGTTATACTCAACAACTTACAAAACGTAGGCATGTCTGAAGCAAATTGTAGTTGCAGTGGATTACTCCGCCCTCCATTACCCGACAGTTTCGTGAAATATGGCAGACCATAATTGGTCACCGTCATGGATGCCGAGCGGTTTTACCATGCTGCAATCTCGTATTGACATTTTATCTCAAAATTAATAGCTCGAAGATGTAGTAGAAATCGATTCATTCGACTATGATGAGAAAGGGTAGAGAAGTGGAAGGCAGCATACGTGTTGAAGAAGATGGGTTCAGGAAGAACTTATTTTGAGATGGGTTGGGAACGTGGGATGAAAACGGACACAAATTGCAGTGATGTGCAAAAGTCGGATTTATCCCCATAATTGTATTTCTTTCACAGGCGAAAAGAAGGAAAGAAGGGTAGTTTTGTAAGTTAAAAAAAGGCTTCACTTTGACCGCTTTGACCAGGGTTTTGTTTTATAGTATATATATATATATATATATATATATATCTAAAAACAATTACTAACCTTTTTGGCTGCCATTACCTTCTACATTGCTGGTTAAAACATAGCTCTCAATCCACTCCAAAATTCTCAAATATATCTCAAATTAAAATAATACTATTCGATAGTTAGAGGTCAGTGATTCTGGACTTGCAATCTGACGAATCAAGAACAGTAAAAGGAAGGGAAGTCATTGCTTCAATGTGGATTCAAAGGCATCATTAAATTGGTAATTTTAATTCATATTACAGTAGTCAAATTATATTCTATGATCCTATAATGAGAAATTTCATATATGTTTAAATATATTGCTATTATATGTTTAGTTAGGTGAGATTTTGTATGATCTGGTTGTCACATATCAGTTTGGTTATGTGCATAATTTGTTTATTATACTATTTGATTTATGTATACCCAAATATTGTTTACTTAAAAAATCAATTTTTATCATTAATAAATTTTTTATATATATTTATTAATAAATTCATATATATATATATATATATTATTGTATATTTCTCTCCCATAATAGCATGCATATATAAGATATATATATATATATATATGATTTAGAACATTTAGTACACTTATTTATATGTAATATTAATTTACAAATTCAAAAATTAATTATCATACATATATTCATATTTTTAAATTAACATTTATTGAAATTTTTAATTGTTTATTGTATATAAAATAATTATTACATTAAAAATTAATTTTATATTTCCTAAAAATATTATGTCATTTTAGATACATATAGAAAAAACTTAGGAATTTTTCAATAAATTTTATTATTTTTAATAATTAATATTATTTCAAAAAAATGGTTTATGATTTATTAAAAATAATAATTTAATTGAAAATTTCTTCAAAAATTTTCGTAACCTTTCATTCATGATCCTAGAATTTCTGAAAATTTATTTTTTAATTTTTTATAATATATTATTTTATATTAAATAATTATTTCTGAAATAAATGTATTTGTTTTAAAAATTAATAATTCAACTTTAAAAAATCTCTAGATTTTTCCAAAGCTCTATTTTATGATCCTAGATTTTCTAAAATTATAAAATTTGATTTTCATCAATATATTATTTTATGTTAATTATTTATGGATGAAAACATTATTTTATTCATAATATATACAAATTAAAATACTAAAATCATTATGTTTGCAAAACTAAGTTAATTTTGAATTATAAATAATTTTAATAATTTTTCTCTCTCTTTCTATATATATATATATATATTTATTTATATATAATTGTTTTATGTTCATATATTATATATAATAAATTTATACATATATATATATATATATATATATGTGTGTGTGTGCGCGTGTGTATTTTGTAACACATATACATGCACATATTTGGACAACATACATGACATACAAAATGAGCTAATATTTCTATTATGATGTAAATCCCAACATATGGGCATATTATACCTTTCACGGATTATTATGGTACACATGCACTCACATAGTATATGATACATTTATGTATAAACTAAATCAAACAAAATTAATTTCATATCTTAATATATTTGAATTTAAATAAAATAAATGATTTTATTTAAATGAAATTTAGAAATGTTCCAATTTAGTTAGACTTCATAGGCCCAATAAAAGATCCAATAGGGTAAATTTTTTGAAATTCACCAATAACTTCCGCTACGGGCTAGTCCAGTTCCAACACATTCAACATTCTGTTTAAACATGCCATTAGTTGCATAACCCCTACCCACAAACATACCATTTATAGTGATGGTGTAAATATTAGCCCCAATAGTTTGTGTAAACCTGGCCTTATTAAGAAGATAACCTGAAACAAGATTCTTTCTTATCTTTGGAGTGTGCATGACGTCTTTCAGAATGACAGTTTTTCCAGAGGTAAACTTCAACTCTACGCTTCCAATCCTAGCAACAATTGTGGTGTGAGAGTCTCCCAACAAAACTTTCTTATCCTCCGTCTCCATGTATATTTTGAACATGGTACAGTCATAGTAGATATAACGTGTAGTGCCAGTATCTACCCACCAACCCTCTAATCCTCCAACAAGGTTAATCTCATCAGAAATCATAGCCGTAAGAGGCTTCAGTCAGGTTAGCCTATAGTGCAAAGCTTGGCCTATTCCTACACTTTGCATGCTACATGATATGGTTTTCCACAGTTGAAGCAAAGAAACAACTGTCCATAGTCATTCTTTTTGGGTGGTTTCTATTGACCTCTATGGTTTCCTTGCGAATTCAAATTCTATTTGTTGTGGTTCTGATTAAGCTGCATTCTGATTCTTAAAGCTTTTGGGATTTAGTTTCGGAACTGCAGCTTTCACTATAAGGAATACAGTCATTTCCGACAGCTCAAAGCCATCGGCGGCCGTCGAAAGCCGTAGGTATACAGAACATGGCTTTTGTCCATTCCCGACGGAAACGACGACAAATTTGTGATGACATCCGATGGCTTTTTTGACGGAAGTTCCGACATTTTTTCGACGGTGAAGACGTCCAAGTGGCTTAAAAATACGCCAGAAAACCATCGGAAGCTGTAATAACTCGAATTTTTGGACATCCGGTAACTTGATAATTAACTGGTTTATTCAATTGAACAGATAAAAATTCTGATAATAAAAGATATCTGGTTATGTAAGTGAATTTGAAAATATAATAAAAATTGGATTATAAATATCTGGATAAATATTTAATTAACAATCTCCTAACATAATTATTTAAGTTTGACAATATTAGTTTAATAATCTTCTTTTGTAATTATTTAATTGGGCAAATTTATCTTTTCAAAATTAATAAAAAAAATGATTTTAATCATAATATATAATATATAGGTATATATATTGAATTGGAAGTTATGTTTTGAAACTAATATAATAATTTTCAAAATTTATTTAAAGTTGAGTTATATATTTTAAACACTAAAATAGTATATATATATATATATATACATATTAGTTTAAAGAAAGATTTGGTAAAGGTGTATATATATTTCTTTGGCAGGTTATACTTGAAATAAATGTAGTTTGTAGAAATATAAAAATTGAAAACACACATGTATAAATGTATTACATAGATTTAAGAAATAAATAAATACATAAGATATTAACAAAAAATAAATTGAAATTATAATATAAATATATATAAACATTTTCTCATAAATTTTACAAGTGCAAAATAAGTAATATATATAAAAAAACAAGTGTTAATTAATAAGTAAAAATATTAATAAGTGTAAGGATTTTAAGATAAGAAATGAACAAGTGTCATTTATTCCAATTTTTCTTTTTTCTAAAATAATAGATAAAAGAAAATGAAACTATATAGTATCTCTACTCTCTTTTTCTCATCTCTTATTTCATTTTCAAAGAAAACCAAACCTATACATAAACCAGAAAAAAATTTAATTAAAACAGATCAAAGAAAACCAAATCAAAAACAAAATAGCAGTTCAAAAATCTTCAACCTGAAAACAAATTAAAGCAAGCTAAAGATAAGATTCAAGCTCAAGTGAATCAAACAAGCTGAAAATTCAACAATTCCAGATTCAACAGGAATCAGGCAACAAATCAGAGTTCCAGAAAAAAAAGGAAGAAAGAGAAGAAGTCCCATCTCTATTAAAAAAGGTGAGTAAACTTGCATCTTAAAGCTTAATCTGTATATATATATATATATATATATGATTGCATAAGATAATCCTAGAAATTATGATAAGTAGCATGTTTTGCATGTTTATTTAGAAATGATTGTATATATGAATGTGAATATGGATCTGCATGTCTCTGTATATAGTTATTACCTCTGTTCTTAGTTACAGACAAAAACTAAATCAAAGAAATCAATACCTCCTTATATAAATACTTTTATGTTATGATCTTTGAAAGAAATTTGTTAGTAATTGTCAGATTTGATTTTTAAAAATAAGTTTCAAGTATACACATGAAGCAATTATGATAAAATTAAATTTACAGTGGTAAATCGATTTAATTCAAAAATCAAAGTAGATAAATCTCAAGTTTAACTTATATGATCTGAATCGATTTTGGAAATGATGATTTTTAGAAGTAAAATCAAGATTTTTAAACATGTTTTGATTGAGTAATTTGGGGTTGAACAGGAATTGAGTTATCATCGATTTCTGGCGATGGGTGAACCTGGGGTGTTCGAGATCGTGTCTGGAGTTAGCTAGAAGGGAGGAGGTCACGGGAAAAATGGTTGGAAGGTTCATCATTCATCGGGGCGGCGGTACAAGGGCGTTGTAGGGTTTAATGTTCTGATGGGTTGGTCAATGTTTTCATGGCATTTGCAGTGGCGATGTAGCATCGAGTGTGACTGGTGCAGAGGGATTGAGGAAGTGGAGGTGCGGTGAGGTTCCAGGCATGAATACGAAGTCACTGGTGGTCGGAATAGGTGGTGCGAGGTGAGGTTGAGTGTCATGGTTTAATGCCTGATGGAGTTGACTGACTCGATTTCGAGCTTGCTTTGGGTTTTGGGTGGTTGAGATCGTGGGTGGAGATGGTCAATGACTTTTCGATGGTGGTCGGAAAGGCCGGAGCATCGTCGATGGACGGTGCATGTGCACAAGTCAATCTGTGCACTAGTGTTCGTTTTGGGAACGATGGATTTTTCCTCGGGATCGATCTGGGAAAAATTGAAGGATGGCTCGGGTTGTCTCGAGTGTGTTTTGAGGGAGTATTTTAAACTTTTAACAGTTTAAATCTTAACAAGTTTTTTTTAAAAAAAACCGATGCTCGGAAAAATAGGGAAGGGAACTCGGGTTGGGTTTGAGAAATCTGGGGTTTTGTCTCGGGTAAGGATAAATTGTAACATAATGTTTTATAGTTAAAACATAATTAAGTTTTAATAATACCCATAATCATTCTTTGATAAATAAAGTATTTATTTAAGTGGTTGATTAATTAAGTTGAATTAATCATTTAACTTAGTAAGTTAATTCTTAAAGTTTACTTAATTAATAAGATTTTAATTGAGATAAATGACTTATCTTTTAATTGATTAAGTTTTGGGTGATTAAGAGTAATTAATTAATAAAAGTAATTAAAGAGTAATTAATTGTTGACAATTAAAGATTATTTAATAAGAGTAATTAAGGGTTGATTGTTGTAATTAATTAATTATTAAAGGTCAATTAATTAATAATTAACTAGTGTGATTAATTAATTAATTGAGGATTAATTAATCAATGAAATTATTAAGGTTAATTTATCAAGGTTAATTAATGGAGAATAATTAACCAATGGGGTAATTACTTAATGAAAGTAATTATGGATAATTAATTTAGATAGATAATTAAAGGATGATTAATTAAGATGAATGGTTAATGGATGATTAATTAATTTATTTGTAAATAAATAAATGTTAAGTAAACAGGATTTAAAGGTAATCTAAGTGATTAAGGTTGATGATTAATTTAATTGGAAATTAATTAAATTAATTAGGAATTATATCTAATAAATCTTGCTTATGAATGATTTAATGATATTGGATGACTTGGATTGTGAATATCTCTAATATTGAGTTGTGATGTACTGTGATATGATATGATGAATTGAACAGTAATAATGTAGAGTATCAATTGATAATTAATTTACTGTGTGACTATGATACCTTGTATTATAGTTGATGTGTATCCCCTTAAATTGGAATTTGAAATGACATTGAATTCGAAGAGACCGGGGTCGGGTGTCAGTAAATACCCGAAACCACTACGATTAGTAATCTACAGTAATTCTTTATAGTCTAATTAGAAGCATATAGGCTGGAATGAAATAAGTTAAGTAACCTGGACATTTAATCCTTAGAACTATTGTGTGTGATAAATGATTGACCTTTAATAAGATTAGAACTCGTAGAAAAGTTCGAGTTAGCCTGGTAAATTACTTAAGTTATATAGCTTGGTATTTCATGTTATATGAGTTTACTCACGCTAGTTTCCAGCCTGACCCGGGTGTTACTTTGTTGTAATGCTCGGGTCAGACCGAGTATTACAGATTTTCAGGTAAGGACCCTCTGGAGCTCAGGAGGCGAGCTTGATGGCAGGAACGTACGGAGTGTAATCTATTGAGTATTATTGACTTGTATCTGGGACATGTTGATCTTAACTATCCAGCTTTTGTGAATGATTGTAACCCTGATGTGTTAAAATGTAATTGACTGATACAACTTTCTTTGTGTAAAGAATATTATTTGATATTATATTTTATCCGCTGCGAATGTGAGATTCTGAGTTTGGTTTTCTGTTTCTTCGTCTTCTACCTCTTTTCTTCTTTTCCTAACGACCCGGAATTTTCGGGTTCGAAAATTCTGGGTCGTTGCAATTGGTATCAGAGCGAAGGTTAAGCGAGAACCTTGGCTTTGGTGGGTGTACTCATTAAGGATAAGGTCAGTGTTACCCTAGGATGAGTTGAGTGTGTGTGTGTATATATATATGTTTGAGCGTACTTGTTATTTTCTTATATAAAGGGTTTTAAAAATGGTTCTAATTAATGATTTTTATAAAACCTTATATTTTGTATATAAAAGCAATAATTGGTTGTTGGTTATTGAAATTGAATAAGAATTAAGTGGTATATATATATATATCTAAATAAGAAGGATAATATGAACTATACAAATAAGATAAAATTGGAAATGGGTTCAAACCAGAAAATAAAATGGTTATTATGTTTAATATTGGGATGTTTATTTACTAGTAAATATTGATAAAGCAAAATGAAGTGTGTAAAACTTTAGATAAGTGTGACTTATAAATTGAAGTGGGTTTTAAAATTAAGAAGTTTTGAATCCTAAGTCTAGAAACATTTGAAATTGTTTTCAAATGTTAAGAGAAATAATAAATAGTATTATTTAGAATATTTTGAATGAGATCTTATTTTAAAATAAGAGTTGTTTGAAGGCCTTAAAGAAAACTATTTTGAATTAAAAGCAAAGGTGGGTTAAATTTTTTTAAAAAAATATGGCCTAGTAAGCTAAGAAATAAATGTGTATATATGTGGATATACATAATATCAAAGATAATTTGGAATAAACTCTAAGGTGTTGAGTTTTGATTTTCCCTGAAGTGTGATGTAAAAACCTAAGTAAAATAATTTTTTGAACTTTTAAGTGAGAGAAATTTGGAATTTGAAGAGAGAATTCAAATTTGAGTAAGGTTAATGGGATTAAATTGAATTTAACTTAGAAGAAGTTAAATAAGTTTGAATGAACAACCTGAATTGGAAATTTCAAGATGAAATTAAAATTTAACTTAGGGAAGTTAAATGGGTTAATTTGGAAGGGAGTTATGTGAGATCTCAAAGAGGGTTTGAGTTCTGGGAATGTGTGATGAATGCTATTGATGGATGTTTTATATAGTGGAAATTAGGGAGGCATCCCTATCATACTTTCATATTGTAAAGCGGGTCCCTGTCAAAGTTTCATTGTAAAGCGGGTCCCTGTTTTCTGGAAATGAAGAAAAATTATTGCTGAAATGTTAGCAACTTTTATAAATAAGTGCTGATATTTCAGCAACTATCTGTGTCAAAGTTTTATTGTAAAAGCAAAGAAAAATTATTGCTGAAATGTCAGCAACTTTTATAAATAAGTGCTGATATTTCAGCAACTTTCATAAACTGTGTTCATAGTGTACATAAATGTTGCTGAAATATCAGCAACTTTTATAAATAAGTGTTGATATTTCAGCAACTTTCATACACTATGTTCACAGTGTACAGAAATGTTGCGGAAATGTAAGCAACTTTTATAAAATGTTGCATCATGCTCTGCAATAATCGTGAATAAAAAATAGGGACCTAATTTACACTGAAATTTAGTGAAGGACTTTTCGTGAATTTTGAAACTTAATAAGGACCTGTGCCAAAAGTACCCTTTTAAATAAATTGGATGTTTATTTACTATTGGCTTATCCTAATATCATCCTGTTGTTATCCATAACTTATGAACTATGAATTGAGTTGTTTGAAATGGATTGAGATAATCTATATATCCATTACAAAGATTAAGTGGAAATAAAGTCTTATTTTGAAGTTAATTAAAAGATTTTGATTTTTGGAATAAAAGTTGAAATAGAGAAATGTAATCATTTTGGACTTAAGATTTGAATGTTTAAGATTAATTGAAACTGAATTGCTGAAAATTGATTTCAAATTTGAATTTGGGTCATAAATTGGGTTTCAAAGGTTAAATTGTTTAAAAAGGATTTAAATTATTATTTGAACCAAGAAATAAGTTTATGTGGAAGTAAAGGTAATTTAAAATGAAATTCTGAAATTTGGACTCAGAATTAAATTGTTTAAAAACTTTAAAAATAAAGGTTAATTTGGTTTAGGTTAAACCAATATTTGAAAATTTAACTCGAATTTATATAATTCGAGATGTTTTAAAGTGAGACTGAATTTGAAGTTGGTTCAAATTGAAATTTGATTGGAATAAATTGGAATTGTAATTAAAGTTGAATAGTTTCAAATTCAAATAGAATTTGATTTGAATTTGGGAAGAAATCGAGGATAATTAAACTTGAATTGGGATTGAATAAATTTAATGGGATGGAAAGTGATTGAAAATGGATATTGGAATTGAGATTTATTCAAATTGGAATTGAAATAAATTGAAATTGAAACTGGTTCAATTTGAAATTTATTTGAATTAATTGAGATTGAAACCGAAGTTGAATAAAGTTAAATTTGGAGTAGGAATTAAAGTTGTTTAAATTGATTTGGGATTGAATCAATGTTAAGAAAGTGGAAATTTAAAATTGAATTGATTGGAATAAAGCTTGGGTAGTGGAACAGTTTGGCTCTGGAACTATTTTCAAACAAATTATTTTAATATACGTTTTTTTAAATCTATTTTTTCCAAGCTACTTATTATGTAACGACCCAGAAATAATATTAATTGAAATTTGAATATTTAATTGATTGTAAATATTTATAAGTGAAATTAATAATTTGAATAAATTAAATTCAAATATCTGGATTTAATTGGATAATTAAATCGATAATTAAATAGTGAAATTCCAGAAATAATTGAAATCTGGATTAAATGTGATTGAAAATGATTTATAAAGTTATATTAAATCATATTGAAGTTATAGGGATGTTATAGAACTTTTAAAATTGAATTAAAAGTTAATCTGTGAAAATTGAATATTTTAATATTTAATCGACTAGTTAAAATAGTCATTTTTCAAACAGTCTTGGATTTCGACGAAACTAGTTTCATCATATCCGTAATGTGATATTTTTGTATGGTTTCAAATTTCGTGTCAATCGGATGTACCGTTTGTCCGGGGCAAGCCAAAACGCATCGAAATCGATTTAATTTAGATTGATCGTTTAAATTCATAACTCGCACAGACGATCAAATTAGCTTCCGAAACCTGTTCCATTGTGTCCGGAACGTGGGATAAACCCCAGAAACGCCAGTTACCACACGTAAATCGGAGTTCAGAAAAACCGGATTGAATAGTGTTTGAGAAAATTTCTATATAAGCACCTCAACAATTCATTTTTGCAAAAATAAACAACCCTAGGGTTTCAAAATGCTCCAGCCGCCTCTATAGCAATCAATGGCCGAAAAGCAACCATCTTCTTCCTCGATCCTCTCTTAATCCACAAACTAATTTCAAAAACGTTTAACTACAACTTTGTAGAGCGTATCAAGCTCTATATTCTCAACGGTCAAGATCGAGATTCAAGCTTTGGATCAATGGCAATTCGAGTTTGAAGTGCTGCCGTTCACATGCAATTCTAGGGAGCAAGGGGAGGCCGAGCTCGAAGCCCTTCAGGCCGAGTAGGGAGTTCGTTAAGGCGGTTTGATTGGCACCATCTGATCGGAGGATAGTCGACGTTTGTGGGTTGCGTGATTAGGGTTAGGGCCGGCAAAATTGGGTTGTTCGAACGTGTATTCACCTGGGAAGAAGGTGAACGCGTATGTGGCCGTGATCTGCAGAAGAAAACGTGCGGCCCAGATTAATTTGTGGGTTTAAATTAAAATAAAACGTGTAATTTATTTATTTAAATTCGTGTTAACTTCTAAATGCCGTAACTTTGTCATACATCATCAGAAAATTACGAAACAAAATGCGTTGGAATCGTATGGTCGAGCACTACGCGATGGAACTGGATTGGAGTCGATGGGAGTCAATGAAAATTTTGGATAAAATTAAACGTCTGTTTAATTTTATTCGAAATAAAACGCTGAAACTGAACTGAAATCAAGGTGAGAACTTCTCACTCAATCGAACAGTTTCGATGTTTATTTTAAATAGTTAGATTTAAAATTGCCTGAATGTATGTCTGAATGATGATTATTATCTATTGATTGATTGAAATAGACATTATACGCCGTTATTAAGCGGAGGTTAATTATTAAAAACATATACCGCGATAATTTCACATTGAAGTGAAATTGGTATTATATATGTATATAGCAATATATACATATTGGCATATGTATATATTGGATTTGTTGATTTCCCGCATTGTATAGCGGATGAGACCCTATTGCGCCGCATAATAGCGGATAATATTTATTAAACCCATATACCGCGATATTCCGTACTGGAGCGGAATTGGTATTGTGCTAACATCTTTGGATGCAGGGGGACAGGTTGGAGGGATCCAACTGGATTCCTCAACTGCATTGATTTATTTACAGATATTATTGTATATTCTGTTGTCATATCGATATATGATGTTTGGATGCCGTGATTGATTATTGGGTGCTGTTGCATCATTGGATCCATTTTTGAAGTTGGAAAAATAATGATTTTTAAATTAAAAGAATTTTAAACTGATTTTTGAAATAAATAGTTGATTTATTTATAAAATGGTTTAAATTGAGATTTTTGAATTATTTCAAACGGTTTATATAAAAGATGTATAAAATTTGATATTTTATAAATTATGAATACTGGAATTATAAAACGAGTTTTTATAAGTGTTAAAATGGAAAAATGTATTTCATAAGTGAACAGAATTTATAGATTTATAAATTATGAAGTTATAAAATGAATAGATTTTGTAAAATAAAAGATTTATAAGTAATTATCTTATAAATTGGATTTTGGCACTTAAAATGGGATATGGACAAAATTTGTTAATAAAGTGATTTTATAATTGAAGTTGTTATAAAATATAAATGGAATTTATGAACGTTGTTTTATAAATCCAAAACAAATTGAATTTAATAAATTAAACATAGAAGTTTAATAAAGGAGATATATTCGTGATTTTGGACAGCGAATTATCCTTTAAGTTGAATGATGTAATAATAAGAGTTTGGTTAGGAATTTTATTCACGATTTTGGATAGTGGATAATTCTTTAAATAAAACGTGCAGAAACGTTAACTTTGTTAACAAATTATATTCATGATTTTGGACAGTGAATATATTATTAAATAAAACGGAGATGTTTTGGAGAATTGATATTACGAAATGAAGTAATTGTTTTAAAAGATGTTTTAAAACGTGTTAAGTATCGAAAACATAGATTTCAACATTCATTGTTGAAATAGATGTTTCGAGAAATAAGGAAATGGTGGACTATAACACTGTTGTTATAGTAAATGGTTTCCGAAAGGAATATTTTGTGTAGTATTGGGATTTATATATATCTATCTAAATTTCGAATCCCTATACTAGTGATTTTGAGTCGTTGTAATGATGTTTTACGTAACATTCATTTTGACTCAAATAGATTTCCTTAAAGAATGAAATATATACTTAATCTTGATTTAAGTATATTGAATATTTTCAAATGTTGAAAATAAATAGATTTGTGAAATACTTATTTTTAAATAAGTATGGAAATGCTTTTCCAATATGAAATGAAAAGTTTGAAATTTTATCTTTTAAAGATAATTTGAAAAGTGAATATTTGAAATTAGTTTCAAATGGTTAAGTGTGGAAAATTTTATATCTTGTAAAGATATTTTTGGAGATTAAATAATTTGGAAAATTATTTGGAATCTGATGATGTTGTGCATCTTTATTGATAGTTAAATAACCGACTATCAATATTTACCCTTGAATGGGCATTTGTTGTGAATTGGATGACTTTGAATGCCACACTTATTTTTGAATAAGCGCTCACTATTCGGGTTAGCCGGGAAAGGACCATGGGGTCGTATAACCCATTCTGAATATGTGATACGTCATTATGGACTGCATTTGATGACCGGTGTTGAAGACCGAATATTTTTGAAAACGGAAGGATTACCGTCGAGTTACTCTACATCGACTGATCTTCGATTTAGAGGTTTTATCACCCTTAGTGACGGGAAGTCCGGACGTGATTGAAAATTATCCGGAATTGCAAGTGCTTCGTGAGAAGTGCCTTCGGTTCTGTTCGATCCCGAAACAGACTTGTATGGATTGTGTGCCTGACGTTACAGATTGAGATATAAAGCTGATTTCTTTCAAATACATTTCTGTTGGTGGCGGAGAATTTATTCTTTTAGCTTAACACCCTTCTCTGAGATGTACGAGCTCAGAGGTTATGTAGTTGAAATTTATCAGCGATATGCTCCCAATTTGGTAATATGACATGCTGAGTGTTGCTGTGTGATGATCAGTGTTTGATCATTTGTGATATGATCATTTGTTTGATCATTTATCTTTGTGATCATAGGTTGATCATTTGTTGACCCAAGGCATGGCTTTGTGAACAAAGCGTAGCTTTGTGGACGAGACTTCGTCGGACCTCACACCCCGGAAATGGTCAAAACAGGAAGGATGCGGCAAGGTTCTAGGGAGTAGCGCCCCTTAGTGTATGTCATTCCTTCTGGATAGAGGTGGTATCATGGTATGGAGCCCAGATATTTAACCTATGTTGATGCTGTGAGTTTATTACTTTGTGGTTGTTGGAAATCGAGGATCCTTGGGAAGATCGGTTACGATCGGGGGATGGCATACGCGTGTCAGTAGTTACCTATTTTTGCAGAGGTAACTCGGCCTTGTGTTGGCAGAGATCTAACCGTAATGTTAGGTTATTTCTCGTGGCGTCTTTCCAGAGGCCTTCCTTCGTGGCATAGGAATTTCCTTGGCCTGACTATTTGTTGGAAATCCAAAGAAACAATACGTGACATGTACGGTTTTAGTTGTATTACCTGCTATGGAATGTGGCGGTAACCTGCTATTGAACATAGTAGCTATAGTAGGCATAAGTGCGAAATGTCTATGCTGGCTAAGATTTATATTATACTTTCAAAAAGTTTTCTACACTATGCACTAATAATAATATCAAAAAATGATTTGATTTTGCGTAGTAAGAATCTTTGTCTATCATAAGAAGAAATCTCCTCCAATTCTGCGTTTGCATTGTGTGTGTGGCGGGAGGTCTTATGGTAGTCTCATTTTCCAAAAGCATTGCGAATTGACTTTAAAAATTATCCTGTTGTTTGTTTTAAAGATAAACTGTTTTAAGTTCTCACACCAGTCACCATGACTGACCTGGAGTTTATTGTTTCCTTCCTAAACTCTGGGTGCCCACCAATTTCCACACGGGCAGTCTAGAGTTAGGTTATCAGGTCATTTTGGATTCGGGATGCTGTGGAGCTTAGTGGCGAGTTGGATGGTGAGACGTACCACTTGTATACGATATTAGTTATTCCGCTGTGTATTCTGTATGATGACAAGTTTATATAACTGTCCAATGTTGTATTGTTGTTGTAAACTCTAATGATGATGTAATGTATAAAATGATATAATTCTTTGATTTAAAGATTATTCATTTATTTATTATATGTTGTTCCGCTGCGAATGTGAGATTCTGATATTGTTTCTGTTTCTGTTGTTCTTCTTTTCTTTTTCTTCTATCTTCTTCCTCTTCTACCCTTTTCTTTTTTTCTTAAACCCATGACATTTCGGGTTTTCGGCATTCGATTGCTCGGCAGTCGATAAAGTGAGTATCGATGTCGAATTTTCGAAAGTCGAAAATTTTCGGGACGTTACATCTGGTATCAGAGCATATGGTTAAGCGACAACCCTGCTCTGTTGGGTGTTACTCATTAGAGATAGAGTCAGTAGTACTCTAGAATGAGTTGAGTGTAATAATAGATACGAGCGCGTATTTGTTAGTTAATATAAAATTGTTTTATATTATGATGATTGGTTTGTTGAGTGGTATATGGATTCTAGTCGGTATTGTCCGTACAACTCTATCGATAGGGATCTCTAAACACTTGAATAGAACAATTCGGCACGATATTGTTTTAAATTAGGTAAATGAAATAATTTTACCTCGATTATATTTTATATATAAAGAAATAATTTTTCGGAGATTATTAAAGTGTATATGAATTGATTGTTAAGTTGTTTGAATAAGTTAAATAAAACAACAATTGTGAAAGAGAAAATTGTATAAGCAATGAATTATAATGTATGAAGTTATAATTAAAATGATATATAATTGTAAAATAATCTTATATATTGATAGTGAAATTATATAAGTAAAATTTTTGTAAAGGTGATTTATGATTTAAAATAAAATTCCAGAGAAGTGTTTTAAAAGGATTTGATATTTTGGAAAATTGTTTTGAAGAGATGAAGGCTCTAAACTCTTTTCGGTCCCTGGAAAATAATTCCGATGATGACTGCGGCATCATTGGTGTTCATTTTCGGGTTTCCAAAAGAGGGATTGCTGCCAGATTATTTTAAATGAAAGTTGTTTGGAAAATTTGGATTTGGTTTTAAAAATTTAAAGGATAATTTGAATTGATTTCAAAAATGATTTTGAAAGGTTGAATATAAGTTGTATAACTAATAAAGTGAGAAAATGTAAGTGAACTAATGTGAATGTAAACTAATTGAATTTGAACGAATGAATATTAGTAAAATCCAATGTTAGCAATCGAATGTGATTAAATTGGAAACCAATTCATTGAATATTAATGAGAAGTGAATTTATATTGATTTGGTTATGAAGTTGTTGAATGTTTATTGGATGATGGTTGCATTGTTGCTTTTGAATGCATTTCTATATTGGCACATGTAGTTGTTATGTTGTTATATGATGTATATCGATATTATTTTCTATATACATGTTCTCATTTGGTTAATTGAGTGTTTAGTAGGTGCGGATGGCGTTTGCTTCGCATTTGGAGCTCGCTTTCGCGCTATATTAGTCGTATACGCTCGCTAATAATATATAAGGTACATATCTCGGATTAAATATCGTACTTTTACACTTTTTTCCTTACGGGATGCCTCATCACTTGATGAGATGTATATTTGTGATATATATACACTGTCATTTTTTTTCGGATCGAGCCGCGCAAAGGAGGCTATGGCGAAATTTTCTAAAAATTTAAGGCGTTAGAATATTTTTGAGAAAATTGGAAAATAAGTAAATTTTGGAAAACTTAGTAAAGTTGTTGAAAGAAGTTTAACTATGGATTTTGGAAAAGTTAAACACTTAAGAGATTTGTAAATCTAATTTTGAACGGTTTGTTTTGGAAAGTTAATAGATTTTGTATCTTCTTCTTACTTGGTAATTTCGAGGACGAAATTCTTTTAAGGGGGGAAGTTTGTAACGACCCAGAAATAATATTAATTGAAATTTGAATATTTTATTGATTGTAAATATTTATAAGTGAAATTAATAATTTGAATAAATTAAATTCAAATATCTGGATTTAATTGGATAATTAAATCGATAATTAAATAGTGAAATTCCAGAAATAATTGAAATTTGGATTAAATGTGATTGAAAATGATTTATAAAGTTATATTAAATCATATTGAAGTTATAGGGATGTTATAGAACTTTTAAAATTGAATTAAAAGTTAATCTGTGAAAATCGAATATTTTAATATTTAATCGACTAGTTAAAATAGTCATTTTTCAAACAGTCTTGGATTTCGACGAAACCAGTTTTATCGGATCCGTAATGTGATATTTTTGTATGGTTTCAAATTTCGTGTCAATCGGATGTAACGTTTGTCCGGTGCAAGCCAAAACGCATCGAAATCGGTTTAAATCGGTTTAATTTAAATTGATCGTTTAAATTCATAACTCGCACAGACGATCGAATTAGCTTCCGAAACCTATTCCATTGTGTCCGGAACGCGGGATAAACCCCAGAAATGCCAGTTACCGCGCGTAAATTGGAGTTCGGAAAAACCGGATTGAATAGTGTTTGAGAAAATTTCTATATAAGCACATCAACAATTCATTTTTGCAAAAATAAACAACCCTAGGGTTTCAAAATGCTCCAGCCGCCTCTATAGCAATCAATGGCCGAAAAGCATCCATCTTCTTCCTCGATCCTCTCTTAATCCACAAACTAATTTCAAAAACGTTCAACTACAACTTTGTAGAGCGTATCAAGCTCTATATTCTCAACGGTCAAGATCGAGATTCAAGCTTTGGATCAATGGCAATTCGAGTTTGAAGTGCTGCCGTTCACACGCAATTCTAGGGAGCAAGTGGAGGCCGAGCTCGAAGCCCTTCAGGCCGAGTAGGGAGTTCGTCAAGGCGGTTTGATTGGCACCATCTGATCGGAGGATAGTCGACGTTTGTGGGTTACGTGATTAGGCTTAAGGCCGGCAAAATTGGGTTGTTCGAACGTGTATTCACCTGGGAAGAAGGTGAACGCGTATGTGGCTGTGATCTGCAGAAGAAAACGTGCGGCCTAGATTAATTTGTGGGTTTAAATTAAAATAAAACGTGTAATTTATTTATTTAAATTCGTGTTAACTTCTAAATGTCGTAACTTTGTCATACATCATCAGAAAATTACGAAACAAAATGCGTTGGAATCGTATGGTCGAGCACTACGCGATGGAACTGGATTGGAGTCGATGGGAGTTAATGAAAATTTTGGATAAAATTAAACGTCTGTTTAATTTTATTCGAAATAAAACGCTGAAACTGAACTGAAATCAAGGTGAGAACTTCTCACTCAATCGAACAGTTTCGATGTTTATTTTAAATAGTTAGATTTAAAATTGCCTGAATGTATGTTTGAATGATGATTATTATCTATTGATTGATTGAAATAGACATTATACGCCGTTATTAAGCGGAGGTTAATTATTAAAAACATATACCGCGATAATTTCACATTCAAGTGAAATTGGTATTATATATGTATATAGCAATATATACATATTGGCATATGTATATATTGGATTTGTTGATTTCCCGCATTGTATAGCGGATGAGACCCTATTGCGCCGCATAATAGCGGATAATATTTATTAAACCCATATACCGCGATATTCCGTACTGGAGCGGAATTGGTATTGTGCTAACATCTTTGGATGCAGGGGGACAAGTTGGAGGGATCCAACTGGATTCCTCAACTGTATTGATTTATTTACAGATATGATTGTATATTCTGTTGTCATATCGATATATGATGTTTGGATGCCGTGATTGATTATTGGGTGTTGTTGCATCATTGGATCCATTTTTGAAGTTGGAAAAATAACGATTTTTAAATTAAAAGAATTTTAAACTGATTTTTGAAATAAATAGTTGATTTATTTATAAAATGGTTTAAATTGAGATTTTTGAATTATTTCAAACGGTTTATATAAAAGATGTATAAAATTTGATATTTTATAAATTAAGAATACTGGAATTATAAACGAGTTTTTATAAGTGTTAAAATGGAAAAATGGATGTGACGACCGCCCATGACCCCTGCACTGAACCTAGAGAAAGTGCGCTGTAAAGTGTGCCAGGCGACCATGGATGATTGTCAGGGTAAATTAAAAACAACAGGATCTATCGTATTACTCACAGCGCATGGACAAAATACAATAGAATATATATATATAGTGAAGCTTCACAGAATGGAATCTCATCAATAAAACTTCATAATAGTTGGATACAAACATCTGAATAGTCAATACATCAAGCCTCACTACAATCACTCAGAGAATACAAAACAGCGGAACATCCAGTACATATAATAAGAAAGAAACAATATGCAATACTCCAGCTCGTCTTCGATATCAGCACCGTGGAAAGCTAGAACAGCACCTGTCACCTGCTACCTAGTCTGCCCGTCCCAAAATGGACGAACAGCCCAAGGCAATAAGAATTAAAACATAAAGCCTTGAGTCAGACAACAGTCTTAGTGAGCAGTAAATTAACTAACAACATACCAAAAGAGCATAAAGGAAAAGGAATAGGAATACAACCCTCCCACTCCAACCTCAATCTACAGTGATAGCCCCCAGACACACACTAAGCAGAAGCAAACATAGCAGAGCATACAATTTAAAGTAAAGCAATTATCACTCGAGTCAAGGGCGATGTTTTCCAAGCACAAACCCCCAAGGCCTAAACCAAGATCAGATAAGCACCCAGAAAATACCGCTCTTGAGACCGAATGACGATACAACCAAACATCCATGGCTCTGGCTATCACTATTATCATTGCTTCGATATCACCGTTAATTGAATGACCGACACATTCTTTCAGTCGTCCGTCAAGGGCTAATGGTAACCCCGGTTCTAGACATAACTCCCGCACGTCATCGTGACCCGTGCCTAGGACTATCGAATCTGCCCAGAGTACTCGACCATCAACAGTTGGTCGTTGGGACTATCGAATCTGCCCAAACGTACTCTTGCTTAGAGCATGCTAGAACCTTCAACAACGATGAGACCCAAGCCTCCTAGTCATCCTCCTTGACGACCATTCTCATATCCATCCATTATCCTCAACTCGAACCATTTCACCGAGTTATCAACATGCTTGGAATGATCCCGTCTGAATTAAACCAAGTCTTCATCAAATGATGCCTCGCTTCATCACATCCTCGCAAAGCCTCATTCCAACATCACATCATCAAATCTATGCATAAGAGCTTCATCATCCCGCTACATATGCCACGAGCAGCTTTTCCAATTCAAGAGCCTTTCCCTTAGCCTTTGAATCATCTTTGGTCTAAATCAAATCATCAATTATCTAATTCATAGCAATCAACCATGTCAAACATTAATCCAAACAATCAAGCATTCAAATATGATCTAAGTAGACAATTATCACAATAATGGCAATTTCGTAATTAAAGAGTTGAAAGTCTAACAAGCATGAAAACATGAACAATATCTCTATAATTTTGATGAATGAACTTGCATAGGTTAACATGAAATAAAATGGTTGTCAAATCATCATAAACTATGGATCTACATGGATCTACACTTAGGTTTACAAAAATGCATGGAAATCACTATTTTAACACCAAATCAAGCCAACAACCCGATATACTCCTTTGGATCCGTGTGAGAGATAATCACCACTCACCAAATCACCTAAACAACCTCAAATCTACACGCTTTAGATCTGGACAGCGAAGGATCAAGCTTGATCTATCACGAATCTGCTTCAAACGATGAAATCTCACTTCAAAGGATGAAGATCTTCAATCTAAGCTCTTGAATCTTCAATTTAATCTTCGATATGGATGGAAGGAATCACTAGATTAGAGTGGAGAAAGAAGTGAAGAAGTGTAGAAGTCGAGCTCTCAAAATGGCAGCACTTCGTCGCTTCAAAATCCGGATCCCAAAAATGAAGCCAACCCCTTCTATTTATAGCTGAAAAACCCCTAACTCGGCCGTCTCCATAAGTCGTCTCCGACTTATCTCCCTCCGACTTACGACCTATCGACTTAGCAGAGGCTCCGACTTAACAGCTCTACCGAGTTACGCCTTAACAACATAATAACTACGACATAACGCTATACCGACCTACGACTTATAACATAGCAGCTTTGCCGATCTATCAGGATAAGACTCAACTCCTAAGTCGTCTATGTCTTATGTCGGCCACTACCTTAACTCGGTCACGACTCAACTGAGTTACAACTTAACTTCTAGACTTAGGTCGCTCACATCCTATCTCCAAACTCCTAAGTCGTTAACTCGGTCAGCCGACTTAACACTTAACTCAAAACCTTAAGTCGTCTACAATCCTAAGTCGTCTCAACCGATCTAACACTTAACCAGTCTACAAAGTTGTCAGCTACACTTCCTTAACTCGGTTAATTCCTTAAGTCGGCCACCCGTCCCAGACTTATTACTTAACTCGTCCAAACCGACATAGGACTTAACAAAATCTGCCAAAATCTGAAACGACTTAAAAATGCTGAAAATTCCAGATTTTAACGAACTTTTTGATCCGTAAATATACGGGTCGTTACATTCTCTCCCCCTTAGGAATTTCGCCTCCAAAATTCCAAACAACCAAGGCAATCAAAGACTATTCTGCATGCCTACCAATCATAGTATTCAACAAACCATGCATCCAATTCTAGCTTAGCATGCAGAATTCTAAAACTAGAACAAGTTATAATATCGTGAGATGACACGACACCTTAGGGCCATACCTCGAAGAGTTCAGGATGAGCTGCCTTCATCCTCTCTTCCACCTCCCACGTGCAGTCGTTATCATCATCACTCCATTGTATCTTGAGCAACTTAACTGCCTTCCTCCTAAGCTGTTTCGTGTCGGTTTTCACAACACGAAGCGGCTTACGAGGTCTTCTATCGACTGGATCAACTTCAAAGTCTTCACAGCTATCAGCAGAAACCACTGCATTCGAGTCGTGCACATACTTCCGTAGATATGATACATGAAATACATTGTGCACACTCGACATCTTCTCTGGTAACTCCAATCTATAAGCGAGTTTCCCAATTCGCTCGATGATCGGGAATGGTCCAACAAATCTCGGAGTCAATTTTCCTTTCTTCCCGAATCGAATAACATTTTCCAATGGAGAAATCTTCACAAAAACCATATCACCTACGTCGAATTCCAAATCCTTACGACGCTTATCGGCATAACTTTTCTAACGGTCTTGGGCTGCCTTCATTCGTTGCCGAATGATCTCTATACAATCCGAAGTCTGTCGAATCATCTCTGGCCCAAGTATCGGCTTTTCTCCGGTCTCTAACCAACATGTCGGAGAGTTACACGGTCTTCCATACAATGCCTCATACGGTGCCATACCAATGCTTGACTGGTAACTGTTATTATATGAAAATTCCACCAAATGAAGATGATCTTCCCATGCTCCTCCGAAATCCAAAACACAAGCTCTAAGAAGATCTTCCAAAACTCGGTTGACTCTCTCGGTCTGACCATCTGTTTGAGGGTGATAAGCTGTACTCAAACACAACTCGGTTCCCAAAACTTCCTGGAAGCTCTTCCAAAATCCACTAGTGAACAATGGATCTCGATCGCTCACTATACTCTTCGGAATACCATGGAATCGAACTATCCACTTAACATACAACTCAGCCAACTTTGATGCAGTCCTAGTCGATCGAACAGGAATGAATCTCGCACTCTTAGTCAGACGATCTACGATAACCCAAATCCCTTCATTTCCCGTTCTTGTTCTAGGCAATCCATCAATAAAATCCATCGACACTTGCTCCCACTTCCATGTAGGAACTTCTAATGGCTGAAGCAATCCACTTGGCTTCTTCTGTTCATCCTTTACCAACTGGCAGTTCATACACTTGGAAATAAAATTTCCAACATCTTTCTTCATACCTTCCCAGTAGTAGGTCCTCTTCATATCCCGATACATCTTGTTTCCACCTGGATGAATCGTCAACTTCGAGTGATGACTTTCCTTCAGAACTTCACTTCTCAATTCATCTATATCGGGAACAACTAGTCGTCCTTGTTTTCGAAGCCAACCCTCTCGATCGACCTCGAATCCTTTATCCTTCTCTGGGTCCAATCCAGATTCCAAATCACGGATAATCTTGACAAGCTTATCGTCTTGCTTTTGGCTCTCGCTAATTCTTTCCACAAGAGTTGGTCTTATCGATAAGTTTGCCAACATCTCAGGTTCCAATTCGCATCTGGGCCTGAAGTCAAAACCAGCTAAATACTCGAGACTCTTCCATTCTGAAAACATGGCTCCCAATCCTGCAGGTCTTCGACTTAACGCATCTGCCACTGCGTTAACTTTTCCCAGAGTATAAGCTATACCAAAATCATATGATGCCAAAAACTCTAGCCAACGTTGCTGCCGAAGATTCAAATCCTTTTGGGAGAAAAGATACTTCAACGACTTATGATCTGTAAACAACTCGAATCGAACTCCCAGTAGATAATGTCTCCACATCTTCAGAGCAAAAACAATCGCCGCCAACTCCAAATCATGAGTCGGGTAATTCCTTTCATGCGGCTTCAGTTGTCGACTCGCATAAGCAACAACTTTATCCCTCTGCATCAGTACTGCTCCAAGTCCAGTACCACATGCGTCGGTGTAAACCACCATCTCATCATTCCCACTTGGAATAGTCAAAACAGGAGCACTCGTCAATCGCTCTTTCAGGATTCTGAAAGCTTGCTCACACTTATCTTCCCATCTGAACACTAGGTTCTTTTTCGTCAATCCTGTTAACGGTGCAGCCACCTTGGAGAAGTCTTTGATAAACCGTCTATAATATCCTGCTAATCCAAGAAAACTTCTCACATCAGATGCATTCTTAGGTCTAACCCAATCCTGGATTGCTGCCACCTTAGCGAGATCAACCGCTATTCCATTTCCAGAAATCACATGGCCTAAGAACCTCACTTCGCTCTTCCAGAAGTGACACTTCGAAAACTTAGCCTTCAGCTGATGTTTCCGTAAGATCTCCAAAACAATACGCAAGTGCGTCTTGTGCTCTTCTTCAGTTCTGGAATAAATCAGAATATCATCCACGAACACAAGTACGAACTTGTTCAACTGATCTCTGAACACTCTATACATAAGATCCACAAAATATGCTGGCGCGTTAGTCAATCCAAACGGCATTACCAGCCACTCAAAGAAACCGGATGGTGTCCTAAAAGCAGTCTTCGGCACACTATCCTTTGCCACTCTCAACTGGTGAAATCCCGTTGCCAAATCCATCTGAGAAAACACCTTCGCTCCGTGAAGCTGATCAAACAAGTCATCTATTCTCGGCAATGGATACTTGTTCTTCTTAGTCACCTTATTCAGCTCACGGTAATCCACACACAACCTCAGCGATCCATCCGCTTTAGTAACAAACACAACTGGTGCACCCCATTCGGACACACTACGCCGAATGAATCCTTTCTGTAAAAGGTCATCAACCTGCACCCTCAACTCCTGCTGTTCCCTAGGCGCCATCCGCCTAAGAGGCATCACAACAGGTCTGGCTCCTTCAACTAGATCTATACGAAACTCGATCTCTCTATGCGGCGGTAACCCTTTGACCTCGTCAAAGACATCCTCAAATCCATTAACGATTGGCAACGATGACAGTCCATCTTGTGGAACAACCAGCGAATACATGAAGCTCATGAAGACGCCTTCTTCATGCTTACATCGTATCATAATCTTTCGCCCCTCCACATTCTCGACTGTCACCTCCAAGCTCTCACAATCAACCTTTGCCGCATACTTCCTAAGCCAGTCCATACCCAAAATAATTCCGAACCCCGCAAAGTTCAGAACAAAGCAATCACAAACAAAAGAGCAATCATGACTCGATACAACTAGACCACTGCATATTATACACAAACAAGACGAACCCCCAACTAGATTAGTCACCACCAATGGTCTATCAACAATATCCGGTTCCAAACCCAACCGGTCTACAAGTTCACTACAAACAAATGAATGCGATGCTCCAGTATCAAACAGAACTCTAACTGGAACACCACATAAGAAAAGAGTACCTTGAACCACCACACCCTTTCCTTTCTCTTCAGCGGTAGGAGCTTTCGAAGACGATGGAATAGCTCACAAAGCATAAGCTTGCACGATCTACTTGTCCCTCCTCGGTTCTGGACAATTCTTCCTGAAATGCCCTGGCTTGTCACAGTTGTGACACTTCATCGGTGCCTTTGGATTCTTGCAATCCTTCGAGAAATGGCCCTTCTGCTGACAATTGTAGCAAGTCACCTCGCCTTTCGGCTTCTTCTGGCCATCCCTTCCCTTCTGCTACTGCTGTTTCCTCTTGTTGTTTCCACCCTGCTGTGGTTTAGACTCTCCCCTGGTCACAGCAACATCAGATCCTTCCTTAGGAAACAGACTCTCATGCCTGAGAGCTTTCTCCACAAGCTTCTCAAATGAATCGTCCCAATGATCCACCAACTGCCTCCCAAGATAACTATCCAAGCCTGTCACAAACTTCTCATTCTTCTAATAAGCAGATTCAATATACGACCGGGCATACTTGGACAAAGCTTCGAACTCAGAAACATACTCAAGAACTGGTCTTCCACCTTGCTTGAGCTCCACAAACTTCTTGAACAGAACAGACTTCTGAGCTGTAGAGATGAATTTAGCTTCAAATCTTACTTGGAATTGCTCCCAAGTAATCTCTTCCTCCGGAGTATCAATAGTGATAGAGTTCCACCAATCAGAAGCTCTTCCCTGAAGCTGTCTTGATGCTAACTTCCTCTTAGTTGCATCATCGATCCCCAAATCACCAAAGATCCTTCTAAAAGCATCTATCCACCTCTGGACTTCAATGGTTGATTCTGTTCCCAAGAAAACCTTTCCTCCAAGAGTAGTGTAGTCCTTACACAACTTAGCAAAATCCACCGGTTTTGGAGTTTGAACTTGAACTCCAACATCCACCGATGGCCCCGGAGCTGGCATCCTTCTCATGATCGAAGTCATCATAGCTTCGAACATAGCAGCCTAATCAGAAGCCCCTTCAGTAGCACGGCCTTCCCTAGCAGCTGGTCTCCCTCTTCGACTCATTCTCAATATCTATAAAAAGGAATGATCAGAACCTCTTAGAGAAACAACTGCATAAAGGATTCAAACTCTACTAATCTACTATATTATATATAGTAGTCATCCATCAAAATTACAATTACGTCTCTCATACGTAGTTACGTCAGCGAGCGTTGGGTAAAATCGATTAACCAATGCTCTGATACCAAATGTGACGACCGCCCATGACCCCTGCACTGAACCTAGAGAAAGTGCGCTCTAAAGTGTGCGAGGCGACCATTGATGATTGTCAGGGTAAATTAAAAACAACAGGATCTATCGTATTACTCACAGCGCATGAACAAAATACAATAGAATATATATATAGTGAAGCTTCACAGAATGGAATCTCATCAATAAAACTTCATAATAGTTGGATACAAACATCTGAATAGTCAATACATCAAGCCTCACTACAATCACTCAGAGAATACAAAACAGCGGAACATCCAGTACATATAATAAGAAAGAAACAATATGCAATACTCCAGCTCGTCTTCGATATCAGCACCGTAGAAAGCTAGAACAGCACCTGTCACCTGCTACCTAGTCTACTCGTCCTAAAATGGACGAACAGCCCAAGGCAATAAGAATTAAAACATAAAGCCTTGAGTCAGACAACAGTCTTAGTGAGCAGTAAATTAACTAACAACATACCAAAAGAGCATAAAGGAAAAGGAATAGGAATACAACCCTCCCACTCCAACCTCAATCTATAGTGATAGCCCCCAGACATACACTAAGCAGAAGCAAACATAGCAGAGCATACAATTTAAAGTAAAGCAATTATCACTCGAGTCAAGGGCGATGTTTTCCAAGCACAAACCCCCAAGGCCTAAACAAAGATCAGATAAGCACCCAGAAAATACTGCTCTTGAGATCGAATGACGATACAACCAAACATCCATGAGCCGTCCGTCAAGGGATAATGGTAACCCCGGTTCTAGACATAACTCCCGCACGTCATCGTGACCCGTGCCTAGGACTATCGAATCTGCCCAGAGTACTCGACCATCAACAGTTGGTCGTTGGGACTATCGAATCTGCCCAAACGTACTCTTGCTTAGAGCATGCTAGAACCTTCAACAACGATGAGACCCAAGCCTCCTAGTCATCCTCCTTGACGACCATTCTCATATCCATCCATTATCCTCAACTCGAACCATTTCACCGAGTTATCAACATGCTTGGAATGATCCCGTCTGGATTAAACCAAGTCTTCATCAAATGATGCCTCGCTTCATCACATCCTCGCAAAGCCTCATTCCAACATCACATCATCAAATCTATGCATAAGAGCTTCATCATCCCGCTACATATGCCACGAGCAGCTTTTCCAATTCAAGAGCCTTTCCCTTAGCCTTTGAATCATCTTTGGTCTAAATCAAATCATCAATCATCTAATTCATAGCAATCAACCATGTCAAACATTAATCCAAACAATCAAGCATTCAAATATGATCTAAGTAGACAATTATCACAATAATGGCAATTTCGTAATTAAAGAGTTGAAAGTCTAACAAGCATGAAAACATGAACAATATCTCTATAATTTTGATGAATGAACTTGCATAGGTTAACATGAAATAAAATGGTTGTCAAATCATCAAAAACTATGGATCTACATGGATCTACACTTAGGTTTACAAAAATGCATGGAAATCACTATTTTAACACCAAATCAAGCCAACAACCCGATATACTCCTTTGGATCTGTGTGAGAGATAATCACCACTCACCAAATCACCTAAACAACCTTAAATCTACACGCTTCAGATCTGGACAGCGAAGGATCAAGCTTGATCTATCACGAATCCGCTTCAAACGATGAAATCTCACTTCAAAGGATGAAGATCTTCAATCTAAGCTCTTGAATCTTCAATTTGATCTTCGATATGGATGGAAGGAATCACTAGATTAGAGTGGAGAAAGAAGTGAAGAAGTGTAGAAGTCGAGCTCTCAAAATGGCAGCCTTCGTCGCTTCAAAATCCGGATCCCAAAAATGAAGCCAACCCCTTCTATTTATAGCTGAAAAACCCCTAACTCGGCCGTCTCCATAAGTCATCTCCGACTTATCTCCCTCTGACTTACGACCTACCGACTTAGCAGAGGCTCCGACTTAACAGCTCTACCGAGTTACGCCTTAACAACATAACAACTACGACATAACGCTATACCGACCTACGACTTATAACATAGCAGCTTTGCCGATCTATCAGGATAAGACTCAACTCCTAAGTCGTCTATGTCTTATGTCGGCCACTACCTTAACTCGGTCACGACTCAACTGAGTTACAACTTAACTTCTAGACTTAGGTCGCTCACATCCTATCTCCAAACTCCTAAGTCGTTAACTCGGTCAGCCGACTTAACACTTAACTCAAAACCTTAAGTCGTCTACAATCCTAAGTCGTCTCAACCGATCTAACACTTAACCAGTCTACAAAGTTTTCAGCTACACTTCCTTAACTCGGTTAATTCCTTAAGTCGGCCACCCATCCCAGACTTATTACTTAACTCGTCCAAACCGACATAGGACTTAACAAAATCTGCCAAAATCTGAAACGACTTAAAAATGCTGAAAATTCCAGATTTTAACGAACTTTTCGATCCGTAAAAATACGGGTCGTTACAATGGATTTCATAAGTGAACAAAATTTATAGATTTATAAATTGTGAAGTTATTAAATGAATAGATTTTGTAAAATAAAAGATTTATAAGTAATTATCTTATAAATCGGATTTTGGCACTTAAAATGGGATATGGACAAAATTTGTTAATAAAGTGATTTTATAATTGAAGTTGTTATAAAATATAAATGGAATTTATGAACGTTGTTTTATAAATCCGAAAGAAATTGAATTTAATAAATTAAACATAGAAGTTTAATAAAGGAGATATATTCGTGATTTTGGACAGCGAATTATCCTTTAAGTTGAATGATGTAATAATAAGAGTTTGGTTAGGAATTTTATTCATGATTTTGGATAGTGGATAATTCTTTAAATAAAACGTGCAGAAACGTTAACTTTGTTAACAAATTATATTCACGATTTTGGACAGTGAATATATTATTAAATAAAACGGAGATGTTTTGGAGAAGTGATATTACGAAACGAAGTAATTGTTTTAAAAGATGTTTTAAAACGTGTTAAGTATCGAAAACATAGATTTCAACATTCATTGTTGAAATAGACGTTTCGAGAAATAAGGAAATTTTGGACTATAACACTGTTGTTATAGTAAATGGTTTCCGAAAGGAAATATTTTGTGTAGTATTGGGATTTATATATATCTATCTAAATTTCGAATCCCTATACTAGTGATTTTGAGTCGTCGTAACGATGTTTTACGTAACATTCGTTTTGACTCAAATAGATTTCCTTAAAGAATGAAATATATACTTAATCTTGATTTAAGTATATTGAATATTTTCAAATGTTGAAAATAAATAGATTTGTGAAATACTTATTTTTAAATAAGTATGGAAATGCTTTTCCAATATGAAATAAAAGGTTTGAAATTTTATCTTTTAAAGATAATTTGAAAAGTGAATATTTGAAATTAGTTTCAAATGGTTAAGTGTGGAAAATTTTATATCTTTTAAAGATATTTTTGGAGATTAAATAATTTGGAAAATTATTTGGAATCTGATGATGTTGCGCATCTTTATTGATAGTTAAATAATCGACTATCAATATTTACCCTTGAATGGGCATTTGTTGTGAATTGGATGACTTTGAATGCCACACTTATTTTTGAATAAGTGCTCACTATTCGGGTTAGCCGGGAAAGGACCATGGGGTCGTATAACCCATTCCGAATATGTGATACGTCGTTATGGATTGCATTTGATGACTGGTGTTAAAGACCGGATATTTTTGAAAACGGAAGGATTACCGTCGAGTTACTCTACATCGACTGATCTTCGATTTAGAGATTTTATCACCCTTAGTGACGGGAAGTCCGGACGTGATTGAAAATTATCCGGAATTGCAAGGGCTTCGTGAGAAGTGCCTTCGGTTCTGTTCGATCCCGGAACAGACTTGTATGGATTGTGTGCCTGACGTTACAGATTGAGATATAAAGCTGATTTCTTTCAAATACATTTCTGTTGGTGGCGGAGAATTTATTCTTTTAGCTTAACACCCTTCTTTGAGACGTACGGGCTAAGAGGTTATGTAGTTGAAATTTATCAGCGATATGCTCCCAATTTGGTAATGTGACATGCTGAGTGTTGCTGTGTGATGATCAGTGTTTGATCATTTGTGATATGATCATTTGTTTGATCATTTATCTTTGTGATCATAGGTTGATCATTTGTTGACCCAAGGCATGGCTTTGTGAACAAAGCGTAGCTTTGTGGATGAGACTTCGTCGGACCTCACACCCCGGAAATGGTCAAAACAGGAAGGATGCGGCAAGGTTCTAGGGAGTAGCGCCCCTTAGTGTATGTCATTCCTTCTGGATAGAGGTGGTATCATGGTATGGAGCCCAGATATTTAACCTATGTTGATGCTGCGAGTTTATTACTTTGTGGTTGTTGGAAATCGAGGATCCTCGGGAAGATCGGTTACGATCGGGGGATGGCATACGCGTGTCAGTAGTTACCTATTTTTGCAGAGGTAACCCGGCCTTGTGTTGGCAGAGATCTAACCGTAATGTTAGGTTATTTCTCGAGGCGTCTTTCCAGAGGCCTTCCTTCGTGGCATAGGAAGTTCCTTGGCCTGACTATTTGTTGGAAATCCAAAGAAACAATACGTGATGTGTACGGTTTTAGTTGTATTACCTGCTATGGAATGTGGCGGTAACCTGCTATTGAACATAGTAGCTATAGTAGGCATAAGTGCGAAATGTCTATGCTGGCTAAGATTTATATTATACTTTCAAAAAGTTTTCTACACTATGCACTAATAATAATATCAAAAAATGATTTGATTTTGCGTAGTAAGCATCTTTGACTATCATAAGAAGAAATCTCCTCCAATTCTGCGTTTGCATTGTGTGTGTGGCGGGAGGTCTTATGGTAGTCTCATTTTCCAAAAGCATTGCGAATTGACTTTAAAAATTATCCTGTTGTTTGTTTTAAAGATAAACTGTTTTAAGTTCTCACACCAGTCACCATGACTGACCTGGAGTTTATTGTTTCCTTCCTAAACTCTGGGTGCCCACCAATTTCCACACGGGCAGTCTAGAGTTAGGTTATCAGGTCATTTTGGATTCGGGATGCTGTGGAGCTTAGTGGCGAGCTGGATGGCGAGACGTACCACTTGTATACAATATTAGTTATTCCGCTGTGTATTCTGTATGATGACAAGTTTATATAACTGTCCAATGTTGTATTGTTGTTGTAAACTCTGATGATGATGTAATGTATAAAATGATATAATTCTTTGATTTAAAGATTATTCATTTATTTATTATATGTTGTTCCGCTGCGAATGTGAGATTCTGATATTGTTTCTGTTTCTGTTGTTCTTCTTTTCTTTTTCTTCTATCTTCTTCCTCTTCTAACCTTTTCTTTTTTTCTTAAACCCATAACATTTCGGGTTTCCGGCATTCGATTGCTCGGCAGTCGATAAAGTGAGTATCGATGTCGAATTTTCGAAAGTCGAAAATTTTCGGGACGTTACATATTACAACCTTTCTTTTTAAACCCAAACTATTTATACTTATTTTACAACTATTTTTGGAACTATTTAACTATTTTACAACTATATTATAAACTGATTACTATTTTTCAATTACTTATAACTAATTACTGTTTTTTTCAACTGTTTTATAACTAATTACTATTTTTCAACTATTTTGCAATTATTTTACTATTTTCCAACTATTTTACAATTACTTAACTATTTTACAAACTAATAATTATTTTTCAATTACTTATCTATTTTTTTTAAAGTTTTCAAGCTATTTTCTATAATTAAACTGGACAAAGTGCAAACTGTTTATGATTAAATACCCAATTGAGATCAGAATTGTGGTGATAATCCAAATGGAATTAAGGCAATTGTGAATTAAGTGGATAGAAATTAAAATGAATGTGAATAGAAAAGGGAATTGATTTGAATAATAATCAATGAAGATGGATACGTAGGGTGTACGTATATTATTCTAATCGCATAGTGATTTGATCCAGATTCAAGCACAGAATTTCGAGATAGTATTATCGATCCGAGTTGGGATTTTTCGCCCAATTTTCGACGAAGAACCTGGATATGGATTTTTGATTGGTTCTTGAAATTCTCTATCATAGTTTTGACTATGCAAGGAGAATGACGGTTTCTGATCAAGAAACCAACTCTGTGTCCGCACTAGGAAGTCGGGTGGACGATACTAGTTCGGAAGTGAAATTGTGTGATCGAGTGAGCGATCAGATTGATATAGCGTACGGATGATATGTGTACATCGTATGGGTTTGAATGAAATTGATATTGAAATTTGTAGATAAGAAATGTAAAATGATTTATGAAATGGAAAATATATTTTTTGAGAAAATATATGATGAAATAAAATGGAAATTGGATATTTCTATTGTAGAAATTTACTTTATGGAAGTAAGCAATATGGTAAATGACTTTTAAAAGAGTAATAAAATTTGAATATTTGGTTTGGAATAAAGTAAGTCATATATATGTATTATATTGATAAACTCCCCTTGTTGAATCTATTGCCAGAAGAAAAGGATTTTTGAAAGTATTTGAAGTATAAAAAGGGAATTTATACAAGTATGAAGTGATTCAAAGATTTCTCAAGATTTTATATATATATATATATATAGATATATAAAGGATTTTATGAGAATGATTTTGGGAAAATGTTTTTGGAACCTTTGGATTTGGAAAGGCTTTTGATTTTTGGGGAAAAATCAATTTTGGAAATTTGGAAAGCCTAGTTTGAGAATTATCGATTTTGGGATAATCGATTTTGAGAAAAGGAGATTTATATGAGATTCATACTAGGTGTATGATTTGGAAAATACTATATGTGTATAGTATAAAATGTTTTGAAAATGGCTCTGGGGAAAAAGACGCTCCCTTGAATGAACTTCTTAGGAGTACCATAGGTTGGTACTGCATTGAGCCCTAAGGGGGAGGGTCTAAAGTGGATCCTGGGAGCAAGTCCGGAAAAACTAAAGGTCCTGAGGATTATTTGGTAGCGAAAGTCGAGGGCGCTGATGCCTACAGGGGCATTTGGGTTATGCTGTGACGACAGTGTAACTCGATGTCGCTGCGATCTACTATGGACCATAGCGGAAATCGTGTGGAGGTGAGTGTGAACGGTCTACGCTTGATTTTGCCGGGATGGCAACGTATCTATGGTCGAGTGGAGAAGTTTCATTTTTTGGCAGCGGAAATCGAGAGCGCTAATGCCTACAATACATGGGTCTTTGTTGTGATAGTAACGTAAAGGCCGAGTGTAGCTGCGATCTGTAGCGGGTTCCACGGTGTAATCGAGGGGAGCGGAGGCCTACAGTTATCTATGAATTTTCCCGGGATGGCAACGTAACCATCGGGTTAACTGCGACCATGGATGGGGGTGATGATTTCCAGAGCATTCTTACTAAAGATATTCCCTCTATTTTCAAAAAAAATGTTTTCTATATTTTCAATAAAATTATTTTCCAAGTATTTTCATTGGTGTTGAAAACGGGTTTACCAAGTACTTATAGATTTTCAGTCCTACGCCTGATCAACATATGACCGAATTTCTGTGAGAACAAGGATGGACTTGTTGAAACATTAAGTTATAAAAGTATTTTTATAAAAACTATTTTGGTAATATTATATAGATTTTAAAAAGTGTTTTAAAAATGATCAAAGAAAATTTATCTGATTTTAGGCATTTTAATAAATGCTGTCTTCGTTCCTTTTCGAGGACGAAAAGATTCAAAGGGGGAAGAATGTAATAACCCGAATTTTTGGACATCCAGTAACTGGATAATTAACTGGTTTATTCAATTGAACAGATAAAAATTCTGATAATAAAAGATATCTGGTTATGTAAGTGAATTTGAAAATATAATAAAAATTGGATTATAAATATCTGGATAAATATTTAATTAACAAACTCCTAACATAATTATTTAAGTTTGACAATATTAGATTAATAATCGTCTTTTGTAATTATTTAATTGAGCAAATTTATCTTTTCAAAATTAATTAAAAAAAAAAGATTTTAATCATAATATATAATATATAGGTATATATATTGAACTGGAAGTTATGTTTTGAAATTAATATAATAATTTTCAAAATTTATTTAAAGTTGAGTTCCATATTTTAAACACTAATATAGTATATATATATATATTAGTTTAAAGAAAGATTTGGTAAAGGTGTATATATATATATTTCTTTGACAGGTTATACTTGAAATAAATGTAGTTCGTAGAAATATAAAAATTGAAAACACACATGTATAAATGTATTACATAGATTTAAGAAATAAATAAATACATAAGATATTAACAAAAAATAAATTGAAATTATAATATATATATATAAACATTTTCTCATAAATTTTACAAGTGTAAAATAATTAATATATATACAAAAACAACTGTTAATTAATAAGTAGGGATATTAACAAGTGTAAGGATTTTAAGATAAGAAATGAACAAGTGTCATTTATTCCAATTTTTCTTTTTTCTAAAATAGTAGATACAAAAAATGAAACTATATAATATCTCTACTCTCTTTTTCTCATCTCTTTATTTCGTTTTCAAAGAAAACCAAACCTGTACATAAACCAGAAATTTTTTTAATTAAAACAGATCAAAGAAAACCAAATCAAAAACAAAATAGTAGTTCAAAAATCTTCAACCTGAAAACAAATTAAAGCAAGCTAAAGATCAGATTCAAGCTCAAGTGAATCAAACAAGCTGAAAATTCAACAATTCCAGATTCAACTGGAATCAGGCAACAAATCAGAGTTCTAGAAAAAAAAGGAAGAAAGAGAAGAAGTCTCATCTCTGTTCAAAAAGGTGAGTAAACTTGCATCTTAAAGCTTAATCTGTATATATATATATATATGATTGCATAAGATAATACTGGAAATTATGATAAGTAGCATGTTTTGCATGTTTATTTAGAAATGATTGTATATATGAATGTGAATATGGATCTGCACGTCTCTGTATATAGTTATTACCTCTGTTCTTAGTTACAGACAAAAACTAAATCAAAGAAATCAATACCTCCTTATATAAATACTTTTATGTTATGATCTTTGAAAGAAATTTGTTAGTAATTGTCAGATTTGATTTTTAAAAATAAGTTTCAAGTATACACATGAAGCAATTATGATAAAATTAAATTTATAGTGGTAAATTGATTTAATTCAAAAATCAAAGTAGATAAATCTCAAGTTTAACTTATATGATCTGAATCGATTTTGGAAATGATGATTTTTAGAAGTAAAATCAAGATTTTTAAACATGTTTTGATTGAGTAATTTGGGGTTGAACGGGAATTGAGTTATCATCGATTTCTGGCGATGGGTGAACCTAGGATGTTCGAGATCGTGCCTGGAGGTGGCTGGTAGGGAGGTGGTCATGGGAAAAATGGTTGGAAGGTTCATCGTTCAACGGGGCGGCGGTACAGTGGCGTTGTAGGGTTTAATGTTCTGATGGTTTAGTCAATGTTTTCGTGGCATTTGCGGTGGCGATGTAGCATCGAGTGTGACCGGTGTAGAGGGATTGAGGAAGTGGAGGTGCGGTGAGGTTCCAAGCATGAATACGAAGTCGCTGGTGGTCGGAATAGGTGGTGCGAGGCGAGGTTGATTGTCATGGTTTAATGCCTGATGGTGTTGACTGACTCGATTTCGATTTCGAGCTTGCTTTGGGTTTTGGGTGGTTGAGATCGTGGGTGGTTGAGATCGAGGGTGGAGATGGTCAATGACTTGTCGATGGTGGTCGGAAAGGTCGAAGCATCGTCGATGGATGGTGCATGTGCACAAGTCAATCTGTGCACTAGTGTTCGTTTTGGGAACGATGGATTTTGCCTCGAGATCGATCTGGGAAAAATTGAAGGATGGCTCGGGTTGTGTCGAGTGTGTTTTGAGGGAGTATTTTAAACTTTTAACAGTTTAAATCTTAACAAGTTTTTTTTTAAAACTGAAGCTTGGAAAAATAGGGAAGGGAACTCGGGTTTGGTTTGAGAAATCTGGGGTTTTGTCCCAGGTAAGGGTAAATTGTAACATAATTTTTTATAGTTAAAACATAATTAAGTTTTTATAATACCCTTAATCATTCTTTGATAAATAAAGTATTTATTTAAGTGGTTGATTAATTAAGTTGAATTAATCATTTAACTTAGTAAGTTAATTCTTAAAGCTTACTTAATTAATAAGATTTTAATTGAGATAAATGACTTATCTTTTAATTGATTAAGTTTTGGGTGGTTAAGAGTAATTGATTAATAAAAGTAATTAAAGAGTATAATTGTTGACAATTAAAGATTATTTAATAAGAGTAACTAAGGGTTGATTGTTGTAATTAATTAATTATTAAAGGTCAATTAATTAATAATTAACTAGTGTGATTAATTAATTAATTGAGGATTAATTAATCAATGAAATTATTAAGGTTAATTTATCAAGGTTAATTAATGGAGAATAATTAACCAACGGGGTAATTACTTAATGGAATTAATTATGGATAATTAATTTAGATAGATAATTAAAGGATGATTAATTAAGATGAATGGTTAATGGATGATTAATTTATTTATTTGTAAATAAATAAATGTTAAGTAAACAGGATTTAAAGGTAATCTAAGTGATTAAGGTTGATGATTAATTTAATTGGAAATTAATTAAATTAATTAGGAATTATATCTAATAAATCTTGCTTATGAATGATTTAATGATATTGGATGACTTGGATTGTGAATATCTCTGATATTGAGTTGTAATGTACCGTGATATGATATGATGAATTGAACAGTAATAATGTAGAGTATCAATTGATAATTAATTTACTACGTGACTATGATACCTTGTATTATTGTTGATGTGTATCCCCTTAAATTGGAATTTGAAATGACGTTGAATTCGAAGAGACCAGGATCGGGTATCAGTAAACACCCGAAACCACTTCGATTAGTAATCTACAGTAATTCTTTATAGTCTGATTAGAAGCAAACAGGCTGGAATGAAATAAGTTAAGTAACCTGAACATTTAATCTTGAAAACTGTTGTGTGTGATAAATGATTGACCTTTAATAAGATTATAAATCGTAGAAAAGTACGAGTTACCCCGGTAAATTACTTAAGTTATATAGCTTGGTATTTCATGTTAAATGGGTTTACTCATGCTGGTTTCCAGCCTAACCCGGGTGTTACTTTGTTGGAATGCTCGGGTCAGACCGAGTATTACAGATTTTCAGGTAAGGACGCTCTGGAGCTCAGGAGGCGAGCTAGATGGAAGGAACGTATGGAGTGTAATATACTGAGTATTATTGACTTGTATCTGGGACATGTTGATCTTAACTGTCCAGCTTTTGTGAATGATTGTAACTCTGATGTGTTAAAATGTAATTGACTGATACAGCTTTCTTTGTGTAAAAAATATTATTTGATATTATATTTTATCCGCTGCGAATGTGAGATTCTGAGTTTGGTTTTCTGTTTCTTCTTCTTTTACCTCTTTTCTTCTTTTCCTAACTATCTAGAATTTTCGGGATTGAAAATTCCTGGTCATTGCAGAAGACGTTGGTATGTACGACCGGTTATCCATCAAAAGCCATCAGAATATTTCGACCTATAAGCCATCAAAAACCGTCGGTAGCCGTTGGAAATTTTGATAAATTTTTTTTCGGCAACTCAAGAGCGCATCAGTATCAATATATATCACAACACATCAAAATCAATATATATCAATCATATAAGCTAAAATCAATATCAATATCAATAATAATATAAAACTCAAACATTACTATCTCAATCTCAAACATTCCAATCAATACAAACCAAACCATCCATCATCACCCAACAATGTCTAAATCCAACATCAATGTACAATATATACATCCAACATCAAACCCTACAAATCAATATCAAGCACCAAATGTCCACAAATCAACCTCACAATCTCTCATTGTATATATACACAAGTTTTAAAAACAAAAAATTGCAAAACGTACCGCATGACTCGTCATCGGCTGCGAAACCACCAGACGAAGGGAATGCTCCATGATGCTCCATATACTTGGCCAAACCCTGGTTCAGTTGCTCCATTTGCGCTGCTCGGAGGTAGTCTTGTTCCTACAGCTGTGTAATCTACTGTCGAAGCTCATTAATCTCCATGTTGCCCTGAGCCTTTTGTGATGCCCAAGCCCACAAAACAAGTTGAAATATGTTTAAGTTATTACTTAACTTTTATAAAAATTAAGCAAATTTGACAACTTAGTTGATTTTGATAAATTACTGATTGATTGTCATAGCTGTAGCGCCTATTTCTCTGTATCGAGTCCATAACAGAGTCAAAAATCATGTCCTCCTCATTAGTAGTAAACTGCTCCCGTCTCGAATGCTCAAGCTCTGTACGGGCTTGGATAAATTTTTCCTACAACGCAAAATCAAATAAAAGTATATATTACATGACATTATTATAATAATTTATTACTAATTAATTAAATGGTCATTATTAATAACTTATAACTTAAAATATACTTACATGTGCAGCGTATGTTTTATCATCCTCATGTCAGACATACGTCACCGATTCCTTGCCGTCAGTCTGCCTAACGGCATGAGTATGCGCAAATACATCCATATACGAGACCGAAGCCCCACGTGCTCTTTCCTGCAATAATTGGTGTATATTATAGTTATTCATACAAATTTATACAAAAAATGTAATAATTGTTTGTAATTGCAATTAATCAATTTACCAGGTCCTCGTGATAATGTTGAAATGATTTCGAGCCACCACGGTATGTGACTGGATTTATCTGCCCATTCGTCGAGTTCCTATCTAACTCCACCTGCAAATTAAAAATTAAAATTATATTTTACAAGTATAAATTATGTATTCTCTACTAAACAAATTAAGGTGACAACTGATAGACTTACCCTCAACTCATCGCTACCTTACTATGCGACCCAAGCATCACATATACTGGCTTGACTTACGATGCATGGATGGCTGCTTCATTCTAAATAATAGAACTTGCGTCCAAAACGGCCAGGTAAATATATCCTAGATTAACAATTTCCCTATTGCAGCTGAGTCCGAGGAAACATGAATTCATGATCGGCACGTCGAATTTTAAGTGTGAACTGGGGCTAATGCAATGTGCTGTCTATATGGCATAAACTTGGTGCCTAGAACACTACAAGAGTTGATAGTTCGTTTGCATTAAAAGAAGAAAAGAACTTCCCAAATGACTTTACCTTTTTTTGGTTTATTTCTTCTACACTTACCCATTATTGATCAACAATTGATGATGGATTGGTTGTTCGAGGCGACGTGGAAAACTCTTCTCCTCATAGGAACGTTGAGCATGCAACAAGTGAAGTCCAAATTCTCTGGAAAGATCGGGATCGACTAGTGAATGTATGTGACGTGCAATGACAGCTATGAAACTGGTTAAACCGCAATCAACTCGAACTTCTCGCGACCAATATTACAACTGCAAACTCACCATCAAATCATTATGCAAACACTATAATTGTCAAACCAATTACCAAACCCGCCTGAAAATGAATTCTAAGACATGGGAGGGATTAAAGGATGAATTCAACGAACTATGAATGGAACAGCGGTGAGTTGGATGGCTTAGTGGTGACTCAAGATGGTGGCGAGCTAGAATTTTGAACTAGGGTTTGGAATTTAGAACTAAAATCACGATGGAAGGAACACTGAAATCAAGATGGAAGGAATCACCAAGGATTGATGGATTAAGGTGCATGAGGGCTGTTGAATTACATGGAAACGGATCGCTCGAGGGATAAATCGCGTGAAGAGGTTTGCTGGCTCGGGTCAAATGAAGGTTAGGTCGGTTAGGTCATGTATATAGGCAAGAGAAATAGCAGAGCAAAAAATTTGACTAAATAGTTGGGTCGCACACGATCCGCCATGGACCGCTAGCGACCCAGCTTTGCAATGTGAAAATTTACCCAAGCAGTCAGGTCGCTAGTGACCCATCCCACATGGATCCCTAGCGATCCATGGAATAAAAAAAGAAAAAGAAAAGCTATATCTATTCATTTTGAACTCGATCTCCTACACCTATTCATCATTCTGAGGAATGTCGGGAAATTACAACAAGAAATTTGATCTGTTGTGATAAGTGATAGCAGTAAAAAACAGAGCTAGATGACCAATAGCCTGACCTGCCACGTATTCGTAAACTCTAATGCAATCACTTGGAAATCGATGGACATATATTAAGAGCGATAACTATCCAGAGAACGCCTTGTTGACAACAAAGACGCACTCTGAGAGGCAAATGTTATCCGAGTTTTTAACCCAGCATGATCTAGCAGGAGACAGGACAGTCTGGTGTTATCAGAATGGTTTAGAACTTAACTAGAAAGGCTAAGGCAATATTACTATGGCAACAACTGGGATTAATCAAACCGAGATATCAATATTGTTTTAGCCCAATCAGCAGCTGAGCGCAAATAGCTAGTAAATTGTCATCAAAATGGAATTACGACAACAAAAGATTATGGAAACATATCCAATTCCAAACTCCAGAAAAAATCCTAAGTGTTTGGATCATTAGTGATCCATGCATTTCTTCGATTCTACGACAAGCTAACTAAGGACATAATGAAAGGAGGCCAAGCCATTGACTTGCGAACGAGCTAAGTCTATGGGTTGCCAGCAACCCATGGTTTTGCCTTGGTTACAAGCCAAACCCCCTTGGGTCATTCCCTACCTACTTGTGAGCAGTTGATGAAGTGCCTGGCCCAAAAGCTCTCTGATCCATATAAATACCATCCTACCAGCAACATAAATGGGATCTTCTCCGAACTGGTTGTTGAAGCTCTTCTGGAACTATTCTTCACTCTCTTCCTCTCTCACAACAATCTCCAAAGGAATTCACTGTAATTATCTAGTGGATTCCAACTCTGGGGATTCGACTAACTTCAAGATAACCAAAAAGCCTTATAATCAAATAACTCTTATAATAGCAGTCATTCTCTAGTAAAACTATAAAGTGGACGTAGACTTCATTAACAGCCAAACCACTATAAAAATTCGCTGTCTTCTTTCTTTTATTATTCGTTTTCTATTTCTGTTATCTGTGATATTGCTCTGTCAGAACAGGGCTGGTGCTTTCAAACTCAAACCAGGGTGTTGGTAAAAATTTTGGGTCAATAGAATTCCTAGTAGTATAATAAGTGATAGAGATTCCTTATTCACCAGTGAGTTCTGAAGGAGCCTACATGATACTTTAGGAACCAAACTCAAGATGAGTATCGGTTACCATACGTAGACATAAGGGTAGATGGAAAGAGTTAACAAAGTCTTGAAAGATTTGTTGCGAGCTTCCGTGTTAGATTTTGGAGGATCATGGGAAGACCATCTACACTTAGTCGAATTTTTGTATAACAACAATTATCAGGCTAGTATGGGGATGGCACCATTTGAAGCTTTGTTTGGAAGGCCATGCAAATCTTCTATTTGTTGGATAGTGACTGGGGATAGGTTAGTTCTTGGTCTGGATTTAGTTAGAGAAGCAGTAGAGAAGATTGAGTTAATTCGGGATAGGATGAAGGAAGTTCAGCCTAGGAAGAATAGTTATGTAGATAGACGACGGAATGACTTAGAGCTCTCTGTTGGAGATTATGTTTTTATTAAGGTGTCGCCGATGAAGGGTGTGATTCGATTTGGAAAATCAGGGAAGTTGGCATTCAGATCCGTTGGAGCATTTTTTTTATTGTAGAGAGGTTTGAGAAACTCGCATATAGAGTTGAGTTACCGGACAATTTGGCAGGAGTCCATGATGTTTTTCATTTTTCTCATCTAAGGAAGTGTATTCAAGATCCAGATACTACTATAGCACCAACTATGTTAGAGGACTTAGTAGTAGAGCAAAATTTGACTATAGTTAGAAAGCCAGTTCGTATAGTCACAAGAGATGAGAAGAGGTTAAGGAAAGAGACAGTCGGATTAGTTAAGGTCCAGTGGAGCGACGACAAGAAAGACTGTCTTGGGAAACTAAGAGCAGGATTAGAGATGCTTATCCTGATTTGTTTAATGGTATGTTTTACCTTTTTGATTGTTTTGTTGTATACCTTATCGTAATTTCAAGGACAAAATTCTTTAAGGATAGGAATCTATAACGACCCTATTTTTGAGTAACATTGTTTAGGACATTTAATTAGCTAAATTAAATAAAATAATGTAAAGATTAAGGGATTGAGATTTGTGATTAGTAAGGGTAGCCGTGCCATGTTAACAAATGAACTAACATGAGTTAAAATAAAATACGTTAGGGAAGTTAGGTAAGGGGGAAAATAAGAATAAATATATCCTTATACCCTAAACCCTTACAATCACTCATTGCATACGTTCATTTGCAAAAATAAAACCAAGAGGCTAGCCACCATTAAGTAAGAAAAGAGGAAGATAAGTTAAAGGAAGAAGCAAATCAATATAACCCAAGATCAAATCTCAACTCCTTAATCACAAAGTTAAGGTGAATAATAACTACATATCATGTTTTAATTGATTTTAGTTTTCGGATGAAATCCGATTTATTTTGAAAAGTTATTTTCCATGTTTTGATTGCTAATATGTGTGTGTGTGTATGTTTGTTGATGATTTATAATGTTTCATATAGATTTTATGATAAGTTTTAATGTGAAAACTCTATTATTGGACATCCAAATGCCATTCGATTTTAGAATAAGGTCGGAAATGATATTTTAGAGATGAATTTCAATTTTCATAATTTTATGAATTAATGTGGATTTATTATGAATTTTCTAGTGAAAAAATTGGTTATTTGGGTTTAAAATTAATTACGGTTAAATTATAAATGTTTTGGGTCAGAAATTAATATATATTAGAAAATATATTAAAAATGATTTATGGGAATTTTTATAAGATTTTCCTAAGTGTTTTAATAAGCATATAAAATTATTTAAGATATGGGATTTAAATATTTTATATATTTATACAAGGAGAAGGGGCATTTTGTAAACAATTTAAATTGTTTTTTCTGAAATTTTGGCAGTACTTTTAGAAAAGAAAATAGCAACCAATCATGTTTTGACAAACAAGGCAGGTTAGTTGAAAAGAATTTCTTGAAGAAGTTAAAAATCAGTTTAAACATACATTTTACATGTTTCGCCACTTTCGGCACCTAGCTTTCGACTTGGTACTTCCGCCTCCATCTCTAGTGAACCAATACACATGGTATCAAAAACTTTGGTATATAGTGGATTGGGCATGGTCGAAAGGTACTGGGTCGAAACAAGGGGTTCAGAATGGGTCAAAGCCTTGTTTTGCTTTTAAATAAAAATGCACCTCCTATGCTTTCGACTTAGCCAAATGGTTTTAAAGAATGGTTATGAAACAGGTTGCCTTTTTTTTATAAAGGTTCTTTAGAAGGGGTCAATACCCCTTGTTGCCGCTTTCTACCTTTTGAACCAATGCCTTCGAAAGGATTTCTTTATTTTAAAACTTAGCCGCTTCTCAAATGCTCTCAAAGGAATGGCTTCGACATCACCACTTCTATACTTACATCACCACTTCTATACTTAGGAACTGCTTTCGAAAGAGTGCTTTCAACTTAGTTATTTTAAGGCCCTTTTGTTCCGTTGGAAGTTAAACCCAAAAGGTTACGGATGAAATGATTTAGATGGTTTCAAAAGCTTTTCCACATGTTTTACTTGAACCAAAATGCTTTCGAAAGGTTTTGTTTTATATAAAGAATTTCACGCTTTTGAAAGGAATAAGAGAAAGGTTTTGAAGGGGTGGTTTCGTAATGTTTTCAAAAGGTTTTAAAGGAAGGTTTCCAATGGTTTAAAAAGGTAGGTTTATAGAGTTTTAAAAGAAGGATGCCCATGGTTTTAAAAGGCTTTCGAAAGGAATGTTTTCAATGGTTTCGAAAGGTTGTTTTGGCCATCGGCCTAAGTTTATAAAGTAAAGTAGTTACTTGTTTTTAAAGGGGGTACTTTTAATGGTTTCAAATGGGGTACTTTCAAAGGTTTAAATGTTTTCATCAACAAAGTTTTGTGCAAAGTATATATAACATGGCAAGGTAATTTGAGTAAAGCATAGAGTGTATTTTCCTTGTTTAAGTAAGATTTAAAGGTTTAAATCAATTTGAGAAGAAAATGTTTTTAAGGAAAATTTTAAAGGAAGATAACCCTTGGTAAAATGACTCAGATATTAGAATATCAGATGGGACTGGTATGGGGTCGTGCTCTACACTTTAGCTAGCATCCCCTAGCTAATATAAGTCCAAAATTCCAGTGCATATGGCTTTGTGACATGTAAGACTAAAATGATGTTACACACAGAAGGGAATCTATAAAGAAAAGGATAGGTTATTGGTGAGCCCACAAAACCATTAGGATCAATTAGACCTGAAGAAGTAAGCTAGGGACAGACCATCTAGAGGGGGAGTATCTAACATAAGTTAGATTATTTGTTTATTTTGTCTGGTAGGCCCGAGTCAGCCAAAGGTTAGCACTTAGCTAAACAAAACTGTAGTGTTCAAGAAGATAGTCCATTTATTACCTGATTTGTATGCATATATGATATTGCTTTATTATTTTAACATGTTTTGGTTGTAGGATAAAAATTTGCAAAGGATATGTTTTAAAAGGATATTAGTGAGGGGAAACCCATTCCGCTAAGCAGCATGGTCTCACTTAATATCAAATAATCGAGATGTACATTATTATTCACACCAGGCTTTATGTCTGACCCGAAGTTTATGTTTTTCCCCTTAAAATATCGAGTGCTCAAAATTGATTTGAGTAGGCTGAGGGTTGAGGATTTATAGGTTTTAGTAGATGGACGAATAAAGCTTCGAGAGACGAGCAAGAGGCCGATGCCAGTTATCTAGGCGTTATTTTTGGTTTTATATTCCGCTGTGTTGTATTAAGTCTGTTATGACTATTTAGTACGTTGATCATCCAAGGGGGCATCTTCATATGTCACTCTTGGCGTATTTGTGTAATAATTATATTTGATCTGAACCTAGGAAAAGTTTGGGATTACGTAACTTGGATATGAAATGTTGTTTTGTAATGTAATCAGAAAAATGTTTTAATCTGTGCTGTTTTGATTCATATTCAAGTGATTCTGATATCATGGATACTATTAACATTATCGTATTTGGTCACCATAAGTTAACACCATGACATTCAAAAGGTGTTGATCTTATCTAATTCATCTCCACGACAAAACCATGGCATATGCAATATATGGTGCACATAAGGTTCATCTAGTCATTTACTATATTGCATGCTCAATGATATAACAGTAATTTGTATACTGCAACTCTTTGTGGTATATTAATGGCTTATTTTTTTCTCCCTTTTTAAACTTAGGAACTAATGCACTATATGAAAATATAACCATGAACACAACATAATGCATTATATCTTTCAAAATTATAGTTTGCTGATGTGTCTGAAATAGGATATAAACGGAAGGCTTCTAACAATAAATAAGGCAGCTCCAAGAGATACCTGCCTAGTAAGAGCAGCCCTTGATTCGAGACATCATTTAAGTTGATAACTTACCATGGTCTATCGATAGTCGCTTGGAAAAAGTGTTTAGCGAGCATGGAAAAGTGGTGAGTGCACATGTTGTTCATGATAGAGACAGCGGGTGCTCATTTGGTTTTATGACCATGGCATTTGAAATTGAATTGGATGATGCATTTGCTGCTGTTGATGGACAAGTGTGTTATAATCATCATTCTTATTAAAAAAAATTTGTTTACTTTTTATTTTGCACAGCAATTGTTGCCTCAACGGAACCTAGCAATTACTTATATGTACATAAAATTTAACTAAGTTTATGTGAGGATCTGAACTCAAATAATATTTTAAGAATCTAAACTCAAATAACGACTTGTTGAACAAATGGATTTGTCTTGTTATTTTATTGAGCTTGTTCTCATGCTGTTCACTTAACATGAACCCAACCCACAAACCTGGTGTAAAGGTTGTTCATGTTCAATTACTAAAGTTGATAATTGTATGCTTTATATGACACATGACAATGTATCTTTTAATCTATGATTATATGTTTCATAGCCTATTAATTTATAGGTCTGTAAGTATAATTAGGTGGGAAATGCATGAGAAGTATTCTTGGTTACCTTCTAAGTATAATATGGATGGTTATCGACAACAAGATGGATCCTTACCAATACAAAAGAAAGGGTGTGCGTTCTTACTAACTCATTCCACTTGTCTATCATTTTCATATGAAAAGTTTCCTATATACACAAGCTATTGGAATTGTTAAATTTGGATGATTTAAATCTATTCTAAATATTAAAAGGGAGACGATATTAATTGATTCCTGCAGTCAATCAAATATGGAAAACAAATAGGAAAGATAATCAACTAATAGCAGTTGATATATTACTTGATTTGAGGAATCAATCAAATAAGGATATATGTGAAAAAAATACCAATATTCAAAATTTTGTTGAAATAAAATCAATTAAATCTAGAAAGATTCCATCCTTATGTCCAAGCTAATCTTTATCCTTGCACCTATATATATGAAGAATTTTGTTCATCTTTTCAACACAAGACAACAAGAGAGTTCTCCATTAAAATATCTTCAATAAGGTCTCTAATTCTATATCTTTTTTAGGGTGAGTGAATTTTTTTGAGTGATTCATACTCTTCTTATATTGCACTCTATCTTAAATTTAATAAATTATAATGGTTGTTGGGTTCGAGAATGTAAGCATAGCCGAACCTCATAATATTAGTGTGTTCTTTCCTTTCTTTCCTTTATAAACAATTTACGCTCTTTGATTTTCTTTTTATTCTTTTTATTGGATTGGATTTTTTAAGATTATCCACATATTAGATTATTGGATGTTCTGCTTCCACTGTCCAAAACTCTTATTTTGCACTATAGTTTGGCATCAGAGCTTGTTCTCTTTGAAGAATATTTCACCTATGTCTAATTCTACAAAGAATAACACTGGTATAAGCTCTACAAATTATGAGGTAGTTAGATTTAATGGTAAGGGAGATTTTGGCACATAGAAGATGAAGATGGAAGCGGTGTTGAAGAAAGAGACGACTTTTAAAGTTGTCTTTGATAAAGAGTAACAAGAGAAATTAACACATGAAGAGATTGAGGAATTGGAAGCAGATAGTCTTTCAACCATCTATCTTATCCTTTCTAATGAAGTACTTAGAAATTTTTCTCATGTGAAAACTCTAATGAATTATAGGATGCTCTTCAGAGAAAGTTCTAGGATGAGCCTCTCACCAACCGCATCATCCTACAACAACTTTACTCATTCAAGACGAAGCCTAGAACCGATGTATTAGCTCACGTGGATGTCATAAACACACTTGTTATGAATCTTCAAGCAGTTAAAGTAAAAATTGAGATGTCATTCTTTTATGTTCCTAGTCTGTAGAGTATAACACTTTTGTTAACTTTATGATGTATGGGCGCTCTTCTATTTGCTTGGAGGAAGCGAAGAACTATTTGCATAATGAGATGTTGGGGACAAGCTAGCAAACATAAGCATAGAGAATAATTCCAAAGATCTTATTACGCAAAGTGGAAGAAATAAGAGTAAACTCAAATATGGTGAAGATAGAGCCAAGTCATGATCTCAGTCAATGGGAGCTCCAAAAGGAGTTTGTCATTATTATAGAAGGCTTGGGCATTATATTGCAAGTTACCCAATGTTGGAGAATAAAAACAAAGCCATTACCCAAAAGGCTTCAGCTTATACAACGGAGACATCAGATTTGGAGAGTGATCCTAACATTTTTACAAATTATGCATCTTCAATGAAGAGCACAATTTGGATTACTGACTCCGGAGCATCCTATTACATGACATCTGATAGACGCCCTTTTTCTACTGATCGTCAGTCAGATGAAAGAGAGGTTCTCATGGAAATAATGCTATTTGTCACATAATTGGTATCGGAACGGTGAAGGTAAGAATATTTGATGGTGTTGTTCATAATTTGTGTGACGCTTGTGCCTTATTTGAAGCGTAGTTTGATCTTCGTTGGAGCATTGTGAAATCTTGGCTTGAAGTGTGTAATAGAAAGAGATTCATTGAAAATTACAAATGTCTCATTGATAGGGATGAAAGGGGTAAAAGCTGGAAATCTGTATTTACTGAAAGGTACCATTGTTGTTGCGAAGTCTTCTTCGGTTGTTAATTCTGTTGATTCTAATTCTATCAGATTGTGACATTTTTGTATGGGACACATTAGAGACATAATTTTGGAAGTATTGAGAAAGCGAGGTTTCATTTACGGTATTTATCGTTCAAAACCTGGCTTTTGTGAGGGATGCATACTTGGAAAGCAGATGAAGGTTTCTTTCGGCGTTGCAAAGCATAAGTCAAAAGATGTTTTGGAGTATGTTCACAATGATGTTTTGGGCTCCGCACCATGCCTATCTTTTGGAGGATCTAGGTATTTTATTTCATTGTTGATGATTTTTCTAGAAAGGTATGAGTTTATTTTATGAAGTCCAAGGATGAATTTTTTTACAAGCCTTACAATTGGAAATCTCTTAGTGAGAAACTATCCGGAAATAAAATAAAGGTTCTTCGTTTAGATAATGGTGATGAATTCACTTCTAAAACATTCAACGAATTTCGTGGGTCTATGGGAATCAAAAAGAACTACATCACACCACGGAACCCTCAGTCAAATGGGTTGGAGAAAGGAGGAAATGAACATTATTAGAAAGAACTTGTTGTTTACGTCCGACTGTTGGATTAAAGAGGAGATTTTTGATAGAAGCGTTAACTTTGGTGGTTTTCCTGATCAACTATACATCTTCTACCACTATAGATATAAAGATTCTTGAAGAACTATATAATGGAGAGCCTGTTTCATACTCCTTTCTCAAAGTGTTTGGTTGTCTAGCTTATGTGCATGAGAGTAAAGCGAGGTTTAATCTAAGATCATGCGAGTGTATTTTTCTTGGTTATAGGAGAGGAGTTAAGGGTTATAGGTTATGGTGTCCTACTACCCAGAAGATTGTTACCAGCATGCATGTTACAGTGGATGAAAAAGCTATGTTGAAAGTGGAGCTTTCTTCTTTAGTTAATGATGATGTTGAGAGGACAAATTTAGAGTACCAGAAACAAAGTAGATCATCAAACTTCCATATAAGTAAAAATGGTGTTTCCGATAAAACCATTATTGATGAGGAGAGGAAAAAGGATCAATCTCAAGGTGGAGCTCAAGTTCAGACTCGACCAACTAGAGAGAAGAAAAGATCTAGATGGCTTGATGATTTTATGGGATTAGGCATTGAAGACATTGACTTTGATAACATGATAGCCTATGTATTAAGCATTGTTCATAATGAGCCCAGAGACTATAGAGATGCCATTAGTTCAGTTGATATTTCCAATTAGTTAGTAGTTGTGGAGGAGGAAATTGAGTCTTTGCACAAAAATCACACATGAGATTTAGTGCTACTTCCTTCAGGCAAGAGAGCAATTGGGTGTAAGTGGATTTATAGGGTGAAAGACAGTGACAATAGTGAGTTGAGGTATAAGGCAAGATTAGTGGCGAAGGGATATGTTCAGAGGAAAGATGTGGAGTTCCTTGATATTTCTACTCCAGTCGTCAAACGCACTTCCATTTGCATTCTTTTGGCATTGGTTGCCCGCTTTGACATGGAGTTGGAACAATTAGATGTTAAGACAACATTCTTGCATGGCGGCCTTGAGGTGGACATTTACGTATAGTAGCCATACGGGTTTATTGACAGTGGTGGGCCTAGTTATGTTGTAAGCTTTACAAATCTCTTTATGGTTTAAAACAGTATCTTAGACAGTGGTATAAGAAATTTGATACGTTTATGATCTCACATGGTTACTCTTGAAGCTTTAAGGAGCAATGCGTCTATTTTAAGAAGCTTAATGAAGATATCATATATTTTTTGTTTTATGTTGATTATATGTTTATAGCTTCTAAGAGAATGACTAGAATTTAAGAGTTAAAGATGTAGCTCAGCAAGAGTTTGATATGAATGATTTGGGAAAGGCACAGAGAATTTTGGAGATGGAGATTCAGAGGGATAGAAAGCAAAGAGTTTCGAGGCTCACTCAAACAAAATATTTCAAGAAAATCCTATATCGATTTTTTATAGTGAAAGCTAAATCAATGGCTACTCCATTAGGCTCTCAATTTCAACTATCCAGAGACTTATTGGAGCATCCTATCACATGACACCTAATAGAGACTTTTTTCACTTATCGTCAGCTTGATGGAGGAGATGTTCTCATGAGAAATAATGCTACTTGTCGCAAGATTAGTATTGTAATGGTGCAGGTCAGACGTTTGATGGTGTAGTTCGTACTTTGTATGATGTCAGTCGTGTGCTTGATTTGAGGTGTAGTTTGATATATGTTTGAGAGTCGTGCAATATCGGCCTGAAGTGTGTAATAGAAAATTATTCATTATATAATGACTCGCCTTTTCGACTCTCGAAATTCAACACTAATACATCCATGGTATTCATGTGCTAAGCATTCAAGTGCCGAAAAGATAGATTATTGGAGGAAAAAGAAAAAAGAAAATAGAATCTCACATCGTGACGAGTAACATATAATACACAACAAGTCTTTACAAAAGAAAAACTGTAATATGCATACATCAAATCAAAGTATACTAATCTATTATCAGTCTGGACAGCTATAACATGATGTCTTCATAAATGTTGACAAATAAACCGAAAAATGTTATAACAACCCGCATATTTTACGATTGTATATTTAAATGTTTTATTTAAATATAGTATCGTTTGTTGGATTTTAGTCCGAAATGTTACTTTTTGCAAACGGTCGAATTAGGACTCGGGACCACTTCCATTGAGTCCAAAATGGCGTTTTCGATCTTTTTGAGTATAAGCATCGAATATGTTTGGAGTTGAGTATAATTTTGCTATTTTCTATTAGGGCTTTGGGTTTCAGCCCACTGACCCAACTTATCTAATATCCTAACATCTCCCTTCCTCTTCATTCCTTCGTAATATTTCCTAACACTTCAAGCTTTAGAAAAATGGGGGAAGAGAATAGGAATTAGAAATTCCAAGCCCTAGATTCATTTGCAAACTCGAATTCTTGCTCCAAAATCAAAGAGAAGCTTAGGTAAGCATCCTCTTCATCTTCTCCATCTCATTTCCTCTTCAATTTCAGAAATTTCCTAAACCCTAACTTAGGAAATGTTTTTCTTTTAATCTTAGATTGGAGCTTGTAGAGTTGAAGTGAAGAGTGGTTGATCTTTTCCTTGTGTTTGAGCTTCTCATCATTGTTTTTGAGTTAAAAGGTGAGTCTTTGGAACTCACATCTAAGTCTATAGCTTTTGCCGTGGTTGGGTATGAATTCCTAACCTCTATTCATGTTCATTTGCTTTTGATTTGGATTGATTTGGTGAATTTGCCAATTTTTGATTTTTGAAGCCAAATCTTTGAAAATCCTTTTTGGATGTTTGAACATGTTTACCGGGATGTATCGAAGAGGCTTTAAGGCTGGGTTGTCGTTTGGCATAAGTCCCGAGTCGCAGTTGCTCGATCGATCGTTTCCGGTATAGTTTTGCCCCACAAGGGGGCTAGGCTAATTCTACTCTGGAAGCAGGTTCAGTCGACTCAACCAGTAGGTCAATCGACTGAACCAGGGGTAGAAAAACATTCTGTCCTTGTATCAGTCGACTGACCTGGAACTCAAAAGTTTGCAGGCACTGTGTCAGTTGACTGACCACCTGGTTCAGTCGACTGACCTAGAAATCGAAAGTTTCCAGGCATTGTATCAGTCGACTGACCATCTGGTCCAGTCGACTGACCTACTTGTCTCAGCATACTTTGCTATTTCGTGTGAATTTCCAAACTTTGATCAATTCATGTTGATCCGATTTGTTGTTATCATTTATCGACTTTGATGACTTCTTTTTAGATTTCGTACACGGGTTTTTATAAAGTGATCCTTTTAAATTGTATTAAAAGGTCGTTACTCCAACTTATAATTTCTATATAAAATACACAATTTTGCACTTCGAGCGAAGAGGGAGGAGAATTAAATGATTAAATAAATTTCGTGCTATGAACACGTGTGTTTATCTTTTCAGTTAATTCCTAATCTATTCGTTTGATCATTTTAACCCTTGGGTCTGGTTTACCGATGAGATGAGGTGAACTTTGTACTGCTTTGAGTGTGAAATTGACTAACGGTTAGTAAACCGTTTAGTGCGAACGTGTGGTATGAGACTCACATTAACATTTTTCGGGTTCCTTTCTGAGAGTTGTGACACATTCTGACAGTTAGTGGTGTCCAGTACTGGGCCTCCGGACCTTCGCCACTACGGTTTGTTGCCTTCAGGGTTTGTTGCCTTCGGTTTGAACCTTTGGGGTTTGTTGCCTTCGGCTATGTTGCCTTCGGGCTTGTACCTTCGGGTTTGTGCCTTCGGGTTTGTTGCCCTATAGTATCGCTTTTGGAGTTGGTCATTCATCACTGCTCGAGAGATATTTGGGTTTGTTGCCTTCGGCCTTATGGATCCTTGTTATACAGTACTGAGCTCGAGCATCTTTTGTTTCTTTAACAATTATATTTCCCTAGTGTATCGCCCTTCGGTGTAAGTTCTTTGAACCATACGATATATAACGATTACCTTGTGGAAACTTGTGTTATCTTTATTGGTATTTGTTATTTGCCTTTTTGGCTTGTTTTGGGATATGATATCCTTTGTTTATTTGAGTTGCCGATGATATAAGGCTTGTTATGATTTATCTTTTGATTAGATGATCCGGTTATCTCTTTTGGAGATATTTGTGGTACTTTATGACCTTGTATGTTCATTGTCATTTAGTTTATCTATCTGATTTGTTTAGCTAGACCGACCCGTGTATTTTATACTCGGGTCAGACCAAGATGTTTTAGGTTAGGTACATTGGACTTAGCCTATTTTGCTTTCGCATGGACTATTCTGCTAGCTCCTTTTTGTTATAGCTTTTTGTGTAGTCCTTTTTGGCTGTAACTCTAATATGTATTTTTTTGACTCGCCTATATATTGTGGTTTGCTTTACCACTTGACATGTATCATTTTGTATACTCTGTAATGTATTTGTATATGTGTAAATGTATGTGATAATCTACTGTTCTGTGATGTGTACTACATTTGAGTTGTTATATCTTGTTCTTATAGATTCTCCAGCCACCTATGGCTTTGTGTTAAGTATTTATTGGATATGTCGATCCAATTGAGAATGAATGGTAATTTTCGGCGTATTCAATAGATCATTAAGGCAAGGCTATAGATGGTCGCTCCTATCCAGCTCTATTCTCCGTATTAGCAGACGGTGTTACCTAGTAATACTCTTTGCTAATGTGGGTCTCGGAGTGGGGCGTCACAGCTTGGTATTAGAGCTGAGTTCAGAACAAAATATGATAAACATAGAACAGAGACACATATTACGGTACATCAAAGTGTAGTACGAATGTTACGAATCTTTGAATCATCGTGCCTTTATTCTTTCCGTGCCTTTGGGGTAGATAGAATTTTGGGAATACGTCTAGGAATGCATTTATTTCGTAGTATTCCATATTTGAATTAATGATATCTACCTTGTGAATAATCTTTATCTTATCTTAACTTTCAGCTAATGGCTGGAAGAGGTTGAGGCCGATGCTCGGATACTGGGTAATCCAGCGGCTTGCATCCAGACGGCGTTTATATGTTTGCCGAGCAGTTTTTGGTGTTATTTAGGAGCACTCAGCCTCCAGATCCTATTCGAGCATCTCCTCCATGCAAGTCTGCCTTTGCATGCCTGTGTAGTGATTTTTCTCATCTTGGAGGAAATCCATTCAAAGGCTCTGAGTCCATTCTTGAGGTCCAAGCTTGGATTCGTACATGCGAGCGTATCTTTTCTCGTATGGATCTTTCTGACCACGATCGAGTTCTTGTAACTTCTAGCTTATTGCAAGAGTGTGCTCTTGATTGGTACGAGCTTCTTATAGCCGAACTTGATGAGTCTGTTCTTTCTTGGACTCAGTTTTGGGAACGATTAGAACTCAAATTCGTTCCTAAATCTGAGAAAGTTTTATTGGCCCGTCGCTTTCTTGAGTTGAAGCAAGGGAAGTCCTCCGTCTCTGAGTATGTTGCATCATTTGAGGCCTTATCTAAGTTGGTCTTGAATTCATTAGCACCTCTTATAAGAAGAATATGAAGTTTGTCTCTGGTCTTAAGAAATATCTTAAGAAGTCTTTAATGCTTCAGCTTTCTTTTGAGGAATTGGTTGATTCGGCACTTCATCTCGAAGCCATCGAGAAGGAGTGTGATAGTGGTGGTGATGTTGAGGTTCGCAAGAACCCCAATAAGAAAAAGTTTCCATTTCATAAGCGGGAATTTTTCCATTCCAAGAAGAAAAAGCCCGTTGAATCTGGTTCTAACTCTCAATCTGTTGGAACACCTTCCATTCGAAAGTGTTTCAATTGTGGTTCTCCTGATCATATGATTCGAGTTTGTCCTAAGCCTCTCTTCTGCCGTTATTGCAAGAAGGAAGGTCATCATGTTTCCTACTTCCCTACTGTTCTTGCTAATGCCAAGTCTGGCAAGCTTTATGTTGCTAAGGCTTCTGGAGGTTCTTCTCAGCCCAGAGGTATATCTCTATCTATTTTGGAAGGTTCTATTTTATTTCATGACTGTAGTATTCGAGTTCTTTTCGATACGGGTGCTTCGCATTCTTTCGTACTAAAAAAGCTCGTCGATGATTTGTCTTTGGATGTTTCTTGTATGGTTACTTCATTGAGGATTGCGAATCCTATCGGGGGATCCGCAACCCTTAGCATGCTTTGTGATGATGTTGAGATTGTTTTATGTGGCTTTTCTTTTCGTGCGAATCTGCATGTTATTTCCCATCTGGATTTGATATGATTTTGGGTATGGACTGGCTAGTGAGATACAATGCCAGGATTATTTGTTCTGAAAGGATTTTATATCTTCGACATCCAGATTCGTTTACTCAGCTATCACTTGTTCTTCGGAATGTGGATAATTCCGAAATTGCTTTATATTCTCTTGACTCACGAGATGATGATGATATATCTCGTATTCCTATTGTTTGTGACTTCTTTGATGTTTTTGAGCCGGTTTCGGGTTTTCCACCCAAGCGGACGATCGAGTTCCGCATTGATCTCATTCCAGGCGCGCAGCTAGTTGGCCGTCCTCCCATGAGGATGTCTACAAAAGAAAATGAGGAACTCAAGAAGCAGCTTATCGAGCTTGAGTCCAAGCAATTGATTCAGTCCAGTTTTTCACCGTGGGGTGCCACGGTCGTCTTCGTGAAGAAGTCCGATGGAACTCTTAGGCTCTGCATCGACTATCGCAAGCTTAACGAGTTGACCATCAAGAATAGGTATCCATTGCCTAGGATCGATGATATGTTCGATCTATTGAGTGGCGCTAAGGTCTTCTCTCAGCTCGACCTTACCGCTGGTTTTCACCAGCTTCGAGTCGCAGAAGATAGCATACCTCTAACAACTTTCCGCACTCGATAAGGTTCTTTCGAGTGGCTCGTTATGTCGTTCGGTTTGACGAACGCCCATGCTTTCTTTGTTGACCTTATGAATCGAGTATTCCGGGAATATCTCGATAAGTTCGTCTTTGTGTTCATTGACGACATTCTTGTTTATTCTAAGTCTGAAGCTGAGCATGCTAATCACTTGAGAATTGGCTTGAGTACTCTTCGTCACCATCAGCTTAAAGCCAAATTCTCCAAGTGCCATTTTTGGGAGAATAAGGATAAGTTCTTAGGCCATGTTGTATCTTCTGACGGAATTTTTGTCAATCCCTCAAAGATCGAAGCTATCCAGAATTGGAAGAGGCCTGAGAATGTTCATGAGATTCGTAGTTTGCTTGGATTGGCAGGTTATTATCGTCGGTTCATTAAGGGTTTTTCCCGTGTTGTGCTTCCTCTCACCAGCCTTACTCGGAAAGGCATTCGTTATATTTGGTCCGACAAGTGTGAAGCTTCCTTTCAGACATTAAAGGAACTTCTCGCTAATGCTCCTATTCTTGTGGTTCCCGAGGGGAATCATGATCTTGTTGTCTACACCGATGCGTGTGGTAGTGGTCTCGGTGCCGTGCTTATGCAGAAGGATCGGGTAGTTGCTTATGCTTCTAGGCAACTATGTCCGAATGATGTTCGCTATGCCACTCATGATCTTGAGTTAGCCGCCATTGTCTTCGCCTTGAAGATTTGGCGACACTATTTATTAGGCGAGTGCTTCATTCTATATACCGATCATAAATCCTTGAAGTATTTGTTCACTCAGAAGGAGCCCAATATGAGGCAACAACGTTGGCTTGAGTTTCTTGCCTCTTATGAATTTGATATCCAGTATACCCCTGGTAAGGGTAATCGTGTTGCTGATGCGCATAGTCGCAGACATTCGGCTGTCGTTTCTATGATGCTTGCCGAATGGGATATTCTTGAGACTCTACCTTTTTGTGATATTCGTGATCGAGCTCCATCCTCTAATTCTCCGATAGTATTATTCAGTTTGGAAGCTTGACCCTCTCTATTTGATCGTATTGCCAAAGCTCAGCGTCGTGATCCTGACCTTATGCATCTTATTCTACTTTGTGAGACTGAATCCCGTGATGAGGCGTTGCGGGATTTTAGCATTGATTTACATGGGTGTCTTCGCAAGAAGAACCGTCTTGTTGTGCCTTCTGATTTTGCACTTAGGCATGATATTCTTGATGACTATCATCGTTCTAAGTATACCATTCATCCTGGCAGTAGTAAGATGTATGCCGATATGCATCGCCTTTATTGTTGGGAAGGCATGAAGTGCGATGTGGCGAGTTATGTGAGTAATTGCATGACTTGTCAATGTATTAAAGCCGAACATCAGCGCCCTTCTGGTCTCCTTCAGCCTCTAGAGATTCCATTGTGGAAATGGGATCAGATTTTGATGGATTTCATTGATGGCCTACCTCGTACGAGATCGGGCCATTCTAGCATTTGGGTTATTGTTGATCGCCTCACTAAGTCTGCTCATTTCATTCCTATTAAATCTAATAGGACTGCTTCTCTTTTGGCTAAGTTATATATCAAGGAAATCATGAGACATCACGGTGTTCCTAGTTCGATTGTGAGTGACCATGATCCTTTATTCACAAGTCATTTCTGGAAGTGTCTTCAGCAAGCTTTGGGAACAAAGCTTAATTTTAGCACAGCTTATCATCCACAATTTGATGGACAGACTGAACGGGTGAATCATATCTTAGAGGATCTCCTCCGTATTTGTATTCTTTATTTCAGAGGTGGTTGGGAGGATCATTTACCCCTTGTAGAGTTCTCCTACAACAATAGTTTTCAGTCCAGTATCGGTATGGCTCCTTTCAAAGCCTTATACGGAAGACCATGTCGATCACCTTCATGTTGGTTGGAATCTGGGGAGAAGCTTATTCTTGGCCCAGATTTTGTTCATGATTCTTCTGAGAAGATTGATCTTATTCATCAGAGAATGAAAGAGGCACAGAGCCGCCAGAAATCCTACGCGGATAACCGTAGGAAGCCTCTCGAGTTCTCGGTTGATGATCTCGTCTTTATTCGTGTTTCTCCTTTGAAAGGGGTTATGCGCTTTAGTACGACAGGGAAATTGGCTCCTCACTTTGTAGGACCATTTCCTATTACTAAACGTATTGGCCCTGTGGCTTATAGAGTTTCACTTCCAGCTCATCTATCCGGTGTTCACGACATGTTTCACGTCTCTCAGCTTTGGAAGTGTCTTCGAGAATCAGATTCTGTTATCAATTCTCTTGATTTGCAAGAGCTTGAGATCTCACCAGACTTATCTATTGTACAGCAGCCTATTCGCGTACTTGCCTCGGAGGTGAGACACCTTCGAAACAAGGACATGCCGCTCATTAAAGTTCAATGGTCCGCTAATCCCAATGACTGTACTTGGGAAACCAGAGAGTTTATCGAGCGATCCTATCCGGGTTTTCTATCTTTTCTTAGCAATGGTGAGAATATCTCTTTATCTCAAGCTTATTTTCTTTCCTTTTTGGGTGATGTAAGTATGTAGTTATTACAAATTCTTCTCTAGGAATTGCGTGGACATAATTTTGTTAAGGAGGGGAGATCTGTAACAACCCGCATATTTTACGATTGTATATTTAAATGTTTCATTTAAATATAGTATCGTTAGTCGGATTTCAGTCGAAATGTTACTTTTTGCAAATGTTCGAATTAGGACTTGGGACCACTTCCATTGAGTCTAAAATGGCGTTTTCGATCTTTTTGAGTATAAGAATCAATATGTTTGGAGTTGAGTAGAATTATGCTATTTTCTATTAGGGCTTTGGGTTTGGGTTTCAGCCCACTAACCCAACTTATCTAATATCCTAACATCCCCCTCCTCTTCATTCCTTCGTAATATTTCCTAACACTTTAAGCTTTAGAAAAATGGGGGAAGAGAAAAGGAATTAGAAATTCCAAGCCCTAGATTCATTTGCAAACTCGAATTCTTGCTCCAAAATCAAAGAGAAGCTTAGGTAAGCATCATCTTCATCTTCTCCATCTCATTTCCTCTTCAATTTCAGAAATTTCCTAAACCCTAACTTAGGAAATGTTTTTCTTTTGATCTTAGATTGGAGCTTGTAGAGTTGAAGTGAAGAGTAGTTGATCTTTTCCTTGTGTTTGAGCTTCTCATCATTGTTTTTGAGTTAAAAGGTGAGTCTTTGGAACTCACATCTAAGTCTATAGCTTTTGTTGTGGTTGGGTATGAATTCCTAACCTCTATTCATGTTCATTTGCTTTTGATTTGGATTGATTCGGTGAATTTGCCAATTTTTGATTTTTGAAGCCAAATCTTTGAAAATCCTTTTTGGATGTTTGAACATGTTTACCGGGATGTATCGAAGAGGCTTTAAGGCTGGGTTGTCGTTTGGCATAAGTCCCGAGTCGCAGTTGCTCGATCGATCGTTTTCGGAATAGTTTTGCCCCACAAGGGGGCTAGGCTGATTCTGCTCTGGAAGCAGGTTCAGTCGACTGAACCAGTAGGTCAGTCGACTGAACCAGGGGCAGAAAAACATTCTGTCCTTGTATCAGTCAACTGACCTGGAACTCAAAAGTTTCCAAGAACTGTGTCAGTCGACTGACCACCTGGTTCAGTCGACTGACCTGGAAATCGAAATTTTCCAGGCATTGTATCAGTCGACTGACCATCTGGTCTAGTCGACTAACCTGCTTGTCTTAGCACACTTTGCTATTTCGTGTGAATTTCCAAACTTTGATCAATTCGTGTTGATCCGATTTGCTATTATCATTTATCAACTTTGATGACTTCCTTTTTAGATTTCGTACACGAGTTTTTATAAAGTGATCGTTTTAAATTGTATTAAAAGCTCATTATTCCAACTTATAATTTCTATATAAAATACACAATTTTGCACTTCGAGCGAAGAGGGAGGATAATTAAATGATTAAATAAAACACGTGCTATGAACACATGTGTTTATCTTTTTAGTTAATTCCTAATCTATTCGTTTGACCGTTTTGACCCTTGGGTCTGGTTTACCGATGAGATGAGGTGAACTTTGTACTGCTTTGAGTGTGAAATTGAATAACGGTTAGTAAACCCTTTAGTGCGAACGTGTGGTATGGGACTCATGTTAACATTTTTCGGGTTCCTTTCTGAGAGTTGTGACACATTCTGCCAGTTAGTGGTGTCCAGTACTGGGCCTCCGGACCTTCGCCACTACGGTTTGTTGTCTTCGGGTTTGAGCCTTCGGGGTTTGTTGCCTTCGGGTATGTTGCCTTCGGGCTTGTACCTTCGGGTTTGTGCCTTCGGGTTTGTTGTCCTATAGTATCGCTTTTGGAGTTGGTCATTCGTCACCACTCGAGAGATATTTGGGTTTGTTGCCTTCGGGCTTGTGGATCCTTGTTATATAGTACTGAGCTTGAGCATCTTTTGTTTCTTTAACAATTATATTTCCCTAGTGTATCTCCCTTCGGTGTAGGTTCTTTGAACCACATGATATATAGCGATTACCTTGTGGAAACTTGTGTTACCTTTATTGGTATTTGTTATTTGCCTTTTTGGCTTGTTTTGGGATATTTTATCCTTTGTTTATTTGAGTTGCCGATGATATCAGGCTTGTTATGATTCATCTTTTGATTAGATGATCCGGTTATCTCTTTTGGAGATATTTGTGGTACTTTATGACCTTGTATGTTCATTATCATTTAGTTTGTCTAACTGATTTGTTTAGCTAGACTGACCCATGTATTTTATACTCGGGACAGACCGAGATGTTTCAGGTTAGGTACATTGGACTTAGCCTATTTTGCTTCCGCATGGACTATTCTGCTAGCTCCTTTTTGTTATAGCTTTTTGTATAGTCCTTTTTGGCTGTAACTCTGATATGTATTCTTTTGACTCGCCTGTATATTGTGGTTTGCTTTACCACTTGACATGTATCATTTTGTACACTCCATAATGTATCTGTATATGTGTAAATGTATGTGATGATCTACTGTTCTGTGATGTGTACTACATTTGAGTTGTTATATCTTGTTCTGATAGATCCTCCAGCCACCTATGGCTTTGTGTTAAGTATTTATTGGATAAGTCGATCCAATTGAGAATGAATGGTAATTGTCGGCGTATTCAACAGATCATTAAGGCAAGGCTATAGATGGTCGCTCCTATCCAGCTCTATTCTCCGTATTAGCAGACGGTGTTACCTAGTAATACTCTTTGCTAATATGGGTCTTGGAGTGGGGCATCACAAATGTGGTGGAAAATTAAAATATATGTGAGTATGTCCTTAGAGGCATCCAGCTCGTCTCCTAAAGCTCCAAAGTATCCATAACAACATGTGAAAAATGCTCTGTCTGAGCCGAACATTATAAGAAAATAAAGCATGGATCAGTCTAGTAAACCAGCATGAGAAACACACCTCAGATGGATTTTAATATTATAAAACCTTTCAAAAATAAAGGTATCTGGTAAGACTACGCCGCATATAAACATTGATGAGTTTTTACTTTACGATAACCAACATATTTCGTAGGAAGTTTTTTGCATCTAAGGATTAAAGTAAATACAGAATCATAGCCGAAATTGTTACGTTAGTTAAATTCCATTAAAATTGGTATACAACTAAAACCGAAAGGTACTTATTAGAGAATTGATTTCCATGCAATGACAAAGCTACTTGGATATCGTCTACCACAGCACACCTCTAGAAAAATGTACCAAGGTCGAACCTATCGACCCCTACAAATCAGGACTAGCCTTACCCCTTACTGATAGTTCCAAGCATGTCGCCATCCTAGCTGCTTTGCAACCTTTTCCTGAGAGCTCTCATGCATAACCAAATCCATAAATGTATATATCTAGAAAGGGTTATGACAATACCTTAATGGGATCGATCCACTTAGCCTTGAAGCATATCCCATGTTTTAGTCATTCCCGGTTGATGAGGCTAGAGGCTACGTTTTACCTTTTCATATAGCAATCCCACTTGGAATGCTAACATCCCTCAGGCAACAATGTAATCCATGCATTCATCCATATATGGTGTTCAAGATATGGACAAACTGAAGGCACTACTTCTACTACATCCATTTAGAATCACCCTCTGAATTAGTAGCAAGTAGCCCTTGCACGTCAAAGAACTCCCAAGATATCTCCAATTCAAATGCTTATGCTGGTTCTAAGTGGTTTTCAGATAATATACCGATCCTGGTCTCTCCGAACCAACAAAAATTATTTTTAAATGAGCAATGATTTGATAGTCGGTTATTAACTATCAAATAACAAACAATTCAACCGAAGATTTAATTCCATATGGAAACACACTGTTTAAGCACATAAGCAACCCATAGCCTCTTCAATTAATCCTTTCATTAAATAACCCCACTTTAAAAATACTTGTATCAAATTACTTTTTACGAAGACATATTTGCAAACTACCTCAACTCTTTTCAAATCTTGAAACATATTAATATACTTATCTCAACTGTATAAGTATACTCACAAAACATTTCACTTTTTTAAACATAGAAAACCTATCCAAATGCTTAAATTAACATTATAAGTATACTCATGAAAACATTACCCATTTAGTACTTTGAAAATATACTCGTTTACTTATTTCAACAGTATAAGTATATCCCCAAATCTCTAAGTAAGATTTCATTTCCAAAATCACAATCAATTGGGTTCAACAAATGTCATATAAAAACATTAATACCAATAAACCGAAACACTTTACTTTTTATAAGACTCTTTTATATTGATAATTCTATTTAAAAATCCCTTTACAAAACTTTGTTTATAAATCACTTTTATAAATTATCATTCATAAGTCACGCTATAAAATATCATTTATAAACTCTTGTAAATCTCAAACAATAATTATAAAACTCCTTATTATAGATTCCCAAATATGATTATGTAACTCTAAATTCCTTTATAAAAATTCTTTTATAAAACACATCTCTATTTATAACTCTTTTCTAAATCTCCTTTTATATTTATAAGACAAATTCTTTTTAACATTTCTTCCATATTAATTAATTCCTTTTATAAATTCATTTCTATTTATAAAACACCGTTTATACATCTCCAAATTTATCACAACTTTTAGTTTCCAAAATAGAACCAACTCCTTTCTCTAAAACGCACGTTCCATATATTACTATAAGTTCACAAAATGTGATTTGTTTCTCCAATTTATCAAATGATAATATTTTTCCTTTTATAAAATACTGTTTATAAAATCTATTCCTTCATTACTACATTTTATATAAAAACATTTCACAAGTATTTATTTCCAAAATAATTCTATTTTCATTTAAAAACAAAATTCACTTAAAATAAAAGGTAAACATTTTTATTTTCCTTAAAAATAACCATTTATTATTATAATAGGTTTTGTATAAAAAAATAGATACTTCCTAAAATAATTTTAAACCATTTGTATACATATTAGAAAAGAATAAATATGGAAGTTGAAGTAAAATTGAGAAGTTCAGAAACTAAATTTTAGTTTTAATAAAATATTATAGAAAAATCGAAGGGCGGATTAAAAATCAGTTTTCAGAGAGAAAACTATTTCTACAACAAACTACACTTAATAGTATTTCCATAATACTATATCGAGACCAATAGTTACTATAGCATTTAGCCAATGCTGGCACTATCTTTTCACTAGAAAGGTTTTAATTTTTCACATATGTCGGTGTCACATCCAATATAGGCAAACTATCAACATTTGACATTTAAGAAGTCTATATAAATGATATATAACTGAAATAAAATCAACAAGAATATAACTGGAAACTAAAAATCACGATATCTAGACATCCAGATTTCTCTATAATTTTTTTTGTATTTTGATTTAAATGAAACTGCTTTTCAAAAGCAGATATTTTACCAAATCAACCAAAAATTCATCCAAACATAAATAGTAAATTTTATCGACCAGAGATCGTACTGATTATCCTAAAAGGTGAGATTGACTCATATAAATTCCAACGGACGCTTAGGCATTCCAGTTTGAATTTAATCCAAATTTTTACTTGCTCTAAATTCAACTAAATCAATTCCATTGCGTAGCTATCGTCCTTACTAGCACAATGCAAAAGACTGTGTCTCGGTTGGACCTTGTATGGAAGAGTTATACATTTTATAAGTTAAGGAGATTAATTTAATTAATTAATTTTATAATTAAAAACAAAATACTTAACTTAAACAAATTCCCTCCCTAATCTCTTCTTCCCTCCTAATTTTAAAATTATGCACCTACTTATATAAAGACACATGGCTGAACCATCTCCTCCCAAGTTTCTTTCCATACTCCACGAAACATCCCGAGCCCACCATCATTGAGTTTCTCTTCGCGAAGGTAACTCGTTCCACCCCATTACGATGCACACGACCTGCCTTAAAAAAACCCAACCTGCGCCTAGCCTCATTCAACTTGAGAAGAATGCGATTCCCAACCTAGGACCAAGCTCCATGAAATTTGGGCCAAAGATGATATACGACATGAGAAGACCAATGAAGAAAACACCAAAGATTATCGTTGCCTGGATTTTGCAAAATCACAAGTCCTAATTTTCTCTCTTCTATTTTATGTTGTTGCACTGCCTAAACCCTCATCATACCCCTCAAGTCACATATCAAATCGAATATATAGGCTCAACGATATCAAAGAAACTTGTTTTGGAATTGTTCGTTGAGTGGGTTTTGAGTTATTAATTTTTGAAGTTTTGCTATTTCCTTGTTTTTGACTTTTTGAACTTATTTGAATGATTTTGATGGAACAGTGAATATGAGGGAAGGGAGAGTAAGTGTGTTTTCTAAACTAAGTGTTGAGATAGTTTTATATTGAATTTTTTGGCCTCTCGCTGCCCAAATTTTCGTTCACGGACGAACCCCAAATGATAAAAAATACGACCGCGAACAGAAATACGACATAATCCCATAACAATAATAATGTACACTTGTTGTTCGATTCTGTAAAATCACAAAAACATCGTCGTTTGTTCGAAAAATCATCAGACGATAATTTATATAATTTTTATATTTAAAATTATGAAAAAATCAAATAAATTAAATAAAAATGCGTCAGTAAAAATTGAGTTGTTATATTAATAATTGATTTTCTTATTATTTTTTCGAACCATTCATAATTGAAAATAAATTTTTGAAACGAACTCATCGTTATTATTTGTTAATAAGGAGTTAAATAAGACCATTAAATATATTTACTCAATATTCAATTCAAAATCCAATATTTAAATCACTATTCAATATTAAATTCACAATTCAAATATTTAAATAATACATATATTTGAATTCAAGTTATTAAACTTTTAAAACTAATATTTTAATATTTTCTTTTAATTAAATATTCAAAATCAAACGATAAAATTTCAGGTTGTTACACGTTGAAATTTCAAATGTCTCATTAGTACTGATGAACGGGGTAAAAGCTTGAATTTTACATTTACTAACGGGCACCACTGTTTTTGCAGAATCTTCTTCGTTTGTTGATTCTATTGAGTCCGGTTCTGCCAGATTATAGCATTTTCACATGGGACACATTGGAAAGTGCACTTTGGAAGTGTTGAGAAAGCGGGGTTTGATTGACAGTATTCATCATTCAAAACTTGGCTTTTATGAGGTAAGCGTACTTGGAAAGTAGATGAAGGTTTCTTTTGGCATTACAGACCATAGGTCTAAAGATGTTTTGGAGTATGTTCACACTGATGTTTGGGATTCCGCACCATGCGTATCTTTTGGAGGAGCCAGGTATTTTGTTTCATTTATTGATGATTTTTCAAGAAAGGTGTGGGTTTACTTTATGAAGTCCAAAGACGAAATTTTTGATAAGATTCACAGTTTGAAATCTCTTGTTAAGAAAAAAAATCTGAATGAAAATGAATGTTCTTTGTTTAGATAATGGTGGCGAATTAACTTCTCAAAAATTCACTAAATTTTGTGAGTCTGAGGTAATCAAAAGGCACTACATCACACTAGGGAACCCTCTGTCAAATGGGGTTGTAGAATTGATGAATTAGACATTGTAAGAAAAACTTATTGCTTACGTCTGACTACTGGATTAAAGAAGAGATTTTGGGCAAAAGCATTATCTACAGTTGTTTTCCTCATCAACCGTCCAACTTCTACCACCATAGATATGAAGATTCATAAAGAAGCATGTAATGGAGAGCCTGCATGATATTTGTTTCTCAGAGTGTTTGGTTGTCCAGTTTATGTGGATGAGAGAAGAGCGAAGTTGGATCCAACATCGTGCAAGTGTATTTTTCTTGGTTATAGGAGAGGGATTAAGGGTTATATGTTATGGTGTTCTATTACCCACAAGATTGTTACTAGCATGCATATTACATTTAATGAAAATGCTATGTTGAAAGTGGACCGTTCTTCTTCAGTTAATGATGATTTTGAGAGTATAAATTCGAAGTACCAAACACAAAGTAGATCATCAAACTTCCATATAAGTAAAAATGGTTTTTCCATTGACACAGTGGTTGATGAGGAGAGGACATATGATCAATCTCAAGGTGGAGCTCAATTTCAAACTCGACCAATTAGAGAGAAGAATGACCTAGATGGCTTAATGGTTTTGTGGGATTGAGCATTGAAGAAATTGACTTTGATGACATGACAGCCTATGCATTAAGCATTGTTCATGATAAGCCCATAAAGATGCTATTAGTTTAGTTGATAATTCCAATTAGTTAGTAGTTATGGAGGAGGAAATTGAGTCTTTGCACAAAAATCACACTTGGGATTTAGTGTCATTTCCTTCAGGCTAGAGAGAAATTGGGTGTAAGTGGATATATAGGGTGAAAGACAGTGGCAGTGGTGACTTGAGATATAAGGCGAAATTAGTGGCGAAGGGGTATGTTTAAAGGAAAGATGTGGGGAGTTCCTTGATTCTGATTGGGTACCCAATTAGATATAGGATCAAGCCAACGTAGTTCTCCTTCTGCAAATAGAACTCAAGGAGCCTACGATGCTAAAAACAAATATGCAATTCTTAAACTACCCACTTAGGATTAATCTCCACATTTAGATTTTCCAAAATTTAAATAACTTTATTATTTTCAAAATATAATCCTTTTAGAAAATAGTCTCTTCGAACTAAATTCCCGATTTCATTTCAAATTCTTTTTGAAATAATAATATATATCCTTTATATCGAAATGGTATCAAATACTTTGTATAATAAATGATTACTCTGTTAAGTTGTATTATTAAAATTTTAATATATACATTTAGTTTTGTTGCATATTATCAAATAATATAGTGTATTGAATTGGTAGTTGTCATTTTTTAGTTTTAAAACAGACAAGTTTTCGGCAATTTTACTAGTTCAAAAATCCAGGTCATTACAATTGGTCAAACATGATTAGTGCGGTACAAGCTACCTTGCGCCATGAGACGTTGACTAAACAACCAGATTAGTTGATTGATTGATATACTTAAATCAAGGTGGAATGTTAAATTTGGATGATTTAAATCTGCTCCAAATATTAAAATAGAGAATATATTAATTGATTACCGCTATCAATCGAATATGGAAAATAAATAAGAAAGATAATCAATTAGTATCAAAAGATATATTAATTGATTTGTGGAATCAATCAAATAATTGATATACGTAGAAAGAAATATCAATATGCTAAATTTGTGTTCAAATCAAATCAATTAAATCTTAAAAGATTTCATCTTTATCTCTAAGCCATTCTTCATTCTCGCACCTATATGTATATGTAGACTTTTGTTCATCTTTTCAGCACAAGACAACAAGAGAGTTCTCCACCAAAATATCTTCAGTAAGGTCCCTATTTCTGTATCATTTTTAGGGTGAGTGAAATTTATTGAATGATTCATACTATTCTCATATTGTACTCTATCTTGAAGTGAAGAAATAATAAAGGATGTTAGGTCCGAGGACATAGGCATAACCAAACCCTATTATATCAGTGTGTTCTTTCCTTTTCTCTTTTATCTATAATTTGCACTCTTTGACTTTCTATTTATTCTCTTTGTTGGATTCGAATTGTGGATATTGTCCATTGACTAGATTATTAGATGTTCTTCTTCCACTATGCGAAACTCTAATTTTTCTTGTGTTTCGACACTCCAACGCATCCTCATACACGTGCGATTCATTATTCAGTAATGGCTACATAATGAAGCTTCCGATGTGCTAGCTTCTGATTGAACATCCCTTTTATTGCCTTTTGGAATGAGCATATACATGCTCTTGGCAACACTTGCTAGTAACAAAAGGAATTCCCAATGTTACATTCCACCAATCCCATATATATCACATTATGTGTCATATTTGTTGTGATGTGGGACTTTATTGTTCTACCCACACACTGATAATGCGAGCCAGACCTAAAAATTCTCCACCTTGGTGAGCATTTCTTCTAACCTTCATTTGGAGCATACTGAATAAGCGCATCGGTTCACTTCTTTCATGTAGTTAGACGAGGCCACATTACCAAATCTCCAACTTAAGGCGAATACTTTCCACCCAAGCCATCTCAAAGCTTGAGTTCTCAATGTAGGAGAGTAGACTGCATATTTAGCAGTGGACTAGGCTGCTTAAATATCTCCAAGCCTCATGAAGTTCTTGATTCGGTCACTCTCACATCATCTAATGGTCGCTCGAACCATTGAATTTGATATTATGTTGTGTTTTGGCACTCCAACACATCCCCATATAAGCGCGCTTCATTGTTTGGTAATGGCACCACATAATGTAGCTTCCAATGTGTCAGCGTCTTGATTGAACATCCTTTTTGTCGCCATCCAGAACGAGAACATACATGGTCTTAGCAACACTTGCTTGTAATAAAATGATTTTTCAATGTTATGTGCCACCAATCCCATATATACCACGTTATGCGCCATATTTCTTGCGATATGGGACTATATTATTCAACCTACATACGCATAATACGAGCCACACCTAACAAGAACATATGCTTGTTCTTTTTTATGTGTTACTATTTAATATACATGACATCAAGCACTGTTTCCTTGCAAGTTAATGTACTAACTTAATCAAGGGTGGTCCAGGGTTGAAGTAACCAAAGCTTAGGCCAACGACCATGAATATAAGGAAAAGATATAAATAAACTTTAAATTAGTGGACCATAATTATCTGTTTTCTTAATCGATGGTTGCAAAAGAACTATATGTTCATGAAACGAACCCTAGTTTCATAATAAATTACTGAAACAGTTTTTATTTTTGTATATTCTTACTATTATTATTATACCGAAATAAAAAATAAAAAAATAAAAGAATCCCATAATACATCTAATGTTATCACGCATCTTACTATTGAAATAAAAGAAGAGGAAAAATATTTATGTAATCATTTTTTTTGTAAAGGTATAGATAGTCCTTTAGTTTATTTTATTACCTTTCAACCAAACAATCAAATACCTTTAAAACAATTGATAAAAATAATGAAACATAAACATAATACATATTTAACTATAATAAAGGGTGTTACTATCTACACACACCTAATTAACGCTCTACATCCTTTTATCCTCTTATCCATCCAAACAATTCATACACCCACCTACACTGACCCAATTTATTTTTATTTTTTCTCTTAGCACATTCACAAAATATCTCTTTCTAATATAAAATCGTAAATCGCATTTAAGCATCATTTCATCAATTCCATTTCATTAATTTGTAGGCATTTGGAATCAACTATAAATATAGAACCTTCTTAGTGCCTATTCATTTTGTTATCGATTTTTTGTTTGTCGATTCTAAGAAATTCAAGTCGACGGTGATGATTGGTAGAAACTAAAATCGAGTTTTTTAATAGAAATTAAGTTAAAGACTTATTTATTTTGTGATCTAAAAAATAAATTGAAACTAAGGAATGTCTTGCATTAAAACAACAAAAAGTAATAGAATAAATCCAATGTTCAAATAAATGAGATTACAATACAGATAAATTTCATTTATGAATATAAACAGAAAAATCTACTTTTAATTCAACGAGCTACTCAAAAATTTTAAAACTAGTCTTCCTTACATTATCACATTAGATATGATCCACCATTAATTGAAGCTTTAGGTTGATGCTTTAAATTTTGAGGATTAGGGTTTAATTATTTTTATAAGTTTTGGTCGGTAACGCCAAACCGTTTGGCTATTTCTTCGCTAAATTTTGTATAACTAACGAAGTGGGTTTTTGAATTGTTTTTACTAAATTAATTTTAATCTCTCTTTAAGTGGTGTTAGAGATAGGTTAGGTGTTTGTAGATAGTAATACCCATAGTGAATGAAAATATATATCAATTTATCCCTACCAAACATATTCAATCAATGCTATATGATATTCAAGTCAAAACCTTAACCATCTTCTAAACTTAATCTATGAAAAATACAACATATATGTCTAATTTCCGTTTTAGTGTAGCGTATTGAATCTTGAAAATCAATCACTACCTCACTTTGCAGCTAAACAAACAGTTGTACATACTGCCTAAAATTACCTTTTTCCCCCTTCTATATAATTACAGTAAAAAAATGAAATAGTACCACATGTTTGTGAAGTGAAAATTTTAAAATATAAAATAAAAAGGGGAGTCAACAAGTTCTATGAAAAAAATAAAAACAAAAATAAAAAGGGACTGGATTTGATTAAATGAACATTAAGTGAAGCAATGAAAACATGAAGTGAAGGGTCATACTGATCAATTTGTACATGTTTAGGTGGCATAACTCCCCTAAAATATGTATTAATTTCTTTTCTTCTTCAACATATTTCTATATCTTATTCATTCAATTTAATGAGTCCATGTATGTGATTTCAAGTTCATTCATTTTCGTGGATGCTCTTTATTTCTACCCGGCTTAATGCAATACAATTATTTTTTTGAATGTTATGTTACCATGTGAATTGTTGTGACATCTTGATCATAGGTATTTTTTGCTATAAGATACAAATTTGCTCCACATTTTTGGCATATACATTATTATCAACTATTTATTATAGATACTTGGACTAGTAGAAGAAAATTACTGTTTATAGTTAGATTTTAGTGACTAACTTTAGTCATATGCTTACACACCCAAATGAATGCGATAGTCTCAAGGGGCAATAGTTTTGCTGGCACTTAGGATCAGGTGCCACTTTTCTTCTGAAACTCCATCTTCATAAATTTAGATTTCAAACTATTGCAAAATGCTTCATTAACGGATCTGCAGCATGATGCAATCTCTGCTCTCTCGAATGTCATTTTCGAGCACCGTTTCCCACCAAATTTTGTTGGTATTTTTACCATTTGTTAGATTTTATTCTTTTTCCTTCCTCTTTTGTTGCACTAAGTTGATGTTGTCTGGTAGAGTTGGGATAAAAGCAATATTATTAATAATATAGCCGATTTAGTTGATGAGAATATTTTTGTTAATTCAATTCTAGTAATTACGCATCATGTGATTCTGTGTAGCTTTGTAGCATCTTGCTATTTTTTATTATAAATTTATTCAAGTTCTATTGATTTTTTTGAATAGTTTTACAAATGGCTTGCATATCTAGAATCTTCAATGAAATCCGAGGTTTGATTTTAAGGTTCTTGTCCTTTTGAATATTAGTGGCATCATAAGCTAAATTAGTATGGTAATCAATGATTAGTAGTTGAAATTGAGCATGTACAATGCTAACTTAGTAAAAATTAATTAAATTATATATTAAGCATTACACACTTTTTTATAATTACATTATAGATTCACATCATAATTATACCCTTTACTTTACTATATAGGTACATAAAACAATGCATTGGTTGGTAGATAAAATTGGTTATAAAAGGTACATTTTTATGCATTTAAACGTGTATGCCATCATGAAGTATATTTTGTTATATATGGTATGAATCTGATCTTATTTTGATCGTGTAAATATATTTTGAACCAGGGTGTACGGGAAAGCACTAATCGCGTAAAGGAGATGTTGTCCGATTTTTGTAAAATCTAATAAGTTTATAAAAATTAATAAATTTTTATAGAAATTTAAAGAAGTTGAATTTTATAATTATCAACCAAGCTAACAAACATTAACTAATTTTTAGAAAAAATAATTACATTGAGCATGTTTTATAAAAATTAAACATATTTATAAAACATAAACCATTTATGAAATTAACATATTTATAAAAATTAACCAAATTTTACATATCTTTAACTAAGTTAACTAATTTTATTAGAAAATAAACGAGTGTATTAAAAAAATTAAGTTTTATAAAAAATTAACCAAGTTGACAAAATGTTTATAAAAGTTAACTAATTTTTATGAAATTTAACTAAGTTTATAAAAATTAACAAAGTTAACCAAGTTTTATAAAAATTAAATAATTTTACAAAAATTTACTAAGTTTTATTAAACTTAAATTTATAACATTAACTAAGTTATAGAAAAATTCAACTAAGTTTTATAAAAATAGATAATTTTATAAATATTATAAAAATTGTAAAATTAAATAATTTTATAAAAATTTATCAAATTTTATAAAATTAACTAAGTTAACCAAGTTTTATAAAAATTGAATAAATTTATAAAATTTAACCCAATTTATAGAAATTAAATAATTTTTGAAAAGTTAAATAAGTTATATATAAATTAAATAAGTTTATAAAAATAACTAAATTTATATAAGTTAAATAAGATTTCTAAAATAATTAAGTTTATAAAAATATCTAAGCATATAAAATTTTTTTTTTTTTAAACATTAGACTAAATGAACTACATTTGTAAAATTTAGCTAAGTTTTATAAAAATTAACTATGTTTTATAAAATTTAACTAAATTAACTATGTTTCTGAAGAATTTATCAAGTTGCATAAATATTTAGCTAAGTTAACTAAGTTCATAAAAATTAATCATATTAGTAATACTATTAATAATTGTAGTTTAAAATTAAGTAAGTTCAAAAAATTATACATTGTTGTTTAAAAGTCTCATTTTATCCACGCTTTTTTCAAGATAAGGCCTATAGAGCGAATTGTTGAACTTTTACTTTAAAGATAACTAATACATTTGGTAGGAGTAAGTAGCAGCAATGTGATTTGAAGTAATATATAGAGTTGTATATATCATTTGGGTTTGAATACTTTTATGTATCATTTTGGTTAGAATGCTTGTATATATTATTGCTTTTGGTTACTAGAATTGGTAATCTTCATACTTTGTTATGAAATATCATGGACGTATATTGTACTTTAGTTTTGTTTTATTTGATCACATATAATGTGTTGGTTATCAAATGTGATCTTAGAGGTATTCGAAATTTGTAATATATATTTATTGAAATGCATCAAAGAAGCACATAAAATCTTATATAATAAGATGATAACATTTACAAAAATGGTATAACTAATAACGATAGCATTTCCAAAAAGCTATTGTAAGTGACATTCGATGGCGCTTTTAAAATGCTATCCGAATGAACTTTTAATAGTACAATGTTGCCATCATTAGTGACATTTGATAGTATTTATGAAGCGCTGTCATTAGGGTCTTTTTATAGCATTTTAACTAATAATCTTTGCTTTTAATAACATGTTTTTTCACAACGGTAATAAAAATGATATCAAATTCTTTTATAACATTTTTAATGCTAGCAAAAATACTTATTGACCATGTTTTCGATTTTCCTATTGTAAGTCCCTGACCTATAATAACATGCTGATATATAGTATTTTTATAAACGCTATTGAAGTCATTAATAGCATTTTTTCAAATGTTATTAAGAGTCCAGATTGTTGTAGTAATAAGAGGAAAGAAACGAAGCAATTTTATACGGCAAGAGAATGAGGAGCCATCAATTGTCAAAGAAGAAAACGTTATAGAAGACCTATGGAATGTTGAAAAACTAAGGAAGATGAAGTGTTGAATGAGAATCTAAAAAATAAAATGGATTTACCTAATATTCCAATGATCATAGATACCTTAAAGGAACCATGCCAATCGAATCCTGGTTAAAGAGGTGAATTTCAAAAGAAAAAAAATTCATTTTGGTCTTTGTTGAGCCAATGAATTCTAATTGATTTTAGATCCAATCTAAAATTTGTTTTAAATAAAATCTTTAATTTATTTAGCTTGTTTAAAGGTAAATTTAATTTAATATATGATGGGCGTATCAAATACATGCACTGCTGCAAAGCAGGTCATTTGCTTTGGTTGTTTATCCCCTGTTGCTTCGGTTTAATAACCAAAGCAAATGAAGATGACGCAATAGGCCAATGTCTGTTGCTTCGGTTGTTAAACTGAAACAAAATATGTCATTTGCTTTGTTGCTTCGGTTGTTGAAGCGAAGCAATGTAGTAGAACAACCACAACAAAAGAGGTCATTTACTTCGGTTGTTTCTTGACAACCGAAGAAAATGAACACAAATTTGCTTCGGTTATCATGAACAACCGAAGAAAATGTTAGCTGAAGCAAAATAAATGATACCATTTCAGGTTTTAAAACCTGAAATGGTATCAAATCACAATAACATTTTCATGTTAGATAGCTGTAATATAACCAAATAGTTTATATATTAGCACACTAAATGTTCATACTTCAAATTCCAATAATTCATACTCTAAAATAACAAATATTCATATTGAGCACACCAGAATCAATGTCCATAGTTCATAAAATCATACTCCAAAATAATATTACACACTAATACTAGCACACAACATTACAAGTGTACAACACAATGGCATCGACTCATACATAACGACTACTTTTAATTGAGATCTACTGGTAATCAGTATTTTGATGCACTTCAGCAAATAATTATAAATGTAACGACCCGGTATTTTGGACCATTCAAATCGACAATAATCCATACATGTCTGGCTTGAATAATTCAAAATAACAAATTGTAAATAAATTTTGAGCAAATGAAATCAAATACACAGAATCACAGACACAGAACATATCAGAATAACTCGCAGCGGAATATAAAAAACCATAGTAGTTCATGAAGCTACTATAACAAACTCTCAAAACATAATACATAATATCTGCTTGAAAACATATACAATAGACATCTCAAATAAATAGAAGTTTATGAATACCAGAACTGAAATAGAACAACTGAACTGAAAGGAACAGATAACTAGACAAGCAGAATCTCCAGCGATTCCTAGCTCCAGAAAGAAATCCAAAGCTAAGCTGTAAATACTCAGGCTGACCCGAGCGTAAAGTAAAACACAAAACACTCGAGTCAGGACAATATATACTTATATAATGTAAACCAACTCAAGTGAACTGTAGTAGAAATGCACAATAACTCAAAGGATGCTTGGGATCGCCCATCCTTTAAGGATCAGTTAAACTATAAATTAAATACATCCCGTGGTTAAAATTTCAAAATGGTATTTTATACTTCGAAATCAAATATCATTTCAAAATTCAATATCCTTATAAAATCCATTTCAAAATATCAAAATATCATATTTCAAAATAATTTATATTTCGAAACAAATTACTTCATTTTAAATCATAAAAATGAAGTTAGTATATTTAATAATTAAAATTTTAAATTTCCAAAAATTTAACTTTTCAAAGTTCATTCGTTCACTTAAATTAATTAAAACAATGAAATTTCAACTTTCGCAGCATTTAGAAAATGCTACGGAAAGTCACATTTAAAATAGTTCAATTTAACAAAAGACAGCATTTAAAATTCTGTAATATGGTTACATTAGTTTCAAATAAACTTAGTTAAATTCAACCATTATAACATTTACAAAAATGCTATAATAACCTTTAATTAAATTTAGCCATTTGGTTCATTATTATCAACTACAGCATTTACAAATGTTGTATTATCATTTACATTAGAATTTAATAGCGTTTCAGAAATGTAGTTAACTAACTTCAAATATTCAGTATAATTTCACAAACAATTATATTTTTATATAAATCATTTTTTTTTACTTATAAAATCATATAATTTCACTTTTAAAACAATTATTCAAATACCCTTATATTCATGATTTTATAAAGTTAAAACTCCATTCAAAAATCAAAATTTAATAATAATTCACTTATTAAATTCCAATTTTAAATTATAAATTCATTAAATTAAATTAACTTAACACTTAATTTTAAAATTTCAAAATAACTTAATTCCATTTTTATTTACTTAACTTAAAGTTCACTCTTAAGCCAAATTCACAAATTTCCAATTTTAGTTATATTTCAAAATTTCAACTTAAATATTCATTCATTTCACATTTTAACTTTATTCAAAATCATTAATATAATATAAAAATCATTTAAATTCACTTTAATACAAATTATCATGAAGTTATCACATTTCATATTTAATTTAAATTCCAATTATCACCCAATTAAAATTTCCCAAAATAACTTACATTTCAAATTTTCTAGTTTTACCAATAATTTATTTCACTTATAAATTTTCAAAAAATCAATAATGCTTACATAAATCATTTTTTTATTTAGTTTAAATCAAATATTATAATATTTACATTTCAAAAATATTTTTAAGATTTTTATAAAGGCATATTTTAACAACGGGTCTGTATTTCATTTCTAGTCTAAGTAAAGTGATACGGGTAATATATCATTTCAACCCGTAATTTACAAAGAAAACCCGGGTTTGATCATTTCAAACCCGCAATCCCAAGGAAATGAAAAATAATTGAAAATCATTCAGGCCTATCATTTCAGCCCATAATGATTTTCTCCTATTCTAAAGTCCGTTCGGGTATGTATCATTTCAACCCATAGTGATTCTAATCTAAAGGGAACTTGCAGTGTGATAAACTGATAAAAATAATAGAACAACATAATATAACAGTAACATATAATATAATAGGTGTTTAAGCATTGGTGAACATCATAAATCATAACATAGCAAGTGTAACATGATAATGCATTTTACAGATTCAAAAGGGGTCAATTCACTAGTTATATATGTACATATTGTCTGGTGAGAATAACTCACCTGTTAAGCTGGAGATTTGCCAACAAAGCTCACAACACAAAGATTATGAAGGCACGACAACTCTAATACAATTTGAGTGTGGAGAGCAAATCCAATGATATAGATCTTGTGTTACAACCCAAACAAAAATCAAAGCAAACCATAAATTTCAATACACTAGAAATGACATAACTTTTAAATAAAAAGAGATACGAATGCCAAATCTTTTGCCTTGCTTTCTCTATTCTTTTGTCATGGCCTAGGGATGTTTTTGGCTCTGGTTTGAACAAGTTTGGCTCAGGTTTGGTCATGTGTATGCATGGCCTAGGTAGTAGAATATGAGGAGAAAGTTTATACAAAGGAATATGAAGAGTTTAAGGCAAAATTGGTGGGTTTTGTTCACAAAAATGGCTTGGCCATGGGCTTGTGTGGTCAGGTCAGAGAGGTATGGATCAGGTCAGTTGAAGGAAAGGTGTGTGGTGGTCTGGCCAGAGGTGGTGGAGGCGGCCTAAGATGGTGGTGGTGGTGGAAAATGAAGTGGTGAACAAATAGTGGTCAAACAACATGTTTTTATGGCTTGTGTTGCAATTTTTGTGGAGTTTTGGCATCATGGTGGCTCGGCCTTGGTCAAGACTAGAGGAGTAGCTGGTGGTGATGGCAGGGAAGAGATGTAGGGGGTGGTGGTCGTGGATATGGAGTGGAGGCCATTCAAAGAAGCAAAGAAAACAAGGCAAAATACATGAAAAATGAGAAGAAAAGTGTAAAAAAAAGTAGCCATTACCCATAGATTTTCTTGAAGCCATGAATGAATGAGAAGGTAAAATGTTTTTGGGTGAATGGAGGCTGAAAAATCACGGCTACAAACCAAAAATGCACAGCCAAGATAGTAATTGAGGAGTTATGGCAAATGAAAGGACAAAGGAGATGAAAGGACTTAAGGTAAATAAGCTTTTAAAACTCTTCATATTTCTTTTTCTTTAAATTCAAATAAAACAAAAATAAAATCAGTAAATTGACTTTAAAACCGAAACAAAGTAATATAAAATAAAAATAATTAATTAATTTTAAAGAAAATGGAAAAAGAATATAAGAAATTGCTTAAAAATTGAAAACAGGGTCCAGAAATTACAAATAAATCACGATTGTCTTTGGAAAATTATCTACTTCATTTTAAAAATATTCTAAAGAAAAATTTTGAAATAAAATAATTTCTAAAGTATTTTCAAAGTGAAATAAATAATTTAATTTAGAAAAAATAGAAAAAAAACTAAAGAAAAATGTTTAAAAATTGGAAATAAGACATGAAAATTACAAATAAGTATCACTAGCCTTATAAAATTTCTATTTCACTTTAAACAAATAAAAGGTCAAATAAATAAAATAAATGAGGAACAAAATAAAGTGGGAATGAGAATAAAATAAGATTTTAAGAAAAAAATAGAAAAACAAATAAAGAATTACTTTAATTAATTGAAACTGGAAATTAGAATTTTAAACAAAATACAGCTAACACTGGAAAATGCCAATTATATCTTTAAAATGTTTTAAAACCAAAGTATATACATAACATGTTATTTTACCCATATAAATATAAATTATAATATTACATGACCAAATAAAATATTTTTTTTTTATAATTTAAAATAAATAATTTTGTTAAATACAACAAATTACACACAATATTTAAAACGGTATAACTTTCACATTATAAATCAGATTTTAACGAAACGAAAAGCATTATTCTTAAAATTTTATTTACTTTCATAATAAAAGATAAAATTCAAATTTTCAGACTTTAAAATTTCTAAATTAAAAGTCAAAGTTTGACCATATTGACCAAAATTCACTTTTCTGGAAAATATCCTTTTTAGTCATGTTTGGAATTCTAATTCACATCAAAATCAAAATTTATATTTAAAATAACAAAATTTATTCATTTTAGTAAAAAAATAAAGTTTTTAAATCAGGAAATCAATTAAAATAACCAAAATAAATAATTAAAATAATCACAAAATACAGGGTTGTTACACTCTCCCCCACTCAAATCTTTTCATCCTCGAAAAGGAATGAGGTACGGAGAACATAGAAAAGATAAAATGGAATAGGATTAAGACAAGATGACAAGAAGATTAAAATTATACCTGATAACTATTGTTATGGGTAAGTTTAATAAGGTGGAGAATAGGAATAGCTAGAAGGGAAAATAGGACGAAAGACAAGGATGAGCCATTAATTTAAAATTGTTGGTTGAAGAGGTAAAATATTTAAAACGCTTTAAAATCGTTTAAAAAAGGAAATAACTAATCAAAGTATCATTTATATAATATTTTATCAAAATACTTTTATAACTCGATGTCTTAACAAGTTTATCCTTGTTCCTGTAGACTCTGGTAGTGCGTTGATCAGGCGCAAAACTAGAATTCTCCAGGTACTTAGTAGACTTGTTTCAACACCCAGTGAAAATACTGGAAAAACTTTTAAAAACAGATATGGAAAGTACAATCCAAACAAAAACAAACAAAACCTTTGTCTAACCATGGTTCGCAGATACACAATGGTTACGCCTGGATCCCCCAGGAAGCAATCCATATCCGTAAGCTTTCTCAGCCCTGCGAGTTACGCCATGATGACTAGTAGAATGCAGGATACACAATGGTTACGCCTGGATCCCCCAGGAAACAATCCGTACCCCCAGGCAAGACTCAGCCAAGCATTTGCGCTACTATTCGCGACCTACACAGATTGCAGGATACACAATGGTTACGCCTGGATCCTCCAGGAAACAATCCGTACCCCTAGGCAAGACTCAGCCAGGCAGTTGCGCTATGCAGTCACGATCGTAAGACCATGGGTAACGCCATGGAATTCGAAGGACACTCGAGTATCATATCCGGAAAACCAAAAATCAGAGAGAATAATATCGATAGAATGAATCCAAGATGTGGCCACAAATCGGATATCAAGCAGAAGGCACTTTCCATATCTTTACTTCGAAAATATGTATCATATAGTACCTTTTCAAATCACTTTCAAATATCATACTTATATAAAATCCATTATATATAAGATTTAATTTTCAAATCAAATACTTTCAAAAATCAATAGTATATCAAATCATACTTATATAGACTTCAATTATATAAGATTTCACTTTCAAATTGAGTACCTTTTCAAATCTATAGTTTTCGAATCAATTTCATACTCATACAAATCAATTTTATATAAGTTCGACAACTCCCAAATCAAGTGTTTAGTAACATAAGGTTCTCAAATTTAAATTTGTTTCAATATCAGTTCAATTTCAAAATCATATACAATTTCACCAAATTATTTTCTTCTCAAATTAAATATCTTTAGTTTCAAAGTTTCCAAAATAATAGATTTTTGAAAATAAATCCAAATTTCCAAATCAATATAATTTAAGTCAACCAATTCATTTCCAAAATCAAATGTTTTCAAAATCATCTTATACTTACGTAAGGTCCGTCTTATATAAGGATCAAATTTTCCAAAATAAATTTCGCTGTATGAAGAGCCATATGGGATTTGAATATCTTTGCTTTTATAGGTTATATATCTTTGTAATTTAAATTGGAAAAGTAAGCAAAGATATTCTAACCCGACAGCTTTCAATTTCAGCGTCAAAATATATCACTGATATTAGAATATAAGATGTACACACATCATCATTTCGCAAAATCACATTTGATCGCTCTCTCGATCACACAAGTTCGCTTTCGAACTAGTATTGTCCATTCGATTTCCCTAATGCGGACTTCAATATGGTTTCTCGACTAGAAGCCATCAGTCTCCTTGCATAGCCATATACTATGATAGAGAATTCTGGAATCAAGCCCAAAATCCATATCAAATATTCGCCATCAAGAATCGAATGAAAAATCCTAACACGAAATGGTGTAATCCACCTCGAACTTGTGTACTCAAACTTGGATCAAATTAATTATGCGAATAAAACAGCATACGTACAACTTATATATTTATTTCAACTTGTTAAATATATAGTTTCATAAAGATGTTACTAAGTTAAAACATTTAAACTAAATTTTATTCAAAATATTTTGAAGACCAAATTCTTTTCAAAACATTTCAAATCTAAATTTCATATTAGAAAATTTTAAAATTGCTTTATTCATTTACTTAACCAAACAGTTTCAACTTATTTAAATCATATTACTTCATACTTAAACATTCAAAACAAACTTATATACTTTATCAAATTACTTTTCAAAATTTCTTAGCTTTGAAAAGTTAACCTTGATTTGGAAGTGCTCGAACCTTTAAAATAGTTGAAGAAATCATATTTCAATCCAAGAGTTGGAAATCACAATTAAATCAGTAAATCCATTCCAAAAATAGGGTTATATCAAATCAAATCCAAAACTCAAGGACTGAACACCGGCTCATTTCAAATTTTACAAATATATATACATATATCTTTCGAATATCACATCACACTTCGGAATTTGAAATCTAAATTGGTTTCACAAATCAATCGCATAGCAATGCTACCGAAGTGGCCTCTCCCTCACTCAGAAACTCGAAAATCAATGTCGATGATGCGTGCACTCATCACCGAAATTATTTTCCAGCGACACAAGTGAGTTCTGGACTTCTATTTACTTTGAAAACTTCTTTGAAATTCCTTCAAAATCATTAAAACCCATTAAAATCATTGAAACATTACTTATTCGGAAAAATAATTTCAATCATATTATTTATTATTTCAAAATCTTAAAACCAGTTCCAAAATGCCGGAGTTCAATCACTTAAATTCAGATTCAAAACCTTCAGTTATAAATCATTTTATATGAAACCATTTCTTATAAAATTTTCACAATTTCAAATCCTTTCAAAACTTCAAATTCTCATTTTTTTTAAACGGTATATAATCCTTATCAAAAACATTTCATCTTTATATAAAAATATGGTCATCCTTATCAAAATAAAACTACGATGAATACAAAATTTTTAAAAGACAATCAACCACAAACTTTCCAAGGGACGATTCAAGGATGGATTTCAAAGCAAAACAGAGATTCAAATTTAGAAGGACTCTAATCAAATAGAATTCTAATTCAAAGATAGGCTCAAACGAAGATAAGATAATTAAATTACCAAATACAAGATGGATAAGCCTATATGAATCGCGGGCGACCTTAACCGGTCAACCGTGATTTCAGGAATATAATCGATGCGAAAATCTAAGGAAAATCGACCTTCGATTGCCAGAGATAGAATCTAAATATAGCAGAAGATAGAAAACATCGTAAACCGAGGATACAGAAATCTCCGGTGAATCAATGCCAATTATAATCATTCAAAGATTGGCGGAATCGCCACCCTATAAAGGTCATACAAAGTGGAGTGATGCAATGCTCCAAAATCAAAAGAATACAATTAGGGGAGATAGGAATGGATTTCAGAACAAGTGAGCATTCCAAAATTCAAAGGAATCTTATTCGATAAGAATCCAAACGAAGATTAGAGAAATATAACCTATATCGATACAGAAAAATTCCCATTCAAAATTTGGAAAGACTCGAATTCATAACATACGAAAACAGAAGCTTAAATATCTTTAGTTGGACAACTTTAGCTAAGCAAAAGATACAACAGAGTTTACTCAAAGCATCCTAACAAACTACTGATTTTGCCATACCCAAAATAGATTCCTATCAACAAAGGATCTAGATCAATCAAGAGAGAAGTTCAAAATTTTAGAGGATCCTAATCAAAGAAATTACTAACAAGGTGGATACGAAAGGAATGAAGTTTAAGAAATATTTTACTTTTAAAGCAAGGAAATTTATATCAAAATAATCTTTGAAAATTCTTTAAAAATCATTTGAAAATCATTTTATACTTCGAAAATACGTTCTCTCACAAAGAAATGATTCTGAGATTGATTTCACTTATTCTAGGGTATTTCTACCCTATCTCTAATGAGTTTTTGCTCCGCAGGCTAAGGTTTGCCTAAAACCAAAGCTCTGATACCAACTGTAACGACCCGGTATTTTGGACCATTCAAATCGACAATAATCCATACATGTCTGGCTTGAATAATTCAAAATAACAGATTGTAAATAAATTTGGAGCAAATGAAATCAAATACACAGAATCACAGACACAGAACATATCAGAATAACTCGCAGCGGAATATAAAAAACCATAGTAGTTCATGAAGCTACTATAACAAACTCTCAAAACATAATACATAATATCTGCTTGAAAACATATACAATAGACATCTCAAATAAATAGAAGTTTATGAATACCAGAACTGAAATAGAACAACTGAACTGAAAGGAACAGATAACTAGACAAGCAGAATCTCCAGCGATTCCTAGCTCCAGAAAGAAATCCAAAGCTAAGCTGTAAATACTCAGGCTGACCCGAGCGTAAAGTAAAACACAAAACACTCGAGTCAGGACAATATATACTTATATAATGTAAACCAACTCAAGTGAACTGTAGTAGAAATGCACAATAACTCAAAGGATGCTTGGGATCGCCCATCCTTTAAGGATCAGTTAAACTATAAATTAAATACATCCCGTGGTTAAAATTTCAAAATGGTATTTTATACTTCGAAATCAAATATCATTTCAAAATTCAATATCCTTATAAAATCCATTTCAAAATATCAAAATATCATATTTCAAAATAATTTATATTTCGAAACAAATTACTTCATTTTAAATCATAAAAATGAAGTCAGTATATTTAATAATTAAAATTTTAAATTTCCAAAAATTTAACTTTTCAAAGTTCATTCGTTCACTTAAATTAATTAAAACAATGAAATTTCAACTTTCGCAGCATTTAGAAAATGTGTGAAGACCCAAAATTATTGAGATAAGAATAATTTAAATAAAGTCAGAAAAAGGAGAATTTTCAAGGAAGAAAGAAATAATACAGCCTGAAAATAAATAGTGAGAATAAGTTAAAAATATAATGAAGGGAATAGTTGTTTTCAGTAAAAAAAAAACAAAAATGAAAATGGTAATTAAATATATGGAATACATTTGTACATCAAGAGAAAATAAATAGCTTGAAGCATTAACAAGGAATCAATTCATAAAAGGATATACATGTATACATTACAGTTTAGCATAAAGAAAATAAACAATGCAAGAAAGTCACATGAGAATAAGGTGTGTGTATGAAACATGCAAATAGCATGCAAATCAGAAAAGGAAAGAAAAGTTAAAGCAACTGAAAATACCTGAATTGGAAATCAGAAAGAAAATGGCATTTCTAGCCATGACATCATATGTAAAATTCTCTCAACTGTATGGGGATAAGATGGGCTTTTCACTCTACTAAAACCCTAAACAATGTTTTAAAAATTAAAGGGGAAGCAGCAGTCTCACTGCAGAAAAACAGAAAATATTAAGAAAAGAAAAGAGAGCAATCCAAAGCCATTGTTCAAGTTAAAGAATTCTCAGGGAAAAGAGGCAGGAAGGTGAGTGATTAATCAATCTATGAGGCTTAAGGCATTAAGACCCAAGTTAAGGGCAGCCATATTATTTTATAAAAACCATATCATGTTTGTGCTTGATCTATTTTTCAGTATAAATGAATGCTGAAAATGGTAGGTGTTTTGATAAATCTTTGGTTGATGCTTTGGTTTGCTTTGTTTGATTGTTTGATAAGAAAAAGATACCATGATCACTGATATAGATCCAGCACCTTAAAACACCAGTTTATAAATATGGTTAGTAAGATAAATACATTTTTATTGTGAAGTAGGGTATTACTGAAAAATGAACTAGGCAGTGTGAATAAAGGAGGTTCATGCTCATGTCTGGATTGTTTTAAACTTAAGGTGAACAATGCAATAAATCATTTATGTGCTGATTTGTTCAGATCTTAAGCTAAAAATGTTTTATGGGTTTTTTCTCAAAAACCCTACCCTATGTTCACAGTAGAATCGAGTATAAGAATTTCTATATGATTTTACAGGATTTGTTTAAGTGATCATGATATTCCTGAATATAGAAGATATGCAGTGTTAAAACAAATTTTGAATAAAACAACTGGAAAATGAGATGTGGTATTCTTTTCATGAATGTTTACTATGGTTAGCTGAAATTCCTGAGTGAGTTAACCCTCTCTGATTAAAAAAAAAAAGAAGAAAAGAATATAGCAGCATTTCAAGAGTTAATAAATTTTTCTGAAAGAAAATGAGAATGGTCTCTAGATTATAAAAACTAATCTAGGAGTAAAGCCTTGATCTATCCATCATAAGGGGGATGATGGGTATGTGCATGACTTGTTTAAGTCCTATAGGCCTTTGTGCAAGGGTTAACAGAATCGAGTCCCTTGCAATGCACACATGGTGTTCAATGGCAAAGAGTTAAGACCAAATTAAATTTTTAAATTGAGATTGAGAGCTGAGCTATGGAAATTAAAATGAGTTAATTCCATAGGAGTATGTGTACATGTATACTGTATGGGATGGATGAATGGATGCTTGTGTGCATATGTGTTAGTAGGGGCTTATACATGTTCATATACCCAGTTTACATTATGAATCCAAATAAGTATCAAGCACATAAATTCTCTGCACAATAATTTAAATGTCAAGTTATTATATTTTGATTTCACTCATACCAGAATTTTATTCTGACCCTATTTGTTGCCTTGCAATAATTGGGGTGTCTCATTTTTATGGAGGCAGTCCAAAATATTGCTGCAGGAAAAGATGTTTAAGTGGCTTGCTTGCATGGATATTTGAAGATCTTCATGAATTAAGGAAAAATAAATGCTTAAGGAAGTAGCAGTATAATCTGTAATAGATAATCTAGGCAAACTTCCTTTTATTTTGTGTATTCTCAGCAATGATGCTTATTTTGTTCACTTGAAAAGAACATGTAAAAACTTAAGTATTCTGTGGGGTTTGTGAGTTACTGATTTAAGCAACTTATTTATATGACTTCTGGTGGAAAAGTGATGAAGGAAGTATGCCATATAATATGATATGTGGACATACATCCCTTGGCAAGGTTTAAGTGATTTAAAATTATAAAGATAAGGCTGTTATTGAAAAGTATGCTATGAATTTTGTTAAGTGGATAGGTTGAATCTGGTCCTGGCTAACCAGTAAGGCTTGACCATGACTTATAATTGATATAGGTCCATGCAAAGGCTGGAAGGCATAGCCTGTAATCTGGTTTTGGGCATTTGATTTTTCCCCAGCAAAAACTTGTATTGCTTGGTGTAATAAGCTCATATGTATGCTAGATACTTGTAGGCATCACTGCAAATTAGACTTATCCAATTCTTGCTATCTGGATACTTAATTCAAATCTGGTAATATTGAGTCATAGTCAAAACCAGTAGTAATTTGTAGAGGCATGTGGTCTTGTTTGTAATAAGCATCTCCACCATTCAATAGAATAATGACCACTAACATTTGTTATCTTTCCTAGAAAATCATCAGTTGTTTTCATTATAAGTTCATCGGGAAGTCTTGCATTTTGTCAGGTCATTTTGCCTTTAGACACACTGTCTGCACACATGTTCTTAGTCTCCATTTAGCATGATAGTTTGAGTTAGCACTCTAGTCTGACTGTATTGTTTTCCTCTGCTTAGCCTTTAAATCAGTTTGTAATTTCAGTGTTCACCTGATTATTGCAACTTAACAAATTAAAGCATGGGTATTTCATCTGATATAAAAAAAAAATTGTTTGAAGTTGAAATGAGTAACACAAGCTAAACTAATAAGCATGGGTTAGGTTGAACACTTTTTACTTAATATAGAACAATAAGTATCATATTACAAAATCCCAGGATTAAATTGTATGGCTTATAGATTCAGGGATCAATTAATAGGTGAGATAGGATAAGAAAATAAGAGAACTAGTGGTATCTAATCCTAAGGTTAATCAGGCTTGAGTTCTAAAAAGAAAAAAAAAATGAAAAACAAAAATTGTGTTTGAACCGACCAGCATAGCACTCGAACTCGTGACCTTGTATGTATAAGTTAGGCGCGTTTCCATTACGCCTAGATGTTGCTTGTGTTTCCTTAGGATCCACTTTATTTTATACTGATTTTGACACTATTCAGAACTTAACACAAACATCTATATTAAAAGCTTGTTTACTACTGATTATTTCTTGATCACTTCTTAGTTAGTGTAAACAGATTAATGTGTTTGTTCCCAGTGGATTGTTTGAAAAAAAAAATAATATAATATAATATATAGGAATGGCTATGTGACACCAAATCTCTTAAATATGAGAAATAAGGTAGGAATGAGTTGCTTTGCTATTTTAATCACTCTGATAAGCAAAGAACCCTTTATATATCTTCACATATATAAATGATAGGATTTATTTTAAATACTGATATATTTATATTAGTAAAATTCAGGATCTTGGGAAGAATTCAATTAAGGATAGTGATCCATTGACATGTATAAATATGTATATACAGTGTGAAAAAAAAAAACTCAACAGAAAATTAACTAAAAATAAATCATGAAGAAGTGGGTCACTTCAGTTGGTATCAGAGCTATGTTGTTAAAACATAGCATAAATATATAGTAATGATAGAAATAAATATTCCCAGTAGAAATAAATTGCAGAAAATAATTGAATTAGAAATATGACTAATTAGCTATGCAATTGAATAGTGAATCATGGTAGGAAGACCACCAAGTCATGGAGCAGGACCCTCCAATGCAACACCAATGGTCAATTTGCAAGATTTGGTGAGGGCATTTAGAGAAGGAGCAGTACATAGAGAAGAAAATCCTCATGAGGAATTATCTAAGCTATTGAAGACATTTTCAAATTTAGGAGGCAAGGATTTTGAAGGCACTGAGGGAGTTATGGGAGTGCAGACATGGTTGAGAACTTTGGATAGGATATTTGCAGATATGCAAATAAATGATCAAAGGAAGAGGCAAATTGCTTCCAGAAGACTCAAGGGAGCAGCACTTGATTGGTGGGAGGTCATTATCACAGGGAGGCCAGAAAATGAGATAACATGGGATCAATTCAAGGAGATGCTTGAGGCAAGATTTGTCCCAGCAACAGCCAAGGCAACACTGCTGGAGGAATTTATAAGGCTGAGGCAAGGGCCAATGAGTGTAACTGAATATACACAAAAATTTGAGAGCTTATCCAAGTATGGAACCATGCTCATAGGGAATGAAGAATTAAAGAATTCCAGATTTATTCAAGGACTTAATGCTAATTTAAGTAGAGCAATGCTACCCTACAAAGACAAAACCTTTGATCAAGTCATAGATCTTACTCTCTCTTTTGAACAACATGATAATGCCAGAGAAAAATTCAGGAGCATGAGGGCTAACAACAACAATAAAAAAGGGAAAAATAGAACTCACCCTTATGATAAGAGAAATTCAAATCAGAAGGTTGAAGGAGCAACCAGTGGAGAAGTCAAGAAGAAGATTATTTGCTACAATTGTGGTAAAGAAGGACACATGAGTAATAGGTGTCAGGCAGCTAAGAAAACCCCATTCAGTTGCTACAACTGTGGGAAAGAGGGTCATATTAAAAAGAATTGCCCAGAATTCAAAAAGGGAGCAAAGGTAGGAGCACTTGAGGGAAAAGCAACTGCAGTAGGAAGTTCTGGACAATTGGAAGGTATACTTCTAATTAAAGATCATCCCATCTCAGTTATATATGACACTGGAGCAACACATTCACTAATATCCCAAGACATAGTGAATAAATTAACTCTCACATGCTATTTAGTTGATAATCCCTTGTCTATCCAAAGTCCCCTGGGTAGCTCTTGTTTGCTAGGATTGAAATGTTTGGGAGTAGAATTAAACATAGGAGGAAATGTGTTTAAATCTGATTTGTTTGTATTAAAATACCTTGGAATAGGAATTATTTTAGGGGTAGATTGGTTGAGCAAATTCAAAGCAATTTTGAATTTGGAAAATTTTACTATTTCTCTGAAAACAGAAAATGGTAAAAATATTATAGTCATGAGTGAAATTGCTAAAATCAATTACCTTAACCAAATATGTAGCATGACTGAGAAAGAATTAACACTTGAAGACATAAAAATTATAAATGAATACCCAGATGTCTTTGGTGAAGTCATAGGTGTTCCAGAAAATAGGCAAGTAGAATTTCAAATAAGGCTAATCCCAGGAGCAAGCCCAATCATCAAGAAGCCTACTAGGATGGGTCCTAAAGAATTAGTGGAATTGAAACATCAGTTGGAAGAACTGGAGCAGAAAGGCTTCATAAGGCCTAGTAGTTCAAACTGGGGTTCTCCAGTTGTATTTGTGAAAAAGCATGATGGTACTTTGAGAATGTGCATAGATTATAGGGAATTAAACAAAGTCACCATTAAAAATAAATATCCACTTCCCAGAATTGATGATTTGTTTGATCAATTAAATGGAGCAAGGATTTTCTCAAGGCTAGACTTAGCCTCTGGATTTCACCAAATGAAGGTTGAAGAGGAAAGTATTAAATACACAGCATTCAACACAAGGTATGGGCTATATGAATATTTAGTAATGCCTTTTGGATTGACAAATGCACCATCATATTTTGTAGATTTAATGAATAGAACATTTAGAGATTTTCTAGATAAATTTGTGGTTGTCTTTATTGATGACATATTAGTGTATTCAAAATCAGAAGAAGAACATGCAAAACACTTGCATCTGGTTTTGTCTAGACTGAGGGCACATGATTTAAAAGCCAAATTCTCTAAGTGCACATTTTGGCAGAAGGAAGTAAAATTTTTGGGGCACATAGTATCACAACAAGGGGTTAGTGTAGACCCAAATAAGGTGATGGCAGTGCAATCTTGGAGCAGACCCAAATCAGTAACTGAGGTGAGGTCATTTTTGGGAATGGCAGGCTATTATAGGAGATTTATAAAGGATTTTGCAAGGATAGCTATCCCATTGACCAAGCTAACTAAAAAGGAGCAACCCTATGTGTGGACAGAGAAGTGTGAACAAGCTTTCATATCACTAAAGAAGGCACTGGTAGAAGCTCCAGTTTTACAAGTGCCAGAAGGCAATGAAGAATTAGTAGTTTACACAGATGCTAGTGGATCTGGATTGGGGGCAGTGCTTATGCAACATGGTAGAGTCATAGCTTATGCATCAAGGCAACTCAAGCCAAATGAAACTAGGTATGCTACACATGACTTAGAACTAGCTGCTGTGGTGTATGCATTGAAACTATGGAGACATTATTTATTGGGTGCTAAGTTTGAATTGTTTACTAATCACAAGTCACTTAAATATTTGTTTTCCCAAAAAGACTTGAACATGAGGCAACATAGGTGGGTAGAATTTCTAGCTGCCTATGATCTTGATATATTGTATACCCCTGGAAAAGCTAATAAAGTAGCAGATGCATTAAGTAGACATCAAGCTAAATTGGCAAGCTTAATGATGGCAGAGTTCAAGGATTTGACAATTCTTAGTGAGGTGGAAGTGAAAGAAGAAACTAGTGTATCAGATAAGACACACAGTAAGATGATTGAATATGGTAAATTAAGCCTCATATCCTTAAATTCAACACTGGTTGATAAAATAGGACAAATGCAGAATCAAGATATAAATTTGAAGGAGAAAAAGAACATGATATCCCAAGGCATGACAGTGGAAAACTATGAGGTAGATGGTAAAGGATACTTAAGGAAAAAAGGGAAACTCTGCATACCAAATGTAGAGGAACTAAAGCAAGAAGTTATGGATGAGCATCACAAAACAAAGTATACTATCCATCCTGGTGGTACAAAAATGTACCATGATCTCAAGAGAAATTATTGGTGGCCAGGAATGAAAGGGGCAGTAGCAAAATATGTGGCAAATTGCTTAACATGCCAACAAGTAAAGGCAGACTATCAAAGACCCTCAGGCCTATTGCAGCCTTTGGAAGTGCCTACCTGGAAATGGGAGAGTATATCAATGGATTTTGTGGATGGTTTGCCAAGAACAAGAAGGGGAAATGATAGTATTTGGGTAGTGGTTGATAGACTCACAAAAACAGCACACTTCATCCCAATAAGTTCAAACAGAAATGCTCACAAGCTAGCTCAATTGTTTGTAAAGGAGATAGTAAGATTGCATGGCATCCCCAAGACTATCATTAGTGATAGAGACACTTTGTTTACTTCAAGGTTTTGGAGTAGCTTTCAAGAAGCTATGGGGACAGAATTAAGCTTAAGCACATCCTACCATCCACAAACTGATGGGCAAACTGAGATTGTTAATAAAGTTTTAGAGGATTTGTTGAGAGCATGCATACTTGATTTTGGAGGCAACTGGGAAGATCATATTTATTTAGCTGAGTTTGCTTATAATAATAGCTACCAGTCCACTATAGGAATGGCTCCATTTGAGGCTTTATATGGGAAGCCTTGTTTATCTCCTGCATGTTGGATGGAGGCTGGTGAAAGGGTGTTGCTTGGACCAGACCAGGTAAAAGAAACTTCTGCAAGAATTGAATTAGTAAGGCAAAGAATGAGAGTGGCTCAAGAGAGACAGAAAACTTATGCAGATAAAAAGAGAAGGCCATTAGAGTTTGAGGTGGGAGACTATGTGTTTCTCAAAGTTTCACCAATGAGGAAAATATTGAGATTTGGAAAAGCAGGGAAACTGTCACCAAGGTATGTAGGACCATATGAAATTGTTCAAAGAATAGGGACTTTAGCTTATAGGTTGAAGTTACCAGAGGAATTGAGCAAAATACATGATGTATTTCATGTATCTCAATTAAGAAAGTGGGTGCATGATAAGAAAACTATTCTTGAATCCCCTACACATGTTGAAATTCAAGAAAACCTGGTTTATACAAAGGAACCAGTGGGCATAGTGGCTAGAGAAGAGAGGAAATTAAGAAACAAAATAATTAAATTGGTAAAAATTCAGTGGAGTCTGGATGAGAATGATTGTACATGGGAGGCTGAAGATAGAATGAGGGATAAATATCCTAATCTATTTTCTGCTTAAAAGGTATGTTTAAAACTATGATGAAACCTTAAATTTTTTTTTTATGTGTGTTTGATTGATTTAAAATGAATGAGTTTCTGAAAATTCATTCAATTGAAATTATGCTTTGTATACATTTGGATGGAAATGTATGAGAGAATAATTGTGGGACACAATTCCTTTTAGGAGGAGAGTATGTGAAGACCCAAAATTATTGAGATAAGAATAATTTAAATAAAGTCAGAAAAAGGAGAATTTTCAAGGAAGAAAGAAATAATACAGCCTGAAAATAAATAGTGAGAATAAGTTAAAAATATAATGAAGGGAATAGTTGTTTTCAGTAAAAAAAAAACAAAAATGAAAATGGTAATTAAATATATGGAATACATTTGTACATCAAGAGAAAATAAATAGCTTGAAGCATTAACAAGGAATCAATTCATAAAAGGATATACATGTATACATTACAGTTTAGCATAAAGAAAATAAACAATGCAAGAAAGTCACATGAGAATAAGGTGTGTGTATGAAACATGCAAATAGCATGCAAATCAGAAAAGGAAAGAAAAGTTAAAGCAACTGAAAATACCTGAATTGGAAATCAGAAAGAAAATGGCATTTCTAGCCATGACATCATATGTAAAATTCACTCAACTGTATGGGGATAAGATGGGCTTTTCACTCTACTAAAACCCTAAACAATGTTTTAAAAATTAAAGGGGAAGCAGCAGTCTCACTGCAGAAAAACAGAAAATATTAAGAAAAGAAAAGAGAGCAATCCAAAGCCATTGTTCAAGTTAAAGAATTCTCAGGGAAAAGAGGCAGGAAGGTGAGTGATTAATCAATCTATGAGGCTTAAGGCATTAAGACCCAAGTTAAGGGCAGCCATATTATTTTATAAAAACCATATCATGTTTGTGCTTGATCTATTTTTCAGTATAAATGAATGCTGAAAATGGTAGGTGTTTTGATAAATCTTTGGTTGATGCTTTGGTTTGCTTTGTTTGATTGTTTGATAAGAAAAAGATACCATGATCACTGATATAGATCCAGCACCTTAAAACACCAGTTTATAAATATGGTTAGTAAGATAAATACATTTTTATTGTGAAGTAGGGTATTACTGAAAAATGAACTAGGCAGTGTGAATAAAGGAGGTTCATGCTCATGTCTGGATTGTTTTAAACTTAAGGTGAACAATGCAATAAATCATTTATGTGCTGATTTGTTCAGATCTTAAGCTAAAAATGTTTTATGGGTTTTTTCTCAAAAACCCTACCCTATGTTCACAGTAGAATCGAGTATAAGAATTTCTATATGATTTTACAGGATTTGTTTAAGTGATCATGATATTCCTAAATATAGAAGATATGCAGTGTTAAAACAAATTTTGAATAAAACAACTGGAAAATGAGATGTGGTATTCTTTTCATGAATGTTTACTATGGTTAGCTGAAATTCCTGAGTGAGTTAACCCTCTCTGATTAAAAAAAAAAGAAGAAAAGAATATAGCAGCATTTCAAGAGTTAATAAATTTTTCTGAAAGAAAATGAGAATGGTCTCTAGATTATAAAAACTAATCTAGGAGTAAAGCCTTGATCTATCCATCATAAGGGGGATGATGGGTATGTGCATGACTTGTTTAAGTCCTATAGGCCTTTGTGCAAGGGTTAACAGAATTGAGTCCCTTGCAATGCACACATGGTGTTCAATGGCAAAGAGTTAAGACCAAATTAAATTTTTAAATTGAGATTGAGAGCTGAGCTATGGAAATTAAAATGAGTTAATTCCATAGGAGTATGTGTACATGTATACTGTATGGGATGGATGAATGGATGCTTGTGTGCATATGTGTTAGTAGGGGCTTATACATGTTCATATACCCAGTTTACATTATGAATCCAAATAAGTATCAAGCACATAAATTCTCTGCACAATAATTTAAATGTCAAGTTATTATATTTTGATTTCACTCATACCAGAATTTTATTCTGACCCTATTTGTTGCCTTGCAATAATTGGGGTGTCTCATTTTTATGGAGGCAGTCCAAAATATTGCTGCAGGAAAAGATGTTTAAGTGGCTTGCTTGCATGGATATTTGAAGATCTTCATGAATTAAGGAAAAATAAATGCTTAAGGAAGTAGCAGTATAATCTGTAATAGATAATCTAGGCAAACTTCCTTTTATTTTGTGTATTCTCAGCAATGATGCTTATTTTGTTCACTTGAAAAGAACATGTAAAAACTTAAGTATTCTGTGGGGTTTGTGAGTTACTGATTTAAGCAACTTATTTATATGACTTCTGGTGGAAAAGTGATGAAGGAAGTATGCCATATAATATGATATGTGGACATACATCCCTTGGCAAGGTTTAAGTGATTTAAAATTATAAAGATAAGGCTGTTATTGAAAAGTATGCTATGAATTTTGTTAAGTGGATAGGTTGAATCTGGTCCTGGCTAACCAGTAAGGCTTGACCATGACTTATAATTGATATAGGTCCATGCAAAGGCTGGAAGGCATAGCCTGTAATCTGGTTTTGGGCATTTGATTTTTCCCCAGCAAAAACTTGTATTGCTTGGTGTAATAAGCTCATATGTATGCTAGATACTTGTAGGCATCACTGCAAATTAGACTTATCCAATTCTTGCTATCTGGATACTTAATTCAAATCTGGTAATATTGAGTCATAGTCAAAACCAGTAGTAATTTGTAGAGGCATGTGGTCTTGTTTGTAATAAGCATCTCCACCATTCAATAGAATAATGACCACTAACATTTGTTATCTTTCCTAGAAAATCATCAGTTGTTTTCATTATAAGTTCATCGGGAAGTCTTGCATTTTGTCAGGTCATTTTGCCTTTAGACACACTGTCTGCACACATGTTCTTAGTCTCCATTTAGCATGATAGTTTGAGTTAGCACTCTAGTCTGACTGTATTGTTTTCCTCTGCTTAGCCTTTAAATCAGTTTGTAATTTCAGTGTTCACCTGATTATTGCAACTTAACAAATTAAAGCATGGGTATTTCATCTGATATAAAAAAAAAAATTGTTTGAAGTTGAAATGAGTAACACAAGCTAAACTAATAAGCATGGGTTAGGTTGAACACTTTTTACTTAATATAGAACAATAAGTATCATATTACAAAATCCCAGGATTAAATTGTATGGCTTATAGATTCAGGGATCAATTAATAGGTGAGATAGGATAAGAAAATAAGAGAACTAGTGGTATCTAATCCTAAGGTTAATCAGGCTTGAGTTCTAAAAAGAAAAAAAAAATGAAAAACAAAAATTGTGTTTGAACCGACCAGCATAGCACTCGAACTCGTGACCTTGTATGTATAAGTTAGGCGCGTTTTCATTACGCCTAGATGTTGCTTGTGTTTCCTTAGGATCCACTTTATTTTATACTGATTTTGACACTATTCAGAACTTAACACAAACATCTATATTAAAAGCTTGTTTACTACTGATTATTTCTTGATCACTTCTTAGTTAGTGTAAACAGATTAATGTGTTTGTTCCCAGTGGATTGTTTGAAAAAAAAAAATATAATATAATATATAGGAATGGCTATGTGACATCAAATCTCTTAAATATGAGAAATAAGGTAGGAATGAGTTGCTTTGCTATTTTAATCACTCTGATAAGCAAAGAACCCTTTATATATCTTCACATATATAAATGATAGGATTTATTTTAAATACTGATATATTTATATTAGTAAAATTCAGGATCTTGGGAAGAATTCAATTAAGGATAGTGATCCATTGACATGTATAAATATGTATATACAGTGTGAAAAAAAAAACTCAACAGAAAATTCACTAAAAATAAATCATGAAGAAGTGGGTCACTTCAAAATGCTACGGAAAGTCACATTTAAAATAGTTCAATTTAACAAAAGACAACATTTAAAATTCTGTAATATGGTTACATTAGTTTCAAATAAACTTAGTTAAATTCAACCATTATAACATTTACAAAAATGCTATAATAACCTTTAATTAAATTTAGCCATTTGGTTCATTATTATCAACTACAGCATTTACAAATGTTGTATTATCATTTACATTAGAATTTAATAGCGTTTCAGAAATGTAGTTAACTAACTTCAAATATTCAGTATAATTTCACAAACAATTATATTTTTATATAAATCATTTTTTTTTACTTATAAAATCATATAATTTCACTTTTAAAACAATTATTCAAATACCCTTATATTCATGATTTTATAAAGTTAAAACTCCATTCAAAAATCAAAATTTAATAATAATTCACTTATTAAATTCCAATTTTAAATTATAAATTCATTAAATTAAATTAACTTAACACTTAATTTTAAAATTTCAAAATAACTTAATTCCATTTTTATTTACTTAACTTAAAGTTCACTCTTAAGCCAAATTCACAAATTTCCAATTTTAGTTATATTTCAAAATTTCAACTTAAATATTCATTCATTTCACATTTTAACTTTATTCAAAATCATTAATATAATATAAAAATCATTTAAATTCACTTTAATCCAAATTATCATGAAGTTATCACATTTCATATTTAATTTAAATTCCAATTATCACCCAATTAAAATTTCCCAAAATAACTTACATTTCAAATTTTCTAGTTTTACCAATAATTTATTTCACTTATAAATTTTCAAAAAATCAATAATGCTTACATAAATCATTTTTTTATTTAGTTTAAATCAAATATTATAATATTTACATTTCAAAAATATTTTTAAGATTTTTATAAAGGCATATTTTAACAACGGGTCTGTATTTCATTTCTAGTCTAAGTAAAGTGATACGGGTAATATATCATTTCAACCCGTAATTTACAAAGAAAACCCGGGTTTGATCATTTCAAACCCGCAATCCCAAGGAAATGAAAAATAATTGAAAATCATTCAGGCCTATCATTTCAGCCCATAATGATTTTCTCCTATTCTAAAGTCCGTTCGGGTATGTATCATTTCAACCCATAGTGATTCTAATCTAAAGGGAACTTGCAGTGTGATAAACTGATAAAAATAATAGAACAACATAATATAACAGTAACATATAATATAATAGGTGTTTAAGCATTGGTGAACATCATAAATCATAACATAGCAAGTGTAACATGATAATGCATTTTACAGATTCAAAAGGGGTCAATTCACTAGTTATATATGTACATATTGTCTGGTGAGAATAACTCACCTGTTAAGCTGGAGATTTGCCAACAAAGCTCACAACACAAAGATTATGAAGGCACGACAACTCTAATACAATTTGAGTGTGGAGAGCAAATCCAATGATATAGATCTTGTGTTACAACCCAAACAAAAATCAAAGCAAACCATAAATTTCAATACACTAGAAATGACATAACTTTTAAATAAAAAGAGATACGAATGCCAAATCTTTTGCCTTGCTTTCTCTATTCTTTTGTCATGGCCTAGGGATGTTTTTGGCTCTGGTTTGAACAAGTTTGGCTTAGGTTTGGTCATGTGTATGCATGGCCTAAGTAGTAGAATATGAGGAGAAAGTTTATACAAAGGAATATGAAGAGTTTAAGGCAAAATTGGTGGGTTTTGTTCACAAAAATGGCTTGGCCATGGGCTTGTGTGGTCAGGTCAGAGAGGTATGGATCAGGTCAGTTGAAGGAAAGGTGTGTGGTGGTCTGGCCAGAGGTGGTGGAGGCGGCCTAAGATGGTGGTGGTGGTGGAAAATGAAGTGGTGAACAAATAGTGGTCAAACAACATGTTTTTATGGCTTGTGTTGCAATTTTTGTGGAGTTTTGGCATCATGGTGGCTCGGCCTTGGTCAAGACTAGAGGAGTAGCTGGTGGTGATGGCAGGGAAGAGATGTAGGGGGTGGTGGTCGTGGATATGGAGTGGAGGCCATTCAAAGAAGCAAAGAAAACAAGGCAAAATACATGAAAAATGAGAAGAAAAGTGTAAAAAAAAGTAGCCATTACCCATAGATTTTCTTGAAGCCATGAATGAATGAGAAGGTAAAATGTTTTTGGGTGAATGGAGGCTGAAAAATCACGGCTACAAACCAAAAATGCACAGCCAAGATAGTAATTGAGGAGTTATGGCAAATGAAAGGACAAAGGAGATGAAAGGACTTAAGGTAAATAAGCTTTTAAAACTCTTCATATTTCTTTTTCTTTAAATTCAAATAAAACAAAAATAAAATCAGTAAATTGACTTTAAAACCGAAAAAAAGTAATATAAAATAAAAATAATTAATTAATTTTAAAGAAAATGGAAAAAGAATATAAGAAATTGCTTAAAAATTGAAAACAGGGTCCAGAAATTACAAATAAATCACGATTGTCTTTGGAAAATTATCTACTTCATTTTAAAAATATTCTAAAGAAAAATTTTGAAATAAAATAATTTCTAAAGTATTTTCAAAGTGAAATAAATAATTTAATTTAGAAAAAATAGAAAAAAAACTAAAGAAAAATGTTTAAAAATTGGAAATAACACATGAAAATTACAAATAAGTATCACTAGCCTTATAAAATTTCTATTTCACTTTAAACAAATAAAAGGTCAAATAAATAAAATAAATGAGGAACAAAATAAAGTGGGAATGAGAATAAAATAAGATTTTAAGAAAAAAATAGAAAAACAAATAAAGAATTACTTTAATTAATTGAAACTGGAAATTAGAATTTTAAACAAAATACAGCTAACACTGGAAAATGCCAATTATATCTTTAAAATGTTTTAAAACCAAAGTATATACATAACATGTTATTTTACCCATATAAATATAAATTATAATATTACATGACCAAATAAAATATTATTTTTTTTATAATTTAAAATAAATAATTTTGTTAAATACAACAAATTACACACAATATTTAAAACGGTATAACTTTCACATTATAAATCAGATTTTAACGAAACGAAAAGCATTATTCTTAAAATTTTATTTACTTTCATAATAAAAGATAAAATTCAAATTTTCAGACTTTAAAATTTCTAAATTAAAAGTCAAAGTTTGACCATATTGACCAAAATTCACTTTTCTGGAAAATATCCTTTTTAGTCATGTTTGGAATTCTAATTCACATCAAAATCAAAATTTATATTTAAAATAACAAAATTTATTCATTTTAGTAAAAAAAAATAAAGTTTTTAAATCAGGAAATCAATTAAAATAACCAAAATAAATAATTAAAATAATCACAAAATACAGGGTTGTTACAATAAATCACTAATGAAAATAAAAAAAAATTATGGTGGTCCTAACACATAATATCTAGCCTTTGGCAACTCATACATACCTTGTTGCAAATGCTAAATAAGTTATTAAGACAACCTTGCTACAAATGCTAAATCAGATATTAGAACAACTTCCAAAGACTTGATATTTTTTAGAAGACAATGATTCTATTGTAAGACCAGAAGTATAACGCAAGTGTAATAAGTTAGCCTACTAACCCAAATGTGATATAGATTTGAAATTTAACTCTAGTAGCTTTCTAATATACAAAACAATTCATAGTACATTAGAAATCATATATTATGCCTGACGATAATTTAAAAACAATTTGCATAGCATTACCGAGTGACCCTCAAGCAAGAATGGGTAATCTGGTAAATAACCAGTCCACATTTCAATTAATTATTATTAAACTATTGATATAAATATATTAACTGTAACTCTGATGTAATAACCCGAGTTACTCTATTAAATTTACTTGAGTAATTAAGTATCATGGACAGGAAAAGTATCCTTATTGAACCAAATATTAGGAAAAAAGTTTTCGGCAATAAAGAGAGTATAAGAAATATGATAAAACAAAGACAAAGTTAGTGGGATTGTTATTTCTTTATCATTTTCTTCAGGAATTTGGTATGCGTCTTTACCTAGTTTTCTATTTATGTTGTGCAATCCTAATCAGCTGCTAAAAACAGTTGCCTTCTACATGGAATACTCAGGTTGGAATCTTCTTTTTTACCCTATGGGCCATTTTACCTAACCTCTTGCAACTATTCTACTGCACTTAACAAGTTTTTTCCTTTTGGGCATGCAAACCTTTTGAGCTGGCTCATCGGTGGACTCTAATTTGTATAGTATTTCTATAAAAAAGAAAGAAAAAAAGAAACGTGTTGAGAGTCCATATACCAATAACATTGAATAATAATGTAACATTCAAACAACTATCAAACTGTTTAATAAAACAAAAGTGGAATATTGCTTCCAAATGAAAAGAACCAACAACAATTAAATAAGCTAGATGCATGTTGTCGATATATAGTATTATATATCATCTTCATGTTGTTCTACATGGTAATACCATGTCAGTATTTAGATACTAGTCCTATACCTGCAGTGTTTAGTTTTTAGTCTAGCATATCTTTTTACTTCCCATCTCCAACAATGTTGCTCATATTCTGAAAGAAAGATCCTATATTATAAAATTTAAGGCACGGTGTAAAATATGGAGTATAAAACTGTCCATGCACCAAAAGAACATGTTTTTTTTTTATCATTTTAGACTATTTGTGTTTTTGAAGATAGGCTTATCAATTATGGCCCAATTAAAAGGAACATATAATTGTTGCACTATTTACGTATATATCATTTGTAATTTTAAATTGGTCACTTAGTTTTTCATCCGTGTGCATTTATTTTAAACTAGCAAGAAAGATACAAAAAAACTAGAAAGCACGTGTAATAAATATTAAAATCTGGAAATAACAAATATTATAACTTACTGTTGTACCACATGCATTCAACAAATTCAATTTGTACTTCAATTTGTACACTTATTGTTAAGCCGTCTTTTGGCAAGACCAGATTTAACCCAATGGATTTCGTAATCATCAAGATAGGACGTCCAAAGAGGTGATTATTTGGATTGGAGGTCGGTTATATTTAAAGCTATGCACGATAGTCGGATGGATTCAAATAGATCGCTCAAAAAATAACTAACTATGGATCTAACACTCCCCTAGGAGATCGGTATCTATCCTTGGTTTTTGTCGCGAACTAGTTAAGATCGATATGGAACAACAAGGAAGGTCGGCCCATGAGGCTATATTTCAAATTTCAAGTCATTTGGAGTCTGTATGATCAAGTTATTGGCAAATTACCTCACTATAAAAAGAGATCAGTAGGTATAGGAGGGATTGGCAAAGGAGGGACCAGTATAGGAGGGATCTATATAAAAGGGATCGGCTAAACTCAATTTTGCAGCGATGATCGGTCAATAACTCAAAATTTACACATGCTATCAACATGAAACTTGGAGTACAAGCTTACTAGAACATATGGAACACTCCTTAGGGATCTCTTTCCAATCGAAGGAATTTGGAAAGATCGGCATAACTCCCTTTGGAGTGATCGGTAGAAATCAGAGTTCAAGCAACACTACTTCATGGAAAATGTGATATCTCACAAACCGTAAGTCGTAATTTCACGAAATTTGGGAGCAAGTAGCTAACATTATGGGACACACTCATAGGGATCGCAACCCATTTAGATACACTAATAGGGATCGGTACCGATCCCTATTATGGGCCCCGATAGGCTTGGAAATTTTTGATTGGCCTCATCTTGGTCTCTCAAACCTTCTGCCGAAATTTTAGCCCGATCCATACACGTCTTCCTTTATAAATACAGCAGGCAATACGTCAGAAAAAGGATATTCTTTCTGCTTCTTTTTATCTTCAACCTAGGCTACACTCTGCCAATTTTATTCTTGATTTTTGGATTGTAAGTGTAAACGAACTATAATATAATAAAAAGGATTATTCTAGAGTGGATGTAGGCCAAAGTTAGCCAGACCATTATGAATCTTGTCTCTTTTAGCTTGCTTTCATTTTTAATTTGTTTGTTCTTCATATTATATTCTCTACATTAGATACTATCTGAGATCTATGACCGAATATTAGTGCTTTTATACAACTGGGTGTTGGTGGCCAATTCTGACCCTAATATTTTAGTGCTTTCGCTGAGAAAGCTAGCCCAAGTGGATTTGGAATTCGGGCTTAGAGTTTGGAAAAATCTAGAGCTTGGATTTAAAGCAATGGTGAAGAAATCTACAAGAAGGCAAGTAGCAGATAAGGGCCATCATGAAGGTAGTCAGGAGGCTTCCTCGGGACCTATGGCTAATCAAAACTCTGCCTACATCACTATGGAGGAGATGGAAACAATGGTGAACGTTATGTAGGAGAAGATGCTGAAAAGACAGGAGGAGATGATGCGGAATTTACTCCGATGGATTGGACAAGCTAGAGCATAGAATCAATGGAATCGAGCAGCAGGTGCTAATGACAACTTAGATCAAGCACCTAAAGTATCAGAAATCACTGGAAATCAAAACCAGCAATATGGAAATGGAGCCAATGGACAAAGGAATGGAATAGAGCAACCATAAAAGTCCCTGGCTAGCTTAGAGGGATTGTCACTGATACCTCCAAAGGGATCGACGCCATCCCCAAAGGCTAGAGGGCATGCCCCTAGATCTGGCTGATCATGATGCTAGAGGACCTTCAATTAATATCAAGGGCTTAGTATGAATCAGAATTTCGATGCTCATCTGGAGGAATACGTTCGAGGATTCCCTCATAGACTCGAAGGTCAGCTTGGACATGATGATATGAGACTACCATTAGAAGACAATGATGAGTTTGCAGAGATGATCTTGCAAGCTATACGTGGAGGATTGATGAACATGGATCTGGAGGATGTAAATAGAAGACCATTCGCTCCAAATATTAGGAATGCTAGGAATACACTAGAATTCAGACTACCAACACTAGAAGTTTATGATGGAAAGTTGAATCCAACTATATATATGATAGGGTAAATACAACACATAGAAGTACTAGAGGCATCGGAAGAAGTCCTGGCACGATTCTTCCCTCTGTACTTAACAGATGTAGTTGCGCTATGGTTCAAACAATTGGGAAGAAGTTCTATTAACACATAAACAGAATTGGTCGAAATATTTCTAAAGCAGAATTTGGTTCACATTAGAAGATCCAAGAATGTGATGACATTGACATCAGTAAAGCAATAGGCAGGAGAATCACTCAAGAATTTGTTAATTTGGTTTAATGCGGAAATTGTTTCGGTAAATCGACCAGATTGATCAATGGTTTTGACGACGGCAGTGTCAGGAGTTGCAGATAATTTAGATTTTAAGATATCACTAATACAGGATCCATCGATGGATCTAAGGGTGTTCTACCATGAAGTAGACTGTGACAAGAAGATGCAAAAGTTGATAGAGAGGAATAAAAGTTAATACAGTACAGGATAGAGAACCGCCCGGTGGAAGCTCGGGAAAGGACAAGGGTAAATGGAACATGGACAATAGCTTTGATGGATCGAAGCATTAGAGGAGAGAATCTAGATTCTCTTCTTACTCGGAATTGAATGAAACCCTAGAACATATATATATCTAGATACTCGAGGATGTCTTTTGCATCGAATGCCGACAAGGAGGGAACCCTCCGAACGCGAACGGACATCAGGAAAGCGCTGTCTCTACCATGAGCTAGTGGACATAATATAAATGACAATAGATATTTGAAGGATATTATTGAGGAACACATGAGGAATGGTCAGTTACAATAATATGTAAGGACTCGGGCTGCGGCGGTGGAACAGGAGCAGCCACCGTCCGCCTCGAATGAAAATGGCAGCGGATCAAGGCACCATCATCAACTTGTCATCAATTGATCGGGATGGCATGAAATGAATAAAAACTCAGCAGTAGGACTACTAAGTCACTTACACATGTACAGGATTGAGGATGGTCCCTAGGTATGCTCTGAGTTGATGATAAACATTAGTACACCCAAAGAGGTGATTATTTAGATTGGAGGTTGGTTATATTTAAAGCTATGCACGATAGTCGGATTAATTCAGATGGATGTCACTCAAAAAGTGGATCAGTATGGAACTAACACTCCCAAAGGGTATCGGTACTGGTTGAGATCGATATGGAAAGACATGGAAGGCCCCATGAGCCTACATTTCAAATTTCAAGTCATTTGAAGTCTTTATGCTTAATTTATTTGAAAATTACTTCACTTATAAAAAAGGATCGGTATAGGAGGGATCGGTATGGGAGGGATTGCCAATGGAGGGATCGGTATGTGAGGGATCGACATAAAAGGTATCATCTAAACTTAATTTTTCAGCGATAATCGGCCAATAACTCAAAATCAACACATGCTATCAATATGAAAGTTGGAGTACAAGTTGACTACAACATATGGAACACCACCAAGGGATCTCATTCCAATTGAAGGAAGTTGGAGGGATTGGCATAACTCCCTTTTGGAGGGATCGGCAAAAATCAAAATTCAAGCAACACTATTTCATGGAAAATGCGAATCTCATAAGCCCTACGTCATAATTGCACGAAATTTGGGGAGCAGGTAACTAACGTTATTGGACAACCCTCATAGGTATCATAGCCCATTTGGACACACTAAATAGGGATAGGTACCGATCCGTATTGTTGGTCCCAATGGGCCTAGAAATTGTTTGGCGGTCTCGTCTTGGTCTTCTGAACCTTCTTCCGAAATTTCAGCCTGATCCGTGCATGTCTTCCATTAAAAATAAAACAAGCATGGCATCAAAAAAAGGCTCTTCTTTATGCTTCTCTTTATCTTCAATTTAGGCTACACTCTGCCAATTTTATTCTTGAATTTCGAATTATAATTGCAAATGAACTATAGTATAATAATAAGTATTATTCTCCAGTGGACATATGCCAGAGTTAGCCGAACCACTATAAATCTTGTCTCCTTTTACTTGCTTTCATTTTTATTTTCTTTGTTCTTCATGTTATATTCTCTACATTAGATACTATCTGAGATCTATGACTGGATATTGGTGCTTTCATACAATTGGGTGTTGGTGACCAATTTTGACGCCAACACTTGTGTTCCACTATAGCAAACTTGCATATTCCTGCAACGATTCCATTGGAAACATTTGGTTCTTTTTTGACGACACTTTACCCGATATATCTAAAGCATAGTTCGAAGCAATATAACAGAAAGAATAGTTATTCCATAATTATAAAGAGAACTAACAGTTTTAAATTATGATCTCAAAAAACAGTGAATTTTGGCTAAGTTCCTACTTCCCAACAATAACAAATAAATTTAACTTCTAAGTTTCATTGTGACTTATAAGTACTATCGTCGAAAGCAAGAGAAAACACTTACCTAATTTCAAGTTCTTTTAAAGATGACATCAAACCCTCCTCCACACTACTATTGTTCATATTTGTTTAAGCATATGAATAATACTATGGGTGAAGTTTTGGAGTGTAAATATGCTTCAATGAGAGATGTCTAAGAAGTGACAAATGGGTTAAAGGTTAAACCATCAATGGTTGCCAAGTATTGAAACTTAAAGCGATTTATTTTGTAATTTACTACTTTGGTCCACGGATAAAAGTAATTAGTAAATGGAATGATTTTACCAACTCATGCAAATAAAGAGAGTTAAAGAATAAAATGCCTGGTTCCTTGCTAGGCACTCTACATACAACTTATATTTATTAACATGTAATGCCGGTTATAATTTAAAACTTGAGTATTGTGCAGGTGAAGCATAAACCATAGTGACTAGGTTTCCAACGTTCCTATAAAAAAAGCGTACTGGATGGTGATAAATAATCTACCGTCATACCTAAACATGCCAACTATAGTGCTTACTATGCAAAATATCATTATACAAACCTTAATCAATGTAGTGCAATATGGAAACCATATTTACTTTTCTAGCATCTGGCATATATGTTTTATAAGATGCACACGAAGGGTTTGGTTTTCCTTTCTCTTTTCTTTTATTTCTTTCCGATTTTCTTTTATCTCTTCCTTTTTTCTTTTTCTATTTTTTCTTTTTTGTTTTGCTTGTTTATTTTCTTATTTATTCCTTTTCTTTTCTCTTGTTTATTTTCTTATTTATTTCTTTTCTTTTCGCTTGTTTATTTTCTTATTTATTCTTTTTCCTTTTGCTTGTTTATTTTCTTATATAATTTATTTTTTGGGTTGATAAAAGAAGTTAATTCGCTAGCCAACATTGTTATTAAACTTGTATTCTAAGTCACATAACATGTAATTATATGTTTCAAATGTTAATAATAACTCTAACATAATCAAATCAACAGTATATTATCGGTTCCTTTCCAAGGACGTCCATTCAATTTGCTACAACCTGAAGTTAGTCACTTTTCTTTCATTGCTAAGTAGCATACAAAGAGGTAGACAAATATTTTGGTTGATAACACAAGATTGAAGTTCATTTAACATTTTAATGCTTACAAATTAATAATCTTTGAGTAGGCTAATTCACACATTTCATCATACAAGTTGAGTGCCTATTTCCATACTCTAATTAAATTTGATCAATCACACAAAAACAATCAAAAATTTGAGACCCAAATCTAGAAAAGAATCGATATTTATTCAAACTTCAAATTGCATGTACGTACTATGAGGTGTCATAGTTGATAATGGTATGCAAAAATCAAATAAAAACACAAAAGCTTCAAGAATAGGTGATGATTTCTTGTATTCGACTCCAGATTGATGGTGGTGCTAGTCGCAGCAACCAGGCGGGAGCATTAGATCCGAAGCGACAAAAGCATCCCTAGGCAGCGGGGACAATGGGCTTGAGATTCTACACGCCAATGGCTCGAATTTTTTTGTTATTATGTGGTGACAAGATGGAGAACCAGCAGCAAGACTAAGATTTTTGAGGCGGCAATCTTGTTTTTTTTAGGTTGAGGAACAAAGAAAGAAAAATGATGTGGAAAAGAAAAAAATGGCGGGGTAAATGAAACGTTAGCGGGAAAATTAAAATTTAGAGCGGTAAAAGGAAAAAAAGAAGGCAATTGCTTTAGTTCTTCCCACGAACCGAAGCAAATAACCAGCATTTGCTTCGGTTGTAAACAACAACTAAAGCAAATTGCGGTTTTGCATTTTCTAATGCTTTGCATGTGCCAATTGCTACGGTTGTTCAAGGAGAACTGAAGTGAAAGATAAGCAAATGAGGCGATGCGGTAGACATATATTGTACTAGTGACACATGTGTGTAAAGTGCAAGTGTAGCGTATAAGTAGTGTACATCGTTATTGTGTATGTGTATAGATGTTGAGATTTACAATGCAATTGACACATTGGCTCTTTGTATATGCCTTTGTCATCCATAATATTTTTATAAACAAACTAAAAATTTACACACACACATATTAGTATTGATTTTGACTATTTGACATGTTTTGAAAAAATAAATAAACTATTTGATATCTAGTTTTGATTTAAGGAAGGGTGTTAAATTTATGTTTTTACAAAAAAAGTTCATTGTGTAAAGCTTAAGTTAAAATAATATACACAAACATATACATATATAATTAACTATAAGCTATGTTTTAAATTCAAAACAACATAAGTATGTAGCATTCTTAGTTTAATATGTGCATGTTCAGATTTCAAATTGACAAATTTAAATCTAACTTTTTATGTAGGAAGGAATCAAAAATTTTATGATTTTACATAAAAGTCAATTTATGAATTTTAAATTTAAACAAATTTTACGTTTAAGTAAACAATAACCAAAGGAATTATATTCAAAACAACAAACATGTAACCTATGTATTCAATTTCCAAAGTGAGTTTACATAATCAACATATATGCTCATTAATGTTTGTGTATATAATTAGTTATAAATCTATATTAATTAACTAAAAAGGTTTTCAATCAATTTTTTAATTTTTGTTTAAAAATAATTTCAAAAAAAAGTAACAAAATAGATTTGACAACTTTGGCACATATAAACTCATGGTAAAAAGATTCATATCTAAACTATACAATCAATATGAACAAATAATCAAATGATGTAGGATCTAAAATATATTAACATTATGAACATATGTTCAATTGAACTACAACACAAAAGGGATCTAAATCCTATTAAAATGATGGAAATATAGTTAATTGAGGTATAGGATAAAAGGGATCTAAATTATATCATAAGATGAACTAACAAACAGATGAGGTATAGCATGTACATGATCTAAACCATGTAAATATGATGATCATATGATTAAACAAAACTTGAGTGTTACCATAAGATGTGGCCAAAAGTTGCACCTTGAATGATGAATATAGCTCCCTGATTCGATTGAATCAACCTTTGGATTTTGCAAAGATCAAGAAAAAACAGCAACCTTTGATAATTTGATTAATTTGTAATATATTTTGAGAATTTTCATTCCATGGATGCCATGGAATTTTCAATAGAGAGATAAGGGTAAGAGAGCTAAAAACTAAAATGAGTTAAATCTATTAAGAAGGTAAGAAATGATAATTAGTAGCTAGGGATCTTTTTAGCCTCAATTTAATTACACGTTTTCCTTTACATTTCAATTTAAAAACCATTTATCTCGCCCACTTTGGATGCCCACTCAAGGAGGAAATATGGGCCTTAAAACATTCTCAAAATCATTAGCAGCTATTCTATTTAAATCCCATTTAAATATTTTATCGATATCATATATTCATATGCGCATGCATAACTTTTTTATATACAATTTTTATGAAATAATAATTGCATTCAAATCTCAAATCAAATAAAATATAACTGTAACAACCCTCTGCAAAACAGATCTAAATCCCGACCCAGAAAAGTCTCATCCAAACTTAGAGCCATTTTAAGACCGGCAATTGGTTGATGAAAAAAATAAAAATATTACACAGTATAGAGAGCTATCTATCGAACTTTCAAAATCTCACAGTGGAATGGTTAAAATAGAATAGTAAAACATGCACCCATAAATAAAACACATTTCAGAAACACACAAAAATTGTCATAAAGTCTCAAAATATCTCAACATAATCATCTCAGTACATATGTCTCAAACTGACAACAGAAATAGCAACAACATAGTCTCAAACCTTTGTTTCTTCAATCATCCGCTACATCAATCATCCTTCCCACCTTTGCTTCTTTAGCAATAACCTATGCCCCTAACTTGTTTGTTGAAATGAGGAGGGAGTCAGAACAACAATGTATGGTGAAAAGAAATCTATAATTTTACCATAATAGTAATCTGGGTGGTGTTATCCGAAAATTTAATATGTCGTATGCATTAAAATCATTACATACGTACAAAGTCAACTATAGGCCCAAAGGCCCTTCCAGCCCGAATATACAAAAGTCAACTATAAGCCCGAAGGCTCTTCCAGTCCGACCTTTCAAATCTAAGGTAACTAGCATTTTCAATGAAAATGGGAACACCTGAACTACTTAATACCTTTTAAAAAGGCTTAGGCAGACTGTGATTTTAAGACTTATAAAATAGGCAGATTCCCATATTTAAGACCTAACCCCAAGGCAGGGCCCTACATGGTTTCTCATTAATGTCATCATAAGAAATCCATTTAGGTCATTTAATACTTCATCTAAGGAAGAGGCGAACCCTTCTATAGCCATCTAATAACTCTAACCCAAAGCAGACTCCTCATAAGGAATTCACTTATCGAACCAAAACGAAACTTATGACCCATAACCCACTCGTGATGTTTCACATTAGTCCCACTATTCATAGGTACTGCGGCCAGATTTATAAAGCAGTTTTACACTATAAAATTAGAACTAACCTCGCATCCACTATGGTTATTTATTGTAGGTGATGCCCCACATTAGTCCATAAAGCCATAAAATTGGTAGCCAGATGTGATTGGCAGACTTCCATGTAGCTTTGGACTAATCTCGCATTCTTATAACTTAGTCCTTATATGCATGTCCAGTACAAACATATATTGTAACGACCCGTAATTTTCGATAATTAAAAATAGATAATTTAATTAGGTTTTGTGATTTAATGTTGGAAGAAATACAAATTTGTTGTTTAATAATAAGAATATAACTGGAAGGAATTGTAATTGTATTAATTTAAGGTAATTGATAACTACTTTAAATGTAATTCCAATTAACTAAAATGATTAAAAGGTTATAATTGGTTATATATTGTAAATTAATTTTAATTATGCGAGTATTAATTGATAATTGGATAAAAAGAGTAATTGATAATTTAAATGTTGTATTAATTATGAAATAATGTGTAATAAATTGTAATTGGATAGAATTAATAGTGTAAGTTGTTATAACATTTGTTTGTAAATAATAAACTTATAAATGTGATTAAAAGTTAATGGTGATAATTATTATATGTTACCTATTTATTAAGTCTGTTAAATTAAATTGGAATCAATTGCAATTAAATGTAATTAAATATTACGTTAATGTAAATTAAAATGAAATTAGAGAATATTAACGTAATATGATATAAACCAATTTTAACCATGCCTTTAGAGTAATGATTGATTGAATAAAAAGATTGACATCATAATAAATGGATTTAATTGAAATTAAATTATAATTGATGAATTTAAATAAAGTTGAAATTGAATATTGTAATTGGTGTAATATTAAACACTGAATTGATATGTAAATTTGTTTTAAATTATTGTAAATGTCTAAGTAATCAAAAATGATGAAAATTGTTGGTTTTAAAATTTGAAATTGAAAAAGTGATTTATTCAATTTAATAATAATTAATTTATTTAACGTGAAAATAGCCATTTTGGCGACTGTCTCCGATTTCGACTAAACAAGTTTCATCGGATCCGTAACGGTGAATAATTGTAAGGTTTCAAGTTTCGTAGCGATCGGACTTGTCGTTTGATCGTACGGACTTGAAACGCGTAGAAATCAATTTAATTAAATTCAACTGAAATCAATTTAATTAAATTTAATTGAAATCAATTTTTAATAAGCTGATTTTAAGCTAACTTCTTCATGCGATGGAATTAGGACTTGAACCTATTCCATTGAGTTTAAAAATATCGAAAACATTTATTTCGATATATGGGATGACCTACTTTCGTTTCGAAAGAGAAACGCGCTTTTGGTCGCTATTCGTCGTTCGTACAGATTCAATATGTGTTTATTTCTTATCGAGCTTTGTTAATATAAATATTCTTATTTCCCAAACCCTGACAGTCATTTTTCTTTTCTGTTCATACATCAACTTCTGTCTATCTCCTTCTTTTCAATGGTAGAAACAAATTTAATCTCAAAACCCTAATTTCAATCTTCAATCAATTTCAAAATTTAAACTCCTCCAAACCCTAACATATTATATACTGATTAAAATATCTCGATGAGCGCAAGCTAGATCTGCAGTTTTTTTTTCAATTTAGGTCTCTATGTGTCCAGAATTTGATGAATAAACCTCAGCCGTTCATATGTGGTTGTTGATTGGACGGTGGATCTTTGTCCTGGGAGCGATCGGGGGGTTGCGTTGCATAGAGGAGGACCAGAGCTTTGCATTGGTGGGATCGTGATGGTTAGAAGGGGCGTGTGTTTGCCTAGAATCACCTATATATGGCGGTGGTGGCGGTGCCTAGTGGTGCGATCGGAGGGGACTGCGCCTATGGCGTTGGGTGCGGCTCAGGGATTTGGACACGGTGATGGTCTTGGGTCTAGGTGGATGTCATCCTGGCGGCATCAAAATTTGGCCAAAGGCCGGCGACTGATGGAGCTTATGCGAATTAGGTTTCGTATGTGATAGAGCATAGTTGACGTAGTGATGACGTGGCCTGGTAAGCGTATACGTTTTCTTTTCTTTTTATATATTTTATTTGAATTTTGATTTCAAATCTTGTAATTATCATAACTTTTACATACATGATCGGATTTGAACGCGGTTTGTTTCATTGGGATCGTATCAAAATTCTGAACATTATGGAACTAGTTTGGATGAATTCTGAGATTGTTCAAATTTGGGCCCTATTTTGGATTTCAATCGATTTGAAACCAAAAGTGAGTGTTTTAACCCACTCACAACTACTAAATTGTCTTATGTTAGTTAAATTAAATTTATGACGTGATTAGAAATTAATTGGTTGATGTTTGATATATTTAAATTATCATTCCAGTTAAATGTGACTTTTATTGCATTTAATTATCATGTAATTTAATATTTAAAATTAAAATTTCCAGTTAATATCTGTTATTGATGATCAGTAAATTGTTATTATTTATTGGTTGATTTGGATGATGATTGTTATGGATGTTTGATTGTTGGTATTGGATGACTGGATGTTATATTTTATACTATTATAACACTGCAAGTTCCCTATGGGTTGAAATGATACATACCCGAACGATCTATAGATTAGGGAAAATCATTATGGGTTGAAATGATAGACTCGAGCGATTTTATGGATTTTATTTTAATTCCGAGTTGTGGGTTAAAATGATATATACCCGTAAATTTAAATATTTGCGGATTGAAATGATAAATGTTTGTATCACTTGACCATAGGGTAGAAAATTATATACGGACACCGGATTGGTTAAATTAAATGATTTTAAATCTTTAATCTTTGAATCCAATTAAACGACATTTTGAATAGAATTTGACTGATGTAAATTGAATAGTTTAAAGTAATTATTTAAAGGATTTAGATTGAAATTTTAAAGTTGAATTTGAAGTATAAACGACATTCATCGAAATTAGGTGTTGATTTGAAATCTTGATATGGTCCAAATTTGTTGAAATAGAAGAAATGGTTAAATGTGATGTTAATTTCAAATTTATTATTTTAATATAAACTGTAAAATGTTCTTTTAGATTATAATTATTAAGATTTCAACTTTTAAACTAAATTAATTTATTTTAACCATTTTAATCTGTTTAAAGTATTTTATCTATTTTAATCTATTTTAAATCTATTTAAAGTATTTTAATTTATTTTAATATATTTTAAATCTATTTTAATTTATTTTAATTCTATTTAAAGTATTTTAATCTATTTTAGATCAGTTAAAAGTATTTTAATCTAAATAACCTACTTTACTTCTATTTATTCTATTTAAACTATATTAATCTATTTTAATCTATTTTAAACTATATTAAACTATTTTAATCTATTTTAAATTATATTAATCTATTTTAATATATTTAAACTATATTAATCCATTTTAATCTATTTTAAACTATATTAATCTGATATATTCTATTTTAAACTATCTTAATCTATTTTTAAAACTATTTTAAATTATCTAAACTATTTCCTGGATTCCAGGTTTTGTAAAGTGGAAGTTTTATATTTAAATCCTTGATTTTTAAGTAGAATACAATTAAATGATGTTATAATATAAGTAGGGATTTAAATGACTTATTTGAGGAATATGACGATTTTAAATGAGGATTTAATCTATTTTTGGAAATATGAATTCAAAAGTGATATGCTTTCAAATGTGATATAATTTCAAAAGTAAATATGATTTCGAAAATGATACGGTTTTGTGAATATGATAGTTTGATATATGAAACGGTTTTGGAAATGTAAATAAACCATCCGGTGTGAAATAAGCGTTTGGTTGTTAAACAGACCAGGATCGGATATTGTCATGCTCTTTGCCAATACGGAAAACCACTTTAACAACTGTGTACATGGTGGAGATTCTAGAAATGAAGTAGGATGGTTTGGCGAATGATTCTTATGAGATATTTACGTGACCCTGACTCCTGTAAGTCGGCTTAGATGTGACTAAAATAGGAGCCATGCTGAGCTAAGTGTGATCATTCCTTCGATCAAACACATTTCCTCATTCCTTCGATCAGACACATTTCCTCGATACCATATTATGACTTTCTGATGATTTGGTGGCCACCCCTTGATTATGGGAGTGTGTTCCGAGGTGGGCGGTAGTAGCTGCTATGCGTTACCACCAGTCCGGATCCACAAATGGTAGAATCCTACCTTGGCATTGCTTTTAGTGCTGTGTTCACATGCCATATCGCGCCTTCTACGAGTTTGTTTTGTACCATACTTATGGAGTGCCCTCTGGGTAAACCTCAAGTTTACGGAGGAGCGTACGGTACTGTATAGACTATGATAATATATAAAATGTGTTAAGGGGGATATTGGTAATGCCTTAACGTTATTTTAATAATTTACTTTACTGTAGACACTATTATAATAGCGTATTGTTCTATGTATGTATATAGTTCAACAGATCCTTAGGAGATGGAAATCTCAAACATCTCTTAAGTTATTGCACTCACGGTAGACACTGGATAGAAGATGTCAAAACCCGTAAACATCTCTGAAACCGTTACACTCATATTTAATTACTGCTAATTTAACTTGCATAAGATCTTTTAGTTCTGACTCAAGTGTTTTGTCTTTTCAATTCTCTCGGGTCAACCTGAGCTTTTCAGTATATCAAAGACTGCTTTCTAGAGGACGAAGACGGAGATTTGTATACTATTATTATTCATTCTATTCATTCCACTACATCATGTTGTTCCGCTGCATTATTTATTTATTACTGTTATAGCTACTCTGATTTTGTATTGTAAAAGTGTAATCAAATGTTATTTGTAAAACAACTTCATGTACTGGTTATTTGATTCTTATATTTTTTTAATTCCGCTGTGAGATTCTATGTTTTTTTCTTTCTCTGCTCATTCTTATTTACCCCATAACAATCTGCTCTTTTGAATGGTTTGGGTCTGACGTGTGTGGTTTATCGTCGATTTAAGCCGTCTAAAAAGGCAGGTCATTACAGTTGGTATCAGAGCTCAGGTTTAGTGATAACCATAGCTTTGTGGGGTCTGACTCATCTACGTTAGGGTAGAAACACCCTAGAGTGAGTCACTGAGTGTATATATATGAGAGAGCGTATTTGTTAGTGTTATGAAAGGTTTTTATATTGTGTTAAATTGTTCTGTTTAGTATTTATAAATTCCGGTTGGTACATAGGACGCCATGACATCGATAGGGATTTCCAAACACTTAAATGAGCAGACTAACACAATATTGTTTTGAAATATGGGTAAATGAAATAATTTTGCCTAGTATTATATTTTGTATATAAAAGAATAATTTTAAAAGCAATATAATTGGATGTGATATAATTGGCTATTAGGAAGTGAAATTCCATGAATAGTTGGTTGTGAAATAAGATTTAGAAATAAAATGAAAATAAATTGATAATTTAAGGACTTAAGTTCCGGGATTTTTGAAAACTTCTTTCGAAATATTTTGGAATATATAATAATAGTATTATTAGAAAGTACTTTCTGATATAAATATCTCAAGATGATTTGAAAGAAATGTTTTAAAAGAATTTTTTTTAAAGGAAATAAGTTCTGTACTCCCCTCTCTGTCGTTGGAAAAATAATTTTGGTGATGAGTGCACGCATCATCGACGTTCATTTTCGAGTTTCAAAGTGGAAAGACCGTTGTAGTAGTTTACTGCACATTTTTTTTGATAAATAAATCTTGATTTTGAATCCCTAAATATGATTAAAGTATTTAATCTATTTTAAATCTATTTAAAGAATTTTAATTTATTTTAAACTATTTTAAATCTATTTAAAGTATTTAAATCTATTTAAATCTATTTAAATCTATTTAAAGTATTTTAATCTATTTTAGATCTATTTAAAGTATTTTAATCTATATACCCTACTTTAATAATACTTAATTTATTTTAATCTATTTAAACTATATTAATCTATTTTAAACTATATTAAACTATTTTAATATATTTTAAATTATATTAATCTATTTTAATATATTTAAACTATATTGATCCATTTTGATCTATTTTAAACTATATTAATCTGATTTTAAACTATTTTAAACTATTTTTAAAACGATTTTAAATTATCTAAAAAGTTTCCTGAATTTTGGTTTTTGTAAAGTTGAAGTTTTATATTTAAATCTTTGATTTTTAAGTAGAATACGATTAAATGATGTTATAACATAAGTAGGGATTTAAATGACATATTTGAGGAATATGACGATTTTAAATGAGGATTTAACCTATTTTTAGAAATATGAATTCGAAAGTGATATGATTTCAAATGTGATATAATTTCTAAAGTAAATATGATTTCGAAAATGATACGGTTTTAAGAATATGATATTTTGATATATGAAACGGTTTTGGAAATGTAAAAGAATTATCCGGTGTGAAATAAGCATTTGGTTGTTAAAGAGACCGGAATCAGATATTGTCATACTCTTTGTCAATCCCGAAAACCACTTTAACAACTATGTACGTGGTGGAGATTCCAAAAATGAAGTAGGATAGGTTGGCGAACGATTCTGTATGAGGTACTTATGTGACCCTGACTCCCGTGAGTCGGCTTAAATGTGACTAAAACAAGAGCCATGTCGGGCCAAGTGAGGTCATTCCTTCGATCGGACACATTTCTTCGATACCATATTAAGACTTTATGATGATTTGGTGGCCACCCCTTGATTTTGATTATGGGAATGTGTTCCAAGGTGGTGGTAGTAACTGCTAGGCGTTACCACCAGTCCGGATCCATAAATGGTAGAAGCCTACCTTGGCATTGCCTCGAGTACCGCATTCACATGCCATATCGCGCCTTCTACGAGTTTGTTTTGTACCATACCTATGGAGTGCCCTTTGTGTAAACCTCCAGTTTACGAAGGAGCGTACGGTACTGTATAGACTATGGAAATATATAAAATGTGTTAAGAGGGATATGGGTAACGCCTTAACGCTATTTTAATACTTTACTTTACTGTAGACACTATTATAATAGTGTGTTGTACTATGTATATAGATAGTTTAACAAATCCTTAGAAGATGGAAATCCCAAACATCTCTTAAGTTATTGCACTCATAGTAGACACTGGATAGAAGATGTCAAAACCCGTAAACATCTCTGACGTCATTACACTCGTATTTAATTATTGTTGATTTAACTTGCATAAGATCTTTTAGTTCTGACTCGAGTGTTTTGTCTTTTCAATTCGCTCGGGTAAGCCTGAGCATTTTAGTATATCAAAGACTGATTTTTGGAGGATGAAGACAGAGATTTGTATGCTACTATTATTCATTCTATTCATTCAACTACATCATGTTGTTCGACTGCATTACCTATTTATTATTATTGTAGGTACTCTAATTCTATATTGTAAAAGTGTAATCAAATGTTATCTGTAAAACAGCTTCATGAACTGTTTATTTGATTATTATATTTTATCATTCCACTATGAGATTCTGTGTTTGTTTTTTTCTTTCTCTGCTTTTTCTTATTTACCCTATAACAATCTGCCATTTTGAATGGTTTGAGTCCAACATGTGTGGTTTATCTTCAATTTAAACCGTCCAAAAAGGAGGTCATTTCATATATCATCCTACATGAAATTGATTGAGACCATATAAGGTAACCTCCTATTATGCCTCTAATTAGCGATTAATTTTCCTAAATTACACTATTCTCCATCCTATAAATTACTATTACCTAACTATTCTAATAATACTGATTATTACACTTAATATGCTATAATCAATATGCAATAATCAATTTTATATGCAGTATTTAGGGTCTAATCACTACTTTATCACAATTAAATAATAATTCACGTATAAAGTATTTTGAAATATCAATCTTATACAATTCTACAATTCCAGCAAGAACTGCTATACCCATAGCTAAATAAAATAGATTCATACAAACATGAAACAACTACAACTTGTTCTATATAAATAAATTAGAATCCATTTTCTCCTTTAAACAACATATCTTTACAAATTAGATCACCTATGTTCAATTCACCCTTTATACATCATTTTGAAGTGATAAAAAAGTTTCTTATTTAAGTGATAGAAATAGGTAGCGTAAACTATGAAACATTCAATTCATACTTTGCACACCATTTCTAATTTTATTCTCTTTTCGAGCCCTATAGCACTCCAATTTAAAATGGTGGGAAATAGGTTGAATGAACCATATATTATCTAATTCTAAACAATTAATTAGATTCCAAATTATTAATATAAAAAACAATTACAATTCGAATATATATATAAAGATCGATATTTACTTAGGGAAATTCTAGGGTTTTATCGTTTTATGGTTGTGCACATTTAGAATTTCCCAAAGCGTCTATCAGATCCAATAGATATAACATAGACACTAAAATAGGAAAAAGTGAAATTCCACTCACAGGATGATCCTTTGATTTTAGGTTTAGATCTAAATTAAACTGCTCCTAGACCTCAGATAGATCTCCTCCTTTTTAATATATACAAATAGATTGTATGTGCGTGTGTGTGTATCAGATTTTAGAATCAGAAGGTAGAAAGAAGAAGGATTGAGAATTTAATTCGAAATGGAGATTAGAATTCAGAATGCTCACCTGAAGTTTACTTTTTCTTAATCCCTAGGAGAAATGATTTTGATAGAGTCTCGATGTTGCTATAGAATTTGGGTGGAAAAGTTAGGTTTTCTAGTGGTTGATTTATAGAGGTAGGAAGAAAGAGAACCGTTGGATCGAATTAAAACGAATCCGGGCCATTTGGCTAAGGCATTATTGCCTTGAAAAGGCTCAACCGGTCAATCGCTATACTAGTGTGGTCGACGCTAAAGTTGGCTGGCCATATCAAGATGGTCAATCGGCACTTTTGGCTTACAGTTGTTTATTTCTTTCCATTTGTTTCTAATTTATTACCTGTTTCATCTTAATTAAATCACCGTGAACTTTGATTTCTCCTTAACATTATTTCCAGCTTAAGTAACCATTCAATATTCAAATTTGAAACCCTTGAAATTATCCAAAATTCAAATTTTTAAATATCGGATTCATTTAAAATTATTCTAAACTCAAAACTTTAAACATCCATATCTTCTTCATTTTAACTCCATTTTCAACATATTATAAATGAAAATTCATAACAAAATCGCCACAGATGCAATGGTCTGTGACCAAATTCCACAATTTGCAGAAGAAAAAATTAGCCTTATTTTATTTATTAAATTTCTTATTTAAATTTTATTGGGTGTTACATTCTCCCCCTCTAAAATGGATTTCAACCCAAATCCAAGGGCAGATAATGTAACATGCACTCAACAACCATGTTATGCAACCAAGTTATTTACAATAATTAATACAACCATCTACTCATCCAAAAATGCAATGCGATTATATATGCAGTGTTGACCCATAAAATGGACCAACACCTTGGTTTGAGTGTGAAAACACCAGCCAAGTTTTGATAGAGAAATAATACAGATAATAGGTATAGAAAAGAACAATCAAAGAAAGAAGACAAGGAATTTTTATAGTGGTTCAGCTGTGAATGAAACCTAAGTCCACTTTATAGCTTTATTATGACTGATTGATGTTAAAATAGAGTTTGATTACAAGGCTTTTGATTATCCTTAGCTAGATTGAATCCCCAGAGCTAGAATCTACTGGAGAATCCTAGTGAATGTGACATCTCGGAATTTTGGAAAATATCAATTTAATAATCTGCATTTAAAATTAAATTGATTGGATGATTTTTGTTAATAAAATCTGAATTTGATTTAATAATCTTCTTTTAAATAAATATTTAACTGATAATTCATCTGTTAAAAGCTAATAAATTGTCTTCTATTTATAATGTATATATATTTGTATATATTGTAAATAGATAAGCTTGTTTTGAAATTTAATAAATAGAGGCACGTTTTCTAATTTTAATATATTTTGGTGATTTGGGAAATTGATGTAATTTAATATTAAATAAATAACTGTATGGTTTAAAATACTTAAGAGAAATATTTAGGGCCCGTTTGGTTTCGTTTTGAATTTTGTGTTTTCAACCTACACTACAAAATAAAAGAAAATGTGGAATTTTTTTAACAATTCTTAGCCATTGCGTCGATGGACGGGAAATGGAGGAGATGAATTGTTTTTCGTCCGTTTGTTATGTCTCAAAACATGAAAAATCAAATAAACTTGTTTTCTATTTTCTATGTTAATTTCATTTTTCGAAATTGTGTGTTTTCCAATAATACATAAGAAATGCGCATTTTTGTTTAGACAAAAATAAAAAACTAAAAACAGCAAACCAAACGGGGCCTTATTGTTTTAAATTTATTTTAGCTTAAGTTTGAATTTAAATAAGGTTAACAATAAGGTTGTTTTGTTCTTTTTAAATACAGTTCGTTTAAATAAGTAATTTATTGAATAAGTGATAATTTCTTTTATAAATTATTTTAATTTAATAATGAGTTATATTTTAAATAATATTTATAATAATGTAATATCTTTACAAATGGGTTTCTTATAGAAATTGTTATTTTAAATTTATTTATTAAGGAAGTTACGAATTGTAAATTTGAAATGAAATCTTTCAAAATATTTAAAATAAAATAAACCTTATTAATGTTAAAATTTAGTCTTTCTAACATAAATATAAAATATAAATAATAATAGGCTAAGTATTTTATAGTTTAAGTGTAAAAAAATAAAAGAGGAATAAAAGTAAACATCACCTAAATTATAACTACATGTTAATAAACTATAGATACTCATGTTAATATAGGAACTTAGCTATATTACAAAGATAACACTAAATCAAGGCTAGAAGTGTACACATTTAATAATTCTGGAAAGAGCATTTAGTTGCAAGGCTGTAAGTAAGAAAGGCAAGAATAAAACTAAGTACAAAAGGAAAGATATCTTTATAAATGCTTGTACAGGAAGTATAATTAACTATGTTCACTTGAATAGAAAAAAAATCATAGTATTACATACGAAGATAAATATATGTAGGCTTAAGGACATCTTCATTTAATGTTAAGCATATCTCTAGTACAATACAGATCATCTCAGCCCCCTATAGGAAAAAATCTTTGAACAAAGTTTGTACCAGGCAAATAAACAACCCTGTTAAATACTTGATCTATATATCCATCTGCCTTATTCATTTTCGTTCAGAAACTTAGCCTATTAGAAAGTATTTCAAATAAAACTTATTTTCATCTCAAAACAAAAATGGAAATCAAAATAAAAAGGATTTCAAGAGCATTGCAACTGCAGTTCAAAACAAAGAAGCAACTTCAAATTCTGTTTTGGAAGTTAGATCATCTCAGCATTCAAATTGATTACAATTTGCAAGTTCCTGTAACAAACTTCAGGCAATGCAAGTTTTAAAGTTCAAGCTTTTCAAAATAAAAAAAAAGGCTCTGTCTCTGTTTTCAAATTTTCAGGTGAGTAACTTTTGTTTTGAAATTTAAAAGTATAAATCTACTGAATACTTATCTGTGAGTAACATCTCATTTTAAAAACTTAAGTCCAACTGAATATATATTCATTTGAAGATTTTAAAATCTGGGTTTGAAGTTGTTTTGTATATAGGTATGTATATACATGAAATTTCCTCTGTGCATGACATTGTTTTTATGTGAATGCCTGTATATGTTGAACCATCTCTGTTCTGGTTTCAGAACATCATGATCAATCAAAACTTTCAAAATAAAATCCCTATCTCTTGATTTGATCTCTGTTAGAACTTAGGATATAAACAAAAGATGTTTGTTGGAACATATACTAAAATCTAAAAATAGTTTAAAGTATGTCTTGTTTATAAACTATCTGGAAATTAACAAAAACAGTGAAATGTAAAACATATCAAATTCTCGATTTAAACCATCTATTGTTTCAGGTATATAATATGTTTTATTATCAGAAACCATGAATTTTAGAAGTTAAATCATATATTTTTGTTTGGGATCGAGAGAGATATCGGTAGTTGATCGATAGTTACATTTTTGTCTATTGCCATTGATCGGCAGGCTTATTCTCGACGTGATCAAGGTGAAGGGTAGCTTGGGGGTTGTAGATCATGGGAAAAATATTGAATGAATTTTTAAAGTAACGTGGAGGAGGCGCGGCGTCGAACTAGGGTTCGACAATACGTTCTGGTCGACTGTGGGTTCCAGGTTAATGCGGCGTCGATGATCAATCGAGATTGATCGGTTCAGGGGGAAACTTTGCGTGTGGGTGTGAGGAAGCTCTAGACAAGTTTTCGTGGTTGCTGGTGGTCTTGGGTGGCGGAACGAATCGATTTGGTCGATCAAAGTTTGTTCCAGTTTGGGTTGGTAGGCCATATTCCGAGTTCGTCGTCGATTGGGGTTTATGGGTGATCATGTGGTTCGAGGAGTTCATCGCCGATGTGTGGAAGGTGGCGAAGTCGACCAGAGTTCATCAGAGCTCTGGTGCACATGCACGTGTAGGTGCGTGTATCTGGGTGGTTGTGTTCAATCGGGGAAGACGATGTTTTCTCGAGTTGATGGGGTTTCATCTCGAAGCTTTGCGTGAATTTATCCGGGGAAGGAAAGGAATGGCTCGGGTTGGTTTTGATACGTATGCGAGTGTTTAAACTGTTGCAGTAGATTTTAAATTTAAACCAAGGCAAAGTTTAAAAAGGAGAGAAGGGAAAGAAGAATACCAGGTTTTTAAGAGATTTAACATGAACTGTTTTAAAGCTTCAAGTTAAAATGTCTTTGTTCCAAAGTGATATGTTTCTAAATTTTAATTGAAGTTTGATAAGTTCTAAAAAATCAAGTTTAAAGATTTAATTATAATTGAAATTAAATTTGTTTTCCAAGTAAAATGGTTTAAACAAGTTTGAAGAGATTTAAATGTTAAAGTATAAGTTTAAATTTTGTTTAACTTGATTTGTCATTTTTAAATCTAAAATTAAATGATTTAATTAGTAAGTTAATTTTAAAGGTTAAATATGACTTATGATAATTAAGTCATTAATAAGGAAAATGTTTTATCTTAAGGTAAATTAAGATTAATAATTTAGAGTAATTAAATTATTAAAGTAATTAAATGAATAGTTAATTAATTTGTAATGAGGTATCATTAATTAAATAAGATTAGATTTTAAATTAATGATTAAATGTTAATTAATCAAGTAATTAAGAGTTAATTATGTTACAGTTATAACTTTAATTAATTAAATAATTAGTGGTTAATTAATTGGTTATTAAGAATAAATTAACTTGTAATTAATATTGATTTATCAAAGTTAAATTTCTTAAGAAAAGAAATTAAGGATTGTTAATAGTTAATGTAGGTCATTAACTTAAGATTTGTTTAATAATTAATCAATGTGATAATTTTATTAAGTCATTAGATTGGTTAATTAAAGATAATCAATTATTAAAATGTTAAGTATAATTACTGAATGGAAGTAATTAAGGGATTAATTGCTTAATGTAATTAATCGAGTTTAATTTGATTTATTTAAGTTAATTAATTTAGTTTAATTAATTTAAATTAATCATTGGATGATTTGATAAGTATAATTACTTAAATGTAATTAATGAAGAGAAATTACTTAATGAAGTAATTAATGGAATTACTATATGTAATTAATTGAAGATGATTTAAATATGATAGTAATTTGGATTAAATTACTTTGTTAAATTAATCAAGGGATTAATTGAGGAAATTAATTAAGGAGTAATTAATTTATTTGATTAAGTAATTAAGGGTAGTTAATTACTGAAATGTGATTAATCAAGAGTGATTAATAAATGTGGTTCGTGTAAAGATTAAATTCTTAATGTATTTAATTTAAGTAGAATAATTTATTAAATTGTAATTAAGGATCATTAAATTATATGATTAATGATGTAATTAAAGGATTGATTCAGTAAGATAAATTAATCAATAATAAGTGTTTTGAGTAATTAATTAATATAATTAATTAAGGATTAATGTAATTAATTATAGTTAATTAATAAAAGAAGTAATTAAAGGTTAATTACTATATTTGGTTATGGATAATTAATTTGTGAAATTAATTAAGAATAATTACTTGAATGTAATTGAAGGATAATTAATCCAGGATGGTTAATTAAAAAGGAAATTTGAGAATGATTAATTAGTTGATTTGAAATTAATTAATGGTTATATAAGCAAGATTTATAATGATGAAATAATTAATTTAATTTACTTTAAATTAATTAGAGATTTGTAATTAATTTAATTCATTTTAAATTAATTATAAATGGTGTGATTATTAATCATTGCTTATGATGGATGATATTGATTTCCTTGATTGATTGTGATCTCAGATATGAGATGAATAATATATATGTGATATGGATGCTTGTTTTAAGTATGATGATATTGATTATCTGTTTGAGTTGGTGATATGGATTATCTGTTTATGATGATGATTTGATTATCCATTGTTATATTGTGATTTATCTATCTGTGTGTATATGGATAATGAAATGAATTGTTTTAACTTTAAAACAACTTGGACCTAAAAGATGGCGATTTGGATTTCGATGAGACCGGGATCGGGTTTCCAGATTTGGATATCCGAAAACCACATCGATCCAAATTAACGATAGGTCGTGAATCTCAAGTGAAGATGAAGATTCAGAGTGCAAGGGTTATTGTCGTTAACTCTTCGGATGTTTCCAAATGAGTGTAACGAGATAATGCCTTCGGTTTCGTTCGAACCCGGAACGAACTTGTATGGATTGAATGCTTTTAGAACATCGTCAGGTGGACGATGAGCATTCTAAGTGATGAAATCTGTTAAGGTAATCGTGACCTCAAGCCTCATCAACCGGGAATGGCTAAAACAGGGGATGTGCAGCAAGGCTTCGTGGGTAGCACCCACTTGAGAGCGAGATTTTCCCCTGTCTAGATGTCCCTTTATATTCGGCTGTGTAGGCAGTTGTGTCCACAACTGCTGGGGTTGTTTCATTCGGGACTGTCCAGTAAGGGATGGTTCCGGCCTTGTGTTGTAGGGGATTGGGAGTAATCCTCGGTACGCTGATCTAGGCCAGGTACTGTGACGGGCGGTACCCCAGTAGCCCTGCCATTGTTTGGAATCCAATCTCCAATAAGTGCCGTACGTATTAGATGTGCCCAACTACGTTGGAACGTGAGATGTAAGCATTCCAGCTATTTCTGTATTTTACTTGAAAACCCTAGACACTATTATAATATAACTGGATTTCCTATCAAATGTTTGGTTAGCGTAAGGTAAAAACTTTTCCATGTTTATGTGTGGGAAGTCTTACGTGATACCTTTTGTTTTCAAAGGATTTTTAAAGTTAAGCAACTTTAATCTGTTACTCATACCAGACCCATGTCTGACCCGGAGTTTATTTCTGTTTTTCTTAAACTCTCGGGTACTCAAATTTTTACGAGTAGCCAAGGGATTCAGGTTAGCTTTGACGATTTGTGGAGGAGCAATGGAGCAGGAGGCTTCAGCGATATAGATATGTATAGTGTTCTGTTGTGTTGGTATCTCTGTGTTGTATTTGAGTTGTATCATGTTGTATTAACTAGACAGGTGTTTATAACTGTCTAGTATGTGATGTATATTCTGTGTAACTCTGATTGATGTTGTATATTATGTAATATTTATGTGATTAATATAATTTATTCGTTCCGCTGTTGAGATTCTGATGTGTTTTCTGTTTCTTCTTTATCTTTTCTATTTCTCACCCTTTTCTTTCTTAAAAATGATGCAATTTTCTGGTAGTAGAAAGTTGGGTCGTTTTAGTGAACCCCTTTGGAGATTGTTTTGAGGGAGATAGAGATTGAAGAAAGTTTCCAACAGAGCTTCAGCCACCAGTTCAGAGAAGATCCGGTTTATATTGTAGGTAAGATGGTGTTTATAGAGATCGAAGAGCTTATGGGCCAGGCCTGTTTACTGACTGCTGCAGATGGACATAGGAATAAGCAATGAATCATGGCTAGCGACCCGAGCTAAAACCATGGATCGCCGGCGATCCATGGTCTATTGTAATGACCCGGATTTTTCGACATTTAATTTTTAATATTTAAATGGTTTTAAATATTGGATTTTGAAATATAAGTTAAATTTGAATATGAAGGTTTTGGTTGAAATTTTAAAATGAATTTAAATTTCAAATATATCGATTTATCGTAATATGGAAATAGTACAAATAATTGAAATTTGAGCTGAATGTTAGTCAAAACGATTTCTAATGTTGATATAAATTCTACTGGAATTATAATTGAGTTAGTAAGTTTTTAAAACTGAATATTTTAGGTGATTTCGTCAATTTTGGAAATCGTCGATTTAATCGACTCGTTAAAATAGCCTTCCGGGGCATAGTCTCGAAATTTGACGGAAACAGTTCCATTGGATTCGTAATAATGTATTATTATCGAATTTCAAATTTCATAGTGTTTGGATTCACCATTTGGTCGTACGATCTGAAAATGCCTAGAAATAATTTAATTTAATTTAATTCAATTTAAATGGTCGATTTAAAAAGCTTTCTTCTCCAAACAATTGAATTAGGTTTTGGAATTTTTCCCATTAGGTTCGAAATAGGGTTATAACATTAGGAATTCCAGGAGGCACGCCTCGATAGAGATTGTAGATTATTAGTTACCCAATACGAGATATTTTGAATATAAAATTAAAATTTAAAATAAAAGGACAAAACCTACTCTTCTGTAACAAGCCACCCCTTCCTTTTTAAAATCGTGGCCCCTTCCTCCTTAAAATCACGGCTAGCTCTTCCTTTCTGCTCTGAAAAAATCGAAGGAAATGAAATCAAAATCGATTTCGTATATTAAAAAAAAGAAAACCACTTCGATCAATCGCCATGTCGGTTGGAGTTTTGGAAAGGGCGAGGTGGTAAATCGAGGCTAGAATGGCAAGGGTACATCATGTGGTACGGTCGCGAGGCCGGTTAAGGTCACGAGTTACACGGAGGTTGTCGCATTGATTTAAGGCAAGGCTTCGAGCATGAGCTCGGTGGAGGCGAATCGAAGGGCAGAGGTAGATGTTGGCAGTTTTTTGTATTGCCGAGGCTGTGAAGAGGAAGGTCACGAGTCTGTTGGGTCGCGTGGCTGGGCAGGCGGCGGTCGAGTGTTGGAGGTGTGGGTTTTTTGGTGGGCCACGGGCTATTGGTGCGTGGGTGATGGTTGGTAACTTTTAGTAGTTAGGGTTTGAGCACATACCAAGGAGAAGCAACAGGTGGTCAAGTGTGGTTGAGGATGGTATCTCGGCATGATGATCGATGGAGAGGGTAATTAGCTGTTAATGATTTTAATTAATTTAAATAATTTTATTTATTAAAAATCGAATGCTTATTAAATTGTATAACGTTTATACAAGGTCTAAAATTAACATAACAAGTCATGTTGGACTTGCGGCAGCAATACTATACAATGGAAGAAATTGGGATTGGAACGATCAACAAATTGAAAATCAAGGTGAATAAATCTCACTCGATTTGGTTGATAGTTTAAATTATAATAATTTAAATTAATTATTGGATGATTGGTTGGATTGATATATTATTATCAGTTGAATGTTGTAATATATAGTAGTAGTAGTTAGATATATTTCCCACCGATTGGAGCGGATGAGACATTATGCGCCCCGCATAATAGCGGATGACCCTATGTATTACCGCGATATACCGCCTCGAAGCGGAAACTGTATTTTATGTTATCTAACATCTGTGGATGCAGGGAAACAGGTTGGAGGGATCCAACTGGATTCCTCAAAAATATATTGATGTTTCGTATATAATGTTATATGATATGGTTGAATAATCTGATATGGATTGTTGTGTGATTTGATATATTGGATGCTATTGTAGCACTGGCCTTAATTTTGGTATTATAAGTACCATAGATACTATTTTTGAGTTTAGAAAGGAAATTCAATGGCGATTTTGGAATGGAAATATTTATATAGAATTTTGGGATTTTTAAAGAAAGAATTGATTGGATAAGATAAATAATTAAATTTTGGATATTTAATTAGCTATTTCGTAAAATGGTTTCAAATGGAAAGTTTTTAATTGATTATTTTTAAAAAATGATTTTTATATGAGTTTTCTTTAAAATATGAAATGGAAGTTAAAAATCGAGATTCGAATGGTTTAGAATATAGTTGGATTATTTAAGAAATAGATTTCATAATGGAATTTTTATAATTGGATTTAGTAATATAAATCTGGTATAAACTGGAAATGAGTTTATAAGTTTATAGTGATGTTTATAAATAATGGAAAATTATATCAGTCGATAAATTGGAAACAAAAATCCACAGCATGAATTTTATATCGAGATATAAAAATAGATTTTTGGGAAAAATAGTGGATTCTATTTTTGAAAAGTGAGAATGGCTAGGGGATCGGAATGAAATCGATGTGTTGTGAATCGAGAGGAATTTATAAATTGAAATTGGTTATTGAGATTTTTAAAAATATATTTTCATTAAGAAGTTAAGTTTGTTTTTTAAAAGGAGAATTTTATTCATTAAACCATGTAATTAAAAACTTGTTAATATTGAAATATTTCGAAAAAATGGATTATTCCAATATTTAATATTAATTGAAACAAAATTCTAATTTTTATAATAAGCTTTGTAAAACGATTGGTTTTATTTACAAATGAATTGGAAATGAATTATTGATGTTTATTTAAAAGTGTTTTAATATTTTAAATAATCACTTAAAAAATTATTTAAAAAAAAATATTTTTCTTTTAAAATACTTATTATATATATAGTTTTTAAAATGATTAAAATTTATTTATAAACCTCTCAAGATTTGTTGATGGGGTTTTATTTAACGGGTGTGATTTGATAAAAGAAATTTTAAGAAGAAAATTCTGCAAACTTAAGAAATTTCCAAAATATTTAAACACAGGAACTTCGAAGATGAATTTAAATTCATAAAAGAAGCTATAAATTGTCGAATGTGATTATAAATAAATACAATCGAGTTTTAAAATTGTAAAGAGAATTGGAAATTGATTCCGGAAAATTATAAATGAGCTATAATGGGTTGAGGAATTGTGAATGAATTTGGGAATGTCTTATTAAGTGGGTAAAAGGGAATCTTCCTTTGTGTTGAAATTATACTCGTACAACCAATATGAGTTATGCAAATTTCCTAAGTATCGATATTATAAATAGGTTTTGGAAAATTTAAAGGAAAATTAATTAATGAATTCTGAAAACTTATAGAAACCATTATAAATGAGTTAAGGAATCTACAAGTAAATTGTAAGGTATTTTGAGTAGGACGAAATAAATGGAATATTTCCTAAGTATTGGAAATAAAATGATATAGGGAAGTATCCTTATACATATTTTCTAAGTATTGGAATGGAAGGATTTAAAATGCTTTAACTACGAGACTTTTATTATAGGAATATTTTTCAAAGTGTTGAATAGGAAAGTGGAGTTTGGAAATATATCTAAATATTGGTATGATTGAAAATATCCCGTTATGGATATAAGGACTTGAAATTTTTTCCAAACGTGGGAAATACTGGAAGAGTTTTTAATATATATATATATATATATATATATATATCTTTTTAAAGATATTTTGAATGAATGTTTTAAAGGCCTAGTGACTGCTTATAGATGTTATTTGATAGTTGAATAACCGACTTTCAAATATGGCCAAATTCGTTGATCGTTTCGAAGAGACCGAGATCAATTTAATTATGCAAAAACCACTTCGATTTGATTTGTGCATTATGAATTGTGATATCTTGAAGATAACGGAGATGGTGATTTGGAAGGATATTCGATTTGTACAGACTCAGAACAACTTGTATGGATGAATGCTATCGTTGCATCGTTGTAGGGAAGGCAGTGTTATCATTCCAAGAATGAATGCTATTCCTAAGGTAAACGTAGCCTCAAGTCTCATGAACCGATAATGGCTAAAACATGGGAGATGCAGCAGGGCTAAGTGGGTTGCACCCAAGTAGGGTATGTTATCAATTTTCTAGATACCCTTGGATATATTATATTACAATTATGGATATGGTTGTGCATGGAAAAGAGAGCGCTCGATTAGGGTGAGAACACTCGGGTGATAACATATTTGATACTATCCAGTATGGGGTAGGCCGACCCTATGCTGGCAGGGATCGTTTGGTACAATCTCGGTACATTTTTCTAGAGGTGTACTGTGATGGGCGGTACCCCAGTAGCCCAGTCATTGTATGGAATCCAATATCAACTACGAGCTTGTATGGTTTTGATTGTGCCCAACTATGCTGAAACGTGAGATGCAAGCATTTCAGCTATTTTCTAATTTATTTTCTATGGACACTATTATAATATCAGATGATTTTGATATCAATTTTTTTTGGTTATCTTAAGGTAAAAACCCATCGTATATATTTGTAGCGTGGTCTTAGGAGATACCTTTGTTTTCAAAAGGATTTTGGTAACATTAATAATTCAAATTGAGTGTGTTTTCTCACGCTTGTTTTCCAGACCGACTCGGGTGTTATTTTATTATAATGCTCGGGTCAGACCGAGTATTACTGATTCAGGTTAGAATACTATGGAGCTCAGAAGACAAGCTAGAGGAGACTCAGGCGTATTCCACGTACTTGATTTATTTTCCATTGTGTGTGTTAAATTAAATCTTCGTTATTGCAAGGAGAAGTTATTATAACAGTCCAGGTTGATTGTTGATTGTTGTACTCTGATGATTGTATATATATTAATAGCTATAGATTCTTTTGTATAAAAATCTTTTATTATATATTATATTTTGTTCCGCTGCGATTGTGAGATTTTTTGTTGTTGCTTCTGTTTCTTCTATATTTTCTTCTTCACCGCTAATGATCTAGAATTTCTTGCACTCGATTGCTCGACATGCTATACAGTGAACGTATTGGTGTCGATTTTCGAGGGTAGAAAATCCCATGCTATTACATCAATGGATCGCTAGCGATCCATAGAGTTAGCTCGTGTGTGAGCCAATCACTTAGTCCCCTTTTCTCCTTCTTCATTTATTTAGCTCGCCAAGATTTCACGACCAAGTATGGATCGCTGGCGATCCATGGTGTATGGATCGTTGGCGATCCATACACTTAGCATAATTTTTGCTTTGTCATTTCGGCCTCTTTATTCCCTATGTGCCATAGCTATTTAGCGACCCAACGATGAATTTATGGGTCGCTAGCGATCCATGGTGTATGGATCGTTGGCGATCCATATATTTAGTCTATTTCTGATTTTGATATCTGTTATTCTCGTTTCCTTGTATCGATGTTGTTCATGTGGTCCCATTGTGCGTTGCATTGTTTTAATGACGATTTACTTGCTAGTTGCATTTCGCTGCTGATTGGATTGAATGGATGCTGGTCCTTTGGTTTAGTCAAACTCGATCGTTGCTTTAGTAATACGGCATGGCTCTCTTTAACTTGTCGCTCTAGGACTTTCGGTTGAGTTCTTTGCAATTCAGACGTCATGACATTGTTCTATCTTCCATAGGATCCTGCTGGGTTAAAAACTCGGATAGCATTTTTCCCTAGAGTATGTCTTCGTTGGAAACAAGGCATGCTCTGGAAGTTATCGATTATAGTATCTGTTTACTGGGTTCTAAATATTCGCATTAAAATCTCGCAGACACGTAGTTTTGGTCTCGACTACTACTGCTTGTCGTAACGAATCAAAATTTTCTCCATAGCTTCTTGTTGTACTTTGAAGTAATGGGTAAGTGTCGAGGCTACCATGCAAATTTAGCTTTTCAGCCATCTGTTGAATTTTCAGTGTGAATCATCAGAGTCCACCTCAAGATGTCATTTTAACTGATTGACTTCTGATAAACGCTCATTCTTTTGATTTTGATCTGAATTTCAATTCTTAGTATTGACGATGCAATCTTTACTTTGTAATTTACGCAAGGGTTTAGGTCGGTAAGTGGGTGCATAATGTAGGTTTGGAGTTGCCACATATAGTTTTAATACGACCGACGATGAAGCTAAGTTTGTCTCGAACGATTGTACGCCGTTCTAGAGTGAAGTCTTGCACTTTATCTTTAGCTTTTCTTCTTGAGAATTTGGTTAAGTTCCCATCGATGTTTTTGAGTTCCAATGCAACAATTATTCCAAAATTGAATATAGTGGATGATTCAATCATATCGCTCTTCCTATTTCTATATTCCAATGATCCTAAAAAGAAAAGCTTCCCGCGTTGCTTCGGACAGTGACTCCATTATCGATCGTTGATCGATAACATGTAAGTATAGAAGAGATAATTTTAAAGGATGATATGGATTTTTTTCAAATGCAGGCAAGCTAGCTACACTAGATTGTTTGTTCGCAGTAGCATACGTTGACTTCCCTTGGATTTCGGGTGTTGGTTATACGAGGATATTATTTAAAGTAAAACATAGCTGACAGGGTTGAATGCTAAGTTTTGTCATTGAAATGATTTTTCGATCATCCAATCTTTAGTCTGGTGAAGGTACTTCCACTCCTCCAGAAGTTGAGTCCTTCACAACATAGGCTTCGCTTATTATTCCTATTGTATTGGGAGGACTAATTGTAGTTAAATTACGAGGCACAGTTGCTCTTGTAGAGTTGTAGTTGAAGTTCAATTAGGCACAGTTTTAGCCTTCAAAAACTAGCACATGAGTTGCTCGATTGTGATTATCCTTCTCTTGCATTTTTTGGAATTCAAGGCACACCAGCCTCTATCTTTGGGGACTATTGGCTTAATTGCTCAATTTTTAATATTGCTTTTTCTCGCTGTTGTACTTCTTATGCTCATGTGAAGCATACTCATTTACTTTAATTTTATACATGTAAGTAATATTTAGGCAGTCATTTCGGATTATTCTATTTCATGGTTTTGTTCTGAACTATGAAGTAACTTGGTCTAGCCAGTTCTGTAGCTAATCCCTACTTATGCTCAAATCAGTTGGTTTCAACAAAGTGTTGGCGTAAATGCCTTAGTCTGCAGGTATGATTACTTTGACTACCGAGCCAACATGTTTTGGGAGACTAGGTTTCCTAAGTAATAAGTTCAATTTCCCGAGCTTGATTGACATGATAACTCTTTTCTTCGAGAATTAGGGACTTTGTTGCTTGATCCCAAGAATTGAGTTATGTAATGATGTCGACATGTATTAGAAAGATGCATTTCAGGCATCTTTTGCTAAATTAAATTCTTATGAGTCCTACGTTGAGATCCTAATCATGTGTTTGTTTCTATCTTCGAAAACTCATACACGGATGACTCAACTCTATGGATTTTTCCTTAATGTTGTGAATCTTCAGATAGTATGACCAAACTTCGAGTAATGGCATTATCCCGGCAAGTTGGAACCAACTGATCTAGTTAGACGGTAAGTAGGTCATCGATCCTTCTCATCATTGCCAGACTATGAGCAACGGTTGATTTTTGAACGTCAAATCCTCCATTTCCTTTGTTGGTGATTTTGTTGCCAGAATGCTCTGTTTTGTAATACAAAACCGTTATCTAACAAACACGCAGTTCTTCATGTTTGGACTTTTGAAACATTTCTTTCGATCAAATAGCTATGCTTCCATTCCTTCTTAAAGGACTAGCTATTTTGAATGCCTGTATTTGGGCGATTGTGAGAGATGGAAATCTGTAGGGCGAATTGCTCAATTGCCCCGAATCTGGCTCTCAATTCCATTCTGGAATTGAGGACGTTTAGGGATTTTATTTTCGACCTTCTATGATTGCTCCCGCTTGTTCTTAGCCATGCGTGCTCTTCTTGGTTGCTGACGTTGTCACAGAAGTTTTGTTCATATGTCAACTCCTGTCTTTAAGAATTGATAACCTAGCTATTTGGTTCCAAGCCACATTTCCTCAAGGCTGCCTATCTTTCGGCTGTGTCTAAATTCTTTCTAAGTTGAATTTAGGAAATTCGGTTGTGCACCAGCTTTCATCCCTAGAAACTAGTACATGGGTAATTCAATCCTGGGATTTCCTTTCAACGCTGCTTTATTCCTGTGCAGTGGTTGATTCCTGTGATGAAAGGTCGATCCATCCGGCTAACCTATGAAAGGATGTCATTTGATTGTTGCATGTTATTAGGCAACAATAGTTTTCTAAAGAGACGGTGTAAACTTAGCTGAGGACCAACTTCTATCTCTGGATGCTAGTGCATCGATGATTCACTATGATGAGTATTTCTCATTAGCCCTGTAGATTAAATTTTTCTTGGCATTGTTGGGGAAATACACGTACTTAATGAGTAGAATGTCTCCCGAAGTTGTCGAGGCAACACCGATACTTATGAAATAGGAAGATTCCTAGAATTTACGGGGCAACATTGGTGCTTAGGAAATAGAAAATTTTACCTGTGTTGCGAGGGTAACACCAATACTTAAAAGATAAAAGAAGGACTTGCCGTTAGCAAGGCAACATCGACACTCAGGAGGTTGGGATCATTTTTCCCCATCAATTCGGCGGTGCTCCTAATCCAGTTGGGTACCAGTTTCGACCTTCAAAAACTAGCACTTCGATGGTTGGTTTGTAGAAGTATTTTCTTAGTGCTGCGTGTCTTCGGGCAGCGTTAAAGTCATGTTGGTGATGATTGAATCATTCATCTGATCCTGTAGAGTTTAGTAGGTTCCTTTTAATCGAATGTGGATGTTTTCTCAACATCGCTTCTGTGAGAAATGCGGATTACGGATCATAAGGCTAGAATTAACACTAGAGGAGGGGGTGAATAGTGTTTTAAGGAATTACTTATTCTTTTTGAGTTTATATTAATTTGAGCACAAATGTATGCAATATTCAGACACAGATATGATCAGAGAATCAAACATAGATGCAGATATAAAGTAAAAGCAATAAAGGAAAGAACACATCGGATTTTATACTGGTTCGGAGTTACCCTACATCCAGTCCCGCAGCACAAGTACGGATTTTCTTTCAAAATTAATTCTTACAATTACACCCTCGGTTTCAAGGCCACGAGGTACACCACTCCAGATTCACAATCCTCTGGGTGGAGATACTTGATTTTACGGGCAACAAGTTCACCAAATTGATTTTCCAGGCTACAATCACACCTTTTCTCGCTCGATTGAATACAAAGAAGCCTATAACTCTGAATAGCACTAGGATGTTATTGAGATAGTGATAGAGAATCAAACCAGAGATGATCTAGTTAGATTCAATGGTGATTTTGGCAAAGTAATGGTAAAAATATATATAAAGAAATGTGGAAGAAGAAGAGGAGTGAAATCAGAGAAAATATGATTATGAATTCGTTTAAAACAACCCCTATTTATAGTAGAACAACAGCCATGTCCATTCGTGAAAGGATATGACGAATAGACACTTCCTTTGAAATTCAAACTTTTGAAATAAACTATCACCTTGTCGACAAGGGGTCCTTGGGGTTGTCGACAAGCCTAAGTTATTTTTGGTAATTTGTTTTTCTTTGAAAATAACTTCTATCTTGTATTAAAACTATTTTAAACTTTATAAATTTACGTCACTATAGTTAAAATACATAAATAAGTATAGAGAATAATATTTTGGTATATATAAAATTTAACTATAATTTCATATTTAAATCTAAGTATAAATATTAAAAGTTAAATATATTATAATTAAAAGATAGTTAAAAACCAAGGATAATTTGATACTGAAAATATAGATTATTTTGAGGCTAAAAGTATTTTAAAACCAGGATAGATGTTTTTGATTTAAAAAGGAAGTTTTTGAAATCATTTTGAAAACAAGATATAATTTTTGTAAAACATTTGAATAAAAGTTAGTGGATACAAAACAATGTTCCACTAGATTTTTCGTAGGTTCCATCCTACTTAGGGTTCCATCCCTTTAACGGGCTCAAAGCGGATTCCATTCCACGAATAAAATGGATTTTAAGATGTTAGTACTTTTCTAGGAGTTTTAACAAAATTCCTAACTAAATTACTTTATCTTGAAATCTTGAACTCTTGATAATCTTGATATCTTCGATCTTGAGTTCATCAGTTCTTGAATCTCTATACTGTACAGTCTTCATTCTTTGGTACTTGTATATATATATATATATATCCTGCAAATACATATATATCTAAACAATAATGTTAGTATTTATATTTTATAATCTTATTCTAAGGTTGTTGTCATCAAAACCAACTTCTCATGGACTAACAATCTCCCCCTTTTTGATGATGACAACCTTTGTTTATAAAATATTACTTCTATCCTAATAACTCCCCCTAAAACTAGTAACTCCCCCTTAATCTATGCCTAACTATCCTATTTTATACTTCTCCCCCTTTGTCATCCACAAAAAATAACTCCAAACTATATAACTCCCCTTTATTCGTGTACTAAAGTACCTGCATTAAAAATATATAATGGAGTATATAATAGATAGATTAAGAGATAATTATACTGATATACATATGATAACTAATCAAAGATCATATAAATATCAATGTGTATTTATACATATTATGTTTTGCACACCAATTATCAATCCACACCAAACCAAATCAATCCAAGCAATCAATTCAAATCAAACAAAGCAATAAAATCAAATATTACGAGTAACTTCCACCATCCTTCTTCTCCAAATATAGGGTCTGCTTTAATGGCATCCCAATTTTCATTTTCATTGGTGAGAGAGACTGGAGGATGTGCTTCATTATCATTTTTGTGCAGGGAGGAAATCATCCATCGAATCGCATCGAAATGCTTTTCTTGCTCCTTGATCATCTGCATTTTACTCAACTCTAAGTGTCGCTGATTACGGAGAATGAAAGAAAGAATATACTTGAAAGAATTAAGGGTGTCTTCAAGATTCTCGATCAAACTATGAATTGGATCGGCCATATTTGAGTTTGTGAGAAGAAATATAGATAGAGTAGATAAGAAATGATTTTGAGTGATGAATTCTGGAAGAAATATGTATTTATAGATGTAGAAATTAGTTTGAAATGAAAAGACACGAGGTAGTTATTCAAATTTCAAATTTAAAATGAAAAGTCATTTCTGACCAGTACTTGTCGACAAGGTCTCTAGGGGGTTGTCGACAGGGGTCAGTTAATTTTGATTTTGTGAATATACTAACATTTATTCTGGAGATAAGATAAGCTAGATAATAGAAAAGTAATTCAATTTCATTTCATAATAGAACGATACAATGATTAAACATTAAGAACTATACGAACATTCAAATCAAAACAAACTAAAACCAATACAACATGACATGAAAAGGTAGAACTAGTTAGAGGATGACGAAGATGAAGATAATCCAAGCTTCTTGCTTACTTTAGAGAAAAACTTGTTCATCTTGCATGATATTTTATCCAATTTCTTACTAACAGACCGTTTAAGAATCCGTTGATTCTCAACAATGATCTTTTGATTTTTGAGTAAGGTTTTGTTGGTTGGATTAGAGGGATAGTCAATACTTTCCAAGGATGTTTCACCTTCTTCTTCTTCTATTCCCATTTCATCCCCTTCTTCTTCTTCTTCCTCCTCTTCCATCTCATGAGCCAGACGCTCTTCCTTTTCGGCAAGAGTCTCATATGGTTGAAAAACATATGGAATTTTCAAAAGAGAAATGTTTGAGTGATTAAAAAAATTTCTTGAAACAAATTCTTCTCCTTTGAAATCCACTCCAAAATAATTAAAAATTCGAGAGAGATAGATTCCATGATACAAAGTGTTTTCACCCACTTCAAAATTTTTGGGACGAAGTTCATCCAAAATAACTTGCGCCCAATTAATATCATAATTTCCAAAAATAGCAAAAAGTGCTTTGCAAACTTTTGAAGTTGGATTGTTAAAACTCCCCGATCTTGGGGTCAAAGTATGTTGTAAAAGAAGATTAACAATTCTTGCTTTTGGTCGAAAGTTTCGATTTATGAATTCAAAGTTATCATCTCCTTCGAAAATGTGATGAAATGTCTCACGATCATTTTCATCGATATTAAAACTAGAAAGATCCATTCTCGTGCTCTTGCAATCAAGAATGGTACCCAAAACATCACAATTTAAAATGATTCTAGTGCCTTTGACACTACTCCAAATTTCATCATCATTTCCATTATAAAATCCACGGTTGAGATTTGCATAGAAAATTTTAACAAGATTTGGATAACAAACGAAGTCATTTTATGAAGCATCAACAAGACTAAGAACTTGGTTGTTTGTAAAAAGAGAATCGATTTCATAAGTAGAGAAATCTTGAAATAAAGCAAACTTTCCGGGATGGACTTTTCCATAGTTAGCATAGTTGATATATGCTTTTATAGCCTCCAGATTATTGAAAAGTTGCTCTTTTATGTTTCTGGAAAGTCTCATTGTGGAGGGGTTTCTTGAAGAAGCCATTAGAGTAGAGAGTAGAGAGCTTGATATTTTGAAATAAGAGTTTGAATTTGAAAATGAAAGTGAAAAGTTGTGATAAGAGATAGTAAATAAATAGATTCTCATGGGACAGGTTCTCTAGTCAAAAGGTAACTTTTCAGAGACTTGAATGAAGTGAAAAGATGGAGGGAAAATTCAAACATTTGAATTCAATTTTGAATTTCAAATTTCTGTACCCTTGTCGACAACGTGGGAGGCCCTTGTCGACAAGTGTCTTTGAATTTTCATGATTTATTTCTCTTAAGTATTCTAATATATATATATATATATATTGATTATTTTTAATGTCTATATAATATATGGAATATTACTAGAATTATAGTATATTCCATAAAATATTATGATACTATTTAAAAAAATAATAATAAAATAATAGTAAAAATATAATAAATTTTTTAAAAATTCAAACGACACATTAATTAAAAATCAACCAATCAAACATCCAATTCTAAGCATGCAATTTCGACCAATGTATTGTAAACGTGTACCTTTTTCTGAGTCTGTTTCTCTAAAATCGTTGGAGTCGTGAACTGCCATGAAACACATATTTGAATTATCTGTCTTCTGATCATCATCGCTTGAGGACGAGCCTGAGTCATCTAGAGTAGCGGTAAATGCACGTTTTCGTTTCTTTGCGGAATCATTTTTTATAGGAAGATTTTGCTTATGTGTATGCAGACAGTTTCTTTTGATATGGCCTGGTTCATCACAGTTGAAACATTTGATATATTTGGCAATACATTCTGATTACCAGAGTTCTTATAATTGTTTCTCTTAAGATTATTCATCTTTCTATATTTCAAGAATTTCCGAAAGTTCTTGGTCATCAAGGCTATCTCTTCATCATTATTGCTGTTTGAGTCTGATCCATCGGTCAATGCATTGAATGCAATTGATTTCTTTTCAGATGCTTTGCTTTCTCTTCTCCCAAGCATTTGGACTTCAAACGACATTAGATTTCCAATTAATTCTTTTATCTTTAAGGTACTGATGTCATTTGCCTCTACGATCGCAAGTGTCTTTTGATCCCATTCTGGAGTAAGAGAATTTAAGATTTTTCTGACTTGATCTTCTTCCGAAAATACCTTTCCCAAGGATATTAGAGAATGTACAATATCCTGAAATCTACTATACATATCTGAAATAGACTCATTAGGATTCATTTTAAAGAATTGAAATTGGTTTGTGAGCATGGAAATTTTGGTATGTTTAACTTTGCTTGTTCCTTTGTGAGTAACTTGCAAAGTTTTCCGGATTTCATATGCAGACTTACAAACTGACACTCTATTAAATTCTTTCCTATCAAGTGAACAAAATAGAATATTCATAGCTTTAGAGTTATTTTGTGCGATGGTCTTTTGCTCAGCAGTCCACTGTGCAAAACCAGTTGTGGGTTCAAAATATTCAGTCTATGTGATATTCCAAGTGTCTAGTCCTACAGATTGTAAATATATTTTCATCCTACATGCCCAATATGCATAGTTACTGCCATTAAAAAGTGGTGGTCTGGCAGTAGACTGACCTTCTACAAATGAACTGGTAATAGAGGTAATAGAACCAGTGTTGGTAGTAGTAACAGTACCAGTGTTGGTAGCCATTTTGAAATTTTTCAAAATTCAGATTATGAAACTTTGAAAACCTCGCTCTGATACCGAATGTGAGAAATGCGGATTACAGATCTTAAGGCTAGAATTAACACTAGAGGGGGGTGAATAGTGTTTTAAGGAATTACTAATTCTTTTTTAGTTTATATTAATTTGAACACAAATGTATGCAATATTCAAACACAGATATGATCATAGAATCAAACACAGATGCAGATATAAAGTAAAAGCAATAATGGAAAGAACACACCGGATTTTATACTAGTTCGGAGTTACCCTACATCCAGTCCCGCAACAAAAGTAAGGATTTCCTTTCAAAATCAATTCTTACAATTACACCCTCGATTTCAAGTCCATGAGGTACACCGCTCCAAATTCACAATCCTCTGGGTAGAGATACTTGATATTACGGGCAACAAGTTCACCCGATTGATTTTCCAGGCTACAATCACACCTTTTCTCGCTCGATTGAATATAAAGAAGCCTATAACTCTGAATAGCACTGGGATCTAGTTGAGATAGTGATAGAGAATCAAACCAGAGATGATCTACTTAGATTCAATGGTGATTTTGGTAGAGTAATGGTAAAAATGTATATAAAGAAATGTGGAAGAAGAAGAGGAGTGAAATCAGAGAAAATATGATTATGAATTCGTTTAAAACAGCCCTTATTTATAGTAGAACAACAGCCATGTCCATTCGTGAAAGGATATGACGAATAGACACTTCCTTTGAAATTCAAACTTTTGAAATAAACTGTCACATTGTTGACAAGGGGTCCTTGGGATTGTCGATAAGCCTAAGTTATTTTTGGTAATTTGTTTTTCTTTGAAAATAACTTCTATCTCGTATTAAAACTATTTTAAACTTTATAAATATACTTCACTATAGTTAAAATACATAAATAAGTATAGAGAATAATATTTTGGTATATATAAAATTTTACTATAATTTCATATTTAAATCTAAGTATAAATATTAAAAGTTAAATATATTAATTTAAATCTAAGTATAAATATTAAAAGTAAAATATATTATAATTAAAAGATAGTTTAAACCAAGGATAATTTGATATTTAAAATAAAGATTATTTTGAGGCTAAAAGTATTTTAAAACCAGGATAGATGTTTTTGATTTAAAAAGGAAGATTTTGAAATCATTTTGAAAAAAAGATATAATTTTTGTAAAACATTTGAATAAAAGTTAGTGGATACAAAACAATGTTCCACTATATTTTTTGTAGGTTCCATCCTACTTAGGGTTCCATCCCTTTAACGGGCTCGAAGTGGATTCCATTCCACGAATAAAATGGATTTTAAGATGTTAGTGCTTTTCTAGGAGTTTTAACAAAATTCCTAACTAAATTACTTTATCTTGAAATCTTGAACTCTTGATAATCTTGATATCTTCGATCTTGAGTTCATCAGTTCTTGAATCTCTATACTGTACAGTCTTCATTCTTTGGTACTTGTATATATATATATATATATCCTGCATATACATTTATATCTAAACAATAATGTTAGTATTTATATTTTATAATCTTATTCTAAGGTTGTTGTCATCAAAACCAACTTCTCATGGACTAATAGCTTCAATATAGGAGATGTCATGTTTTGGAATGGTGAGAGTCCCAGGCATTTTTGATGGCTAGCTGTGTTTGTAACTGTCAAGTATTACCCTTGGAGATGCAAGGTTGTTTCTTAACAATTTCCATAGTTATTCTTCCTCCCACCAGTTTTTGTTATGATCTAACGACTATCTACGGAACCCTTCATTTCTGGGCGGAACCCATCACTTCTAGGTGTCAAACTCCAAGTTCTTATAGGAAATCTTAAATTATGGAGCAAGTCATCACATTGCCCCCGGTATGACCGCGTTCATTCCTATACTATAATGGACTGATATAGTTCGGTAGTGTTTGTATCGAATCTATGGCACTTAACCTTGCTTGTTTTAGGCCATATGTATTATGCTAGGCTGATAGCATTATTGCGGATATCAACATTATTCATTGGTTTCAATCTTCAGGATTTAATGGTTTAGCTGCTCGATTTCGAGCATTCTCTCCTTGCCATGGTTTGTCTTCGGATAACAGCTTGTTTTCTGCAAGTTAGGCTTTGAGACATCAGTCGAGCACCTGCTTTTGTTCTTTGGAAACTGGTGCATTGATGATTTGATTCTAGAATAGCCTTTTGTCGTCTATCTCTGGATGATAGTAAGTTACTCCTTTTATTGCAAGTTGGAGTGATCTTTTATCTTGACCCAGTGTTAATGTGTTTTGTGCCCCTTAGTCCATAGGGCTTATTATTCTGAACAATTGATGTGAGACTTAACGTTCTGGGCGGCTACCTGGATGCCTCCAGTCAAAGGTGTTGAATCATGAGTTTTGATTCATGACAAGCTTCAACGATCAATAATGAGATTAGACGATCAAAGTGACAAAAAAGAAGAAAGCTATACACACGTGGTGAACTACAAAGGAAACTAGACTTCAAACCTGAGTACGCTATAAAAAAATCTTTATTGTTTGAGTCGTAATTATAGTTTATAATTGTTAAAATCATTCCTCAAGTAGTTTACACACACTATACAAAAGTTTTTAATATATATACAAAATAGTGTGCACAAGTGCTCACTATGCAAAAAAGCACAGTTCAGTCGACTGGACTGATTTCACCAGTCGACGAAATCTGTGTTCTTTGCACAGACATGCACATGTGCACACCACTTTTAATATTCAGTCAATTAGATATTTTTGACCAGTCGACTGACCATACGCAACTGCCATATTTCCTGAAGGGTTGCTTCTCTTTGCGAAGAGTAACGATCCAATTCGTAGAGTACGGATGAAACTCTTGATTGAAACACTTCGTAAACAGTTGCAACCTTATATACTATATATATATATCCATGATTTTAATCATCCAATTTTTCAATCTATTCTATTCTTTGATCTATATTTCTTGACTATATTTTTGCATTCTAAAAACTTTCTAATCAAAGATATATTGCTTGAATCTCAGAGTTAATTATTATATACTTAGATTCAAAGCAATATCTTCCTTTCTGATCTTCACACACACAATATATACTTGAGGATTTGATTATTGGAAGGGTGTACTATCAAAGAAAAATCAGTGTTATTAAGAACACAAAGTGTCAACAACTTTATCGAAATTGTAGAAGTCCTGTTAGTTTGTATCAGGCGGAAAAGTCCTCTTCGGCTGCTGAGGTGGAAAAATCATGTTCGGCTGCTCAGGTGTTGTATACCTATTCCTCCAGGTTAAGTGAGGGGTTATTGAGAGAAATTCCAGAGAGAAGTTTGGGACTGGACGTAGAACGAGAAGTTCGAACCAATATAAAAACTCTTGGTGTGCTTATTCTTATTTACTTTACTATTATTATCTGTTTCTGCATTTAGATTATAATACATTCCATATTACACGATCCAAAGTATTAGCTATACATCATACGTACTTTCAATTGGGATCAGAGCACGGTCATCTAATAACTGTTACACCGTTATTTGATATATTCTAGTAATATGGAAAATAACACTAACAACAGTTTTATAGAAGGCCAATCCACTACACGACCACCACTATTCAATGGCATGAATTACACTGATTGGGCTACACATATGAGAATTTACATGCAAGCAAATGGTTTTGATTCATGGAATATCACACAATTTGAATATCATATACCCACAACTGAATATTCTACATGGTCAAACACACAAAAATTAGATGCTACGACAAATGCTAAAGCTATGAATATGTTGTTTTGCGCCTTGGACAAGAATGAGTTTAATCGTGTAAGCGTGTGCAATACTACATATGAATTATGGCAAACACTGAAAATAACTCATGAAGGTACTAACAAGGTTAAACAAGCAGGATATCTATGCTTAAAAATCAATTTCAAAATTTTAGAATGAAAGAAAATGAGTCCATTAATGATATGTATTCCAGATTCCAAGATATTTATCATTCATTATTAGGACTAGGAGAAAATTTTTCTGATTTTGATATAGTATAAAAAATCCTAAACTCTTTAACGGATGAATGAGAAAGAAAGGTCTTAGCTATTGAAGAAGCAAACGATCTTTCCATTATGAAACCAGAAGAGTTAATAGGAAATCTAATGTCATATGAAGTGAATTTGTAGGCAAAGAAAGTTCAAGCACAGGATAAGAAGAACCTAGCATTTCAAGCAGAAAAGAATGATTCAGACTCAGATGAAGAGGATATGGAACTTATTGTAAAAAAATTCAAAAAGTTTTTGAAATTCAAAAAAATATAAGAAGTTTAGGATTAACAAAAGTAGCTCCAACAAAAATACTGATATCAATAAACCATCATCTTCAGTCATGGAATGCTATTAATGTCATAAGAAGGGCCATATGAAGAGAGATTTTCCAGAACGTAAAAAGAACAAATTCAAGAAGGACAAATTCAGAAAGAAAGCTTTTTCAGTCACTTGGGACGAATCAGACTCATTAGATAGTGATAGTGACGGCGACAGCGACAATGAACAAGCTAATGTATGCTTCATGGCCACAAAAGACGATGTAAGTGATTTAAGTTTTGATGATTTAGTAGAAATTAATTCAGAATTAATAGATTTAGTAAAACAAATTAAAAAGAAGAATAAGGAATTAATAGAAAAACTGAATAGATCAGAATTAGAAGTGAGTATGCTAAAAGATGAGAAGAAAATTCTAGAAGAGGAACTTGAGAATACTCAAGAATCTAATTATAATTTAACTTCCCAAATATCTATGATTACTCAAGAATTAGAAATTCAGAAAAATAAGAATAATGATCTATCAGTAAATATTAAAGATTTAAAATCTAGCTATAAAGTTTTAGAATTAGAAAATTATAGTCTCAAAAAATATTTTCTAATTGTAATAAAGGAAGAGAGAATCTTTCTAAAATTATAGAAAATTCTCAATCTACCTCAAATAAATTAGGACTAGGATATAAAAAATCATTTAAACCAGAATTTGGAAAAGGTTCGAATAACATTAAAAAAAGGTTTAAAAAGGATATTAAATCAACATTTTCTAAGGAAATTAAACTATAAAAATATGGATTCCTAAAACAAATAATAATTTGATTAGGAATAAAACTGTTCATTATAATGATAATTATATTTTTAAAGGGAACTCTGAACCCTACTGGGTTTGGCTTCCTTAGATTTAACCTTTAGGACCCTAACGGAGGAAGTGCGTACCAATATTGTTCTTTATTTTTTGCAGGTACCACTTAAAAAGAGAAGAAAATGGATATTGGACACAGGCTGCTCTAAACACATGACTGGCAAAAAAGATATGCTAACCAACATTATCTACTCGAATGAAGGATCGGTCACATTTGAAGATAACTCCAAAGGCTATATCATCGGCAAAGGCGATGTCAGAAGCAACGGTACCTCTACCTCTCATTACTGAAGTTTTATTAGTTAAAAATTTAAAACATAATTTATTAAGTGTAAGTCAATTATGCGATAAAGGTTTTAACATGTCATTTTCAGAAAATAAATGCAATATTACTAATAAAAATCAAGAGTTAATCTTTCAAGGTATACGAGTAGAAATATTTATATTTTAAATATGAATATAAATAATAACTCTAGTATGTGTTTGGTAGCAAAATAAAATGATTCTTGGCTATGGCATAAATGATTTTGTCATATAAATATTAAAACTGTGAATAAACTAGGCAAAAATAAACTAGTAAATGGTTTACCCGATATAAAATTCAAAATTGACAACATCTGTGATGCATGTCAATTAGGAAAATCAGCAAAATCTTCTTTTAAATCTAAGAAATTAATATCTACAGAACAACCGCTTGAACTATTACATATGGATCTTTTTGGACCTACTCAGATTCAATCGATCAATCATAATAGATATGTGTTTGTTATTGTAGATGATTTTTCTAGATATACATGGACTATATTCATGAAAATTAAAAGTGATACTTTTGAAAACTTTAAAATATTTGTCAAAAGAATTGAAAATATTAAAGATTTAAGAATTAAAAATATTAGAAGTGATCATGGAGGAGAATTCGAAAATAAAGTTTTTGAACTTTTTGTAATAAGAAAGGAATTAATCACAATTTTTCTTTTCCTAGAACACCACAACAAAATGGACTTGTAGAAAGGAAAAATAGAACATTATAGGAATGTGCAAGAACTTAATTAAATGGAACCACTTTACCAAATCATTTTTGGGCAGAAGCTGTAGCAACTGCTTGTTATGTTTTGAATCGTGTTTCTATACGACCACTAACTAAAAATACTCCATATGAACTAATAAATGGAAGAAAACCAAATATTTCATATTTTAAGGTTTTTGGTTCAAAATGTTTTATTTTAAACACTAAAGATCAACTCGGTAAATTCGATCCAAAATACGATGAAGGAATATTTATAGGTTATTCAGAATGAAGTAAAGCTTATCGAATTTTTAATAGACGAACTGAAAGTATTGAAGACACTCTTCATGTTTTTTTGATGAAAAATTTATAAATAATAATAAAGTTATTAATGAAAATATAAATAATGTAAAAAATCACTTGGATGATGATGATATTAATCAAAAATTTAATGATAATAATAATATTAGAGAATATGAAAACATTACTCATAATGAAGAAAATATAAGATCTCCAACTAGAATTTTACGTGATCACCCTGTTCAAAATATAATTGGAGAAATAAATTCAAACATTAGAACTAGACACCAATTAAATCAAATGGGTCATATAGCATTTCTATCTACTATAGAACCAAAAAATATAAAAGAAGCCTCAACAGATGACTATTGGAATCCTCCTATGGAAGAAGAACTAAATCAATTCGAAAGAAATGAAGTTTGGAAACTTGTTCCTAGACCAAGTGATCAATCAGTCATTGGTACTAAATGGGTATTTAAAAATAAAGCCAATGAATTAGGTAATACAACTAGAAATAAAGCTAGACTAGTAGTGCAAGGATATAATCAAGAAGAAGGTATTGATTATGATGAAACTTTCGCTTCAGTCGCTAGATTAGAAGCGATGCGCATTTTATTAACCTTCGCGTGTTTTAACTACTTTAAATTATTTCAAACGGATGTAAAAAGTGCTTTTCTAAATGGATATATTAAAGAAAATGTTTATGTTGAATAACCTCCTCTTTTCATTCACGAAAAATTTCCAAATCACGTTAATAAACTTAAGAAAGCTTTATATGGTTTAAAACAAGCACCACGTGCTTGGTACGATCATCTTAAGAAATATTTAATAGACTCTAGTTTTGAAATTGGAAAGGTTGATCAAACTTTATTTATTAAAAAGACTAAAAATGATATTTTAATTATTCAAATATATGTAGATGATATTATTTTTGGGTCAACTAATAAAATTATGTCAGGAATTTTCAACTATAATGACTAAAGAATTTCAAATGTCACATATGAGAGAATTATCATATTTTCTTGGCTTACAAATAAAACAATTAGAAAATGGAATTTTCATTAATCAAGAAAAATATTGTAATAATCTAATTATACGATTTGGTATGGAAAACACTTCATCCAAACCAACTCCGATGAGTACAACAATACATCTCAGTAGAGATGAAGAAGGGAAAAGTGTCGACCAAAAACTATATCGTAGCATGATTGGATCATTACTATACTTAACTGCTAGTAGACCTGATATAATGGTGAGTGTTTGTTTATGTGCTCGATTTCAAGCAGATCCTAAAGAATCAAATATGCGATCAGTAAAACGCATTATTCGTTACTTAAGCAAAACCAAAGATTTTGGATTATTTTATCCGAAAGAATGTCCTTTCGAATCAGTATCATTTAGTGATGCTGATTTTGGAGGAAGTCGGACGGATAGAAAGAGTACAAGTGGAACGTGTCACTTTGTCGAACGTTCCTTAGTCTCTTGGTTTAGCAAGAAACAAAATTGCATTTCCTTATCGACGTGTGAAGCAGAATATATATCTACCACTTTAGCTTGTGCTCAAGTCGTCTATATTCAACAAACACTAAAAGATTTCGATATACATTTAAATAAATCAATAATATATTGTGATAATACTGGTGCAATAAATCTTTCTAAAATCCAATAAATCACTCACGAACCAAACATATTGATATACGACATCATTTTCTTCGTGATTGTATTGAAAAGGATTTAGTAAACTTAGAATTTGTAAATTCAGAAAATCAACTAGCTGATATTTTCACTAAACCATTAAACAAAAACATATTTATAAAACTAAGAAGAGAACTTGGAATAATGTCAATACAAGAATTATAATAACATTTATTAACAAAAAGGCAAAAACATGAAAATTTTCGAAATTCAAAAATATTGAAGCTGACAAGGATTGAATTATGGTCTCTCTGCTGGAAGTCTCATGTGTCTACCAGTTTGGTAGTTATTGTTTCTTATTCAATAGCAAAAACAAGCTCATCCTATGTTAAATTAGCTCGAAATTCTATTAACCATACATTTTCAAATCATTTTCCTACCTTAAATCATTAACTTATTTATATGCGGTCTAAAACTAATTTCATATTCTGATCGTAGAAAATACAGTTTTCTACACCTATATATACGTAAAATATTGAATACATTTTTCAAACTACAATCTTAATACAAGCTTCATATATTTTATTATCACTTTGTATTGGTGTCTCAATCCTCAGATATCTCACACCTCTCCTACGAAACACCTTCCTTAGATAGCTCCGACCATCGATCACCTACTCCAACACTAGAATATAAACCGGTACGTAATTGGGAAAGCTATCATACCGGTTATACACCGGATAATAAGAAGGGAAAACAAGCTACGTTTATCTCGCCATCGCCTAAAGAGAAGATCGACAATATTCATCATTACCAACAACAACAAATGGACCTACAACTTGAATTATATTTCGAACAAAAAGTAACAGCAAGACGTTTAAATTTTTTGGAACAAATTGCAGCCAAATTCTGCAACTCTAAACCGATGCATATGAACCATTACCAAAGCCGTGTTCATCGCTCGACCCATCAGCTGGATATTGAAATCCATGGGATCCTTCACCACGATACTCTCCTCTAACTCCAAACTCATAGGATCGCAAATCACCAGCGAACACGTCATTGAAGAAGGATGATAAGGAGAAATCTAAGACTCCAAAGAAATCACCTTCAAACTAAATCACATTCGATGATGTTTATTTTTTTTATTAATGCATATCTTCGCGTAATCTTTAATAAATATAATTTTCAATTGGTATTATATTTTTATAAATCAATGTTATATTATGAAATCATCGTATTAAAAAAAATAAAGCTTCAAGAAAATTTGACCGAAGTCAGTCAACTGGACCAAATTGTCCAGTCAACTAAACTTATTTCCCGAGCAAAGAGCTTCAGGAAAAAGGTTCAGTCGACTGAACTTTTTAATTTAGTCGACTGAACGACGTAACAAAAAAAAACAAACCCTAGTTAGAAATCATTCACATACATTCTCTTCCATAAACTCTTTCAAACTCAAAGCTTTCAAAATCCTAAAACATTCCAAACCATTCCTAAATCAAAAATTCTCTAAATCATTCAAAATCATAGCTCCTAGACCTCAAAAAAGACAAAGAGGAGCAACCTCAACCTCTCTAGAACCAATTGATACTCAAATTGGTCAATGGCTTTACAATCATATAGTGGTTGAACGGTGGAACAAAATGAAGGAATCAAGATTTTAAAAGGATCGTTTGTGGTTTACCCTGACTTCAACGCATATGGAATTCAAGAATTGGCAAGAAGAAGTCGTTTGGAATCACTATTAGACTACAATTAAAACAAGGTAAAAACTAATCACACTACGATGAAATTATTTCTTTCTAATCTCAATCTAGATCACCAAACTCCACGAAATAGAGATAATTGTGTTTGGAGCCTAGTTTGTGGACGACAAGTATTTTTCTCTTTTGCAAGAATTGGACATATACTTCACACTTCGGTAGATGAAATACCATTGGAAGACTCTAATTGTGATATCAATATTCGAGACGAGATAAGCCATCGTTTCCTTGAAGATAATATGAGAGAATTGAAATCTATTTCACTACGACCGCCAGCGAGAATTTTGCATCATGTCTTAATGAAAACAATACTTCCAAGAACCGGATCATATGAATTGGTATATCTAGAGAACTATAGAGCATTATACGCTATATATGGAGATGTTCAAATAAATTGGCCGAAGCTTATCCTTGATGAAATTCTAGTCTTCAATCAAGGAAAACAAAATATAATCCACTACGGACACTACGCCATAAATGACCTTCTGCAACATTTTTGCAAGGTGCTGCCAGCTAAAATGTTGCGATAGATATAAAATTTTGATCCTACTGCAACGTTGTATTTATGGTGTTACCTTAGCCATAAAAATGTGTTGCTCTAGCTAAAAAAGTGTAACACGATGCAACATTTTTATATAGTGTTGCTATAGATGTATTCAGATTAAAAAATTAATAAAATTAGCAATCCGCGTGAATACGATCCAACGGTGTTCATTTAATCCGATTGTTAAACTGGATCACCGCTACCATTTGCTCCAAATTTTCGTTTTCCCGCTTTACTTTTCATATCATTTTCGTTCTCACCCCCAATTTCCAAATCCCTAATTTCCAAATCATATTTTTGTTTCTTTTTTTTCTTCCAAAAACAAAATCTCGTCCTTTTTTCAAAGTTTGGTAGTGATCTCAGACAAGCTTCGTGTCCATTTCGTTCTCACCTCCAATTTCGCTGCTGTTTGCCTACATGTCGAGCGCCGTTTGCTTTGTTGTCGAGATCTGGAAATGTCTGTTCGGCTTGTGAATCGGCGATTGTTGTTGGAGTTAGGTCATGATTGGACTGGGTTACGGCAGTGGGTGATTGCGATTGAAATTTCAAGCGATGGAGGTGAGGCCAATGGTGATTTAATGTAGTTCTGGTCGATGGGTTGCTGAAATTACGGTTGGTGAATTTGATATGGGAGGCGCTGGTGGGTTCGCGATTTGGAGGAGTTTTTAACAGGTTGGTTTTCAGTTTGATTGGTGAGGAAGTTAGGGTGTAGGGGTAGTTCGGGTTGTCGGAGAAAGCAGGTAGGTGGTTGTTGTGATGGTGAAGGCATAGGGTTAGTGAGGAGATGTGAATTGGTTGTGACAGATTGTAGAGGAAGGGATTTGTTGTGCTATGTGCAGAAATGGTTCGAGTTCGTTAGGTGATAGGGGCAGGAGTTTGTGGCTGATTGTAGCTGGATGGTGAATCTGGTTGTCGCAGTTTGTGGAAGTTGGATATGAAGGTGTGATGGAGGTTGAAGTATATGAAGTGATAGGTTAGAGCTTTGTTTGTTGTTGCGCGTTTGGGATGTTTTGGTTGTGAGATGGTAGTTTGGAAGAAAATGCAGTTTGCTGGTAGGGGTTTCGATAATGAAGTATGCAGTGGTAGCGAGTTGGTAATGAGGTTTGGTGAGTGTTTTGGCATAGGTTAAGGGCTGTAGGGGATGTAAGTTGCAACAGTTTGGGGAGTGGATGGTGGCAGTGTAGAGGTTCGTGCTGCCGAATTCCGTGAGCTCATTCAGAAGCTTTCTCGTGATTCCAATTCAGAAGGGTAATGTATTACTTATTAACACGCAACATGTTCGATGAAATGTCAATTTTTATTTATCATGGTTTCAGGTCTTTTACCAAGGCAGAGCTAAAAGCAAGGTTATTTCAGTTTTCACTCAACAATTTGCTAAGAATGATGGCTGGGAAAAGGTCGGATGATTCAGAAGAAGCCATGAAAGAGTTGCAAAAGTCAATCGAGGAGGTGTTCAAATTCGCAGGAGGTGTTCATTTGTGCATCATTTTACGTCGTTTCAAAGAAGGCTCGATCTTCCGAAATCGGATGAATCGGGCGGTGCCCACTTGTTCGACCTAACCGGGTCTGCGGTGCCCCGGACTGCGGTGATCCCCACCGGGACTGCGGTGCCCCGGACCCCCGCCGGCGCTGCGCCCGGACCCGCTTCTCGGCTCACCTTCGGCTCGGCACTCGGCTCGCCTTCGGCTCGTCATATATTTGTTAGTGTCGGTGTCTGTATAAATTGAAACTGCATATGTAATGAGTGAACTGAGTGATGTAGTAAGGAATATTTGTATATGTGAATATCAGTGTTATATATCATTGAATTGTAAAATAGTGGAGTCAGGAATTTGTACTATTTCAAATGTTGAAATAAAATATTTATTTAAATAAATTACTGTTTAAATACCAAATTCTATGCAATAGCATTTTATTAAATAAAAATTTATTTTTATTAAAAAATCAAATATGCTCTACATTGTGGGCCCCACAAATTCAGAAAGTTAATATCTATAGCAACATTTTGGAATGTTGCTACAGATACCTATGGGTGTTGCCATAGACCCAAATAGGGTTCTATTGCAACAATATTACTTATGTTGCCTTAGATAGTCAAAATGTTGCCTTTGAGGTCTAAGGCAACGGCAAAAATTGCATCACCCTAAAAGTGTTGCCATAGACCTATGGCAACATTTTTCGGGCCTGAGCCAACATTTTTTTTGTGTTGCAGTAGGCCATTTATGGCGTAGTGGGAGAATACATTGTGAGATTGCTTATGGACCTTCAAGTGCTAATACCCGACTCAGACACTTCAATTGTAAAAACTCTTAATAGTCGGACCATAAGCCTCATGAAATTACCCCCAAGACCCCTCCATACCATTACATTTCAAGATTGGCAAAACCATTCCCAAGAACATCACGAAGAAGCAACACCTCAAAAACAAGGCGATGAAATTCGAACAACTACACCTTCCCAAGGAACACGTGAAGCAATCGATCTTATAGCTCGCAATCAAGTGATATTGGATTCACATGTCAGACTCCTCGATAAGAAAATTGATAAGAAGTTCAATAAAATAAAGAGCTTCTTTGGCATATTATGGGAAGCTATCTCTTGCACCACTAGTTCATCTACTTCATTCGGAAAACAATCGGCATTGAAATTTACGTGGACAACATCGGATGAGAAAAGAGAAAGTGATATGGACAAAGGTAAGGGGAAGAGTCCAATGATTCTCGGAGATGATGAAGAAGAAGAATCCGATGAATGATAGGGAAAATGGAAGTGAAAATTTGGCTCTTTTTGGTAAGTTTTCTTTTGCGAAACTATGATATGCTTTATGATGTTATGTCTGTGATGTTGTGACCAAACGTTTGTGCTTTTGTGATGTTTGTATTCGTAAAACAATGTCTGTAATGTGATATGTTCGTGAATGTCTTTATGATAATGTCTATGTTCATATTTGTAATGATTTGTAATATCTCATTCTACAAATATTCGTTAGTACTATGTGATTATTGAACTTAGTATTCCTTTTTGTCGATGACAAAGGGGGAGAAATTTGTGTACTAACTTCTTATGCAGGAATAGAAAAGTCGCCACACATTCAGGGGGAGGAATATAAAATCTAAGTTATATATTTCAATATATGAAGAATCGTCAAAATCAGTTGTCATCAATCAAAAAGGGGGAGAATGTTGAGTCATGAGTTTTGATTCATGACAAGCTTCAACGATCAATAATGATATTAGACGATCAAAGCGACAAAAAAGAAGAAAGCTATACACACGTAGTGAACTACGAAGGAAACTAGACTTCAAACCCGAGTATGCTATAAAAATCTTTATTGTTTGAGTCGTAGTTATAGTTTTTAATTGTTAATATAACTCCTCAAGTAGTTTACACACACTATACAAAAGTTTTAAATATATATATATATATATATATATATATACACACAAAATAGTGTGCACAAGTGCTCACTGTGCAAAAAACCACAATCCAGTCGATTGGACTGATTTCACCAGTCGACTGAATCCGTGTTCTTTGCACAGACATGCACACGTGCACACTACTTTGAATATTCAGTCAACTATATATTTTTTACCAGTTGACTAACCGTACGCAACTGCCATATTTCCAGAAGGGTTGCTTCTCTTTGTGAAGAGTAACGATCCAATTCGAAGAGTTACAGATGCAACTCTTGTTGAAACTCTTCATAAACAGTAGCAACCTTATACACTATATATATATCTAGATCCATGATTTTAATCATCCAATTTGTCAATCTATTCTATTCTCTGATCTATATTTCTTGACTATATTTCTGCATTCTAAAAGCTTTCTAATCAAAGATATATTGCTTGAATCTCAGAGTTAATTATTATATACTTCGATTCAAAGTAATATCTTCCTTTCTAATCTTCACACACACAATATATACTTGAGTATTTGATTATAGGAAGGGTGTACTACCAAAGAAAAATCAGTGTTATCAAGAACACAAAGTGTCAACAACTTTATCGAAATTGTAGAAGTCCTGTTAGTATGTATTAGGTGGAAAAGTCCTCTTCGACTGCTGAGGTGGAAAAATCATATTCGGCTGCTCAGGTGTTGTATACCTATTCCTCCGGGTTAAGTGAGGGTTTATTGTGAGAAATTCCAAAGGGAAGTCTGGGACTGGACGTAGAATGGGAAGTTCGAACCATCATAAATACTCCTAATGTGCTTATTCTTATTTACTTTACTATTATTATCTATTTCCGCATTTGGATTATAATACATTCCATATTACACGATCCTAAGTATTAGCTATATGGCATACGTACTTTCAAAAGGTACGTCGCAACTCCTATCTCTGAGGACTCGTGACTTGGATGTCTTGAATTTTGACATTTTGTACATTAAATTTGGTCAAAAATCAGAATTCTTTGTCGACTTCTTGGTTATGAGCTTTGCCGTAATACCGAAGCAATGTTTGTTCTTTTGGGTAGCGAGAGTTGATCCTTGTTAATCAAAGTTCCTAGCTTTTGAGAGTGCACGGCTTGTGAAATGCATGGCTTTTGAAATTCCTCCGTGTTGCCTATCTTCGGGCAACATGAGGTGTTTGTCTTTTGAAAGTTAGTGCATAGCTTATTGGATGCGCGACTTTTAGTTTTCCTCAGTGTTGCCTATCTTCAGGCAAAGTGAGGAGTTTAAGCTTTTTAAGAGTTGGTGCATGGCTTACGAAATGCACGACTTTCCATGCTCCTCGGTGTTGCCTATCTTCAGGCAATGTGAGGAGTTTAAGCTTTTTAAGAGTTAGTGCACGGCTTATGAAATGCGTGGCTTTCCGTGCTCCTCGATGTTTGCTATCTTCAGGCATTGTGAGGAGTGTACATTTTAGGAGTTAGTGCACGGCTTATGAAATGCACGGCTTTTGGTGCTCCTCGGCGTTGCCTATCTTCGGGCAATGTGAGGAGCATATATATTGGCGCGGCTTATGGAATACGCGGCTTTTATTGCTCCTCGGTGTTGCCTATCTCTGGGCAACATGAGGAGCATATGTTTGGCAATGCTTATGGAATGCACGACTTTTGGAGCTCCTTGGCGTTGCCAATCTCCGGACAACACAAGGAGTGTAAGTTTTTATGCTCCTCGGCGTTGCCTATCTTCGGGCAATGCGATGAGTTAGTTTTTTAGTGCTCCTTAGCGTTGCCTATCTTCGACCAATGTGAGCAGTTTGTTTTTGAAGCTTCTCGGCGTTGCCTATCTCCGGGCAACACGAGGAGTTAGTCCTTGATGCTTCTCAGAGTTTCCTATGTCCGGACAATGCGAGGAGTTAGTCTTTTAGTGCTCCTCGATGTTGCCTTTCTTCGGGCAATGCGAGAAGTTAGTTTTTTTGTGCTCCTCGATGTTGCCTATCTTCGGGCAACGCAAGGGGTTAATTTTTGATGCATGGCTTTTGGTGCTCCTTGACGATCCTATCTCCGGGAAATGCAAGGAGTGTAAGTTTTGATGCTCCTCAGCGTTGCCTATCTCCGAGCAACGTGAGGGGTTAGTTTTTTAGTGCTCCTTGGCGTTGCCTATCTCCAAGCAAGGCAATGATTTGGTTTGTGATGCGCAGCTTACGAGATGTGCGGTTTTGGGTGCTCCTTGGCATTTCTTATCTCCGAACAACGCAAGGAGTGTAAGTTTTGATGATCCTCGACGTTTCCTATCTTCGAACAATGCGAGGTGTTAGTTTTTGATGGTCCTTGGCGTTACCTATCTCGGACAACGCGAGGAGTTAGTTTTTGATGCTCCTCGGCGTTGCCTATCTCTGGGAAACACGAGGTGTTAGTCTTTTAGTGCTCCTCGACGTTGCCTATCTTCGGGCAATGCAAGGAGTTAGTTTTTTAGTGCTCCTCGGCATTGCTTATCTCTGGGAAATGCGAGGATTTTAAGTTTTGGACCCTTTCGATATTGCCAAGGCAACATTGATTTTCAAAAGGCAAGGATCGTGTTCCACTGATCCAACGGTTTGAGTCGATTTTCTTCCATCGACCTAGTGGGTATTTACTATGAACACGGCTTTATTGGTTCAAGAAACGAGGCATGGCTTACCGGATGTGCATAATGGTTTGGGCCTTCCTGGAGATGGAGGAGTGATACTAGTTCATAGAAGGTAAGGATCGAGTTTTCCCATCAATCTGACGGTTTGACTTCGCTGGAACGCGGTTTCATCAGTTCTAAGTGATAATTAGTTTTTAGATCGGGAAGTCGTGGCTTGGACAATCCTTCCATATTTCGGGTAGATGTGCTCTGCCAAACAAATAAGATTGCCATGGCGGAGAGAACTACAACCGACCACATGGAGACGATTATGAAGAAAGAGCTTATGGGAGTTCGAGGCAAGACTCTCAGTTTTTGGTCCAAACCGCCTCTAGAGAATTGGTCTTTAACTGGCATACGGTCTTAGAGGAAGAGGAATTGGTCACCAAGAGCGCTAAAATAGTAGTTGGAAATCAGTGGGCAAGTATTATGCTAGTATTTCATTTATTGCACTAGCTAGGTCATTAAGTCCGCGGTTCTCAGAATGCCAGAATTTTTGATCGGGCATAATAGAACCGTGGTATGATTAGTCTCGGCCTTTCTTATGGCTATTCAAGTGTGTGCGGTGCCCCTTATGCAACGGGGTTGTTGGCGCGCTTGAACTGTATCCATGGTCTCTCCACAACTCATTTGGTTGCCCCCAGTCCTGTGGGAGCGGCTCTTCCAAGTTCTAAGTCTTGACGTGATTCGAGTCAGCCTCTGATTAACCACAAGGTCAGTTCAGTTTTGGCTTAGTTCCTTTGAGCGACTTTGAAGCTCTGGGGTTCGGCACTGTTTGTTTCATCGGTCATTTAATTATGCTGAATGACTGATATGATTGTCAATCTGTGGCCCTGGAGCATGCCTTCGTTGACTCCATAGGGCTTTGGATTAGATGACTACTAATCTTCCAGTTCACCTTCATGGATATCAGTCGTACATAAATTTTGCTGATCTACCGGTTCGCCCTCACGATGCTTTAGTTCATGAAAGACCTTCACGTCCACGAAGGGTTTTTAGGATTAGATAACCACTGATCTACCAGTTTAACTTCACGATGCTTTAATTCGTGAAAGACCTTCACGTTCGCGAAAGGTTTTTTTGGATCAGATGACCACTGATCAACCGGTTTACCTTCACGACGCTTTAGTTTGTGATAGACCTTCACGTCCGCGAAGAGTTTTTTGGATCAGATGACCGATGATCTAACGGTTTACCTTAAAAAAGATTTAATTCATGAAAAACCTTCATGTTAGCGAAGGATTTTTTGGATCAGATGACTGTCGATCTATAGGTTTACCTTCACGACGCTTCAGTTCGTGAAGGACCTTCACGTTTGCGAAGGGTTTTTTATGGTCAAACGTATGGCGACCAGATAGTGTTGGAATGAAAATTTATTAATTACGAGAGGAGTTTTGGGTTGTGTGTCCAACGGTCCGATAGTCTTAAAGCAATGATTCATCGACTTCAAGAGGAAACATATTCAGCTTGAAGGAACATAGTTTTATCAGTTCCTGTAGGCTAAGGTGTTAGATTTGTTTGTTGGATGATCCTTTGGATTAGACTTCTCGATACCACCAGCAATTTCGGTTCTCAAAAGAGGGATTGACATGACTCGTCGATGGTAAAGAAGCATTACTTTCTCCATGCTTTCTGCGATACCCCTAGTGTCCCGGTACGGCTCGTTTTAAAAAGAAGAGTAGACAAGGATGGATTAGAAGGCATCGCTTTAGATTGCTTTCATATTCCTTAGTTGCTAGCTAGCTAGAGTGTTATTTGATAATTATCCTTCTGTCTGATTTCATTAGTTTGTTGGGTTGCTTTTCTATTGTATCTCAGTAGCCTTGCTTGGGCCACAGAAGGTCCCTAATGTCCTTAGTTTGGCTGTTAATGAAGCCTACGTCCACTTTATAGCTTTATTATGAATGATTGATGTTATAAGTAGTGTTTGATTATAAGGCTTTTGATTATCCTTAGATGGATTGAATTCCCAGAGCTTGAATCCATTGGAGAATCACAATGAACCCCTTTGGAGATTGTTGTGAGGGAGATAGAGATTGAAGAAAGATTCCAGCAAAGCTTTAGCTACCAGTCCGGAGAAGATCCGGTTTATGTTGCAGGTAGGACGGTATTTATAGAGACTGGAGGGCTTCTGGGACAGGCCAGTTTACTGACTGCTTGAAGATGGACATAGGAATAGGCAACGAATCTTGGCTCACGACCTAAGCTAAAATCATGGAAAGCTAGCGATCCATGATCTATGGATCGCTAGTGGTCCATAGAGTTATCTCGTGTGCAAGCCAATCACTTAGTCCCCTTTTCCCCTTCTTCATTTAGTTAGCTTGCCAAGATTTCATGACCAAGTATGGATCGCTGGCGATCCATGGCGTATGGATCGCTAGGGATCCATACACTTAGGATATTTTTTTCTTTGACTTTTCGGCCTCTTTATTCCCTACGTGCCATAGCTGTTTAGCGACCCAATGATGAAGTTTATGGATCGCTAGCGATCCATGGTGTATGGATCACTATCGACCCATATACTTAGTCTATTTTTGAATTTTGATATCTGTCATTCCCTTTTCCTCGTATCGACGTTGTTCACATAGTCCTGTTGCGCATTACTTTGTTTTAATGACGATTTATTTGCTAGTTGCATTTGGCTGCTTATTGGATCAAATGGACGATGATCTCTTGGTTTAGTCAAACTCAGTCGTTGCTTTAGTAATAGGGCTTGGCTCTCTTTAACTTGTTGCTCTAGCCCTTTCGGTTGAGTTTTGTGCCATTACGACGTTATGATAGTGTTCCGTCTTCCATTGGATCCTGCTGGGTTAAAAACCCGGATACCATGCAGCATTCTATAGATGAGCTTAATCCTAGCGTGATCGCTAGGTCATGACACATAGGCATGTATGCAAACACCCTAAATATACATAATGTTCTATATGAGTGCACAGATAAAATAAAATAAAAGTGTAGCAACCTTATCCTACCATCTAATTTGGCAACCAATTATTGGAGAGAGAATTTTACCAGATGAGAAGTATTCATCTTTTCTTCAGTTTCCCATGTGTTTTCTACCCGGTTATCTTCCATTAAACTTAGAACACCCTAATTTCCTTATTCAAAGCCTTTTAATACCATGTTCCGCTGTACATGCATTGACATAAGGGGCGATCGATTAAGTCTCAACTTCTGTTAACTGATCATGCTCTACCAAAGTGGCAGTGTCATGCAGACATTTCCTTAAATGGTAAACATGAAAGACGTCATGAACTCCCGCTAGGTTGGTCAGAAGCTCCACCCTATAATCTAGTTTCCTAACCTTCTCTAATAATAGGAAGGAACGAAATACCTAGGCGCCAACTTCCTTGAAGTACCAAACTTCATACCCTTCTTAAGAGGGGAAACCTTGATGAAAAACATGTCCTCGCCAGCAAATTCTAATTCATTTCCTTCATTTGTCAGCTTAGGACTTTTGATGGTCCTATGCGGCCTTCATTCACCGTCTAATCAATTGTACATTCTCCGAGGTTTCACGAATCAAATCTGGTTTAAGTATGATTTTGTCAGTATTTTCCCACCAATAACTGGCGGCTGGCATACCCACCAATATAAGGCTTCAAAGGGTTTCATGTCAATTATTGCTTGATAACTATTATTTTACATAAACTCCACCAAAGGAAAGTGCAGCTCCCAAGATCCTCCAAAATCCATGATGTAAGCTCTCAACAAGTCTTTAAGATTATGTTAACCCTTTCCATTTATCCATCGATTTGAGGGTGATAGCAGTGCTCAAATTCAAAGCTATCTCCAAGGAAAATTGCAAACTTCTTCAAAATTCACTTATGCACAAGTGGTCCATATCACTAACATATATTGATGCAAGAGATGTTGCAGTCCTAGTACTTCCAATATGAATAAAGTGAGCGATCTTAGTGATTTTGTCCACTATAACCCAAATAGCTTCATTGCCTCTTTGCTTCTAAGGAACCCATCTATAAAATCCATACACATTTTATCTCGTCCGGGGTGAATAGTCATCTTAGAATTGTGACATTCTTCTAGAATTTTTCCAACACATCTTCCTTCACACATAGACGCCCATCTTACTTCTGTCATCTGCTTTGGTCTAAAGCATATCGACCATCATGGGGAAACCATTCACCTCTACCAAGCTTGTAGAAAATCTCAATTAACATCGCATCCTCCTTCTACCTAACCCTATGTGATCCATTAATGCCGACCTCACTTCCATAAATGTGGGATATCCTTAAGCGAGTATTTCTGGAGGTTGAAAATTTAAATCCAAGAGAAACTCGTACTGCCTTCACTTATATATAGCATTGATAGTACCATGCCTCTGACCGAGGGTGTCAGCAACACCATTCCTTTTGTCGAGGTTATATTACATCCCAAAGTCATATGATGCTATAAACTCCATCCATCTCTGCTGCCTAAGATTCAAGTCTTTAGGAAGATAGACACTTAAGAGATTTGTGGTTGGTGAATAACTCAAACTTCTCTCCCAAAAGATAGTATCTATACATCTTCAAAGCAAAAATAACAGTTGCTAATTCCAAGTCATGAGTAGGATACCTTTTCTCATGATACTTTAACTACCTGCTCGCATAAGCTACCACCTTCCCTTATTGCATAAAGATAGCTCCCAATCCTATAACACATGTATCGGTGTTTATGGTGAAACGTTTCGATTTATCGAGAATCGTTAACACTGGCGCACAGCCAACAACTTCTTCAAAGTCTCAAAAGATTTTGTACACTTTTCATCCCATGCAAAAATAAGGTTTTCTTGGTTAGACCGGTTAAGGATACCTCTATCTTTATGAAGTCCTTGATGAATTTTCGAAAATAACCAGCCAAACCAAGGAAACACCTAACATCCAGCACTCTTTGGTACCTTCCGGCCTTGAACACTTTCGCCTTAGTCGAATCAACAGAAAATCCCTTCTCGAAAACAATATGACCTAAAAACTTCACATCTCTTTGCTAGAAATGACACTTTGAGAATTTTTCTTTTAGTTGGTGACTTGTAAAGGTCTCTAAAACTTCCCTTAGGTGCTTTTTATGCTTAGTCTCCATCTTAGAGTATATGAGACTATCATCCATAAATACCACAAAAAACTTGTTTAGTTGTCCTCAGAAACTCTGCTCATTAGATGTACAAAGTATGCGGGGGCATTAGTCAAACCAAAAGGCATCAATTCCCACTCAAACAATACATCCAATATGCGAAAGGAAGTTTTCGCTTTGCTACCTTTGACTACCCTCAACTAATGAAATCTGGTGGCTCTGTCCAATTAGGAAAAGACTTTGGCTCCAAGTAGCTGATCGAACAAGTCATCTATCCAAGGTAAAGGATACCTATTCTTTTTAGTCAACTTGTTCGGTGCTCGATAACCAATACATAGCCTTAATGAGTAATCTACCTTGGAGGAAAAAACAACTGGTGCTCCCCATTCAGAAATGCTGCAGTGAATAAATGCTTTCTGCAAAAGTTCTAAAATCTTCTTGTCTAATTTCTTAGGAGCTATATGCCTTCATGGTAGTGCAATATATCAGCATCCTTCTTGAAATCAATTATGAACTCGATCTCCTTGTGCATTCGGAGACTGGAGACTTCTTCAAAAACATCATCAATGTCTCAGACTATGGGTACATATGAGAGTTCATTTTATGACGAGCTAAGATAATGTAGATAGCTCAACTCAACTAAGTTTTGGGGTAAACAACGAACATCGATATCTCACCCTGAACGACTCCTTAGGCACACGATCCTTCTCTCACAATCTAAGACAGCCTCGCATTAAGGTAACTAATCCATCCCTAAGATGAGTCCATATCGCTCAAAGCCAAGAATGTACGCATTGCATGTGAACTTAATGTTACATATGTCCACAACTAGGTCTTTATAAATAAGGAAAGATATATCAACCCCCAATGGGATTTGATACCGCTATTGAGTGGGTGACAACTTGGATTTTCAAGTTCAATGGTCTAACTATTCTTTTAGCTATAAATGAGTGAGATGCTCTAGAATCAAACATGGTACGGATAACATTTTCAGAAATAATAAGTGTACCTTCTAAAGTAGCCCGCCCTTTGTCTTTTGGAGGCGGCCTAATCGAAATAGGAACTGCCTCTATAGCATACGCCTGCCCACTCTGACCTCCTTTAAGAAGTTTTGGACATTTATTTTTATAGTGCCCCTCCTCAAAGCAACTAAATCTCTTTCTCTTGAATTCCTCCCTCATTAAGGTTACCTTGCAATCCTTAGCCATGTGCCCTGGCACCTTCGACAAATAATCCCGTCTTTCTTCAGCTTAGCTTTAGCCTTTTTATTTGCCCAAAATCCTTTTTGAGCTCCTCCTAGCTTTGATGCCAACTCAACCTTCTCCTTCACTTTCTCTTCACCACTAGCAATTTGTAACAATGTCATCTTTACTACTAATAATGAGAATTCATTGAATAAACTTGAACTGTGTCTTTTTTAAATACCAAACATGCCCTCCCTCCCCTGCTCTCGTCTAAATAATGACTTCATAAGTAGCGCCCATTGGAATCTAGCTAACTTTCTTAATGGTGAATTAAGACCCTTTACAAATTTCATAGCTTTCTTCATTAGAGTTTCTATCAAACTCATCATAAACTTTGCCAACTTTGTGACTTTGTTGATGTATTCCTTATGAGTAGAACTCCCTTACATCAGCTGAATGAACCTCTCTAACTATGTACTAACTTCTACACTAGACATAAACCTCGACTCAAAGCGAGTCCAAAAGCCATTCCAAATAATCTCCTCCTCATCATTTTCTCCTACAACAATAGTTTACCAATCTAATGCTTCTTTCTTCCGATGCTAAGCAATAATCCTCCTTTTGGTACGATCTTCCCACCACTACAAGAAAAACAGTCTTTTATAGCGGCATATAGCTGCTATTAAACACAACTATAGTGGTTTGATAAACGTTGTATATCGACATGTTATAAAAAAGAATTGCACATTTATAATACAAAAAAAACCGCTATAAAAGAGCATGATTTCATAGCACCTATTTCGTGCTATAAAAATAGTTATTCTATAGCGCCTATTTGCCGCTATCCTTTAACAAAAACCTCATAGATTGCATTATCTTTTTATAGCACTTATGTCATATAGTTATAACGCTTTTTAGGAGCTATGCTTTATTTTACTATATATTTGATGCACTATTACATTTTACTAATAACAATCAAAATGAATCTTCTTTAAATAGATAACAATTTGAACAATGTATGAACGAAAAAATATAATAATCAGCAAATGTAACGCATATTCATGATAACAAATTAAAGTATCAACTAACAAAAAATAAGTTCAATACATGAGCTACCAAATTCCATACATATTCATGATAACAAAAGACAACATAGTTCAAAGTTAACGTCTACAAGTACCAAATGCATCACTAAGAATTTGAACTACTTAAGTCTTTCTTCATGCATGTCTTCGATCATTGGTAGGACTTCCTGAAAATTTAGAAAATTTCGAAAATAATTATATATAACAGTGATGAAAATTATAGGTTATTGGTAGTACCTTCTATTTGTTACTATTCTTCTATATAAACTATTCTATTGGTAGTACCTTTTAATTGTTACAGGTTATTGGTAATACCTTCTATTTGTTTGAGTGATGAACATCCTTAGTGCCATTGTCACAATTTTGCTGCACCTATATATGCTTTTTCAAGTAGCCAATTCTTTTGGAGTATAGCTAGTAACTAGGGAAAGCAAACCCATTATTCTCCAATGCTAATTTCCTATAAGTACGAAAATATATAAATTAACAATTCTTTAGTATGTTCAGTTCAGCCTGGCCTTGTTTAAATAAATAGTCGTAATTCAGTTATATAGTTTATGTTCAATGACTCATACCATCATGTCAAAAGCTTTGGCTTTCTATTTTCTTTAATCAATTAGTTTATAATCACATTTGAACTTTGGCAAGTATGTTATCAGATTTAGCAGTATAACACTCACATCTGGTAATAGTAACTGGTCAAGGAATATGATATAAGTAGAATATTATTCTAGTGTAAAATACTTTAATCAAATTTTAAGAATGTGTTCTATAATTATTGTTATCATATGTCTCAAACATTTTCTATATCCAAGTTGATTCCTAGCTCCTCAACCTGCAATCACAAATCATGTTATTACATAATATATAGAAAAAATGCAGGGTATAAGGAAGTAAAAAACAACCATAGATGAAGTTGTTGAGATTGCTACAGTGAGAAGAGTCAATAGAAGAATGATGTTGCTAGATCTGCCCATTTTGAAAGAAAAGGAAAGGAAAATGATTAGTATATTCTCAGTGCAAAGTGCACACCAATTTCAGAAGTACTTATAAGATCATTCCAATAACCGAGTGGCTCCAATAATTGAAAAGTTGGAACGAATTGCTAATTAATTATGATGACATTGGACGAAGGCAGATAAAATGATCAAGGAAGCAAAGGTAGAATTTTAATGTTATAAGACAAGGACATTTGAAACATAGATATTACTACCAAATCTCCTCAAAACATCTCGACTATTGCTGTCACTAAAAGATGTTTTATTCCAAATATAACATATTTTAATGCTAGTAATAACTATTGGTATATGCTTAGATTTCTCCTATAGACAAGTGCACAACGCACTTTGTTTCAAGATTAACTATGCTGGTTCACAAAACTGACCAATTTTGTTTAAAACTTCTGTGCTTACCTACAAATTCCTACAGCAATGATGTCGGATGAAGAAAAAGGCAAAGAAAGTGATGCGGTGAAATTGAGTCACAGTTTCATCTTTATTTTTTGGAGATAATATATAGTTTCGTATTATTATTATATCAATTGGACTGAAGTAACAATTCAAAATCTGACGCACACATAAAAATGGTAAATAATTTTAAGATTATTATCATCTCAATCAAATCAAATTTTGGGTAACAAATTAGATGCCAATTCTTATAGCTATGATACTGCATATACCTTTAATGTGGATGCTAAACTATTGAATGTACTTATTATAGGACCCCTGATGTTGCTTCTATGCACCAGGATACATCTACCAATCTGCATGTGGTAGTAGAAAAATTTGAAAATAGGACATGCATGCATGAACCGAAAACATATCTAAAAAATAGATGGATGTTTTGTGTATTTGCAAACTATATAAGGGATGTATGTCAAACGCTCCCATAATTTATTGCATGGATGATGATAATAAGTGGATCGCACATGCAACAAAATTGTCAAATTCCAACAAGACCAGGTACCAAAGGTTGTGTCGAATACAAATTGTGGATATGGAAAAATCGGGCGAGTATCTCTTCATTTCGTTTTCTTTTTACAAGTAGGTTTCTCAGTGAGTTTAACACAAACGTCTATATAGCCTGGCTTCATGTTTAAATTTGTCTATGCAAATTGTACGCAGATTACTTAATGTTCACAGCGCAAGGTAATTGTGTATGCATCATTTACCTAATTAATTTGTAGACTTTGCTCGATTACTTCTTTTCACTGAGAACTCGTTTTGAGTTTTGTCACCCTAAATACTCAGTTGATGGGTATTCAAAAATGCGTTCCTAAGATCATTTATAAAGGGAATTGGCTTTTATATATGAAAAGGTTTTTGATATAAGGTCATTGAATTTAATCATGCTTTTGACGGATTGATAAGGTTGTCAAGTGTAGTGTATATTTTTTCAATTGGAGATTCGTCAAAACTTTTTGACTTTATCACATTCAAAACTGAAGTCCTTTTATCAGTTCCGTTCCAAATGCTAGATGGTGAGAGGGGGTGCCGATTGAATGTGGGTTGATATAATTGATATAATACAACATACTGTTAACTTTTCAAACTATTTCCAAAAAACCTTGACATAAACAAAACGTAAACGACATGAAAGCACGTAGGAACACAGTTCATTGTACCATTTTTCGATATCCATGTCCAATATGGAACAAACACCAGGTAGATACAGCTTTCATCTTGAGTAGATATACATCTAGCTTTCCACACATTGGAATATAGTTACTCCTTCACCAAGGTTGGTGACTTCTAATATGAATAGTTAGCTCAATTACAGATGTACTACATAAAAGAAAATATGTGATTCAATTTGGTGTTGCTCAGGAAGTTGTTTATTTAAAATGGTTGTAAAAATGTGAAAACAAACCTACCTATACATGTAAAATTCAATCAATGGGATGCTTATCTGCTTGTCTAGAAGTATGTTGTGCAGAAAGCAATAGCAAAGAAAGAAACGCGTTTGCCAGAAATATTGCATCAAACCAACGGTGGTAGAAATCAAATTGAATTTCACCGCCCAGTACATCTGTAATAATAATTCTGCAACCAAAATTTAATTGAACTTTATTAAATACATAGGTAAAACATTAACCATGTACTGTCATAGTTGAATAGTTTATGCATAATGGGCATATTCAAGATCGCCCTAATATCATCATTGATACATATAGGCATCGCCCAAATTGATTAGAACTTGCCTGTATACAGTAGCTAAGCTCTTTATTATTAAAAGGATGGATGAAACAAAGTACATTCCTATAATCTCTGACAAGAAAAGTACAACGTTGGTAGATGACCCATTAGCAACTCTTGAAACTGCAAAGAAGAACTGTGCAAAGAGAATGTATATAAATCATAAAAAGCCAGTACAATAACTCCTATGATGAGAATGTCTATAGTGCCTCTTAGAGGATTACCTTCATCAAATTTGTCAAGAAGCCCCTAACTGATACAACAATCAGCATGCCTATGAATATGAGTGATATATACTGTCACAAGAAAGGACGCAAAGTCAAAATGTTGGATTTTTTATGTTAAAAGAAATGGGGACAGATTGTTTTTTATGTTAAAAGAAATGGGCACATATTGAAATCGATACTATACATCTTTGTAAAGAGAACATGGAAAATGGAAACATGCATATATGTCCATTCTTAGGACAATTTATTCACTAGAAGGCCCATAATTTTCAGAAATATTTACATCTTATCGTAGGTACAAAAGTTCAGAAAAATTATAGAAGGTGAACACTATACACTTGAAAAAAGAAATATCAAGACTGCTCACTAATTTTGAGTAAAAAATACAATAGTGGTTCCCTTTATATGAACTGTTGATAAGTTGACAACTTGGTTGCCCTTATGGTCTGCACCATTGGTCGAACAACTATCATACTGCTATAGATTTCAATATGTAAATATCATCCATCTAAATGTACAAAACTATTTATCGGATGATAAGTGGAGTGTTTTCTAATGCGGGCCAAATGTTTGCTCCAATCAAGAATTATAATTCCAAATGAAAAGGAGAAGGAAAAAATATACCTGAGACAAGAGTTGAGCATCAATGCCTATGTCGAAAAACTGTAAAAATAACTTGATTGTCAATGTAACCGGGTCAACAGAGCCAGTCTGATACAAAAGAAGAAAATAAGAATGATAAATAGAACAGTAAACAAACAAGAGCAGCATAAAAAATTGATCTAATTCTTAGTTGAGAGGATCAAGAGGATTTCTCAAGCATTTATTCTCAAACAAGGTAAAATATGATTATTCATCAAGGATAGTAGACAAAACCATACTTCCTTGAAAACCACACTCTACAGAGACTGCAAAAAGAAAAATAAAAATATCAGTACCTATTCTTAGAGAAGACTTAAAAATGCTCAAAGATATACAGAAATTTATTTTCAATTATTAGGTTGGAGTTGTATTGTAACAGAATTACATCTAAATTACATTTCATTTTAATTGTCTTTTCCATCGAAAATATTGATCTGCATTTCCTGCTTCAAAATACCCATCCTCTCGAAATACCCAATTTCATTTGAAATGAATTCTAAAATATACCGAACGTAACAAAATTTTGTTTGGCGATGTGCTGGCTTTATATTGTCGAACAAGAAAAAAACATTATGTTCGGTAATGTATTACCAAGGAACCTATAATTCATCGAACAATGTTTTGTTAAATGCCTTTAATTCATACTGTAATGTATTCTCTAACAAGTTGAGTATTTGGAAGTGTAAATCTATTATAATTTTAATGTTTTTAGCGGCTGGTTATTTTGAAGAATGTAAATCAGCAATCCTAAGAGCTGAAAAAATAAATAAAAAATTGAGCATGAAAATAAATAAATATTTCTTTATATGTTATGCATAAATTAAAACTGCATAATAGTCACATGATACCTTTATCATTTTATACACACAATAAACTGACAAAGCATATCCAAGCAAATTTTGCAAGTGCCCCCTCCATGTCCTAGAAAATGCAGCAGCTTCCTGAAATTTTGGACCGAATAACAAAAAGGGGCATGCAAATTCAATGTTACAAACTAATGGATGGGAAAATAAATGTTTGACTGCAAAACCTAGATATAAACTAAATCATGAAAACTTCATTTAGCCATGAAATGATATTAAGAAGAATATTGGTGTTAACATGTTCCCATGGACAATGCAGCAAAATAAAATTGGGCAGTTTGTTGGAAATCCAGTAGTCACTAAATTTATTCATGAGTTTTAAGGTAATTCAAGAATAAAGAACCAATTTCCTTAATCCGTTACCGACACGAACCTATTTCAAGAACAATTCTTGATTTTCATGAAACATGGGTCCAAGTACTGTAATCAGCCATTGAACTCATTTCTCAGAGTGCTTTTAGTACAACAATTGTCATGACTATGAACAGAATACATTAAAACTCAGTAAAGCTACTATAGACAAATTACTTGTATGTTGTTCAACATATGTACGTAAAATTTTCTAGAAATGGGCATTTGAATAAATCCATACATCTCTAAAATTAAATGTAGCAAAATAATAAGGATGATATTAGTAAATATTAGTAGAGTCATACTTTAAGAATTCATCATCGCACTGCATGAAGAACGAACCCTTGTGATGAATTACATACACAACATGTAAATATATACTGGTTAATTAACTTTCCTGAAAACAATGGAGAGAACTTGGTAAAAAAGAACAACGTTCGCTACAAATTCATCCTCCCAAGCCCTCGACACAATCACATGTGTGTCTCGCATCATACCAGAATCTCTGAGAAATGATATTAAGCTGAAATTGGTTCTTTATTCTTGAATTACCTGGCCGATGAGCTGCCAGAGGGAAGCATTAAAGGAAGAGGTGGTGGTGATGACTTGAGGAAAGCTAACGACACCAGGAAAAGCACCCCCGAACTTGACGCCAGGGCCGGTGTTGGAGACACCGTGCAGGATTTAATTGGATTCGATTAGGGTTTATGAAGGAGGAATGGATCTGAAGAGTGATTTGGGGATTTGATTTCACTGGTATGGGAGACTAAGGAAAAATGGAACGAAATGAAAGTGGAAAGATGGAGAGGGAAATAATTGAGAAACCCGCGACCATGAAATAATTAGGAGATTTCACGCTTTGTGAACAATACAAAACAAATTGAGTAAAAAAACAAATAATTAAAGGCAAACAATATTTTGGATGTCCGCCTATATGGTCACTTATCCATGCCTCAATTTCTAGAAAATCCTCATCTTCGGTATTTGCATGTCCGCTTATATTTTGGAAGTCCTTGCATAATTTGGGGAATTCTAAAGTTCTAGGTGCTGCATCTATGAGTGGTGCGATGGGATAGCTTGGTGTGAAAGTGGAACCTCTCCCACGTGCCTCAAATACTATTTGAACCAATAAGGCATGCCACAAATTTTAGGCATCCCTTGAGGAGATGAGTTCCTTGCTTTTGAATTCTCAGTCATATCAACCATCTATAGGTTTTCAAACTTGTTTGGTGATAATTGTCTACGATACTATTAATTTCCAAAAAGAAAACTTGCCTAATATGGTTGCATACATTCTTTAAAGGACACACACACACACATTCATATAGGGGTTTTTGAAAAAAATTTGAAAACCATTTTCAAATATAACAAGTAAGCTCTCATATGTATATTTATTTCCCTTTTGATCCGACAACCTAAGCTCTGTAACAACCCACCTCAGAATAGGCCCAAATCCCGACCTAGAAAAGGCCTATCGGAACTTGGAGCCATTCCAAGGTTGGCCATTGGTTGGCAAAATATTAAAAACATTACATAGTAAACAGAGTTATCTATCGAACTTTCAGAATCTCATAGCAGAACTGGTAAAATATAATTGTAAAACATGTATGCATAAATAAAAAACCTTTTTAGAAACACAAAAACATTATCATAAAGTTTCAAAATATCCTAAAATAATCATCCTGATACATAAGTCTCAAACAAATAATAAAAATAGAGACAACATAGTCTCAAAATTTGGGTACATGAAAGAAAAAAACATAAGTAAACAATAACAAATAATCACAATCACATCAATCAGCCTTCCCACCGTTGCTTCTTCAACAGCATCCTACACCCCAAACCTATTTGTTAAAATGAGAAGGGAGTTAGAACAACAAAGTCTGATGAAAAGAAATTTAAAGTTCTACCATAATAGTAATCTGGGTAGTATTATCCAAAAATATAATATGTCTTACGTTTGCAAACGTATAAAGTCAACTTTAGGCCTAAAGGCCCTTCCAGCTTGACTATACAAAAGTCAACTGCAAGCCCAAAGGCACTTCTAGTTCGACCTTTCAACTCTAATGTAATTGATGGAAAAGGAAACATCTGAACCACTTAACACTCCTTTAAAGGGCTTAAGAGGACTCCGATCATTTAATACCTATAAAATAGGAAGATCCCCGTCATTTACGACGAATCCCCAAGGCAGGTCCCTACATGTTTTCTCCTTAATGTCATCGTAAGAAACCAGTTAGGTCCCTTAATACTTCATCCACGGAAGTGGTGGATCCTACCATAGCCACTAAATACCTCTTACCCATAGCGGACCCCTTCTAAGGATTCCACCTACCGAACCAAAATACAACTTATGACACATAACCTACTTATGACGTCTCACATTAGTTCGACTATTTATGGGTACCTATAGCCAAATTGACTAGGCAGTTTTACCCTACTGAATTAGGACTAACCTCACGTCCACTATGCTTATTTATTTTAGACGATGTCCCACATTAATCTGTAAAGCCACACCGCTGGTAGCTAGATTTAACTAGGTAGACTTCAATGTAGCTTTGAACTAACCTCGCATCTCTATAACTTAGTCAAAACTATGTGTGTCCACTACATACATGTATCATCCTACATGAAAATGATTGTGGCCATATAAGGTATCCTCCTGTTATGGCTCTTTTTATGGATTAATTTCCCTAAGTTACACTGATCTCCATCCTATAAATTGCTATTACCCAACTATTCTAAAAATACTAATTATTACGCTTAATACGTTATAATCAATACACAATAATCAATATGCTATATTTTCTGTGCATATAAACACATGCACACACGTGAAGAATTTAGGGTCTAATCATTACATTATCATAATTTTATAATAACTCGCGTATAAGGTATTTTTGAATATCAATCTTATACAAATCTACAATTCCAACAAGAACCACTAGTATGCATAGCCTAATAAAATAGATTTCTATAAACATGGAATAACTGCAACTTATTCCATATTAATAAATTAGAATCCCTATTCTATTTTAAAGAATAGATCTCTACAAATAAGATCTCCTATGTTCAATTCATCCTTTATATACATCATTTTGAAGTGAGAAAGGAGTTCCTTATTTATTTATGTGATATGAATCATTCAATTCATACTTTACACACCATTTTTAATTTTATTCTTTGAACCTTTTTAACACTCCCATTTAAAACAGAAGGAAATAGGTTGAATGGACCATAGATTATCTAATTCTGAACAATCAATTAGATTCCAAATCATTAATATAAAAAACAATTATAATTCCAACATATACAAAGATCGATATTTACTTAGGGAAATTCTATAGTTTTATTGTTTTAGGGTTTCGTGTTTCTAGAATTTTTCCAAGGTAAATATCATATCCAAATAGGTAGAACATAGATGCTAGAATAGAAAAAATTGAAATTCCACTCATAGAAGAATCCTTTGATTTTAGGTTTAGATAGAATTAAACTTCTCCTAGACCTCTGATAGATCTCCTCCTTTTTAATATACAAAAATAGATTATATGTATATAAATTAGATTTCAGAAATTAGTAGGTAGAAAGAATAAGGATTGAGAATTTAATTTGAAATAGAGATTAGAATTCAGAATTGCTTACCTGAAGTTTACTGTTTTCTTAAATCGTAGGAGAAGTGATTTGATAGAGTGTCGACATTGTTGTAGAATTTGTATAGAAAAGTAGAAGGTTTAAGGGTCTATTTATAGAGGTAGAAAGAAGTGAGAACTATTGGATCGAATTAAAGTGAATCTGGTTCATTTGCCCAAGGCGTTATTGCCTTGAAAAGGCTCGACCAGTTGACCGCTATACTAAGGTTATTGTCGAACGCTAGCGACCAGCACTTTTGGCATGTGGTCACTTTATTCATTTGTTTCTGATTTATTAGTTGTTTATCTAATTAAATCACCATTATTTTTGATTTCACCTTAATGTTACTTCTAGTTTAAGTACCCACTCAAAATTCAAATTTCAAACCTTTGAAATTCCCCCAAAATTCAAATTTTTAAATGTCAAATTCATTTTAAACTCAAAATTTCAAACATCTATAACTTCTTTTTTTAACTTATATGAAAATTTCTTAATAAATTGCCATGGATGTAATGGTGCAACTTCCATGAACAAATTTCTACATTTATAGAAATTCTATTTTTAGCCTCATTTTAATTATTAAATTTCTTATTTACATGATATGGGGTATTACAATAATAATTAATATTTCACTAACGTTAATTGATTTTATTAATCTTATTAATTTAAAACAATTATAAATTAAGTAAATCATGTTGTTTATTCAAAGTATTTATAATTACGATTGTGCTACTCAAAGTTGTAAATCCAGTTAGCTATTAATATCGAACAATATAAACATTGAAGTAAACACGTCCCATTAGCTAATGATGTGACATTTTTTTGAATTTATCGCTTACACATTTTTTGGTAAAATCCAAATCTACTATTATAGGCGATACTCAGTATTAATGTTTATTTATACAAGTTCTCCTTTTCAAAACTATATCATGTTAGGACTTATAAAATTTGGTTTCAGTCAAAATTAAAATATCATTCACATTCAACTTTGTTAGTCCAAACACAAAAACTTTGGTTCAGTAATATCAATGATTATTAACTGTATTGTTATGGAAATAGACTTTAATTTCGAGTTAACTACTGTAACGACCCGCCTTTTCGATACTCGAATATCGACACTAATACATCTAAGGTATTCATGTGCCGAGCATCTAAGTGCCGAAAGGACGATTTTTTAGGGTAAAGTAAAAATAAATTAAAATAAAATAAGAAAGAAGGAAACAAAATATCAAAATCTCATAGCGGAACGATAATATATAAAATCAAAAGAACAATACAAAGGGTTACTCCGATACCAAAATTTCGGAGTTAGAAAACCAAGTACTATCATTATCCTGGAAAATTATAACAACCCATCCTCACAAAAGTTGATACATCAAATGGTAATGTAGCGGAAATAGGAATACTATGGTAGGTGAAACATCCAACTTGTTTTCTCGAGCTCCAAAGAACATTAAAAAAAACCTAGCTTTACAGACTACCTGAAAGAGCACACGAGGAATTTTGGGTAAACAAAATCCACGTGTCAGACATAAGTCTGTACAAGAAACTTAAGAAATACGGGATCAACATATAACAGTACTTTTGAGACTGCATGGAATGCCATAATATTTATCCCCTCAAAGAACCACCATTTAATAAGTATATAAGGTGATATAATAGATAACGTCTAGGGTGTAGAATATAAATATTATAACATTGGTGGAATGGTTACATTGCTTACATTCAAAAGCATATTAGAGTGCAATCAAAACCGATAAGCAATGTTCGCATTAAGGTTTTCCATTGAAGACATCCCCATATACCGAGGACAGCCTCTCGATAAGGGCCAAAAAGTACCTTTCGAACGATGTATATCTCTAGATAATATATATAATTAAGGTAAACACAAACGGTCCATCATCGGAACAGAAACATTAACAGCGTGAAACAAATATCACCAACTCCCATCAACTCATAATCGATTAGTATCTCTAGAAATGGAGTTGATGATATCTTGACGAGGGTTGCTTAACCATAAGTTGTGCATCCTACTATGTTTTTAGCCATTTAAGATGTCACTGTTACGTTTGACATCTTTCACACTACTCTTTATTACTCGAATGGAACACGAATCCCCAAATCGATTCCCTTATCTCAAATAGTTTTCGAAACCTTATATGGATTCTAGCATCTCAAACTGATCCACTTCCAAGAGATAGAACATGTATCTCGATCTTGTAGTGGTTGTCCATAAGTAAAACACTTGCCAATCTTGATCTTTTTAAGAATGAATCGATGAATTTGGTTATTCAACAATAATGAGAACGATCGAATATGAAAACCAAGTCGTATACTTATTACGTTTTCGATATTTTCATCTCACTCTATCCCTCGGTCAAGAGTAAAGCCGGTAGGTTAGATCTCTATAACTCATATCCCTACACGAACATCAGCCTTAATTCCCATAGATAGACAAGTCTACTTCATCGACTTTTAGTGTTAAGTATACGACTAAATGTTTTCCATGAATGATTAAACATACAAAGCACAATCAAACCATACAAAGCACGATCAAGTCACATAAGCGACATCTAATCCAATTTTTATTTAATTAATCTTTTATTAATTAAAACCTCTTTTATTAGTAAAGCTTCTTTTATCTAATAATACTTCATTTATCAACCACTATTATTCATTTGTATTCTTTTCAGTACTTCAAAAATTATTCATGTACTTATCTCAAATGGTATAAATATATTCACAAACCACTAACAAAATTTCTTGCTTTAAACCATTACTTTTTCTATCCTTTTCAAAAGATTCCATACATTAATTTTCTTCAAAATATCCATTTTATCGATTTAAGTACTTTCACAAATCCATTCAAAATGTTTAAGAATAATGTTACCTAAACATTGCCATGACAAACTCAAAACCATTTCATTTATGCTTATCTTTGAAACATTCTATTAAAGATCCATTTACATTCACAAGTATATTCAAAGAGGGTCAATGATGAATGTTACTAACACATTGTCACAACAAATCCAAAACTATTCCATACTTGTATCACCTTTAAAACATTCCTTTCAAAGATCTAAGTTGATAATAGGTTAAGTTCGATAGTCAATTAATCAATTATCTAGTCAAAACAATTGCTTATACAAATCAATGATTGTATACGTAACTCATTTTGAACATTTCAACTAAACTATTCCTCATCCAAGAGTGAAAGCGGGTAAGTTAGGGCACTGGTTGCATTAAAGCCTTACCTAGACACTTTATTCTTGAATCTGGCAAATAGATAAGTCTACTCATCGGCATTCAGTGTTAAGTACAGTATTAATAATTCCCATTAAAAAGTAACAAACAACATGATTAACCCCTTTCCGACATTCTCGACTTAACTATTTCTTGGCCAAGAGGGAAACCGGTAGGTTAGAGCTCTATTGCTCCATCCCTACTCGACATCAACCTTAACTATCACAAATACATAGCCTACTTCATTAGTTTTTAGCGTTAAGCAAAGTTAATTATCTTTAAAAAGAAATAAACAACAATATTAATATGTCTTTGACCTTCCACCTTAACTATTCCTTATTCAAGAGGGAACCAGTAGGTTAAAGCTCTTAGTGTTAAACCTCTTCTTTACTTTTCTGAAATTTATATATAATTATTAAAAATCTGTTTAAACTTCAAACCAACTTTAGAATACTTAAAAATAGATTTGAACATATCTAAAAATATTAGAGAAAAACACTGTGACGACCAAGATTTTCGCGTTTGAAAATCGACATCCATACTTCACTTGTATTCGAATGCCGCAGATTCGAATGTTGAAATCCGATTCGCCAGAGCTTATAACACATTAAGTATAACAATACAGCGGAAGGAAATGAATATCAATATATACAACATTGATATAATATCTGATACAATATGAATCTCAACAATATCAGAGATAAATATACAACAGCGGAAAGATAATCATCAATAGAGAAACTCCAAAAGAGAACTCCAACAACAAACTGCAACAGCAACACCATCTCCAAAAGCTCCATCCAAAGATAGCTCGAACCCCCCATCAAGTTGTACTAAGCAATCCAGGTTAGTCATCAGAATCCAAAGACTGAACTAGCTCCAGATAATCTACTAAATCTGACTCTAAGCTGCCCGCGTGGAAAATTGTGGGCACCTAGAGTTTAGAAAGGAAACAATAAACTCCAGGTCAGCCATGAGACTGGTGTGAGCAAACAAAAACAGTTTTATCTTTTAAATAACAAACGACAAAGAAGTAAAAGAAATCTGCAATGCTTTTTGGAAAATGAAACTACCATAAGGCCTCCCTGCACACACACAATGCAATCGCACACTTGGGGGAGATTTCTCCTTATGATAGTCAAACATGCTTACTACGCAAAATCCTTTTGATATTATTATTAGTGCATAGTGGAAAACATTTTGAAAGAATAATATTAATCTTAGCCAGCATACGTACCATTATAGTATGCCTACTATAGCTACCATGTTAGATGGCAGGTTCTACAACTAAAACCGTACAAGGCTCGTATTGAATGATGGATTTCCAACAATGGTCAGGCTAAGGAACTTCCTATTGCCACATGGGTACGTCTCTGGAGGGACACCCTGAGAACTTACCTAGCTCTCTTCCAACACAAAGCCGGGTTACCCCTGCCCGAAAGTAACACCTACAAGTATGCCATCCCCGGTCGTTACCGACCTTTATCCGAGGATCCTTAACACCAACAACCACAAAGTAATAAATTTGCAGCAACCACATAAGTTAACTATCTAGGCTACATACCATGATACCACCTTTTTCCAAAAGAAATGGACATTCCCTAAGAGCGCGACCCTTAGCAACCTTGTTGCATTCTTCCTGTTTCGATCATTCCGGGTTTGTGAGGTTCTGATGAAGTCTCATCCCACAAAGCTACGGTTTTCACGAAAAACATGCTTCGATCAACCAATGATCAGCAACACTCAGCATGCCACATTACCAAATTGGGAATGTATCACTAGTAACCATCAACTACATAACCTCTGAGCTTGTACGTCTCAGAGAAGGGTGTTAAGCTAAGAGAATAAATTCTCCGCCACCAAGTAGAAATGTATTTGATAGAAATCAGCTTTACATATCAAAGTGTAATGTCAAACATACATCCATACAAGTTTGTTTCGGGTTCGAACAGAACCGAAGGTACTTCAAAAGAAGCCCTTGCAATCCAGGTATTCACAATCCCAATCGGACTCCCCATCACATATGGAGATCTCTATACTGGCGTGACTCAGTGCAGAGACATTTGACGGGTTATCCTTTCATTCTCGAAAATACCTTGTCTTCACCACCGGTCTTCAAATGCTATCCATTTCGTCGTATCATTATTCCGAATGGGTTTAATTACACAAAGGTCCTCTCCCGGCTAAACCGAATAATGAGCGCATATTTTAAAACCATATGGATATATGGGGTCTTAGTTAAGTCACAACTTTTAACCCAAAACCTTTCTTTTTGAATGGTTTACACAAATTTCCACTTTCAAATCTTTTTAACAAAAGATTCACCTTTGAAGATCCTCTTCAATTTTCTTTAAAACAAGGTTCACCAAATCTTTCACAAAGATTTATTCATAGCTTTCAAAACAATTCCATTTCAAATTTTTTATACAAAAGATACACCTTTAAGATCCCCTTTAATTGGAAAACAAAATTCACCAATCTTTAACAAAGATTTATTCATAGCTTTCAAAACTATTTTCATTTCAAACTTGAAATCCTTGCACTTAAATTGGAAATCCTTTCTTTATATGAAAGCTACTATTATTTGAAAAACAAGAGTTTTCATTTCAGGAAAAACCCGATTACATTTGCTCAAGTTAAAGCCTTTCAAGTATAACTTGGTCTAAATTCAATTTCTCAAAATAATACATTTAAAGATATTTAAAAATGGTGTAAAATATATATATACATACATTATATTACTTGTGTAACCTTTTTAAACCATAGTTTCCAAACATATATTCATAGAACTCAATTTCAAATCTTTAATTCAAATTCAAATCAAACTATTAAATTTCAAAACTTTAACAGGTATCCAAAATAATTTTATCTTTAAAACTCCTTTTCAAAAGCTTTTCAGATTTAACCCAATTCCATTTCCAAAACCATTTGGATTCAAAATTCAACTTTTAAAACCATTTCAAAATATCTGTGACTTGACCAATTTCCTCGTGCAATCCATATTTGTGTGCGTATAGTGTGGTCCAAGGGTTTTACACAATAATAGTGCAATATCAACAACCATCACAGAATTCAAGCATAGGAATATTGATAAGCGGTATAATCCTATAGCACTTATCTTTCATTCACAGATTCACGGATAAATAATATAAATTTATCACAAATAAATAAATTACATTCATCACAGATAAATAAATTATATTCATCACAGCTCAAATCAAAACAGAGCATCACACATCAGGGATATCAAACAATTCAACATTCAATAGAATCCAAACATCCAAAAGTAAGATCAATTTAATCATCTGATTTATTTAAATCGGATTAATTACTTATGAATAATTTACTAATCCTGGTTAATTAATATTAATTAATTACAAACCATTTGAATTTATTATTCTTTAATCATAAATTAATTAACCTTAATCATTAAATAATTAACCCTTAATTATTTAATTATCCTTTAAATTAATCTTCCTTAATTAATTAATTAACCTTTAATTAATTACCATTTAATTAATTAATTACAATAAGTAATTGTCCCTAATCACTTATATTAATAAATCACAAATTAATTACATTGAGTAATTATTTTTTAAATCACTTGATTAAATAACTTTAATCATTAATTAATTATCCTTAATTACTTTCACTAAGTAATTATCTTTAAGTAATTAATTAACTTTAATTACTTACATTAATTAACCTTAATTAATCAATTTATCCTTTAATTAATTACTTTAATGAATTATCCTTTAATTATTAAGCAATTAACCTTTAATTATTCTTTAATTACTTAAATACTTAATTTTATAAAAAAAATAAATCATAAAAAAATTTAATTTATAAACTTCATCATTAACACATAAATTAATTTAAACTTTTAAGTTAACAATTAAAACATTTGATTAACTTCTTAATTTCATTATTAAGTTTATTTAAAATAAACTATTTTAAAATATTTAAAACTTAACAATTTGAAAAATGATTTATTTTCAAAACCTTTCACAAATCTTAAAATTTTAAACAAAATATTAGTTATTTAAAATGAATGATTTAAGGAAATTGTTTTAATTAAAACTTGATTACTTTTAAAATTTAAAACTTGTTATTTACAAATTTTCCTCAGACTCGAGACTTGCCCAAGTCTCACCCGAGACAATTTCAACATTTCCCCGAGACTTCCCCGAGTTCACCATCCTCCTTTATGTTTTACTTAGTTTTATTTTCCGAAAATTTAAAACTTGTTAACATATTAAGTTCACACGAACACACCCGTGCATTTACTCGAGCCAATAACATATTTTTGCGAGGCAATCCCCGAGTCACACACCATCTTCCCAAATCCTATCCACTGACACAACCAGGGACATGTGCACGTGCACCATCCATCGCCAACGCTCCGGCCATCGATGAGACCTTCAACACATCGCCGATCTTCCCCTCAATTGATACGACCACCCAGAGTTATTGATTGCACCTGGAATCGAAGTCGAACAAATCAATACAAGCTGGAACTCAAAACTGATCGTCTGAAAATGCCTCGAGTAGCCACCTTCGATCATCAGGAGGTCTGAAACTCAGACCATAGCTTTGCCATGAAACAACGCTTCGATCCCCTTGCCCTGGTCCAGACTGATGCATCGACGACGCTGCAGCAACCCAAATTCCGACATCGACTATAACCTGGGCTTAACCCTACTAAGGCACCGTCTCGCCACCACGGTGGTCAGGAATTCCACCCACCATTTTTTCCCGAACCCCTGACCTCCGAGCTACCTCCAGCCCAAATCCCAACCACTCCGAGTTTCTCGATCACCAGAAATCACTCAAAGCATGTTTTTCGTCCAACCCCGAAATTCTTATTCGATACAGCTCTAAAAATTTTGATTTTGCTCTTAAAAATCATCATTTTTGAAGAAGATGCAGATTTTATAATCAAATCGAAAAAACTTGATATTCATTTACTATAACAGAATTCCTAAAACCCTATAACTAAACAGAAACATAGTTTCTTATGTACAGGCATATACATAAATTTTCACAAACATGCATGCACATTTACTCAATCATACAACAAATTTCACACCACAGCTTCATAGAGTATCACATACTACTCAGATATAACAAGTTTAAGGGTTTATAAGGGTAGTATGCTCACCGATTTATTGAAACAGAGGATAAAGCAAAGCCTGGAAATGTTTTTGATGTTGATCAGAGAAGCTGCTATCTGTTTTCAATTTGAAAACTGGAACTGTTGATTTTGATCTGAAGCTTTGATTATGTTGAGATGATCTGAATCCAAACTGAGTTGAATCCATAAATTGCTTCATCTTGTTTTCAGGTTTTAGGATTTTGAACAGAGAAGCATTTGCATGCCTCAGGTTTTAAATTTTGATTTATACTTGAAACTGGAAATTAAAACAGAGGATAATCTTGGGTTTGATTTTCTTTGATCTGGTTTGTTTCTTGGTTACCAGGTTTTTGTCTTGAAATGTTATCAAAGAAATTAAGGATGAAAGAACCTTTTTATTTAATTTTATTAATCTCTAATTCAATCAATTGCCACTTGTTTATTTTGCATGCTAATTCATCTACACTTGTTCATTGTTTGCATTAAAATTTTACAAATGTCAAAGCCATGTCTTTTTATGTTAAAACCCTTTAGTTTAATTAATTTTTAAATTTAGTTTTAAACCCTTAGGCTAATATATTTATAATTCATGAAATTTTTTACTTAACACTTGTTGAAATAATTAAAATTATGTTTAAACCCCTACTTGATTTAATTTATAAATTTTATCTTAAACCCTTATGTTATTATAATTTACATTTGTTCATTCACATGTTTAAAATATTTACACATGTCTTTTACATGTAATGAAATGCTTTTAAATTTTTATATTATATACAAATCACATTTATTCATGTTACATTTTTAAAAGATTAAATCTTTTTATCAAATCCTATTTTTTAGTTAAAACTATTATACCTTTAAATAAATAAATATATATTTATGTATATACATTTTCTCTTATTCATATATATATACATATATCATCTTAAGAAGATGATTTTTAAAACTAATTATTCACTAATAAATGAACATATAAATAAAATATATTAGTTTTAAAAATATGGATTTTAACTTTCAAATCACAATGTATATATTCATAATATTAGAAAACAAATTCTTATTAACTTTAAAATATAATTTCTAAATCCAATTTATTATCAAGATGTTTTAAATTCCAAATCCAAAATTCTATTAAAAATCCATATTTTAATTTTTTTAAATTCCAAACCAAAAATTTCTATTTATAATTTATTGAATTTCCAAATCAATTTCTTTATTTACAATCTTTGATATATATTTATTTTGGAAATTTCTTATCAATTCACCAAAAATTCACAATTTAATTCCTAAAATTAAATTAATTGTCAAATTTAACTTGGCTAAAAACCAGGAATGTTACAGATTCCCCTCCTTAAGAAAATTTCGTCCCCGAAATTTGCCAAACAGGGAGATAACAAAGAACATAAAGATAAAGAAATGGATTATCTAATCAAGCTGAAATATTTATTCTACATTTGGCTTACCAAATCAGAATATCAATAATAGATACGAGAATGAACTCATTTCATATCTCATAAGATACTCGGGTCACCAGATCTACGAAGATATATAGGGGCATTGGTTAGTTCGAAGTGATAACTTAACCATTGGTAGAATATATCTAGACCCCAAAAGAATAGACAAATGGATTCAATTTAATTCAACTTCATATTTTGTTAATCAATTCATTTTAAATAGAATTCTCAAATTTATTAAAGATTAAAATGAAAAGATGATGGAAACTGGTGATAGGAACGATTCACAGGGCCACCATCACATCAAAGCTTCTTCTTATAGCTGCCACGAAGACATAAGAGAATTTGAAATCAGATGATGAATCAAAGAATTGATGGGAAAAGATTGTTTCCATTGTTGCAGGGTATTGACCATTTGTAGTTGTACTCCCCTATCCCCTACCTCGTTTTCTTCTTGCACTCATACTTACTATTAGTGAATAGTAAGAGAATTTACTGAGGCATACGAACGGATATCTTAGGGATATACTCATTCTAGGGTATACTTCAACCTATCCCTAATGAGTCACCTAATGTGTTATACTCCAAAGCTAAATCTCTTACTCAACCTTTAGCTCTGATACCAAATGTGATGGCCCAGCCTTCGGCCATCCGACAGCGGAAACCCTCCGTTGTGGCATCACACTGGTACCCTGAACTTGCTTTTACGGCCAGCCTTTCGACTCTCAACCTGCCCGGTCAGCCAACCCCTCCTTAGGGACATGTAGGGGTTAGTGTAACGACCCAGAATTTTGAACAAATTAAATTGAGAATATTTAATTAATTTTAAATATTTGAACGACGATTTAATTTGAATCCCCGATTGAACTTTGAAATTTGCGATTAAACATTAAAATTTAATCTATTGCATGCTGAATAAAAATTCGAATCTTTAATTTTAAGTTGAAGAAAAATATTTCGAAAGCTTTTAAAATTCGTATTGATAACACTGAAAACAATAGAAATTTCAGAATTAAATTTTAAACTGTTTTGCTCAGTTTTGAATTTAATTGTTTGAACCGATATTTAAAAATAGTCATTTTTCAAACAGTCTCGGAATTCGATGAAACCAGTTTCATTGGGTCCGTAATATTTAATTATTTTCGGATTTCAAATTTCGTATTTTTTGGACTTGCCGTGTGAGCGTACGAAGTATAAACACATTAAGATTTTAAAACGAATTCAAATTATAAAAAGAAATTTTTTTTATTTATATTGGTTAACCTCACCACGTTCACGACCTTACCTTCCCCATACCTTCGTACCCCTCTCCCACTCTCTTCTCTTCTTTTAAATCCCTTCCCTCTTTCATTTTGAACAGCCGATACCTCGTTAAAAAAAAGAAGAAAAAAATTCGAACACGATTTTGATGTTCCCTCAATTCAAAATCGCGATCTCCCAAATCTTCGAAGCTCGCGTTCGATCGAGCTGGGGCAAGCGACGCGGTGGCATTGACGCTCGCGCGCGCCTGGGGGAGGAGACGAGTTCATCGACTCATGATCGAAGTGGGTTTGGCTCGAGCAAGGTGGCGCGGTCGAAGTCGAGCAAGGATAAGGGTCTGGCGATTTGGGAGCAAGTTCGAATCGGCGGCGAGGCTAGGGGAGGTGACGCTCGCGATAGGCGATACAGGCGTGCGGTGACGTGGTCGCTGATGTGAGCGCGACTAGAGGAGGGGTGTCGTTCGATGATGGTGGTGGTTCGCATTCGCGTGATGGTCATCGACCGCGACTACAAGGATGGGCGACTCAAGTGGATCTCGATCGAGGGAGGTCGGTCGCGACGATGGCAGTGTGTGGCGGCACGGCAGTGCGTAGCAGGGCGTGGAAGCATGTCAATGCAGTGATGGGTGTGTGGGGATGCTATATGCGAACTGTTGGCAGCAGCAGGTCATAGGGTAGATGCCGATCGAGTGGAAGGGTATTTCGCTGTCTGCATTCTCGATTGGGTGAGAGGTATATAACTGTTAGTTTTAATCAAGTATAATAACAGTTTGTTTCTAAATTAAATATATATATATATATATATGTGTGTGTGTATATCAGCTAGGAAGTAGTTTCTGAAGAAAAATAAATAAATGTACATATTCATATTACTAGTTATTTCGAAATAATATAGTTAGGGTGATTTATTTATTTAACAAGCTTATTTAAATTTTTGTCACTTAAAATAATTTATTAAAAGGAAATTGATTTAAAATAAAATCATTGGATCATTTAATTTAACAAACGAAAGCTTGTTATTCGATTTCTTCAAATATTAATAAATTGTATAAATTATTTATACAAGGTTTGAAACCGTGAAGAAATGGTCAAAATGGAAATGGATGGCAAATTAAAAGCTAAGGTGAGATCTTTCTCACTCAAATGAAAAGTGGATTTTTTGCAGTTATTGATTTGATTGCTATTGGATGTGATATTAGATATAGTAGGATATATCTATATATATAGCAATATATACATATTGGCATATGTATATATTGGATTGATGATTTCCAGCCTCGTATAGCGGATGAGACCCTATTGCGCCGTTAGTAAGCGGATATATTATAAAAACCCATATACCGCGATATTCCACCTCGAAGTGGAATTGGTATTGTGCTAACGTCTGTGGAAGCAGGGAAACAGGTTGGAGGGATCAAACTGGATTTCTCACCAGTATTTATTTATTTACAGATATTGATGTATATTCTGTTATCATATGTTGATATATGATGTTTGATGTTGTGATTGACTAATTGGTGCTGTTGCATCATCGGATTCAAGTTTTAAAAAAATAACGACTTTTACTTTAAAAGGATTTTTAAAAGTGATTTTTGAAAATATACGTTTTATGGAATTTTTGAATTGATTTATAAATGTTAGAATTTTAAAGTTATAAAAGTTATAATTTTTGGTGAAATATAACCAAAGTGTCGTTTTTGAAATAAAAGTCGATTTATTTATAAAATGATTTGAGTTGGGATTTTTGAATAACTATAAACGATCTGTATAAAAGATTTATAAAATTGATATTTATAAATCAAAGTATTGGAATTATAAAATGAGTTTTTTTAGTGTTAAAAATGGAAAAAATTATGGAATCCGTAAGTGAATGAAATTTATAGATTTATAAATTGTGAAGTTGAAAATGAATGAAATTGTAGAATAAAAGATTTATAAGAAATTGACTTATAAATTTGTTTTTTTTACCTTTAAATGGAGCTTGATGGAATTCGTTAATAAAGGAGATTTATAAATCAAAGTTGTTAGAAAATAGAAACAGAATTTATAAACATTGTTTTATAAATTCGAAAATCAATCAAATTTGATAAATTTAATATAGAAGGTTATTAAGGGAATTTTATCCACGATTTTGGATAGTGGATAATTCTCGAAATAAATGTGTAGAAATGATTGAAATTGGGTTAAGTGAATTATATTCACGATTTTGGACAGTGAATATATTGTTAAGTAAAATGGATTTATTTTTGAAGAAGTGATATTAAAAATGAAGTTAAACATTTTAAAAGATGTTTTAAAATGTATTATGAATCGAAAGCATAGATTTCAACGTTCATTGTTGAAATAGGCGTTTTTGAAAAGATAAGGAAATGATGGACTATAACACTGTTGTTATAGTAAATGATTTCCGAAAGGAAATGTTTTTATATAGTATTGGGATTTACATATCTATCTTAAAAATTCGAATCCCTATACTAGTGATTTTGAGTCGTCGTAACGATGTTTTACGCAACATTCGTTTTGACTCAAATAGATGTTGTTATAGTAATGTTTTGGAGGAATGAAAGCTCTAAACTCTTTTCGGTCGCTGGAAAATAATTCCGATGATGATCGCGACATCACCGGTGTTCATTTTCAGGTTTCCAAAAGAGAAATTGCTGCCAAATTGTTTTAAATGGGAGTTGTTTGAAAATTTTGAATTTTTGTTTTGGAAAATTCAAAGGATAATTTGAATTGTTTTCAAAAATGGTTTTGAAAGGTTGAATATAAGTTGTATAACTTATAAAATGAGAAAATGTAAGTGAAATAAATGATGTTTAATGGGAATATAACTTAAGAAATGATGAATGAATTTGATTTTGGGTATCAAAATTTATTACTGAAATGAATATGAACTTGAGTTATATAAGTGAAATTCAACTTGAAATGTTAAATGAATTAGCAATTGAATAAATAAATGTATTGGATGTTAATCAATCTAATGAAAGTAAATTGATATGGAAGAATGAATGTAAGTGTAAATTCATTAAAGCTAATTGAAAGGTGTTGAACCAAATTGAATGCTAAAATTTATTTTGAAATTGTAAGTAAGTAAGACTGAATTGAATTCAGATTTATGGAAAACAAAGTGAACTATTAAACTAATATTAGTAAGTGAAGCTAATTGAATGAAGTGAATAAGATTTAAACTGAATATTGAAAACAAATTTGAATAAGTAGATTAGAATTTGTAATGAATTAGTAATTGAAACTAATTTGAAATAAGCAGTTGTAAATGAAAGTTAATCGATAAAATTCAATATTTCAGAATTGAAGATGAATTGAATTTAAATAGAATTGAAATTGTGAATTAAATTCAAATAAATGTGAAATGCAAGATTAAATGAAAATAGATATGTAACTTCAATAGTGAAGTAAAAATGTATAAGCAGCTTATATTGAAAATTTTGTAATAGAATGTGCAAAATAAATTGAATGTTGTAACTAGATATTATGGCTAGTAGATATACAGGTATAAAGAAATTGGAAATTGAATTGCAAAGATAAATTTGAATTGCTCGACAAAAGGTAAGTATTTGAATTATAATATGAGTTTTTGATGATTTCTTGTCTAGCCGCTTGGCTTTTTCTTTTCTTTTTGAAATCTGAGAGTCCGTAGGGACGTTTTGTAGTTGTACCGTATTAGCCACGCAAAGGAGACGCTGGCGAAATTTTTCGAAAATTTCGAGTGTTAGAAAATTTTGAGAAAATTTTGAAAGTTTAAATTTGAATTTGAATTTAAATTTGAATCGTTAAGGAAACAATGTTGTTTGAAAACTATAAAAGGTTGGAAAGTTAGTTGAATTGATAATGAATCTTTAGTAGGAAGATTTGTTTTGACGAATTAATAAAACTATTAGATGTTGAAAAATAGTAGACGAGTTAAGGACATTTTTTTTCCTAACTTGTAATTTCGAGGACGAAATTCTTTTAAGGAGGGAAGTTTGTAACGACCCAGAATTTTGAACAAATTAAATTGAGAATATTTAATTAATTTTAAATATTTGAACGACGATTTAATTTGAATCCCCGATTGAACTTTGAAATTTGCGATTAAACATTAAAATTTAATCTATTGCATGCTGAATAAAAATTCGAATCTTCAATTTTAAGTTGAAGAAAAATATTTCGAAAGCTTTTAAAATTCGTATTGATAACACTGAAAACAATAGAAATTTCAGAATTAAATTTTAAACTGTTTTGCTCAGTTTTGAATTTAATTGTTTGAACTGATATTTAAAAATAGTCATTTTTCAAACAGTCTCGGAATTCGACGAAACCAGTTCCATTGGGTCCGTAATATTTAATTATTTTCGGATTTCAAATTTCGTATTTTTCGGACTTGCCGTGTGAGCGTACAAAGTATAAACACATTCAGATTTTAAAACGAATTCAAATTATAAAAAGAATTTTTTTTATTTATATTGGTTAACCTCACCACGTTCACGACCTTACCTCCCCCATACCTTCGTACCCCTCTCCCACTCTCTTCTCTTCTTTTAAATCCCTTCCCTCTTTCATTTCGAACAGCCGATACCTCGTTAAAAAAAGAAGAAGAAGAAAAAAATTCGAACACGATTTTAATGTTCCCTCAATTCAAAATCGCGATCTCCCAAATCTTCGAAGCTCGCGTTCGATCGAGCTGGGGCAAGCGACGCGGTGGCACTGACGCTCGCGCGCGCCTGGGGGAGGAGACGAGTTCATCGACTCGTGATCGAAGTGGGTTTGGTTCGAGCAAGGTGGCGCGGTCGAAGTCGAGCAAGGATAAGGGTCTGGCGATTTGGGAGCAAGTTCGAATCGGCGGCGAGGCTAGGGGAGGTGACGCTCGCGATAGGCGATACAGGCGTGCGGTGACGTGGTCGCTGATGTAAGCGCGACTGGAGGAGGGGTGTCGTTCGATGATGGTGGTGGTTCGCATTCGCGTGATGGTCATCGACCGCGACTACAAGGATGGGCGACTCAAGTGGATCTCGATCGAGGGAGGTCGGTCGCGACGATGGCAGTGTGTGGCAGCACGGCAGTGCGTAGCGGGGCGTGGAAGCATGTCAATGCAGTGATGGGTGTGTGGGGATGCTATATGCGAACTGTTGGCAGCAGCAGGTCATAGGGTAGATGCCGATCGAGTGGAAGGGTATTTCGTTGTCTGCATTCTCGATTGGGTGAGAGGTATATAACTGTTAGTTTTAATCAAGTATAATAACAGTTTGTTTCTAAATTAAATAGATATATATATATATGTGTGTGTGTATATATCAGCTAGGAAGTAGTTTCTGAAGAAAAATAAATAAATGTACATATTCATATTACTAGTTATTTCGAAATAATATAGTTAGGGTGATTTATTTATTTAACAAGCTTATTTAAATTTTTGTCACTTAAAATAATTTATTAAAAGGAAATTGATTTAAAATAAAATCATTGGATCATTTAATTTAACAAACGAAAGCTTGTTATTCGATTTCTTCAAATATTAATAAATTATTTATACAAGGTTTGAAACCGTGAAGAAATGGTCAAAATGGAAATGGATGGCAAATTAAAAGCTAAGGTGAGATCTTTCTCACTCAAATGAAAAGTGGATTTTTTGCAGTTATTGATTTGATTGCTATTGGATGTGATATTAGATATAGTAGGATATATCTATATATATAGCAATATATACATATTGGCATATGTATATATTGGATTGATGATTTCCCGCCTCGTATAGCGGATGAGACCCTATTGCGCCGTTAGTAAGCGGATATATTATAAAAACCCATATACCGCGATATTCCACCTCGAAGTGGAATTGGTATTGTGCTAACGTCTGTGGATGCAGGGAAACAGGTTGGAGGGATCCAACTGGATTCCTCACCAGTATTTATTTATTTACAGATATTGATGTATATTCTGTTATCATATGTTGATATATGATGTTTGATGTTGTGATTGACTAATTGGTGCTGTTGCATCATCGGATTCAAGTTTTAAAAAAATAACGACTTTTACTTTAAAAGGATTTTTAAAAGTGATTTTTGAAAATATACGTTTTATGGAATTTTTGAATTGATTTATAAACGTTAGAATTTTAAAGTTATAAAAGTTATAATTTTTGGCGAAATATAACCAAAGTGTCGTTTTTGAAATAAAAGTCGATTTATTTATAAAATGATTTGAGTTGGGATTTTTGAATAACTATAAACGATCTGTATAAAAGATTTATAAAATTGATATTTATAAATCAAAGTATTGGAATTATAAAATGAGTTTTTTTTAGTGTTAAAAATGGAAAAAATTATGGAATCCGTAAGTGAATGAAATTTATAGATTTATAAATTGTGAAGTTGAAAATGAATGAAATTGTAGAATAAAAGATTTATAAGAAATTGACTTATAAATTTGTTTTTTTACCTTTAAATGGAGCTTGATGGAATTCGTTAATAAAGGAGATTTATAAATCAAAGTTGTTAGAAAATAGAAACAGAATTTATAAACATTGTTTTATAAATTCGAAAATCAATCAAATTTGATAAATTTAATATAGAAGGTTATTAAGGGGATTTTATCCACGATTTTGGATAGTGGATAATTCTCGAAATAAATGTGTAGAAATGATTGAAATTGGGTTAAGTGAATTATATTCACGATTTTGGACAGTGAATATATTGTTAAGTAAAATGGATTTATTTTTGAAGAAGTGATATTAAAAATGAAGTTAAACATTTTAAAAGATGTTTTAAAATGTATTATGAATCGAAAGCATAGATTTCAACGTTCATTGTTGAAATAGGCGTTTTCGAAAAGATAAGGAAATGATGGACTATAACACTGTTGTTATAGTAAATGATTTCCGAAAGGAAATGTTTTTATATAGTATTGGGATTTACATATCTATCTTAAAAATTCGAATCCCTATACTAGTGATTTTGAGTCGTCGTAACGATGTATTACGCAACATTCGTTTTGACTCAAATAGATGTTGTTATAGTAATGTTTTCCTTAAAAGAATGAAATATATACTTAATTTGATTTAAGTATATCGAATATTTTCAAATGTTGAAAATAAAAGATTTGTGAAACACTTATTATTAAATAAGTATGGAATGTTTTCCAAAATGAAATGAAACGTTTTTGAGATTTTATCTTCTTAAAGATAAATCGAAAATGAATATTTGAAAACGATTGAAAATCGAATATTAGTAGATATTCGAAAAATGTAAATTCAATATGGAATTTATAAAGGAAATGGAAACTGTTTAGAAAAAATAAACATTTATTTATTTTTGAAGTGTGGAAATTATATATCTAATAAAGATATTTTGGAAGATAAATAATTTGGGAAAATTATTTGGAATCTGATGATGTTGCGCATCTTTATTGATAGTTAAATAACCGACTATCAATAATTACCTTTAGATAGGTATTTGTTGTGAATTGGATGAATTTGAATGCCACACTTGTTTTTGAATAAGCGCTCACTATTCGGGTTAGCCGGGAAAGGACCATGGGGTCGTATAACCCATTCCGAATATGTGATACGTCGTTATGAATTGCATTCGAAGACCGGTGTTGAAGACCGGATATTTTTGAAAACGGAAGGATTACCGTCGAGTTACTCTACATCGGCTGATCTCCGATTTAGAGATTTTATCACCCTTAGTGACGGGAAGTCCGGACGTGATTAGAAATTTATCCGGATATGCAAGGGTTTCATGAGAAGTACCTTCGGTTCTGTTCGATCCCGGAACAGACTTGTATGGATTGTGTGTCTGACGTTACAATTTGAGATATAAAGCTGATTCCTTTCAAATACATTTCTGTTGGTGGCGGAGAATTTATTCTCTTAGCTTAACACCCTTCTCTGAGACGTACGAGCTCAGAGGTTATGTAGTTGAAATTTATCAGCGATATACTCCCAATTTGGTAACGTGGCATACTGAGTGTTGCTGTGAAATGATCAGTGTTTGATCATTTGTGATATGATCATTTGTTTGATCTTATATCTTTGTGATCATAGGTTGATCATTTGTTTGACCCGAAGCATGGCTTTGTAGAAAGCGTAGCTTTGTGGACGAGACTTCGTCGAGCCTCACACCCCGGAAATGGTCAAAACAGGAAGGATGCGGCAAGGTTCTAGGGAGTAGCGCCCCTTAGTGTATGTCATTCCTTCTGGATAAAGGTGGTATCATGGTATGGAGCCCAGATACTTAACCTCTGTGGTTGCTGCAAGTTTATTACTTTGTGGTTGTTGCGAATCGGGGATCCTCGGGAAGATCGGTGACGATCGGGGGATGGCATACGCGTGTCAGTAGTTACCTATTTTTGCAGAGGTAACCCGGCCTTGTGTTGGCAGAGATCTAACCGTAACGTTAGGTTCTCGGGTCGTCTATTCCAGGGACGTACCCATCGTGGCATAGGAAGTTCCTTGGCCTGACCATTTGTTGGAAATCCAAAGAAACAATACGAGCCTTGTACGGTTTTAGTTGTAGAACCTATCATTCAATTATGGTGGCGCCCCACTGTTTGGATGGTAGCTATAGTAGGCATAGTTCGAAATGTCTATGCTGCCTAAGATTAATATTATACTTTCGAAATGTTTTCTACACTATGCACTAATAATAATATCAAAAAGGATTTGATTTTGCGTAGTAAGCATCTTTGACTATCATAAGAAGAAATCTCCTCCAATTCTGCGTTTGCATTGTGTGTGTGGTGGGAGGTCTTATGGTAGTTTCATTTTCCAAAAGCATTGCGAATTTGTTTTATTTTCTTTGTGAAAAATAACTGTTTTACGATCTCACACCAGTCTCCATGACTGACTCGGAGTTTATTGTTTCCCTTCTAAACTCTGGGTGCCCACCAATTTCCACACGGGCAGCCTAGAGTTATGTTATCAGGATATTCTGGAGCTTTGGAGATAAGCTGGATGACGAGACGTAGTATTTGTATCTGATATTATTTATTCCGCTGTGTATTCTGTATGAGGACAAGTTTATATAACTGTCCATTGTTGTATTGAGTTGTATATTGACTCTGATTGATGTATGTATAAACTGATATAGTTCTTTGTTTTAAAAGACTAGTAATTATCTATTGTATATTGTTCCGCTGCGATGTGTAAGATTCTGATATTGTTTTCTGTTCTGATGTTGTTCTTTTTCTTTCTGTTCCTTCTTTCTTCTTCTTCTATCTTTTCTTCTGTTTTCTTCTTTCTAAAACCCTCACTATTGGAGTTTCCGGCACTCGATTGCTCGGCAGTCGATAAAGTGGGTATCGATGTCGAATTTTTGAAAGTCGAAAATTTCGGTATGTGACAAAGTGGTATCAGAGCATATGGTTAAGCGACAACCCTGCTCTGTTGGGTGTTACTCATTAGAGATAGAGTCAGTAGTACTCTAGAATGAGTTTGAGTGTAATAATAGATACGAGTGCGTATTTGTTAGTGAATATAAAATTGTTTTGTATTGTGTTGACTTATCGGTTGATTGTTTATGAATTCTGGTCGGTGCAGTCTAGCTAACTGTAATCGATAGGGGTTTCTAAACTCTTAAACAAGATAAACCGACACAGTATTGTTTTAAAAAGGGTAAATGAGATAATTTTACCTAAAACTATTTTTATATATAAAAGAAATAATTTTCTGTAAATTATTATGATATATGGATGCATGGTTGTTAGGAAAGTAATAATATTGAAATGTTATCATTACTATTGAAACTGAGATCGTAACTCCAAAGTTAAGAAATAAATTCACATACAAATGAAATTTAAGAATATAAATTACAAATGTGAATTGTATTTTGAAACAGAATTCCAGAGAAGTATTTGGAAATGTTTTGAAAAGAATTTGAAAATTTTGGTGATTTGGAAAGTTTAAATCTTTTTAGAGTTGAAAATGGATTTCAAGGGTTTTGAAAAATGTTTTGGAGGAATGAAAGCTCTAAACTCTTTTCGGTCGCTGGAAAATAATTCCGATGATGATCGCGACATCACCGGTGTTCATTTTCGGGTTTCCAAAAGAGAAATTGCTGCCAAATTGTTTTAAATGGGAGTTGTTTGAAAATTTTGAATTTTTGTTTTGGAAAATTCAAAGGATAATTTGAATTGTTTTCAAAAATGGTTTTGAAAGGTTGAATATAAGTTGTATAACTTATAAAATGAGAAAATGTAAGTGAAATAAATGATGTTTAATGGGAATATAACTTAAGAAATGATGAGTGAATTTGATTTTGGGTATCAAAATTTATTACTGAAATGAATATGAACTTGAGTTATATAAGTGAAATTCAACTTGAAATGTTAAATGAATTAGCAATTGAATAAATAAATGTATTGGATGTTAATCAATCTAATGAAAGTAAATTGATATGGAAGAATGAATGTAAGTGTAAATTCATTAAAGCTAATTGAAAGGTGTTGAACCAAATTGAATGCTAAAATTTATTTTGAAATTGTAAGTAAGTAAGACTGAATTGAATTCAGATTTGTGGAAAACAAAGTGAACTATTAAACTAAAATTAGTAAGTGAAGCTAATTGAATGAAGTGAATAAGATTTAAACTGAATATTGAAAACAAATTTGAATAAGTAGATTAGAATTTGTAATGAATTAGTAATTGAAACTAATTTGAAATAAGCAGTTGTAAATGAAAGTTAATCGATGAAATTCAATATTTCAGAATTGAAGATGAATTGAATTTAAATAGAATTGAAATTGTGAATTAAATTCAAATAAATGTGAAATGCAAGATTAAATGAAAATAGATATGTAACTTCAATAGTGAAGTAAAAATGTATAAGCAACTTATATTGAAAATTTTGTAATAGAATGTGCAGAATAAATTGAATGTTGTAACTAGATATTATGGCTAGTAGATATACAGGTATAAAGAAATTGGAAATTGAATTGCAAAGATAAATTTGAATTGCTCGACAAAAGGTAAGTATTTGAATTATAATATGAGTTTTTGATGATTTCTTGTCTAGCCGCTTGGCTTTTTCTTTTCTTTTTGAAATCTGAGAGTCCGTAGGGACGTTTTGTAGTTGTACCGTATTAGCCGCGCAAAGGAGACGCTGGCGAAATTTTTCGAAAATTTCGAGTGTTAGAAAATTTTGAGAAAATTTTGAAAGTTTAAATTTGAATTTGAATTTAAATTTGAATCGTTAAGGAAACAATGTTGTTTGAAAACTATAAAAGGTTGGAAAGTTAGTTGAATTGATAATGAATCTTTAGTAGGAAGATTTGTTTTGACGAATTAATAAAACTATTAGATGTTGAAAAATAGTAGACGAGTTAAGGACATTTTGTTTTCCTAACTTGTAATTTCAAGGATGAAATTCTTTTAAGGAGGGAAGTTTGTAACGACCCAGAATTTTGAACAAATTAAATTGAGAATATTTAATTAATTTTAAATATATGAACGACGATTTAATTTGAATCCCCGATTGAACTTTGAAATTTGCGATTAAACCTTAAAATTTAATCTATTGCATGCTGAATAAAAATTCGAATCTTCAATTTTAAGTTGAAGAAAAATATTTCGAAAGCTTTTAAAATTCGTATTGATAACACTGAAAACAATAGAAATTTCAGAATTAAATTTTAAACTGTTTTGCTCGGTTTTGAATTTAATTGTTTGAACCGATATTTAAAAATAGTCATTTTTCAAACAGTCTCGGAATTCGACGAAACCAATTCCATTGGGTCCGTAATATTTAATTATTTTCGGATTTCAAATTTCGTATTTTTCGGACTTGCCGTGTGAGCGTACGAAGTATAAACACATTCAGATTTTAAAACGAATTCAAATTATAAAAAGAATTTTTTTTTTATTTATATTGGTTAACCTCACCACGTTCACGACCTTACCTCCCCCATACATTCGTACCCCTCTCCCACTCTCTTCTCTTCTTTTAAATCCCTTCCCTCTTTCATTTCGAACAGCCGATACCTCGTTAAAAAAAAAGAAGAAAAAAATTCGAACACGATTTTAATGTTCCCTCAATTCAAAATCGCAATCTCCCAAATCTTTGAAGCTCGCGTTCGATCGAGCTGGGGCAAGCGACGCGGTGGCACTGACGCTCGCGCACGCCTGGGGGAGGAGACGAGTTCATCGACTCGTGATCGAAGTGGGTTTGGCTCGAGCAAGGTGGCGCGGTCGAAGTCGAGCAAGGATAAGGGTCTGGCGATTTGGGAGCAAGTTCGAATCGGCGGCGAGGCTAGGGGAGGTGACGCTCGCGATAGGCGATACAGGCATGCGGTGACGTGGTCGCTGATGTGAGCGCGACTGGAGGAGGGGTGTCGTTCGATGATGGTGGTGGTTCGCATTCGCGTGATGGTCATCGACCGCGACTACAAGGATGGGCGACTCAAGTGGATCTCGATCGAGGGAGGTCGGTCGCGACGATGGCAGTGTGTGGCCGCACGGCAGTGCGTAGCTGGGCGTGGAAGCATGTCAATGCAGTGATGGGTGTGTGGGGATGCTATATGCGAACTGTTGGCAGCAGCAGGTCATAGGGTAGATGCCGATCGAGTGGAAGGGTATTTCGATGTCTGCATTCTCGATTGGGTGAGAGGTATATAACTGTTAGTTTTAATCAAGTATAATAACAGTTTGTTTCTAAATTAAATAGATATATATATATATATGTGTGTGTGTGTGTGTATATCAGCTAGGAAGTAGTTTCTGAAGAAAAATAAATAAATGTACATATTCATATTACTAGTTATTTCGAAATAATATAGTTAGGGTGATTTATTTATTTAACAAGCTTATTTAAATTTTTGTCACTTAAAATAATTTATTAAAAGGAAATTGATTTAAAATAAAATCATTGGATCATTTAATTTAACAAACGAAAGCTTGTTATTCGATTTCTTCAAATATTAATAAATTATTTATACAAGGTTTGAAACCGTGAAGAAATGGTCAAAATGGAAATGGATGGCAAATTAAAAGCTAAGGTGAGATCTTTCTCACTCAAATGAAAAGTGGATTTTTTGCAGTTATTGATTTGATTGCTATTGGATGTGATATTAGATATAGTAGGATATATCTATATATATAGCAATATATACATATTGGCATATGTATATATTGGATTGATGATTTCCCGCCTCGTATAGCGGATGAGACCCTATTGCGCCGTTAGTAAGCGGATATATTATAAAAACCCATATACCGCGATATTCCACCTCGAAGTGGAATTGGTATTGTGCTAACGTCTGTGGATGCAGGGAAACAGGTTGGAGGGATCCAACTGGATTCCTCACCAGTATTTATTTATTTACAGATATTGATGTATATTCTGTTATCATATGTTGATATATGATGTTTGATGTTGTGATTGACTAATTGGTGCTGTTGCATCATCGGATTCAAGTTTTAAAAAAATAACGACTTTTACTTTAAAAGGATTTTTAAAAGTGATTTTTGAAAATATACGTTTTATGGAATTTTTGAATTGATTTATAAACGTTAGAATTTTAAAGTTATAAAAGTTATAATTTTTGGCGAAATATAACCAAAGTGTCGTTTTTGAAATAAAAGTCGATTTATTTATAAAATGATTTGAGTTGGGATTTTTGAATAACTATAAACGATCTGTATAAAAGATTTATAAAATTGATATTTATAAATCAAAGTATTGGAATTATAAAATGAGTTTTTTTTAGTGTTAAAAATGGAAAAAATTATGGAATCCGTAAGTGAATGAAATTTATAGATTTATAAATTGTGAAGTTGAAAATGAATGAAATTGTAGAATAAAAGATTTATAAGAAATTGACTTATAAATTTGTTTTTTTACCTTTAAATGGAGCTTGATGGAATTCGTTAATAAAGGAGATTTATAAATCAAAGTTGTTAGAAAATAGAAATAGAATTTATAAACATTGTTTTATAAATTCGAAAATCAATCAAATTTGATAAATTTAATATAGAAGGTTATTAAGGGAATTTTATCCACGATTTTGGATAGTGGACAATTCTCGAAATAAATGTGTAGAAATGATTGAAATTGGGTTAAGTGAATTATATTCACGATTTTGGACATTGAATATATTGTTAAGTAAAATGGATTTATTTTTGAAGAAGTGATATTAAAAATGAAGTTAAACATTTTAAAAGATGTTTTAAAATGTATTATGAATCGAAAGCATAGATTTCAACGTTCATTGTTGAAATAGGCGTTTTTGAAAAGATAAGGAAATGATGGACTATAACACTGTTGTTATAGTAAATGATTTCCGAAAGGAAATGTTTTTATATAGTATTGGGATTTACATATCTATCTTAAAAATTCGAATCCCTATACTAGTGATTTTGAGTCGTCGTAACGATGTTTTACGCAACATTCGTTTTGACTCAAATAGATGTTGTTATAGTAATGTTTTCCTTAAAAGAATGAAATATATACTTAATTTGATTTAAGTATATCGAATATTTTCAAATGTTGAAAATAAAAGATTTGTGAAACACTTATTATTAAATAAGTATGGAATGTTTTCCAAAATGAAATGAAACGTTTTTGAGATTTTATCTTCTTAAAGATAAATCGAAAATGAATATTTGAAAACGATTGAAAATCGAATATTAGTAGATATTCGAAAAATGTAAATTCAATATGGAATTTATAAAGGAAATGGAAACTGTTTAGAAAAAATAAACATTTATTTATTTTTGAAGTGTGGAAATTATATATCTAATAAAGATATTTTGGAAGATAAATAATTTGGGAAAATTATTTGGAATCTGATGATGTTGCGCATCTTTATTGATAGTTAAATAACCGACTATCAATAATTACCTTTAGATAGGTATTTGTTGTGAATTGGATGAATTTGAATGCCACACTTGTTTTTGAATAAGCGCTCACTATTCGGGTTAGCCGGGAAAGGACCATGGGGTCGTATAACCCATTCCGAATATGTGATACGTCGTTATGAATTGCATTCGAAGACTGGTGTTGAAAACCGGATATTTTTGAAAACGGAAGGATTACCGTCGAGTTACTCTACATCGGCTGATCTCCGATTTAGAGATTTTATCACCCTTAGTGACGGGAAGTCCGGACGTGATTAGAAATTTATCCGGATATGCAAGGGCTTCGTGAGAAGTGCCTTCGGTTCTGTTCGATCCCGGAACAGACTTGTATGGATTGTGTGTCTGACGTTACAATTTGAGATATAAAGGTGATTCCTTTCAAATACATTTCTGTTGGTGGCGGAGAATTTATTCTCTTAGCTTAACACCCTTCTCTGAGACGTACGAGCTCAGAGGTTATGTAGTTGAAATTTATCAGCGATATACTCCCAATTTGGTAACGTGGCATACTGAGTGTTGCTGTGAAATGATCAGTGTTTGATCATTTGTGATATGATCATTTGTTTGATCTTATATCTTTGTGATCATAGGTTGATCATTTGTTTGACCCGAAGCATGGCTTTGTAGAAAGCGTAGCTTTGTGGACGAGACTTCGTCGAGCCTCACACCCTGGAAATGGTCAAAACAGGAAGGATGCGGCAAGGTTCTAGGGAGTAGCGCCCCTTAGTGTATGTCATTCCTTCTGGATAAAGGTGGTATCATGGTATGGAGCCCAGATACTTAACCTCTATGGTTGCTGCAAGTTTATTACTTTGTGGTTGTTGCGAATCGGGGATCCTCGGGAAGATCGGTGACGATCGGGGGATGGCATACGCGTGTCAGTAGTTACCTATTTTTTCAGAGGTAACCCGGCCTTGTGTTGGCAGAGATCTAACCGTAACGTTAGGTTCTTGGGTCGTCTATTCTAGGGACGTACCCATCGTGGCATAGGAAGTTCCTTGGCCTGACCATTTGTTGGAAATCCAAAGAAACAATACGAGCCTTGTATGGTTTTAGTTGTAGAACCTATCATTCACTTATGGTGGCGCCCCACTGTTTGGATGGTAGCTATAGTAGGCATAGTTCGAAATGTCTATGCTGGCTAAGATTAATATTATACTTTCGAAATGTTTTCTACACTATGCACTAATAAAAATATCAAAAAGGATTTGATTTTGCGTAGTAAGCATCTTTGACTATCATAAGAAGAAATCTCCTCCAATTCTGCGTTTGCATTGTGTGTGTGGTGGGAGGTCTTATGGTAGTTTCATTTTCCAAAAGCATTGCGAATTTGTTTTATTTTCTTTGTGAAAAATAACTGTTTTACGATATCACACCAGTCTCCATGACTGACTCGGAGTTTATTGTTTCCCTTCTAAACTCTGGGTGCCCACCAATTTCCACACGGGCAGCCTAGAGTTATGTTATCAGGATATTCTGGAGCTTTGGAGATAAGCTGAATGACGAGACGTAGTATTTGTATCTGATATTATTTATTCCGCTGTGTATTCTGTATGAGGACAAGTTTATATAACTGTCCATTGTTGTATTGAGTTGTATATTGACTCTGATTGATGTATGTATAAACTGATATAGTTCTTTGTTTTAAAAGACTAGTAATTATCTATTGTATATTGTTCCGCTGCGATGTGTAAGATTCTAATATTGTTTTCTGTTCTGATGTTGTTCTTTTTCTTTCTGTTCCTTCTTTCTTCTTCTTCTATCTTTTCTTCTGTTTTCTTCTTTCTAAAACCCTCACTATTGGAGTTTCCGGCACTCGATTGCTCGGCAGTCGATAAAGTGGGTATCGATGTCGAATTTTCGAAAGTCGAAAATTTCGGTATGTGACAGTAAGAGCCTCCCATTCGCCACCAAATGCGAAGCGAGAACCCAAAGACTGAACTAACTCCAGATAATCTACTAAACCTGACTTGAAGCAGCCCGTGTGGAAAATTGTGGGCACCCAGAGTTTAGAAAGGGAACAATAAACTCAAGGTCAGTCATGGGACTAGTGTGAGCAAACAAAATGTCACGACCCGAAATCCGGCGTTCGGAAATCGACATTCATACTTCACCTTTATTCGAATGCTGCAGATTTGAACGTCGAACTCCAATTCGGATGGAGCTTATAACACATTAAGTACAACAACACAGCGGAAGAAAAATGAATATATAATTGATACAACAATGAATAAAATATCTGATACAAATGATCCAACAATATTAGAGATAATATACAACATGACGCTACACCGGAATACAACATCAACATAATGATAACTAAATATGATCTCCCAAAAGAGAGCTCCAAAAAACATCCCTGTAAAACTTCATCTCCAAAACTCCAATAACTCCAATCCAGAAATAGCTCGAACCACAATCAAGTTGTATTAAGCAAGGTCAGCCAAGTGAACAAATGCTAAGACCAATCCAGATACTTCAAAAATATCGAATCTACCCCTAATATTTGAAATCTGAAAAACCCAACTCTAGACTGCCCGTGTGAAAAATTGTGGACACCCAGAGTTTAGGAAGAGAACAATAAACTCCAGGTCAGTCATGGGACTGGTATGAGCAAACAATTTTTTTTTATCTTTAACAAAAGAAAACAAAGGGAAATAAAAGAAATCCGCAATGCTTTTTGGAAAATGAAACTACCATAAGGCCTCCCGCCGCACACACAATGGAAACGCACACATGGGGTAGATTTCTCCTTATGATAGTCAAACATGCTTACTATGCAAAATCCTTTTGATATTATTATTAGTGCATAGTGGAAAACATTTCGAAAGTATAATATTATTCTTAGCCAGCATAGGTACCATTATACTATGCCTACTATAGCTACCATATTAGATGGCAGGTTCTACAACTAAAACCGTACAAGGCGCGTATTGGTGATTGGATTTCCAACAAATGGTCAGGCTAAGGAACTTCCTGGGCCACATGGGTATGCCTCTGGAGGGACGCCCCGAGAACTTAACCAGCTCTCTGCCAACACAAGACCGGGCTACCTCTGCAAAAGTAGGTAACTACTAACACAAGTATGTCATCCCCCGGTTGTAACCAACCTATATCCGAGAGCTCTCAACCAACAACCACAAAGCAATGTATTTGCAGTAACCACATAGGTTAAATATATGGGCTCCATGCCATGATACCACCTCTATCCAGAAGGAAATAGACATACACTAAGGGGTGCTACCTCCTATAACCTTGCCGCATCTTTCTTGTTTCGACCATGTCCGGGGTGTGAGGTCTGACGAAGTCTCGTCCACAAAACTACGCTTTTCACAAAAGCCATGCTTCGATCAACCAATGATCAGCAACAACTTAGCATGCCACATTACCAAATTGGGAATGTATCACTAGTAACCATCAACTACATAACCTCTGAGCTCGTACATCTCAGAGAAGGGTGTTAAGCTAAGAGAATAAATTCTCCGCCACCAAACAGAAATGTATTTGATAGAAACCAGCTTTACATCTCAAAGTGTAACGTCAGACATACATCCATACAAGTCTGTTCCGGGTTCAAACAGAACCGAAGGCACTTCAAAAGAAGCCCTTACAATCCGGATATTCCCTAGTCACGTCCGGACTCCCCATCACAAAGGGTGATCAAATCTCTATACCGTCGCGACTCAGTGTAGAGACATTCGATGGGTTATCCTTTCATTTTCAAAAATATCCGGTCTTCACCACCGGTCTTCGAATGCAATCCAATACGTCGTATCATTATTCAGAATGGGTTTTACGACACAAAGGTCCTCTCCCGGCTAAACCGAATAACGAGCGCATATTTAAAAACCATATGGATATTAGGATCTCAGTTAAGTCATAATTTATTACCCAAAACCTTTTCCTTAAATGGATGAAACAAATTCCACTTTTTTATCTTTAAACCAAAAGATTCAACTTTAAAGATCCCTTTCAAATTTCAAAACAAAGTTCATCAAAATCTTTTAAGAAAGATTCATTCACAATATAACCAAAAGACAAAGTTCACTCGATCTTTAACAAGGATCCCTTTTTCGGTTTTCGAAACAATTTTTCCTTTCCAAAAGTGATTTACCCATTTATATCTTTATCAAAACTCAATTCATTGCTTTCAAAACAATTTCCATTTTAATTGTGATTTAAATCATAACTGGAAATCTTTTCAATAAAACTAGGAATTCTTTCCTGTTTGAAAGCTATTATCAATTTAAAACAAAGGTTTTCGTTTTAAAACAATTCAATTCATTTACTCAAATTGTAGACTTTTAAAGTCAACTTTGGAAAATTAGTGAATCTGTCGTACTTAGGCAGATTCTATTAAATTTGAATTCTCAAAACATTTCCTTAAAATACTTTGAAAATGGTTTAGATCCATATATAATACATTTTATAACTTAACTTCTTTTCAAACCATAGTTTCCAAAATTTAAAATCAATTATTTAAAATAAATATTTTAAATAATTGTTTTTCAAAAATTCAAGTTTAAAGTTCCAAAACTTTTTAGAAATCAATTAAACTATATTGGAAAGAATTTCCAATTAAAACTTATTTACATATAGAATTTAACTTCAATACTTTGAATTCAAATTCAATTTAAATTTCAAATTCTAATAAACCATTTATATTTTAAAATGGTTTAATTCCAAAAACTTCCTTTTTAAAAGCTTTTCAAATTTATCCCAATTTCATTTCCAGAACCATTTGGATTCAAAATTCAACTTTTAAAATCATTTCAAAATATCTGTGACTTAACCGATTTCCCGTGAAATCCATATTTATGTGTGTATAGTGTAGTCCAGGGGTTTTACTCAATAGTGCAACATCATCAATCATCACGGATTCAAAGTATATTAATATCGATAAGCGGTATGATCTTTAACGCTTATCTTCCATTCATAGATTCATTGCAGATAAATAAATTACATTCTTCATAACTCAAATTAAAACAGAGCATCACACATCAGAGATATCAATCAATTCAAAGCATTCCATGCAATTCAAACATCCATAGGTAAGATCAATTAATCATCTGATTAATTTAAATCAGTTTAATCACTAATCTTGGTTAATTAATATTAATTAATTTCAAACCATTTTAAATAATTATCCTTTAATAATGAATTAATTAACCTTTAATTATTATTTATTATTTATTACTTGATTATTCAAACTTAAATCATTAATTAATTTACTTTAATTACTTTTATTAAGTAATGAACTTTAAGTAATTAATTTCCTTTAACAAATAAATTAACTTAGACTTTAAAAGTTAATTAACAATTAAAACATTTGTAATATTATTAATTTACTTATTTAATATTATTAAGTTCATTAAAAATAAACTTTCAAAATAAAGGTTATGTGTATTTTAAACCAATTTAAAGCTTGGTTAATTAAAACAATTTTGTTTAAAAAACCTACTTAACAAATTTAAAACTTAGATGACATCTAATAAAAAAACAAAATTAGTTTTAACAAAATTTATTTTAAATAACTTGATTTTCTTTGAAATTTTAAACTATTTTTATACCAAATCAAATAACCCGAGTAAATCCCTGTTTTACCTGAGCTATTCCCCGGGCTAACCCAAATTTTCATCTGCTTCGAGTCCATCCCTTGTTTTCACGTGCTTAACCCCGAGTTTCCTATCTTCTTCCCCAACATCCAAAAACACAGATGCACAAGGATGCACGTATACGTGCGCAGCTGATCGTCGAAGCTCCGGCCAGCCTTGCCAACGTCAACAGATCACCCATCGTCTCTTGAGTCGCCACAAACACCCAAATCACCGAGAACGACCACTAATCGAAAAGGAGTCGTTCGGCCCAAATAATGGAACCAACCCGATCATCAACAATCAACTCGCATCACCAACCACGACCATCGGCGACCACGTCATTTTTACCAGAGCTACTCCACTGGCCCACAAGCATTCCCCCCCCCCCCCCCGTGCGATGCATTCCGAAGCAACGTCGGCGACGCCATTGCCTCGCAAATATCATCGACAAAACACAGTGCTTAAACCCTAATTTTACTCTGATCACCCACTACGGTGACCTGAAAATTTATCTAATATTTTTCCCAAACTCTACGACCTCCCAGCTAGCTACAGCTCCGATCACGAGACGAACAATGTCGCTGACCACCGTAATTTGCCCAAAAACTCAAATCTGTTCATCTCGTGATTCCTCCATAAATACATAACTAAAAATCTTGATTTAAGTTTTAAATATAAATGTTTTTTATAACGATTTCGATAATAATATTGAAACAATATGATATGATATTTGAATTTTTACTTAGTTCAGAATTTCACTGTATTTACTTTATTTCCAACAACCTCTTGATAATTAAATTTTTGAAATTTATTTTAAAACCAAGATACTGATCATACAAACAAAATTAACTTATATATTGAAGCCTATCAATGATTGTAGGATGAGATTTTGATTTTCTAGCAGGTTTTTTGAAACCTGTTATACTTAGAACAGAGACATATGCCTTTTCTCAGACATGCACATCACATACATATACACAGACTTGTACCCATGCAGATAGATTCAACTTCACTTCAAGCATGATTTACAAACAACAGGCAAACAAAATCCAGATTACTAAAAAATTTACTCACCTGGAAGAAGACAGAGAAGCTTGAACTAAAATCTAGAACAAAGAACAAAGCATGAAAGTGGATTTTGAACAAATCTGGTAGTAGTAGTATTTGCTCTGGAAACTTGTATTTGCTTTGATTCCAGAATTGAGTTGAATCTGCTATTTGATTCAGGTTTGATTCCAGAATGCAGCTTTGGATTTTAATTTACACTGGTCTCAGGTTGAAGAATTGAAAACAGAGTTGATTTTTGAACTGCTCTTTGATTTAAAGGTTGTAGTCTGGTTTGATTAAATTCTGAGTTGAACATGAACTTCGAATTTGCTATTTAATTTTTCTTTCAGGTTGAACTTGTTTTTGATCTACTGGGTTATAATCTTCCAGGTCTGGGTTTTGAAGGAGATTGTTGTTTGAATTTCTTTTGATTTACTTTGATTTTTCATTTCAGATTTTTGGAGAGAAATGTTTTAACTTTGAGCTGAAATGAATTAACCAAGTTTCTTATTTTTAAAACATATTATTTGTAATTCAATTGAAAAGAAGAAGACCTTTGCCACTTGTTTATTTGTATATTACTTATCAAACATTTGTCATTGCATGTTTTATATAATTTACATTTGTCATAAACACACATTTTATGTTTGAGTCCTTATTCCATAATTTTTTTCATGTATATTAATTCATGTATTATGTTTATTCATATATAAATTAAATTTGTCTCATGTTAATTTTTAAAAGAAAGAAATAATCCTTTTATAAAATCCACGTTTATATTCTCAAATTTATACTTATTATGTTTTTATATTTAAACTTTTCTTATGTTTATAAATATATTTTCATATTGATTTTAAACAAGTTTTTCCAAATCATTATATATATATACACTAAAATTAGAAAACAAATGTTCATTACTTTTAAAATGTAGAGTTTCCAAATTCAATTTATTTCAAAATGTTTATTATTGAATTCTAATCCAAAATTCTATTTTATAAACACATACTTTAACTTATTCTGGAATTTTCAAATCAATTCATTTATATACATATAAACAACACATATCTTTTTTAATTTGGAAAAACTTAAATTAATTCACCATTTTATCCAAAAATTTATTTAAATTACCAATTTAATTAGGCCTAAAAACCAGGAATGTTACACAAAAACAGTTTTTTCTTTTAAATAACAAACAACAAAGAAGTAAAAGAAATCCACAATGTTTTTTGAAAAATGAAACTACCATAAGGCCTCCCGACACACACACAATGCAATCGCACACTTGGGGGAGATTTCTCATTATAATAGTCAAACATGCTTACTACGCAAAATCCTTTTGATATTATTATTAGTGCATAGTGAAAAACATTTTGAAAGTATAATATTAATCTTATCCAGCATACGTACCATTATAGTATGCCTACTATAGCTACCATGTTAGATGGCAGGTTCTACAACTAAAACCGTACAAGGCTTGTATTGAATGATGGATTTCCAACAATGGTCAGGCTAAGGAACTTCCTATTGCCACATGGGTACGCCTCTGGAGGGACACCCCGAGAACTTACCCTGCTCTCTGCCAACACATTGCTGGGTTAACCCTGCCCGGAAGTAACACCTACAAGTATGCCATCCCCGATCGTTACCGACCTTTATCCGAGAATCCTCAACACCAACAACCACAAAGTAATAAATTTTAAGCAACCACATAAGTTAAGTATCTGGGCTCCATACCATGATACGACCTTTTTCCAAAAGAAATGGACATACCCTAAGGGCACAACCCTTAACAACCTTGCTGCATTCTTCCTGTTTCGACCATTCTGGGTTTGTGAGGTTCTGATGAAGTCTCGTCCCACAAAGCTACGATTTTCACAAAAGCCATGCATCGATCAACCGATGATCAGCAGCACTCAGCAGGCCACATTACCAAATTGGGAATGTATCACTAGTAACTATTGATTCATGAATTTTGATTCATGACACAAGCTTCAGAGATCATACGACGAGAATACGAAAGCGACAAAAAGAGAATAAACCATATATCGCACACTACAAAGGAGACAAGACTACAATCCAGTTTTTAGTATGATTATTTTATTTTATTGAGTCTTAGAATATTGTTAAAATCATTCCTCAAGTAGTCACACATTCACACAAAATTGATTTATACAAAAAAATATCACTGTGCAAATAACAGCAGGTCGGCCGACCGACCAGAAAATTCGGCCGACCGACTCTGTGTCCAGTAAACAGATATGCACCGTTTTTATTCATATTTATAAACTCAGCTGACCGACCCAGGTTTCTCGGTCAACCGACCAGAACATAACGGCTAGTTTTCTGAAGAGGTGCAATTGTTCATGAAGAGGAATGTCCTTTATTTCAAGAGATTCGGACACAACTTTTGATTGAAACTCTTCATGAAAGATTGCAACTATTCTATAACTATATAAACTTGTTAAATTCACTTCTACAATCACCGATTCTTGTTTTATAATTCTGAATTCTATTCTCTATTTATTTCTGCAAATAAAAGCATTCATTCTTATTCAATATCACTAGAATCCTTGAATTAATTCATATATTTCGATTCTACGTGATTATCTTCCTTCTAAATCTTCACACACATATATACTCTTGAGGATTTGATTATAGGAAAGTTGTACTATCAAAAGACAATTAGTGTTATTTAGAACACATTCGTCAACAAACTATTTGTATTAAGGTGAAGTCCTCTTTGGCTGTTGAGGCGGAAAAATTCCTGTTCGGCTGCTCAGGTGTCGTATACCTATTCCTCCGGGTTAAGTGAGGGGTTTAGTTTAAATCCAGAGGGTATTCTGGGACTGGACGTAGAACGGGAAGTTTGAACCAGTATAAAAATTCCTGGTGTGCTTACTTTAATTTTTATTTTTACTGCTATTATCAGTTTCCGCACTTATATACCATATTACACGATCCTTAGTACTACACGTACACTTTCATTTGGTATCAGAGCAAGGAAATCCTATAACCGTCACAAAGTTATTTGATATTTATTCTTAAGTAATACGGCAACCACACAAACTAACGATGTTAGCACTCACACTAATTCTAGTTTCACAGAAGGTCAATCTACTTCACGACCTCCACTTTTAATGGTATAAATTATAATTATTGGTCAACTAGAAAGAGAATCTATATGCAATCTAGTGGATTTGATATCTGGAATATTATACAAAGAGAGTACACAACTCCTACTGAAGAATACTCAACTTGGAGTAACACTCAAAAACTAGATGCTACTTCAAATTCAAAGCCTATGAATATTTTATTTTGTGCATTAGATAGAAATGAATTCAATAGAGTTAGCATGTGCACTTCCGGTTATGAAATTTGGAGAACTCTTAAAGTGTCACATGAAGGAACGAATAAAGTTAAATTAAGCAAAATTTCTATGTTGAAAAATCAATTTGAAAACTTTAAAATGAGGCCAAATGAATCTATAAATGACATGTACTCTAGATTTCAGGATATTTATCATGCTTTATTATCATTAGAACAAAAGTTTACTGATTTTGATGTTGTTACAAAAATCTTAAATTCTTTAACGGACGAATGGGAACGTAAAGTCCAAGCCATTGAAGAAGCAACTGATTTATCAACATTAAAACCAGAAGAATTGATAGGTAATTTAATGTCCTATGAAGTAAATTTGCAGGCAAAAAGAAATGGAGCACAAGAAAAGAAAAATGTAGCATTTCAAGCAGAAAAAGATGAGTCCGACTCAGATAATGAAGATATGGCAATGATCGCTAAAAATTTCAAATTTTTTGTGAAATTCAACAGAAACAAATTCAAGGGAAACAAAAATAATTTTAACAACAATTCCAATAGCAACAAACCATCATCTTCAGCAATGGAATGTTATGAATGTCATAAGAAAGGACACATGAAAAAGGTTTGTCCAGAGCGTAAAAAGAATAATTCCAAGAAGGACAAAATCAAACGAAAAGCTTTTTCAGTCACTTGGGACGACACTGATTCATCATCCTCATCAAAGAGTGAAAGTGATAATGAACAAGCAAATGTGTGCTTCATGGCTTCGTCAGACGATGTAAGTGATCTTACTTTTGAAGATTTAATTGAGATTAATTCTGAATTAGTAAATTTAGCAAAACAATTTATAAAGAAAAATAAGGAGTTACAAAAGAAATTAGATAGGAATGTCTTAGAAGTAGATATGCTGAAAGATGAGAAGAAAATATTAGAGGAAGAACTTGAAATTTCTCAACAATCAAATTCTAATTTATCTTCTCAAATTTCATCAATATCTGAAGAACTAGAAATTCAGAAAAACAAAAATGATGTTTTATTTTTCAAAAATAATAGTTTAAACTCTAAGATTAAAGATTTAGAGTTAGAAAAATCTAGTCTTAAAATAAAATTTGATGATATTTCTAAAAATATATCTAATTTTAATAAAGGAAGAGAGAATCTTTCTAGAATTCTTGAAAATTCTCAATCTTCTAACAATAAATCTGGACTAGGATTTAAAAAACAAAATAATTTTGCTAAAAATAGGATTAATAATAATATTAAGAAGGATATTAAGAAAACAGTTTTTCCAAACACTAAAACCATCAAGATATGGATTCCAAAAACAAATAATATGTTGATAAGGAATAATCATATCAAAATGTTTATGGAAACTGTTCATAATAACAAAAACTATGTTTATAAAGGGAATTCTGAATCCGTATGGGTTTGGCTTCCTAAGATCTAACTCTTAGGACCCTAAAAAGATTGGGTACCAACTTTTTATAAACTTTTTGCAGGTACCACATAAGAAGAGAGGAAAATGGATTTTAGATAGCGGTTGCTCAAAACACATGACTAGAAACAAAGAAATGTTGTCAAACATCATATACTCAAATGGAGGAGCAGTCACCTTTGGAGATAACTCAAAAGGATATATCATCGGCAAAGGCGATGTCAGTAGCAACGGTACCTCTAATTTACCTCTCATTACTGATGTTTTATTAGTTAAAAACTTAAAACACAATTTAATTATTAAGTATTAGTCAGCTATGCGATAAAGGTTTTAATATAACTTTTTCTAAAAATAAATGTAATATTGTCGATAAAAATCATAACACTATTTTCGAAGGAAAAAGAGATAAAAACATTTATATCTTAAATATGAATGTTAATAATGATTCAAACTTATGTTTAGTAGCTAAAGAAAACGATTCTTGTCTTTTGCACAAAAGATTTTGTCATATCAATTTTAATACTATCAACAAACTAGCTAAAAATAAATTTATTAAAGGATTACCCAATATAAAATTCAAAACCGATATTTTTTGTGATGCATGTAAATTAGGAAAATTAACAAAATCTTCTTTTAAATCTAAAAAGGTAATATCTACAGAACAACCACTTGAACTTTTACACATGGATCTTTTTGGTCCAACTCAAGTGCAGTCTATTAATCATAATAGATATGTATTCGTTATTGTAGATGACTTTTCTAGATATACTTGGATTTTCTTCTTGAAAAATAAAAGCGATACTTTTGATAATTTTAAAGTTTTTGTTAAAAGAATCCAAAATATTAAAAATTAAAAAATTAAAAACATAAGAAGTGATCATGGAGGAGAATTTGAAAATGAAGCTTTTGAACAATTTTGTAACAAGAAAGGTATTAATCATAATTTTTCGTTTCCTAGAACACCACAACAAAATGGAGTTGTAGAAAGGAAAAATAGAACTTTACAAGAATGTGCAAGAACTTTGTTAAATGGAACCACTTTATCGAAACACTTTTGGGCAGAAGCTGTAGCTACTGCTTGTTATGTATTGAATCGTGTTTCTATTCGACCATTAACTAAGAATACTTCATATGAACTTCTAAATGGAAGAAAACCAAACATCTCATATCTTAAGGTTTTTGGGTCGAAATGTTTTATATTAAATACCAAAGATCAATTAGGCAAATTTGATCCAAAATCCGATGAAGGAATATTCGTTGGATATTCGGAACGAAGCAAAGCTTATCGAATTTATAATAAAAGAACTCAAATTATTGAAGAAAGCTTACATGTTTCATTTGATGAAAATTTTAAAAATATAAGTCCAAATATTACTATCGATTCAGATGATGAAACTACTCAAACTGAAAATAGTAATTCAAATGAAAATTTTGATATTCATGAAATAATTGAAAATACAAACATTACTCCTAATACAATAAAATCTCCACCTAGAATTTTACGGGATCATCCTGTACAAAATATAATTGGAGAAGTAAATACGAACGTTAAAACTAGACATCAATAAAATCAAGTTGGTCATGTAGCTTTTCTCTCTAACATAGAACCTAAGAATATAAAAGAAGCCTCAACTGATGACTACTGGATTCTTGCCATGCAAGAAGAATTAAATCAATTCGAACGAAACAAAGTTTGGGAACTCGTTCCTAGACCAAGTGATCAATCAGTCATCGGTACTAAATGGGTTTTCAAAAACAAAGCAGATGAACTAGGAAATATAACTAGAAATAAAGCTAGATTAGTTGCACAAGGATATAATCAAGAAGAGGGAATAGACTACGAAGAAACGTTCACTACAACAAAAAGACCATATTACAACTGTATTTTTACAACTATAACAATTTATCAGTTGTAATAGTAGTTTGTAACAACTGTTCATTTTTAACAGTTGTAGAAAAGATATTTTTAACAACTCTATTTGTATAGCAGTTGTAATATGCCTCTTTAACAACTGTTTATCCACGTCAGTTGTAAAAAACTATTTATAACAACTGTTTTTGTCAGTTGTCCTTCAACATTACTTTCCTACCCTCCAAAAATTACAACTTCCCTCCCCCCATTTTCGTTGGCCGCTCAATTCATTATTTAGGGTAAAATTTCCCAAAACTAAACTCATTGCCGATTCAATTCGCAAATCCCTAATTTCCAAAAAAAAAACCTAATCTGTTCCTCAAAACCGCTGTTGATATCGTATGATATTTCCATCTTCTTCCTCACGTTAACGTGCTCGTTTCTCATCTGAAAATTAGGGTTAAAGTCTGCAGCCGCCTCTGAAAGAGTTCACAATGGTTAAATTCTTAAAACCAAACAAAGCAGTCATCCTCCTACAAGGCCGCTTTGCTGGCCGTAAAGCAGTCATCGTGAAGAATTTCGATGACGGAACTCGTGACCGCGCCTACGGTCATTGCCTCGTTGCCGGAATACTTAAATACCCCAAAAAGGTCATCCGAAAAGATTCGGCCAAAAAGACAGCTAAAAAGTCGAGAATGAAAGCTTTTATTAAGGTTGTGAATTACAGTCACATCATGCCCACGAGGTACACGCTCGATGTAGATTTGAAGGATACTGCTACTCTTGATGCTCTGCAGACGAAGGATAAGAAAGTTGAAGCTTGCAAGGAGGTGAAGAAGCGGTTCGAGGAGAGGTTCAAGACTGGAAAGAACAGGTGGTTTTTTACAAAGTTGAGGTTTTAAATGTTTTATCAGTTATCAACTTGCATAGACTATTTAGTATTTACATATCTAGACTACTCTAGTATGATAACTGCAAGAACTCTTTTGGTTTTCTTTTTCCATATATAAGCTTTTGTTGGACATAGAAGTAAATCTAAATAGTTTCTCAAATAATGCAGTCAATTGCGTACATTGGCTTCATTTTGAGTAAAACTGTTAGATTTTTTGTTCTATGTTGGCTAAGGTTATGTTCCCAGGACAACATTGAGTAATTATGCTCATTGTATGTTGGAAACACTACCTGTCCTAATTGAACTTGTAGTTGCCTCTCAATATGATTATTAGAAGAAATAGGTCTACTTGAACCAAAATTTGGTGATGGGGTCAAATTTTCTTCTTTCAAGTTGTATGCTACTATTTGCTGATATGGTTGATAGGCATGGTATTTTGAAAGATGTCTCAACACCGTTGCTAACCATGTTCATCTTTTCTGTATGTAATTTCTGGTTATTATAGATCTCTATTCTCATGTTATTCCAGTATATCCTACCCAATCCTTCCAATGCAGAATAACTGAAACCGACCCACATGCTAATAACTGCATCAATGCAGAAGGAGTTCTAATCAATTTATTACGTACACCACCATTTTTGTTGTTGCTTTCATTCATAATGGGAACAATGCTACCATCTGCTTTGATTATCGCTTCCATTGTTTCAGAACTAGAAGCTGATGATGGAGGAGATATATCATCTCTACTTAGCTCCGAAATTGAATTTTCTTCTTCATCTTCGACTTCTTCTTCTTTTTCTTTCTCCTTTTTGATGCAAGAATGGCTTATGCTTTGCTTGGTGATAGTGTCTTCGGTTTGGGTGCATGCATCCATGGTTTTTGTTTCAATTTGTTTGTTTTTGTAGACCGTGTATTCGTTTGAGATTTGTGAAGCATTGTCTTGAGACAAGAAAGAAGAAGAGACGTCGAAGTCGAGAAGTTGAGAACCTTTGAGAATGTATTCATTTCCATGAGCTGGGTATATGAAATCATCCTCGCTTAGATCATGCCAAACAAAAATGTTTTTATAGTTCCTGGAATTAATGAATAATTTTATAACACCATAGATTTTCATTAAGATGAACAATTTAACATTATGTATACTGATTTACACCCTCAATAGGATCTTTTTTCACTGTAAAACTCACATATTTCTAGTCATATTCATTTTTATGTAATATTGAAATTCATAAGCTCATGTGTATGTGTAATACTTATGCATAGCACACTCTAAAACGAGAATTAAAGAACATGATTTTTTTCCCCACATCTACATAGCTTTTTTTTCTCGTTCTAAAGGTTAAAAAAAGAAGAAATAAGTCAAGGGCAGTATAAATGTACCTCTTTGACGACCAAGAATACATGCTAGCCATGCCTTGCCCTCTGAGAGTATTCAGTCTTTTAATTACATCTGAAAAAAACAACAAACTATTAATCAACAGTTTAATAAGCCAAATTAGCACCAACACACAAAATTTTCTTAAAACTTGTTACCTCTAAGATATAGTCCTTCACCAAAAGGAATAGGAACTTCCATAAAATGAGGATGCTCAAAATGCCCATTTCTTGACAAATAGTATATAACTGCTACTTTTCTTTCTTTTGCTCTTTCCTTGCTATTATTCTCGGTCCAAACCATTTTTCTTTCAGGACTAATACTATTATCTTTGCTACTTTTTCTAGAAGAATAAACCTCCATTATAGCTTGGAAAAAAAAGAGAGAATATACTGCTTAATAGTTTTGTTGCACATTTTCAAATTCCTATGTTTGTTTGGTGATTTAGTTCTTCATTGATCTATGCATCTTTCTAAAACCTAAGCAAAGGTAAAAGAAATAAGTTGATAAAAATATATTTACGATGAAACATTTGCAAAACGTTCCCATCACTTTGAAGTAGAGTGCATGTTGAGTCAAGTTTCCATGTTACAAAAGTAGTCTAAATTTTACAATGTTTTGAATATTGATTTTTTATTTCTTATTTTTCTAGAAAAAAACGTTACTGTGGATTTATAAGAAAATTCCCACAAATTAATAATTTACAGTATGTTAACTATCTTATTCTATTCAAGTATATCCCATTATACTAGCAATCATTTGTCTTAACATATAAAATTATAATAAATGCTTTATATTGCATTAACTAACTGTCTTTATGATTTGTGCATTTGCTAGACAATTAACATAGGCATTTATCAGAACGTGCATAAACTGTTTGGCTCTCTGTACATCAATGTTAAGAGATGAAAGTGGCAAGTATAATGATCTCATCCCTGCCCCGTTAAGAAAAGATTGATCATATTCCATTCTTTTTTTTCTGCATGGGGTCAAATTTTATGTGCTACTTCTGTTGACATGTAATCTTGTAATATTTTTCGGATGCATTTTATATTTGTTTGTCCATTTCATTTGAATTTCTCTTCGCCAGAGGGAGAGATCTATGACTGATTCATATGCATGTTATGCACAATTGGCTTCTCATAATTCTTCATCAAGATCATCAAATTGTTCCGAACATCAGTCGTCAAATGCAAGGAGACGCTTTCACAGTTCAGAAATTAATTTTGACAGTAAGATGTTATTATTTTATATATTTATTAAGGGGGCAAAGGTGGCAATTATAATCGTGTCTTCCCTGTCCCTTAAAGAAAAAAATGATCTTACGCCATTCTTTTTCCTGCTCGGGGTCAAATTTTGTATGCTACCTTTGATAACATGCAAACTTTTTATATCCTTTAAAAGTAATTTATATTTATTGGTTCATTTTATTTGAATTTGTCTTCAACAGAGGGAGAGAAATATGTCTGATTTACATGCATATTACACACAGTTGGCTTCTCATAATTCTTCATCACGGTTATCAAATCGTCCTCAACATCAAATGTCAAATGCAAGGAGAAGTTTTCACCGTCCAGATAGAGACAGTATGATGTAGCTTTTATTTATATTTTTCATTCACATTTTATATATTAATTTGATTTTGTTCCTAAATCAGAAATTGCTTGCTGAATTAAAAAATTTCACAAGTATGGATTCAGAAAAGGTATATTTTTCTTCATCCACACCACTCCTGTTATTTCAACTTCTATGCAATGTTGCTGTATAATTTTGCACACTTATAACGGTCAAGCAGTATGGTTTCTTTCAAGAACCCTAGTATTAAATTCCATACAAGAAATATGTACATCTTACTGAACATGGATATATGCTATATGAAACCTTGAATATATAACTCACACATGTTACTTTAATTTCACATTACTTGGATGAAGACGAAGGTTTGAACAGCTCGTGCAATTATGAGCTTGAATGATTAATTTTTGTCAAATTAGTCGAAGCCGTAGTTTACTATGTAGTTGCTGTAAAATGGTCAACTTCCCACTGATATTGAATCAGTTATGTTTATATCAATAAAAGTCGTATGACCTAGACACTGATCAGTTTGAACAATCACACGCTATGAGATGCTAATTGCTGTGTTTATTCGTTCTGCTATTTTTTTTGTAGCACACAAACGACGGTTTCTAGTGTAGACCGGTCAATATTTTTAACTACATTTTGAGAAAAAAGGGATAATAACAGTCAGTAAGAATAATTTCAGATTTTTAGTTAAATGCTGGAAATACTGCTATTCAAACCTAGCCATGTAATGTTTCAAATACTTTCAAGAAGTGCGGTTAGTTCAGGTATTTCAAATACTGCGTGTTACAAACAGTGCATGTGTGCACTGCCTGAACAGGCAGTGTGCTTGCACTGCCTTTGAAGGCAGTGAAAATGTATTTTGCACTGCTTTTTAAAGGCAGTGCGTGCACTGCCATTCCAAGGCAGTGCTGCAATTTGCACCGCCTTTAGAGGCAGTGCGCTTTTGAAGGTAGTACATTACATTGCATGTTGTAATAGAGAATATTGAAATGGTGATAACTTTAATATTTGCTTGGCATAATTGGGAATTAAACAATACAACAATTTAAGTTTTCTCCTTGTATCAATTGACCTAGCTGTTTCATGATGGCAGGGTTGGCAACTTATGATGCTATGCAGTATATTCAGTCTCCACTCTCTATGTTGGCCAGGTGAATTTTTGTTCCTGTTTTTTTTTAGATTTTGGAAAAGCTTTGAAAGGATTTACATTTAGACAAATAGGCGTACATGTTTTTGTTGATTGGTATGTATACTAATATTCTTGTTCAATGCAAGTTGCCTCTTTGACATCCTTTCGGCTTAATTATATGAATACTGCTGTTATAAATAGCTCTTGATTATAATTCGGTTACCATCTGAGTATACATTGCAGGATCTTATGCTTGAAAGCACTCAACTAGATTGCACTCATATGCTAATTCATATTGCATCATACGTCTGTACTATTGGACTCAACTGGATTCTTAAGCACTCAACTAGATTGCACTCAACTGGATTCTTAAGCTATTCCATATAGGCCTACTTCATATGTCTGTACTCATGGACAAGAGGTCGGGAAGATTGTTGCTTAGCACGGGGAATTTATCTCTTTTAATTAGTATGTATCTATATTTATATTGACGTATGTTATGGATTTAGTTATGTATTGTAATAAAATTATGAATTCAAAAATGGTGTAAAATTGAATTGTTTTAGCTTTTATTAAATGTGAATGGTTCATGTTGTTTCAAGTAATGTTAACGATTGTAGTTATTATTAGTGAAATATCGGTTTTAATTATAATTTTGTGAAATTTATGGTTAATGGCAGTTGTTGGAAGATGAATTGCAATTGTTGGTAGCAGTTGTAAAAAGATTTATTGCAACTGTCAATAACAGTTGTAAATGAATCTATTACATCTGCCAAAAGCAGTTGCAAAAGTGATTATTGCAACTGCTATTAGCAGTTGCAAAAGAGACCTATTACAACTGTCAATGCAACAGTTACGATAGACTTTCCCACAATTGTCAAAAGCAGTTGTAAAAAGCTTTTTTACAACTGCTCTTGCAATTGTCGGCAACAGTTGTAAAAATCTTCAACTCTATTACAACTTCGGATATTAAGACTGGCAGCCGTCTGTTGTAATAGACCTATTACAACTGTTTTTGGCAGTTGCGAAAAGGTATTTTTGTTGTAGTGGTTTGCTCCAGTCGCCCGACTTGAAGCAATACGAATCTTATTGGCTTTCGCGTGTTTTCATAATTTTAAACTTTATCAAATGGATGTTAAAAGTGCTTTTTTAAATGGTTATATAAAAGAAAATGTTTTCGTTGAACAACCACCACTTTTCAATCATGAAAAATATCCAGATCATGTTTATAAACTCAAAAGGGCATTATACGGTTTAAAACAAGCACCACGTGCTTGGTATGATCGTCTTAAAAGCTATTTATTAGAATCTGGTTTTGAAATTGGTAAGGTAGATCAAACACTTTTTATTAAGAAAACTAAGAAAGATATTTTAATAATTCAAATATATGTTGACGATATTATTTTTGGCTCGACAAATGAAAAACTATGTCAGGAATTTTCAACGATAATGACAAATGAATTTGAAATGTCTCATATGGGAGAATTGTCATATTTTCTAGGATTACAAATTAAACAAATTGAAAATGGAATTTTTATTAATCAAGAAAAATATTGTTATAATTTAATTAAACGATTCAGTCTGGAAAACACTACTGCCAAACCAAATCCTATGAGTACAACGATTCATCTCGATAGAGATGAAGATGGCAAAAGTGTTGATCAAAAACTATACCGAAGTATGATTGGTTCTTTATTATATTTAACAGCGAGTCGACCCGATATAATGATGAGTGTTTGTTTATGTGCTCGATTTCAAGCAAATTCCAAAGAATCGCATATGCGAGCAGTTAAACGTATTATTCGTTATCTAACTAAAACAAAAGATTTCGGGCTATTTTATCCGAAAGAATGTCCTTTCGAATTAGTCTCCTATAGCGATGCTGATTTTGGAGGAAGTCGGACGGATCAAAAAAGTACTAGCGGAACATGTCATTTCATTGGACGTTCTTTAGTCTCTTGGTTTAGTAAGAAACAAAACTGCGTTTCCTTATCGACATGTGAAGCAGAATATATATCTACTGCTTTGGCATGTGCACAAGTCATATACATGCAACAAACACTACAGGATTTTAATTGTCATCTTGAAAAATCTATAATTTACTGTGATAATACTAGTGCAATAAATCTTTCTAAAAATCCGGTTAATCACTCACGAACAAAACACATTGATATACGTCATCACTTTCTTCGTGATTGTTTGGAAAAAGGATTAATAAATTTAGAATTTATTAATACTGAAAATCAAATTGCTGACATTTTTACTAAACCACTAAATGAAAATAATTTTGTAAAACTTAGACGTGACTTAGGAATAATGTCTTTTAAAGATTTATAAATAAAAATATGAAAGAAATTTTTTTTTGAAAAAAAAAATTATTTTATTTCTGACCAAAGCGGAGCTCGAAATCATAACCTTTGACTTGCTTGTTATATGTTGTATTATAGCTACTTGAGCTATGGGTGTTTCTTGTTTCAGTTTTATTTACAGTTTGTACCATTAACTTTGATTTCAGAACAAACTATTTTTAGCTCTAAAGCTTATATATCATACAATTACGAACAGTTTTATTGTAAAAATTCTATGATTATAATTAATAATATTTCCTATCCACAAATTTTTAGGCAAACTAATACTTATAAATACTTTACTTATTCTTTAAAATATATATACAAAGAAAGTTTTAAAATCAAAATTTTAAAATGTCTTCAAACAACGACTACTACAATTCCGAAAACTCTCATCTATCATACACTTCTCCAGACGATGTTGTTTCCGATCAAATTCCTGAAAATGGCCCCTATCCTACTTTTCCCATGCCTAAACGTATCCTTAACTTCCCTTCTCCGGATAAAGATCCTCGACACGGATGGAAACCATGGGAAGACTCCCATACAGGCTATACACCAGATAAGAAATATGGGAAGAATACAATGGTAGTATCTCCATCAACCAAACAAAAAATTGATGAAATACATCACTACCAACAACAGCAAATGAATATGCAAAGGGAACTCTACTACGAACAAAAAGTCACAGCAAGACGTTTAAGTTTTTTTGAAAAGATTGCCATGAAAATTTGTTCATCTAAGAAAGATGATGTTGCTGAACCTTCTTACAGATCTCCATCACCTTCAGACCCTGTTCAAACTCCAATAGCTCCAAGATGGTCACCAATAGAAAATGTTCCGTCCCCAAACTCATGGGAACATAGATTTTGATGAACCATGGCTATAAATATATATATATATATATATATGTTGTTGAATTTCAATAAGATGTATAAATATAAATGATGTAATAATATAATTTATAATTTTTGGTTGAAAAACAGCAAAAATATGCTTTTTTACCTGGCTCGGTCGACCGGAAAGCCTGAGTCGGTCAGCCGAAGCTATCCCGAGAATTTCAAAAACATATTTCTACTAGGTCAGTCGACCGAATACCCTGAGTTGGTCAGCCGAACCTTTCCCGAGAGTTTCAGCAAATTCCATATTGCCAGTTCGGTCAGCCGACCCAGTTCCTTCGTTCGACCGAACGTATATTTTTCTGTCCTCTACTTCAGATTTATACCCCATCCTTTCACCTTTTTACCTTACCTCTTCACTTTTTACTTCCCCAAATTCAGATTTTAACCTAGCTCCCATTAAAAATCTCTCAAATTTTGAATCTTTTCTTCCAATAACTAATGGCTCCCAAGAAGAAATCAAAGACAACCGGTGGCTCATCTTCATCTACTCCAGTGGATACTTAAATTGCTTCATGGCTAGTTAATGATATAGCTCTTCAACGATGGATACAACTTCAAGATGCCAAAATCTTTGAAGAGTCATTTGTAAGTTATCCTGACTTTGCTTCCTACGGTATTGAAAATGCCGCTATTGAGAGTGGTCTTGATACATTCCTTGACCATAGGAAAAATAGCTTGAAAATCAATCATATTATGGTTAAGTTGTTTCTAGCAAACCTCAACCTTGTCAATCCGTCGAGAAACACTGACAATTGTATTTGGACATCGGTTTGTGGTACTTCGATTTTCCTTTCCATTAATCGAATTAACCATATTTTGGATGCTAGACCGGGTGGTATCTCATTACACGATGTAGATTGTAATATATCAAGTCGTGACCGGATAAGTCATCTATTTTTCGAAGATGATGCAACGGATTTTAGACAAACATCATCACTTAGACCAAAAGCTCGACTCCTTCATCGATTCATGATGAAATCTTTAGTTCCTAGAGGTGGTTCATATCATCTCGAATATCCCGAAAACTTTAAAGCATTGTATGCTATTTGTAGGAGAATACGAGTTAATTGGTCACAACTCCTTATGGATGAGTTTTTCTCTTTCAACCAAGGAAAGATGCTCCATATTTATTATGGAGAATACATAATGAGGTTGATCGATAGCTTTGTCATCAATACTCTGGAATCCAAAACCTCCAAAGTCTGTATTATTGATTCACGGACCATAAAGCTAATGAAATTACCTGATGCTCCACCTAGATTTATAAGATTTGAGCAATGGAGTGATACTCCGAGAGAACAACTACGTCGTAGCTATTCTACACCTCAACCATCTACACATGCTATGGAACGTATAACCCGTCAAACCTCAATTCAACGACCAACTCCCGGAACTAGTACGGAAGCGGCCATTGATATTTTGGCTCGAAATCAACTAGCTTTGGATGCTAGACTACGAAAAATTGATGGGCGTTTCAAGTAAATCAAAGGCTTCTTCGTAAATTTATGGGATGCCTTATCATGTACTTCCGAAGCCGGTGCTTCTTTTGTTGATCCCGGAAAAAGACCAGCGCCAAATTTTTCTTGGTCTACTTTAGATAACACAAGTTCCAACACATCGGCAACTCACGCACCTCCCACTCAAAGATGGGGTAAGGAACCGGCTCCTCTGGATGAAAATATACGCCCAGAATTTTGGGATTCCAATGATGATGAGGAATAATTGTAGTGTTTTACAATTTAATTTCAAAGAATTTCTTTATGAGAACAATATATTTTTAAAAAAAATGTTGTTGTGTACTAAGCAAACATCCTTAATTATTCCTATTTTGGTTTGAATATGTAATATTTAAATTTCAATGATTCGCATTACTTTAACATACTACATCTAATAAGTATTCCTTTTTGTCGATGACAAAGGGGGAGAAATGTATGAAAGTTAACGAATTTTTGCAGAAAAGTAGCCATATATTCAGGGGGAGAATTATAATATATATGTGAATATTACTTCGTCATATAAGTATTGTCATCAATCAAAAAGGGGGAGAATGTTGATTATGAGTTTTGATTCATGACACAAGCTTCAGAGATCATACGACGAGAATACGAAAGCGACAAAAAGAGAATAAACCATATATCGCACACTACAAAGGAGACAAGACTACAATCCAGTTTTTAGTATGATTATTTTATTTTATTGAGTCTTAGAATATTGTTAAAATCATTCATCAAGTAGTCACACATTCACACAAAATTGATTTATACAAAATAAATATCACTGTGCAAATAACAGCAGGTCGGCCGACCGACCAGAAAATTCGGCCGACCGACTCTGTGTCCAGTAAACAGATATGCACCGTTTTTATTCATATTTATAAACTCAGCTGACCGACCCAGGTTTCTCGGTCAACCGACCAGAACATAACGGCTAGTTTTCTGAAGAGGTGCAATTGTTCATGAAGAGGAATGTCCTTTATTTCAAGAGATTCAGACACAACTTTTGATTGAAACTCTTCATGAAAGATTGCAACTATTCTATAACTATATAAACTTGTTAAATTCACTTCTACAATCACCGATTCTTGTTTTATAATTCTGAATTCTATTCTCTATTTATTTCTGCAAATAAAAGCATTCATTCTTATTCAATATCACTAGAATCCTTGAATTAATTCATATATTTCGATTCTACGTGATTATCTTCCTTCTAAATCTTCACACACATATATACTCTTGAGGATTTGATTATAGGAAAGTTGTACTATCAAAAGACAATCAGTGTTATTCAGAACACATTCGTCAACAAACTATTTGTATTAAGGTGAAGTCCTCTTCGGCTGTTGAGGAGGAAAAATTCCTGTTCGGCTGCTCAGGTGTCGTATACCTATTCCTCTGGGTTAAGTGAGGGGTTTAGTTTAAATCCAGAGGGTATTCTGGGACTGGACGTAGAATGGGAAGTTCGAACCAGTATAAAAATTCCTGGTGTGCTTACTTTAATTTTTATTTTTACTGCTATTATCAGTTTCCGCACTTATATACCATATTACACGATCCTTAGTACTACACGTACACTTTCAGTAACCATCAACTACATAACCTCTGAGCTCGTACGTCTCAGAGAAGGGTGTTAAGCTAAGAGAATAAATTCTCCGCCACCAAGTAGAAATGTATTTGATAGAAACCAGCTTTACATCTCAAAGTGTAATGTCAGACATACATCCATACAAGTCTGTTCCGAGTTCGAACATAACCGAAGGCACTTCAAAAGAAGCCCTTACAATTTGGGTATTCATAATCTCGATCGGACTCCCCATCAAATACGGAGATCGCTATACCGGCGCGACTCAGTGCAGAGACATTCGATGGGTTATCCTTTCGTTCTCGAAAATACCCGATCTTCACCACCGGTCTTCAAATGATATCCATTTCATCGTATCATTATTCAGAATGGGTTTTATGACACAAAGGTCCTCTCCCAGCTAAACTGAATAATGAGCGCATATTTTAAAACCATATGGATATATAGGATCTTAGCTAAATCACAACTTTTAACCCAAAACCTTTCTTTTTGAATGGTTTACACAAATTTCCACTTTCAAATCTTTTTAACAAAAGATTCACCTTTGAAGATCCTCTTCAATTTTCTATAAAACAAGGTTCACCAAATCTTTCACAAAGATTTGTTCATAGCTTTCAAAACAATTCCATTTCAAATCTTTTATACAAAAGATACACCTTTAAAATCCCCTTTAATTTGAAAACAAAATTCACCAATCTTTAACAAAGATTTATCCATAGCTTTCAAAACTATTTTCATTTCAAACTTGAAATCCTTGCACCTTAAATTGGAAATCCTTTCTTTATATTAAAGCTATTATTATTTGAAAAAAAGAGTTTTCATTTCAGGAAAAACCCGATTACATTTGCTCAAGTTAAAGCCTTTCAAGTATAACTTGGGTTAAATTCAATTTCTCAAAATAATACATTTAAAGATATTTAAAAATGGTTTAAAATATATATATACACATACATTATATAACTTGTATAACCTTTTTAAACCATAGTTTCCAAACATATATTCATAGAACTCAATTTCAAATATTTTATTCAAATTCAAATTAAAATATTAAATTTCAAAACTTTAACAGGTACCCAAAATAGTTTTATCTTTAAAAATACTTTTCAAAAGCTTTTCAAATTTAACCCAATTCCATTTCCAAAACCATTTGGATTCAAAATTAAACTTTTAAAACCATCTCAAAATATCTGTGACTTGACCAATTTCCTCGTGCAATCCATATTTGTGTGCGTATAGTGTGGTCCAAGGGTTTTACACAATAATAGTGCAATATCAACAACCATCACAGAATTCAAGCATAGGAATATTGATAAGCGGTATAATCCTATAGCGCTTATCTTTCATTCACGGATAAATAATATAAATTTATCACAGATAAATAAATTACATTCATCACAGATAAATAAATTACATTCATCACAGATAAATAAATTATATTCATCACAGCTCAAATCAAAACAGAGCATCACACATCAGGGATATCAAACAATTCAACATTCAGTACAATCCAAACGTCCATAAGTAAGATCAATTTAATCATCTGATTTATTTAAATCAGATTAATTACTTATGAATAATTTACTAATCCTGGTTAATTAATATTAATTAATTATAAACCATTTGAATTTATTGTTCTTTAATCAAGGGTTTTACACAATAATAGTGCAATATCAACAACCATCACAGAATTCAAGCATAGGAATATTGATAAGCGGTATAATCCTATAGCGCTTATCTTTCATTCACAGATTCACGGATAAATAATATAAATTTATCACAGATAAATAAATTACATTCATCACAGATAAATAAATTGTATTCATCACAGCTCAAATCAAAACAGAGCATCACACATCAGGGATATCAAACAATTCAACATTCAGTACAATCCAAACGTCCATAAGTAAGATCAATTTAATCATCTGATTTATTTAAATCAGATTAATTACTTATGAATAATTTACTAATCCTGGTTAATTAATATTAATTAATTATAAACCATTTGAATTTATTGTTCTTTAATCATAAATTAATTAACCTTAATCATTAAATAATTAACCCCTAATTATTTAATTATCCTTTAAATTAATCTTCCTTAATTAATTAATTAACCCTTAACTAATTACCATTTAATTAATTAATTAATTAATTAATTAATTACAATAAGTAATTATCCCTAATCACTTATATTTATAAATCACAAATTAATTACATTGAGTAATTATTTTTTAAATCACTTGATTAATTAACTTTAATCATTAATTAATTATCCTTAATTATTTTCACTAAGTAATTATCTTTAAGTAATTAATTAACTTTAATTACTTACATTAATTAATCTTAATTAATCAATTTATCCTTTAATTAATTGCTTTAATGAATTATCCTTTAATTATTAAGTAATTAACCTTTAATTATTCTTTAATTACTTAAATACTTAATTATATAAAAAAAATCATAAAAAACATTAATTTATAAACTTCATAATAAATCATCATTAACATATAAATTAATTTAAACTTTTAAGTTAACAATTAAAACATTTGATTAACTTCTTAATTTCATTATTAAGTTTATTTAAAATAAACTATTTTAAAATATTTTAAACATAACAATTTGAAAAATGATTTATTTTCAAAACCTTTCACAAATCATAAAATTTTAAACAAAATATTAGTTATTTAAAATGAATGAGTTAAGGAAATTGTTTTAATTAAAACTTGATTACTTTTAAAATTTAAAACTTGTTATTTACAAATTTTCCTCAAACTCGAGACTTGCCCGAGTCTCACCCGAGACAATTTCACCACTTCCCCGAGACTTCCCAAAGTTCACCCTCCTCCTTTATGTTTTACTTAGTTTTATTTTCCAAAATTTTAAAACTTGTTAACATATTAAGTTCACACGAACACACCCCGTGCTTTTACTCGAGCCAATAATAGATTTTTTGAGGCAATCCCCATGTCACACACCTTCTACCCAAATCCTATCCACTAACACAACCATGGACATGTGTACGTGCACCATCCATCGCCAATGCTCCGGCCATCGACGAGACCTTCAACACATCATCGATCTTCCCCTCAATCGATACGACCACCCAGAGTTATCGATTACACCTGGAATCGAATTCGAACAAATCAATACAAGTTGGAACTCAAAACTGATCGTCTGAAAACGCCTCCAGTAGCCACCTCCGATCATCAGGAGGTCTGAAACTAAGACCATAACTTTTCCACGAAACAACGCTTCGATTCCCCTGCTCTGGTCCAGACTGATGCATCGACAACGCTGCAGCAACCCGAATTCCGACATCGACTATAACCTGGGCTTAAACCCTACTAAGGCACCGTCTTGCCACCACGGTGGTCGGGAATTCCACCCACCATTTTTTCCCAAACCCTTGACCTCCGAGTTTCCCGATCACCAGAAATCACTCAAAGCATGTTTTTCGTCCAACCCCAAAATTCTTATTCGATACAGCTCTAAAAAATTTTATTTTTCTCTTAAAAATCATCATTTTCAAAGACGATGCAGATTTTATAACCAAATCGAAAAAACTTGATATTCAAATTTTGCGATGTGATTGAGTTTTCACTGTTATATATAATTTTGAAATAAATATCCAACTTAAATACTTAAAATTATTTTTAAATAAAAGGTTATAGTCTTACAATCATTTCTCATTTAGATATCAAGGCCTAAAAGAGATTGGAGGAATAGATTTGAATTTTTGAATGAATTCCTAAAACCCTGTAACTAAATAGAAACATAGTTTCTTATGTACATGCATATACATAAATTTTCACAAACATGCAGGCACATTTACTCAATCATACAACAAATTTCACACCACAGCTTCATAGATTATCACATACTACTCAGATATAACAAGTTTAAGGGTTTATAAGGGTAGTTTGCTCACCGATTTATTGAAACAAAGGATAAAGCAAAGCCTATAAATGTTTTTGATGTTGATCAGAGAAGCTGTTATCTGTTTTCAATTTGAAAACTGGAACTGTTGATTTTGATCTGAAGCTTTGATTATGTTGAGATGATCTGAATCCAAACTGAGTTGAACCCATAAATTGCTTCATCTTGTTTTCAGGTTTTAGGATTTTGAACAGAGAAGCATTTGCATGCCTCAGGTTTTAAATTTTGATTTATACTTGAAACTGGAAATTAAAATAGAGGATAATCTTGGGTTTGATTTTCTTTGATCTGGTTTGTTTCTTGGTTACCAGGTTTTTGTCTTGAAATGTTATCAAAGAAATTAAGTATGAAAGAACCTTTTTATTTAATTTTATTAATCTCTAATTCAATCAATTGCCACTTGTTTATTTTGCATGCTAATTCATCTACACTTGTTCATTGTTTGCATTAAAATTTTACAAATGTCAAAGCCATGTCTTTTTATGTTAAAACCCTTTAGTTTAATTAATTTTTAAATTTAGTTTTAAACCCTTAGGATAATATATTTATAATTCATGAAATTTTTTACTTAACACTTGTTGAAACAATTAAAATTATGTTTAAACCCCTACTTGATTTAATTTATAAATTTTATCTTAAACCTTTATGTTATTATAATTTACATTTGTTCATTCACATGTTTAAAATATTTACACATGTCTTTTACATGTAATGAAATGCTTTTAAATTTTTATATTATATACAAATCACATTTATTCATGTTACATTTTTAAAAGATTAAATCTTTTTATCAAATCCTATTTTTTAGTTAAAACTATTATACCTTTAAATAAATATTTATGTATATACATTTTCTCTCATTCATATATATATATACATATATCATCTTAAGAAGATGATTTTTAAAACTAATTATTCATTAATAAATGAACATATATATAATAGATATTAGTTTTAAAAATATAGATTTTAACTTTCAAATCACAATGTATATATTCATAATATTAGAAAACAAATTCTTATTAACTTTAAAATATAATTTCTAAATCCAATTTATTTTCAAGATGTTTATTTTTAATTCCAAATCCAAAATTCTATTAAAAATACATTTTTTTTATTTTTTTGAATTCCAAACCAAAAATTTCTATTTATAATTTATTGAATTTCCAAATTAATTTCTTTATTTACAATCTTTTGATATATATTTATTTTGGAAATTTCTTATCAATTCACCAAAAGTTCATAATTTAATTCCTAAAATTAAATTAATTGTCAAATTTAACTTGGATAAAAACCAGGAATGTTACAAACACCAAATTTAAATACCATTTTTAAACACTTAAAACCATAAGCAACTTATTGCAGCATTTATAAATGTTGTTAATGCCCTTGTTAAAAAAACATTGAAAATCACAATCATTTTGATTGGTTTTAACCACATTAACAATTGTTTTAGACTATAAATTTTTATAGTAAGTACTAAAATTAGAGTACTTAAAAACCATAGAAATAAATCCCCTAGAATATATTCAATTTATTTATAAAAATTCCTAAAAACATATTATATTCATAAAGTGTATTCATAATCCCCTTTTTGTTCTAACTTTCACAACTTTGGTTCACCATTTCTACAAATTTCCAAATCATTTCTTTACTACCCAATACACCAAAAGATGTGCAGATAATAATCAAATCAAATTATCCTAAGTTAAGATCATAAATGTCCAATTTGTAAAAGTTGAAGTTAAGGGATATATGAGTGCACTTATAACGACTATTCTCACTTCAGACACTTTCAAACTTACTTCAATTTAACACACAAGTTAAACAACCATTTAAACATCAAGTCATGACCACGCCACATGTTTAAATGTGTAATATAAGTGATGTTATATAATATAAAGATGTCATTTTTTTGAAACGCAAGAGAGGCCTAAAGTTTATAACTTACTTAATTAATGTCGCTTTAATTTTATACTTTGTACACCATATATATATACATACATACATATATATATATATATACACACACACACACACAATATATATACTTATAAGATAGTGAGATAACTCACTTAGATCTAAAACAAACATAAGAACAAGTCCATAAGGACAAAGAACCACCTCCTACCATCATCAAAAGCTATTGAACAAGCACCATTGTCCCGGTGGTTAAGTGATTTGGCTTTGGTGCGAGAGGTCACAAGTTTAAATCTTGTGTAGCATGGTTCCTCTTTCTCTCACTTTCCCCCACTTTTAACTTGATAATCATGCTTCTCATGATGTTTTAGGTCACAACCAAAGTTAGAAGAGATTGTAGAAGATTATTTAAGACATGAAAAAGTTAGAGAAGAATTAGTGGATTAGTGTTTAAGCACTTCCACCATATTTATACTCATACTTCATTTAAAGCTTTGTGAATTTGTGATTTATTATCAAGGGTGTGCCTCTCTTTTTATAAGCTTCAAATGGTGTAGCATAAGCTTGTCCTTAGCCACCATTCATGGCAGGTTAGGCTTACCTCACATTACTTTTCCTTTATCAATTCTTAACACTTAAGTATTTTCGTTTAAGCTTATTTCTTAAATATCTTTGAAAATATTACCCTTGACATCATCCAAAAAGTCTATTTCCATAAATGGCAAAAAATATTATTTCATTTTATAATTTCCCAAGCAAATAAGTGCATGTAAAAAAGAACTGAATAACTTTTGACGGTTCAAAATCTGTCGATAAAACGAATTTCAGTCACATTATTGATATTTTTTCAAAATATTTATTTTTATAAACATTTTTCTACAAAAAAATTACCATCATTAATTATGATTTAGAGGTGGGTTAAAAATCTTATTAAATCTTTTTAATAAGATAAATACAAGATTCAAATATTTAATAATTTAGATATTTAAATACGATGTGTCCGAAATTCCGGGTCGTTACAACTACAATTGACCATGATACTAACCACATAAAATTAAGGAGACGAATTCTCTATTGAATAGTGTTTTGCTTCTAAGGCTTCAACTCATACCCCACTATAGTCGTTCAATGGATGTCATGCCATGATTTAATGAAATCAAAGTTGAGTGTCCACATTGAAGTTCAACGGTATTCTCAAGTTGAGAGAACCATGCAATATCGTTACTTCAAAATTCTCTATATGACCATATTTATATTAACCAATAAAAAACTCCTAATTGAGTGATTCTATAGTTTTTTAATAACTATCAATATGCAACCCCATGGTTTCCTCATCAGCCATGAGTAATATACTGCCTAAAATTTGTAGAGTGTTACATTCTCTAGTCTTAATGGATATATCGATGTCCTATCTCGAAACATCTTGACTAGAAATGTTTAAAATGATATGTTATTTTTTATTGTCATAAATTTCTCACGGTTACAACACATTGTAGTTACTATCACATAACAATTCATTTAAGAATTTACCATTTAATAGATTTAAATTAAATAATTTAACATATCAGAATATGACAAGTATATAATAGAAAAACATACACCTTTGGTTTCAAACGAGATTCTATTACGAAGTTAATCATTTATAGTAAATTATAGAATTTCCCCTTGGGCATACCCCTAACTCTTTCATCCGTAGAATATAAATTAGCATAAGTCATGCATACAAAAAGGCTAGGATGCGTTTCCCTCTTACTTTGTTTATAATTAACTTAACTGGCCTATTAATGCAGCTTCTGTTAGAATTGCATTATTTCAATAATAAATTTTCATTACCATTACATTATAATTTAACATCAACGTTACTTTTATTTTTCTTTAAATAATAATAAACTATGAAGCCTTTGATATACAATATTTCACAAAAACTCTTCCATCTCTTTCTTATTAACATACATTTTTGAAAACCGTCTCATACCTATATCTAATTTAAACTACATTTCATCATTATATTAACCGATTTTCAAAATCTCTTAAAGGACTATGATTCAATAAATGAACCATATATTCTATCGTGATAAGGTCAAAGGAATCCAATGTATCCTCGAGAATTAGATTTCACAAAATCAAGCATAGAAGGGGAAATAATTTCTCAAAGGAAGAAATTTGTTTGCTTCATATTTTTATGATCACCTTCCAAAGAAAAGAACTTGTTTACTCCGAATCAGATAAGTATTCTACACCAATTTTCTTTTGTCTTGTGAAATTGCTAAGTTAATTTATATAGGTTTTTACTTAACTTTATATTTTTATAACAGTAAGAAGAGAGGAATGCACTGTTTATTTTCATAAATACTAAATTACTTGTCATATATCCTACTTTTTGCTTGAGCGGCAATTAAACTCCTCATCCCATGTATGTGTAGTTCATATGTTTCATAGGAGTAGAATTATAAATCTCCTTCGACTCACCCATGATTTCACCTAAGATCTCATTTAGGTAATTGGTTGAGACAAAACTTCAAACATAATTTTTAGCTTGTTAGTTACATCTCCTCGAGATATCAGATACTCAGCCAGACATATGGACCAAGATGTTAGTTGAAGATCTTGTTTGAAATTCAAGATTCAAAACATTGCATACAAGTGGATAGATTTAACGAGCATAATATAGTCAATAACACAGAAAGTTTTTAGGATATCTTAATATATTACAATGAATTTTCTATATGTATATTGCATTCTTGGGCAAGGTTCATACAATTCTAAGATTGAATTCTAAAGTTTAGAAAATTATTATTCTAATTTACAAAAATTAAAGGTAACTTATGATGCCCTACCATTTTGAATGATTCAAGTTAACAATAAACCACATATATCCAACCTAAACCGTTCAAGAGACTAATTGTCAATGGGGCTAATATAAGAAGAGGATAGAACAATCACAAAACATCATAGCGAAATAATAAAATATAATAATTACATCAACGGTTTATGAAACTGTTTTCAATATACATTTGAGTTAATTTTACAATACAATCAGAGTTATACATTTAACAGATACAAAAAAATAATATAGCAGAATAATACTAGTAAATACGGTCTACAAAACTCCATTTTCATCTTCAAGAAATAAACAACATCAAAACACTAAAACATTTTAGGCTGGCCCGAGCATAAAGGAAAAAATATATACTCCAGTTTGAACTAAAAATTCTTATGAAATTAAACTCAAAATCAAGCAATAAAAGTACCTTAACTCCAGAGATGTTATGAAATTTTCCATCTTCTAAGTTTCCATTAAACTATCTACATATTGTAAGATACGGTTTATACGTAATCTTTAGTAGCAAGTTAAAGTATTAAAATAGTGTTACGGCTTTACATTAATCCCCTTTAACACATTTTAAAGATTTGTTCTATAGTTTGGCTTATACCACGACTGGTACATTGGTAGCAAGAGAGGTGCCATGATAGAACAACACTAAAATAAAATGGTTGTGGACTTATATGGAATAAATAAATAAAAAGGCACGTGAGGCAATGCCCTAGGTAGGATACTACCAGTTTACCTTTGTTGCTGATTGTAAGCCCTAAACGGCCGAGCGCGTCCATCATCCCACAAATCCGAGCAACCTTAATCAAAACTCAAACAATAGATAGTAATATGATAAGATGATATCCGCAAAAGGTAGCTAACCTACTTGGCCAGGCATAGGCTTCTATTTTAGTCATTTCAAATTAACAAAAGTGTTGGGGTCATTCATCATTTTTCTCTTACTTCATTCTAGCAAATATTCGCCAATTCAACCTCTACATTTTGAAAACATCCTCCACATATACGGTTATTAAAGTGGTTCTGGTAAATGACAGAGAGTATGCCATTATCTAGCTTCCGTCTCTTTAATAACCAATCGTTCATTTTATAAAATTTTATTATTTTATCCATTTTAATTTTTATAGCAAAACAAAATGGAATTCTCAAAAAGTTTTCAACATGAAAAGTTCGTTCATTTTACATTAGGAAACTGCAGTAAAAAATTTAAATTTCTTAAAAAATATTTATTATTTATAAACATTTAAATATATCATTTTTATCTTTTAATAATTTATTTGGAGCATTAAAAATCAAGATAAAATTCATTTTCCAATATAAAATTCCTTAAAACATTTTTGAGTAATTTACTACAAAATTTCAAAAAAGAATTTCAAAGTCTTTTAAGAATTTCTGTTAATTTCATAATTCCCACAAAGGCTATTTTGAAATATTAAATTAGAAAAATAATTAAGTGGTCGAATTAATACTAGGATGTTTTGAAAATTATTTTTTTATATTATAATGAAGCCATAGAAAAATTCCCAAGTCCAAATAACAGATTAAAATTTTTTCACATCTTTTATTAAATATAACTTCAAATTTATACAAAAAAATCTATGCGTAAACTTTTGCAAATAAATTATAACTGGTTCAAAACTTTGATTCTTAAATCATATAAAAAGTTTAGACTTAAACAAATTCATTTGTATAAAATTTTCAAATATTGACAAAACAATGTTTCTATTTTTTTATCTATCATAAGGCCAAAATAGGCAATTTTACATATTCAATTTTTTTTAATATATGAATGTCCCTATCAACAGTTTAATCTAAATAATTATACTTTAATTCCTTTACAGTTTTATAGCTTCAAATTTACAATTTCACCTTTACAGTTTCAAATTTACAGTTCAAATTTTCAATCTCAATTTTACAGTTTCAAATATATATATATATATATATATATATATATATATATTATTTTTAAATTTTTAGTCTCAATTCTTTTTATATTTCAGTGTTAATGTCAGAAGTTAAAATCATAATTATCAACATCATAATCATAATTTAATGTTTAACAATAACATTGTGACATAACATGTAGGGATGTCATAGCATGAAATTAAAAAGAAAATCCAAGCAATAATCCAAATAAAATCACACACAACCATTTAACCTCAACATCAATACCAATAGATATATTCATATCAACTTCAATTTCTTTTTTTCTTATGCAGATCCAGTTTCCAAATTATACATATCAATAAATCAATAATCCAAACAACAATAGAATTTCAATATTAATATCAATAATTTTACTTTCATAAAAAAATTTAGCTGACTTTACTTCCATAAAAATTTTCAGTTGATTTTACTTATAAAGAAGTTTGTATAGATCCATATTTGAAGAAGAAGAAGAAGGTTAGAATGGAGGCTAGATTTTTTCGCAGAGAGGGATGGGGATTAGGTTCTTATTTATAGTTAAATTTTACGGTTAGGATATTATATGGGAAATTCTATTCTAACCCTTAAAAAGGCTGAACTCCCCCCCTCCCCTCTTTCCCCTCCCCCACTCAATGTTGAAAAAATAAAAAACCCATTTTTTACTAAGTACCCCATTTTATTTTATTTTTCAAAAACACCCTTCCACGCGGTTGCTTTATATGGTGCCTTTAAGGCACCACGCAGTTGACTTGCGTGGCACCCTAAAGGCACCGCGTAGTTGCTCGACGTGGTATACAAAATATCTCAAAAGGATATAAATATTGACAAAAATATTCAGAGGGTTATTTTTATCCTTGTTTCTTTGTAAAATCAGGGAAGCAACTTAGCATTTTTTGGGGTTTGAATAGCACCAACCCCAACCTTTTATATGCTTATTCACCTATTACTTATCCTTACATATATGTGAAATATCTTTTCCTTGAAGAAAGTAACGTTCATATCCTCCCAATTAATGACATTAATTATTATATGATTAATTACCATTTATCATAGTCTGAATCAAACCATGTAACTTATTGATACTCTGAACATTTATTATTATTACCTACATATTGTAGAGAATCATGCATTAACATACCCATACATGTATATATACAAATGTATATAAATTTAAAAACCTTAGTTATAGAAATAACTCGATTATTCTTTACTAATAAAGAAATATCATAACTTACCTTTTTATTATTAATTGATCTACACTTGTAATTAATTGGTATTTATTCTTTCAAATTCAAAATCAAAATTTTCTATTTATTTACAAAGAAAGAGATAACACACCTTTCCTTAAGAAATGCATTCCTTTTATTGTTGTATTGTTACATTATCTTCAAAATATACATAACATATTCTTTCCTTAATTATAAAAATTAAAACTATTATCATGGTAACTAATGTTTCCAAAAGTTTAAAGTTTGTGTATGTTAGAATCTCTAACCATTAATTTTAGAGAAATAAAACAATTGTATTCCTTTTAGAGTAATTCAAACATATTTATAAAATTATTGTATACAAACAAGAGTTATAAAAACTTACAAAAAAATGTTTTCATAGTCATGTAATCAAACCTTATGCTTAAACATCAAAATAGGTATTAGAAAAACCCAAAATATACGCTATGGTAAACAATCGATATCTTCTACATTTAATGTCTGTTTCTAACAACTTATATATGAATACATATATCATTAATAACTGTTCAAATATTCACATTTCAAAAATAATACTTTTCACTAAAATATTAACCGGTTTTGAATTAAAAATTTAAAAAAAATAGATTTCCCAAATAACAAAATAAATTCTTTTAAAAACGTATTAAAATTATCTAAACACATTTCTAATAAATAAATCTAGACTTTCTCTTTTAATAAAATCATTCATTCTATTCTTTGTTAAAATTAATGTTTATATTATTCTAATCCATTTTACTAATTTCATTCAGACCAATATCATTAAATTCTAGTATATGTTACCTTTTTTATCTTATACAATATGTGCCATTAATAAGAATTCAAATTATGATTATAAACTTATGTTCTAATATATATTAACATCAACAAAATCAAAATATTAATTTTTAAACAATTTTATTCAAAAAATTTATTCAATTTAATATTTTTAAATGGTAAAAATATGAGTCGTTACATAACTTAAAATTATTATTATTATTTCAAAATTATTGTTCGTTAAATGATTGATGCCATGTAAAAATAGACTAGAGCAATAAAATTTAATTCTAATCTCACCAAATTCAGAAAAATAAAAAAATCAATAGACGAGAATATAGAAAGTCAATATATATTACAAAATCAACCTATTAAATAATGTAGTTAAAATTAGAACAAAATTTGTCCACACCAAGGCCATGCAGCCCAAATTCAATTAATATTCATTTAAGAAAATCACGCTTAAGGTGTGCTTTTCTTCTTTCAATTTTATGCACTTTTTGGGCTTTTCTTGCACTTCAAGCATGTTGAGCGATTTGTTAAGGGTCGTGTCTTTTTGTCCATCTCAGTGTACACCTTGATAATGTTGGAATTGTTGGATCAGAACAATGAATAGAAAGTGATAGGAATTGTTGTATTGTGGACGAGACCAATGCCTTAAAATTAAAATTCGACACGACTATGAGTGTAATATAAAATTGTCATTCATTCCCCATGGGGAACACAATGACCTTTTAAACTTGTGCACTCAAGTTTAATGGATTCGGAGATTTGAAGAAGTCATTGCACATGATTTTAAGTGTATATGGAAGATGATAATATTTTACAGAAAATTTTAGAGACAAAGAGATGGAGAAAATAATTTTCACATGTTTAACATATCTTTTCTAAAATTAAACATATATAAAAAATAAAATATCTACTTAACCTTAACAATAAAATATATGATTATAGTTTCACAAAGTAGACTAATGATAACATTGTTATTCTTAAAACATAATAATCTTTAGAACTAAAAACTATATATTTATGTTCTTTTCGCAATATAATTGTAAATTCAACTCTATAAACCATAATCGTGAAGTATGATTAGCTAGTTTCAAGTTAGATTTATCATGATTTGTCATTCAAATTCACCTTTCATTCAAACAATAAATAAATCATTAAATGCTTACAATTTTATACACAAACAAATCAATAATCAGTTTTGTGGTTTAATCATTCAAGTACCACGTTTTTAATGCTCATAAAATTAATAATAATTTTTTTGAAGCAAAATAGTATTTTAATCATATTTAAATTCAATGAAACCGCAAATTAATTTGTTTAAACTGCCACAAGCCAATTAGTTATTTACTCACATTCATGTGTGTAGGTAATACAAAAGTTATATGATAATTTCGTTTGACAATTATATTCAACTCCTAAATGAATCAAAAACACTTCGTATTGATTCATCGATATATTTTCCGTTTGATTATGCGAAGAATAACAATTAAGCTCAATAAATAAGAAAGAAGATTGTTATATTGATAATGTTATATCTGTAAATATTAATGATCCATAAATGGCGCTTGACTCCTAGAACTGAAAGGAAAAAATTAAAAGAGTCTCGGTTACCATAATGAAAGAAATTCAATAAATAATTCAATTCATCTTTTCTCAAAATCCTTATTTTTCTTCTCCAGACATACTAATCGTGACAGTAGTCCAATCGTTTCTCCAAATCCAAATAACCTAATCCTTATAAAAGATGGACCAAAGTTTGCTTTAAATTGTTATAATTGATGGGTAAGAACAATGGAAAGTAAACGATAGGAATTGCCATTCCATGGACAAGCACATTGTTTTGATAGAAAATTCGATGCATCTACAGTGTAATCGACAATTGTCGTTCGCTCCAGAAGGTTGAACATAATGACTCTTCAAACTAATGCACTAATGGTATAAGGTTTTGGAGATTTGAATAACTGATTGCATAGAAGTTTTAAGTATACATGGAAGATGATATTATTTCATAGGAATGCTTTTTGAGAAAAAAGGAAGAAATTAAGTTTTTTTGTATTTTCTTTTGTTTCTCAAAAAAAGGAGAGAGAATTGAGTGAGAGAAAGTGCAAAGGGTGGATAAAAAAATGAACGTAGGTTATTTATACGTTTCTCTAACAGATCAATTGATGTCAACAATTAAATCATTAAAGAAAAAGAAACGGTCGTCTATGAATATAGAATACAAAAGATTAGGCATGTTAAAGGATTTGAGTTTTATTGTAGTTATCTAACGGATAACAGTGCATTAAGGTCGTATGTAGTAGCCTTATTATTGTTCAATAAACCCTTTGGTTTCTTAGGATAGATAATTTCAAACCATGGATAAGCTCTTTCAGAGGTCAATGGAAGAAAAATGTTAATCTAGAAAGATTTTTTTAAGGACGCTGAATATGAACAAGGATTGTAAGTTAATGGCACTCAACAATTCTTGAATTCAGTTTAAAAACATACCACTAATCTCATGGCAAGATATTTAGAATAACATGTCAAGCATTTTTTTGATACATTTTTGACTTGGCTTATTTTGAGGTGGAAACTTACAAGAAGCTCTTGTAATTCATCACTCTCGAGTGCACTTTTCGAAGTAGTTGTGTAGCCAACAAAATAATGCCATGCAAAGACTATAAAGCATATGCATATCATATACGTATGTATCCATATATTTCTTTCTGAAATATCCATAAATGATCTATTATGTTGTGTTTAGTACAAAATGTGTAAGTATGTTGTGTGTGATTATTTCCATTATTTATTTCTATTCTATTTATACCATTATATATAAAAGAGAATATGTGACTGTTGGATACTTATTTCTCATTCAGTTTGAAGACGTATACTCATACCTCCTTGATTTGAGTAAACAACTTGCAGGTAGCCCTCCAAATATTTTGTAAACACGATCCATCTAACCATTTAATTTGGTGATTCTTTGTTTACGTTTTCTATTCATTTTTAGTTCGTATTAAAATTGTTCTCCTTAATTCAAGTAATTACTAAGTATTTATTTTATTTTTTCCACTATACTTCTTCTGGGTTTACATTTATATATTTTCTAAATTTATATCATCCTCTATTTGCCTACCCTAAAAATCATTCATTTTATACCACCTGTTAAATCAAAGTTGTTTCAAAATTCAAAATTTTATTTTCACAATCTTCAATGTTTCAAAATTGCGAAATGAAGTGGATATGTTGAGAACATCTCATGGTAAGATTAAATGATCAAAATTTACTAATTTAAGGGTTTTGTTTAACTTTTTTTACTAAGGCTCTTTGTTAGTTTATCCCAAGGATCCCTATAAAATTAGATTTGAGAAGAGAAAGAAGTGAATAAATACTGTATACAAATAATTTTCTCTAAACCTATTGAACTCTCTAAAATCAAATACGAAACCATAATTTGAGTACCAGACCAAAATCCAAAAAACCTAATACAGTAATTCCATTAACGTAAATGAATAATGATGCCCCATTATAAATAAATTACTTAATGGTTAAGTCACCATGTAATATGCATATCCAAATGTGCACTATTGATTGCTCTCTCATGCGATGAAGGTTATTGTAGGAGAAAAGTGAACTTTATAGTCATAAACAAAGCATTAATTGTAGCATCAAATATATTGTTACTATAGATTATGGAATTGAATTCACTAAACTACCCAATTTAGTGGAGTTGTAAAACCTGGTGCAATTGTTGTTTTAGATGGGATTTCACATGAGTGTGTGTTTTCACAACTTATATAATAACATAGCTAGTACTGTTATATATGATCCTCTTGAATAGTAGACGATATTATAAAGGTAAAATAAAAAGAATCCAATAGAAATAGAGCTTTATCTACTCGAGATGGAATTATACAAAATATTTCCCCCATTATTAACTCCATTTAATTTGGATTTGTAATTTTTTTATTTATCTATATTTTTGTTAAGAAGTAAATTTGAAACACGTATATTCATCTGTATATATGCGTGCTTCTATGATGTATGCACATATATACATATATATATATATATATATATATATATATATATATTACATATATGTAGTGTGTGGGTATTTATATATAAATATACATGTATGTACACTACAGTTAATAAAGAAGAACATATTACAATCTAGGTCGAAAGGAAACAAATTACCCAACCATTATATTCTAACTGAAACAATATTAAATAGGATTTGAACATAATTATGAACTAGCAAATCAATAAAAAGCAACTTTAATGTTCGATAAGAATAACTTGAATGTTTTTTATAAAAAAGAGATCGTAATATCATGAATAACAAGAGATGCTCCAATGCTAAACTTTTATAATTAATCATTGGAGAAGACTAGCGGTGAAACAAATTTGAACCTTAGCTAGTATATTTCTCATTGCTATATATAGATTTTAAGATGATTACCTTAAACTTCCAGTACTTAATATAACATATAGAGATCATTGTAATGGTACCCGGTCGATGTAAGACGATAGTCAGGTGTAAAAAAACAAATATAAATTAGAACCTATCGTATATCTTACAAAGTAGAGGATAGTGATAAGTGACCTAAATGAACCAAAATAAATATCAAAGTGCGTAAGGTTCAAAGTAGTTATACAAAGAAAACACAATAAAGTTCATACATCTAAAATAAACTCAAATGAAATATGTCTCTAATAATACTCTAGCATTGAAAAAGGCTCTATAGTGCTACATAGTGGAATAATAGTAGGCTCAAATAAAATCATAAATAAATGCCAGCATCATGCTTGTGTTCTAAATAAATCCTTGTGCTCATCTTAGACCTGTTATGTAGTCTTCTCATTTGAGAGTACCCGAGATGATTGGAAGCATAGCATAAGCAAAGTATAAAACCTAAAGTTAGATAACAATCTAGTGTGAGTGATATATATATCTTAAAATTCTAAAAACTTTGATATATTAAAGGAACAACTGAGTATGAAGAATCATATCTACCTTTTTCTTGCGTCCAACAAGTTTGCACATAACATCGATTTATGATAAACTATCATTATGGGTATAGTATAATAAAAAGGACAATATAGAGTGTCTAGATTACTAGCATTGAAAGTAACTACATCCTCTGACATCCATATCAAACACGGAACTAGACTAATGAAGACATTTGTTGTGCCGCTTGCACTTCCTAATGGGACTTTCCCTGGTTGACTTTGCTTACTATGAGAACAATGAGACCAGCTTCATTCGCAAGGTGCACCTGAAATCGATGAATTTCGTTTTTCCAGATGGATTCTTTCTAGGTTCTTTTCTCTTATTGCATCAACCAGGACTCCTAAAAGACTCCCTTAATTTACTGAAAGCTCTTAAGGTTATTGATGTGATTCCAATAGGATAGGAGTTCTGGCAACTAAGAGAGGATAAAAAAACCATCATACCATCTTACATCACTCGTTGTGCCATTGGATAGATGACAACTCATACGGCCACGTCCTATGGCTATAGACTCCATCTAAATTATGGTTTCTCTTATGCTCGAATCAATGCCACTCCATAAGGCTACGATACAATCCTATGAGTCTAGGGTAGATCACCATCCTAAGATCTAGGGTTATGTCCTACAGCTTAAGTGAGCATCCTCACAACCCTTCATTATGAGCATACACTAAAACTTCTGAGTTGTCAACAATCGCTTTAGCACATGCCTAGTAGAACCAATCATACGTCCAACCCCACAAGTTCCAGTCCTCGAACATGCCTTCTTAGACCATCATCAAAACTCCCATCGTTGAGTTATCACCACTCGAAATTTCTCTGGACTACTGTTGAAAGTCGTGAAACTCTATGGTTTGTAGTTCCAAAATAATCTCCTTCTTAATATCACCGTTGAAGTAAAACTCCCGCCATTCTATGAATAGTCAACCTCGTTCTTCAATGTCATCGTATCGATGGATCGTGGCCATATCATCCAAACCAAGTATTAATCAACAAATGGTCACTTGTGCACACCTCCCCATGCAAACCCCAAGCTACCTACCAATCACTGATCAATCGGTACCAACCCATTCAATTTGGAACTTAGCCAAAAATTGGCTAAGTACTAAACCACTTCTTTACTCGATGCTCGCCTCAAAGTCATCTTAAGGTCTTAGACTCCATAGCCCGAAGTCATCCTTCCATCTACTCCAAGCTCGCATGAACAGTTGCTCTCCATGCTGATTACTCCTTGCACTAAGCCAGAAGTTTATTATCCCTTTGCCCGAAGTAACTATTATGCTATCATAAAGTCACCACCTCCAAATACAGCTTAGTATGAACCATCATCCAAGTATGGGTCGGTACCGATCCCTATGAATTGTTATCGATCCATATAACTTATGAACTATTTTAAATAATTTACATTTCTTACTCCCCATCTTTTCACCAGTCCATTTCACCCCCTCATCTTGCATGAAGTATTCAAATTTGCATTAATACCAATCCAACAACTCTAACTCTACTCTATCTATTTTATTCCACTAATCGAAGTCTCTAACGTTTATGCAATCATCTTTGGATAACCCATCTCTTTAATAACTCCATATACACAAGACTATGTTCTTATGGATTATTCTAACTTTAATTTCCTTCAAACGGCGTTTCAACTAAAAAATCATATGATACAGCTAAACAAAATACTACAATCACTCTATATCATCCATTCAGCACATTAATCAATGAAAATCCAAAACCAAGCATATAAACCATCAAGACAAGAAAATCTAGAAAAAGAAGATCGATATGAAGCATTGTAATTTCTAATAAAAAACTAGTTTAAGTTCAAATTCATTAGAAATCATAGGTGAGTCTAGATCTATCAAAAATAACATTTTTAATTTTAAAAACATTTTTTATTACTAAATAAACAAATATGGTAAAAATAAGCGATAAAAACCACTCATCTAAATGAAGAATAACCCAAAAATCACCAAATAACTTTAGATCTGATTCAAACAGCACTTGCATGGATCCCTATGTCTAATTCACAAAATCCTCCAGATCCCCTTTACTTATCCCACCTCAATCACTCAATAAAGCTAATTAACATGAAGAAATGATGGATATTAGGTCTATTTTGGATTGATGGAGGTATGGAGGTAATTAGGAATGAGAAAATATGACTAGTCGATGCTAATGGAGGCTGGTATTAAACCTAATCACAAGTCGGGTTAACATGCCACTCTATTCACCCGCTAATTTCCCACTAATCTACCTAAGGTCTATCCAAACTCAATCGATCATATCACCTAAACTGTAAGCCCAAACATCAATTATGGCAACTCTAAGGAAAGGGTAAATATAATATATTTAATTTGGAAGCGGTTTTAAACCTTTACTTTGCTCATATCAGATGTTATTGGCCTTATAAGATTTTCAAAGTAAAAACTATGGAAAGAATTCTAAATATGTAAGATGTCATTGCCTATCATTATCCAAACTAATAGCCTCATATGAACCAATATGCTATTTCTTAGAAACTATACCGAAGATCACTATTAGGTCCATCTATCAACAAATTGGAGGTAACACTCACTGTGCAACATTGAGGAATCATATCAACATTCAATTTATACCCAATGTTATGATATATTCATCTAATGGAACATGTGCATTATTACTTTAAATAACTTATATTATCAAATAGATAGATCATATTATCTTTATAAATAAATGAGCCCAATAACTAATGATTTCACTAGTGAGTTGAGGTTGGTTCCACACAATTGCTTTGTTGTTTCGTTTGAAATAAATGAAGTTAACGATGCTTTTGCAGAGAAATTCAAAGTTTATCTTTATAAAAGAAATATCTTTGTACTACTAGCTTTATAAGAAACGAGAGACACAAAACTAACAAAAGCAAAACTTTAAGAGTGATGGTATTTGCAAAATATGGGTTTTTAGTCTGAGCTAGTTTAGTAGAAGCTAGACGTTCTCATAGAGTTTCAATAGTTCATTAGAGTGGAACACTTCGGTTCTTCAAGGAAGTCGTAACAATAGCGTAGATGTCAAGAGGTGGAGTCTCGCTACACATGATTGAAAGTGAGAGGCTTAAAATGGTCGATGATGCAGCTAACTAGAGAAGGCATGGATAGAGTGCCGAGTCACATCAATTTTGGTTTGTGAGATAGTATATCAATGGTGATGGAGATTTGGGATTAGGAGTTGTTGTGGATGTTGGATTCAAGGGAGATGGCCATATGGAAAGCGGTTTTTTTTATTAATATCGAGTAATAAGCATGGTTGTTTATGCTCATTGGATTTGAATGGAGATGAAACCTGGATTCCACGAGAGGGCGAAAATAAAATATCAATTTGGGAAAGATGATAAAGAAATGGGTCGAGGTGAACTCGGAATCAGCTAAAGACTTGAAGCAAAGACGCCAATCATAGTCGTCCTCAATAGTTTCATTATAAGCCTCACAAAATAACACAATTCCACAAAGCAATGCTAGATGGCCCAAAAATTCAAGTCGGGAAATATGGGAAAATCTATTGAACGATGGAATTTAGATAAACATTGGAAATAAAATGGCGTAGATTTTAACCATATTTTTTCTATCATAGGTTTCGGGTCTTAAAGAATGATTGATTCCACAAACAACACTTTTCTCTTTTCCTATCCCACCAGCTTTATGTTTTTTTAAAACCCTGTCCTTTTATGTTATTCATTGTAGTACCTCAAAAGCATAAACTATCTTCCTAAGTCCTTAAAAACTTACCGAATATAGAATAGTTTGAAGTTTATGAATTTTCTAAATTTCATAATTTTTTGAACTACCAAATCAATTTTAGTTGAGTATTCCTATTTTAGATGCATATGCTAAAGTGCTTATTTTAAAAATGGAAATATGACATTTGAGTTTAACGGTTATAATCGTACTAAGCAATGAGAAATAAATAGCTACAACTTAAATATTTTATGATCCAACCTTCCTCAATGTCAAAATATAAAATTTTCATGGTTGGAGCTTCATTTGTTGTTCTTAATATTATGGACTATTTTATCTTGTTCCTAAGCTATCATTATCAAACATTGACATATCATTTCCATTGGTTTTGCATGTCATAATTATGCTTAAATTATCTTTAATTTTGTTTGAGTTAGAAATTTAGCGAGTGTGTAATCTTTCCCCTTTTTTCCTTAACTAATGCATTAGTTGTAATATGTATTTCTTTGTTAAGTGTAATCAATCTGATTGAAGAAAAGCTTTTCTTACTTTAAAGAGGATTTATTACCCCTTCCAAAAATACCTTACTCATTTTCTTCCACTTTCAATTTAAAAGTTTATATCTTCCTTTACTATCTTTCCATACAACAAAAAATTCATTCATTTTAAGACTTTCAATTGAAAATCTATTAGCCTCATTGTCAAATAAAAATTGAGGGAGAAATGAAAGAAATGTAAATGGAGACTAAGGTGGGTAATTTTCCATAACCTTGAATTATTAATAGTTCTTCAAATAATATTTTAGTATTTTTTATTTTTGGAGAGGTAGAAATAGAATCAATGATTTTCATATGCTAGGAAATATGTGAAAGAAAGGAGAAAATGGTCGTACTATTTGCACACACTGAACAATTACTAATTACTGACGCCGCATAAATAATAACAAATTAAATCAAAAAAATATTTGAAAAACCCACCTTACTCTAAAGAGAGTCTAGAATTAAACATGATCAGTTATGCATAACCAAGCAACATAGTAATAGAATGGAATCTAGCTCTCAAACATAATTATTTTTAATCCCATCAACCATTAGTGATAGCATAAAATGTGATGAACAACAAAAATAAAAACATTTTATCAATTTCAAATCAGGAGTTGGTGAGTAAAGATATTTAATTATATTTATAGCTAGTACAAATCCTTCTCATGCACACCAAATTTTCTAAATACAATATGAAACATTAGATGCTAAATTGTTTTATGTATATAGACTAAAAGATCATTAGAAAAATAGTAACACATTAAATATTGATCTAAATTGATGTTTTGACTAATATGTTATACGACTCAATGAGTTGAGCTTCAAAGCTTAAAATTTAGAAATAACTTTACTATATGGAAAATTAATTTTATATATAGAAAAATTATGGGGACTGCATCGTAGAGTAGAAACGCTATCTGGAAATTAGGTTTTTGTGACAAAGTGTGGAGCGTCATTATTTTCAAGGACATTGGTTTATAAAATTAAGTTTTCAGGACGTGGATCCAGGTTTGCTGCTAATCAAGTCCATTACATTTTAATTAGTTTGAAGGACAAATTATGTTTCTTCTTCGGACCAAATTGCCCTTTCTATGTTTCGCTCTATCTATCCTAAAACCTAAAGTTAAATCAACAAATCGTGAAATATATCAAGTTAAATATCGATCAATTCTCTAATTGTTGTGGTCTTCGCTTCCACCGCCACCTTCACGTTATCTAGTTGAACGCGATTATAAGCTTTTCAAGGATTTGGTGATGCGCCGTTTGACTGTCCTTGACAATGCTGCTTCTTCAATTAGTTCGGTTCAAATTGACCTTGATTTTGGTGGGTTTTTTTATTATATAATTTTTTTATTTTGCTACTGCAAGTGAATCAAAATTTTGAAGGTAATATCCTTTGTCTTTGTTTATGTAAGGCCGTGAGCTTATTTGAATCCAACTCCTGCACTTGATGTTCTTTTACTACTGATGGAGATGTGCTATCTGTTTTAATTTACCACAATAACAGAAACTGTTAAAATTATATTATATTAATTTTTAATCAAATGACAAATTTATCCTTTTATCAGTCTATAGATAAAAACATTTTAATCCAATTATTTATTGATACAAATGGTTCAAGGAACAAGATTTTTATATAGAGATAAAAACATTTTAGTAAATAAATATCTAATAAATCATATAACTATAAAAATAACGATTTTTAAAAGCTAAAATATTGTTTTAACAAAACTTGAATTTTAGGAAATTTTGTTGCAAAAGTGCACTAGAATAGTCTTCGCAATAACTTTCAATCTTTGTTCTTTTACTCATAGTTTGCAAATGAGTTTTACAGATTGCATATGGTATGCATTTTTTTGAAATCCGCCTTTTGTATATTTCATATTTTTATGACACAAAGGTTTTATACTCTTAAATTTTTTTCTTAGATAACTTGTAATTTTGGAATAATGCAAAGTAAAGCATTTTCCATTATCATACTCTTCATATTTATATGCACAGCTACTTCATGTTACACTTCTTCATATATACTTCATTAGATATAACATAGCTAAGTATTTTTATCATGTAGAACTTGTGCTGCATTATGAATGGTAATAGGGAGGGATCCTATCCTAAAAGTTTTATTCTAACTTAACTAAATGTCAATTACCTTTTGTTCAAAGCTTAATATACTTGGCTTAATTTACTTGGCTTTTGTTCTAACCGTAGTTTACTTATCTTTTTTGTTATCTGGGTTTTTCACCAACGGGATCCAATAGAAGGCAGAATAAGTCGATGAAGTCAGAATGGCTCGGAACTCAACCAAAAGGGCTAAAGCAACAAGTTAAAGGGAACCAAGTCTTATTACTAAAGCATCGATTGAGTTTGACTAAATCCAGGGACCAGCGTCCGTTGAGTCCAATTAGTAGCTAAATACAACTAGCTAGTAAATTGTCATCAATACAGAGCAACGTACAACGAGACTACACGAACGACCTCGATGCAAAGCAACAAAAGCATGCCAGAAATCAAAGTCCAGAAAAAAAAACCTAAGTGCATGGATCGCTAGCGATCCATGCACTATGGAACGCCAGTGATCCATACTTTACCACTGAGTCGCCAAGGCATATGTGGGGCGAAAGAAGAAAAAATATGCTAAGTGCATGGATCGCAAGTGATCCATACACCATGGATCGCCAGCGATCCATACTTGCTCATGGTCTCTTGGCGAGCTAACTAGGAAAAGAAGGAGAAGGAAGAGCTAAGCAATTCGCTCACAGGCGAGCAAAATCTATGGATCGCAAGCGATCTATAGATCATGCATGGATCATTAACGATCCATGCTTTTGGCTCGATTCGTGTGCTAATCTATGTGACATCTTCCTATGATCATCTTTGAGTAGTTATTGAACATGCCTTGCCCAAAAGCTTCCCGATCTCTATAAATATCATCCTACCTACAATATAAATTAGATATTCTCCAGATCGGTTGCTGAAGCTCTGCTAGAAACTTTCTTTGCTCTTTGCCTTCCTGACAACGATCTCCAAAGGGGTTCACTATGATTCTCCAGTGAATTCTAACCTGGGAGATCCAATCTAGCTAAGGACAATCAAGAACCTTGTAATCAAACATTTCTTGTAACTGCGACCAATCAATAATAAATCTATAAAGTGGACGTAGGCTTCATTAATAGTCGAACCACTATAAAATCTCTTGTCTTCTTTCTTTTTCTGTCTTATTCTAGATTTACTGTTTATATGGTTGCTCTGTGAGAACAGGGATGGTGCTTTAAAACTAAAATCAGGGTGTTGATCCATTTTTTAGGTTAATATTTTGGTGCTTTCATTGAGAACCCCAACTTAGGATTCAAACCTAGCTATTTACTTTGGATCCCATATGTCTAGATGTTAGACCTTCAATCTTTGCCTAAAGAATCTACCACTTGGAATCCATGGCTCCGGGAAGAAGAAGAACTACCCATGGAAGATCCATATGGGTAATGAAAGCGGGAGAAGATGTTAATCCTCAACATACTAAAATAAATGGTGCTAACTTAGGAAATTAGGCGCCAACATCCTCTAGTCAACATGAAGTTGTTATTAGGGATGAGTTGAATAAGATGGTTGACGAAATCAACCAAAGATGGAAAATAGCCAGAAGGCTTCAATGGAGAAGCTTAACGCTCTTCTAACCCTACAGCCAAATCCTACTTCAAGAACTATGCCTGAATCCACGGTTGCTGTGGGACAAGAAAATTCTTCTATTTCTGGTCTAAATAAAAGAAATGGAAAACAGTCGCAAAAAAGGGTAACAATGGGGACCATGGGACATAATGTGGAAGGAAACACTAATACTCCACCCACTACAAGGCAACCAAATCTGAACTTAAATCATAGGGCCATGACCTCGCAAAAGGATATAGTTATGGATCTCTCCGATTCAGAAGACGGAGAGCAAGACAACCAGTTGGAAGAGAATGTCAATGCATTTGATGATGCTAGGAACATCCAAACTACCCCCAATCAGGCCAACTCCAAGCCAACGGTGTCCCACGGGAGTGGTTCTCCCGAAGATAGGAGAGCATAGGCTTCAACCCATGTGCCAAAACCGTTTGCAAAGCCAAACAATTGGTGCATTGACGGACTACCATCCCTAAGATTACCGAACATCAGAGGCATACATGAAGACATTGTCAAATGGTTGATGGACGAAAGTAAAAATTGAAGAGATGATGAATGGGGATCTGCTCTATGTCGTGCTTCCTTTAACGATGAAATCTTAAATGAGAAATATCCAAATAAATTTGCAATGCCATCTATTCCATCCTACAACGGGATGAAGGACCCAAAACCTCATTTATACAAGTATAGTTGGTATATGGATGGAGCAAACATTTCAGAGGCTACTCGGTGCAGATGTTTCCCCATCTTTCTAGAAGGAGTTGCATCTATGTGATTCATCAGGCATCCACCAAGATCCATCTCTATTTTTGACTAATTAGCAACGAGATCCCTTGATCAATTCAGGCTTCATTAACAACCAAACCACTATAAATCTCTTGTCTTCTTTCTTTTTCTATCTTATTCTACATTTACTGTTCATATGGTTGCTTTGTAAGAATAGGGCTAGTGCTTTCATACTGAAACCAATGTTTTGATCCATTTTTTGGGTTAAAATTTTAGTGCTTTCACTGAGAACCGCTGCCCACCAAAAAAGGGTCGCATGATACTTCAACTCCAAAGTTCACAACCATACCTTCGAAGTGGGAGATCTTGCACTCAAGCGAGTCTACCCTGTCCCCCGAGCCTTCGGACCGAACTGGGATGGACCATACGTCATCAACCAAAAGCCAAGGGACGGAACTTTCAAGCTAACAATTGTCGACGGAATCCAAATTCCCAAGTGGAATAGCAAATAACTCCGCTATTACTTCGTTTGAAAGCTACTTTATGTCCTCTCTATTTTTCAGCAAATAAACCATCTCGGGATGCCGGGGGCATTGTAAATAGGCAAAATCCTGCCCTGCATTCCTTAGTAAAATTTGATTCGCTCTTGGTACCAGAAAACTGTGTTCATAATAACTACCCGTCGGGTCGACGGAAGCAAATCGACTCAAACCATTGGATCGTCGGAACCCAATCTTTGCCTTCTAAAAAATGGTGTTACTCCAGCAACATCGGGAGGGATAAAACAAGCACTCCTCACGTTGCCCAAAGATAGGCAACACCGAGGAGTATGAAAAGCCATGTATTCCATAAGCCGTGGGTTAACTCTTAAAAAATTATACTCCTCACTTTGCCCAAAGATATGCACCACCGAGGAGTGCGAAAAGCCGCGCACTACCTAAGTCGCACAAAACCTTTACAACACAAACTCATCATATTGCCCGAAGAAAGGCAACACCGAGGAGTACGAAAAGCCGCGCATTCCATAAGCCGCACATTAACTCTTAAAAAATTATATTCCTTATGTTGTTCGAAGGTAAGCAACGCCGAGGAGTGCGAAAAGCCACGAACCCCATAAGCCATGCACCACCTTTACAATATGAACTCTTCACATTTTTCGAAGATAGGAAACACCGAGGAGTACGAAAAGCCATGCATTTCATAAGCCACGCACGAATTCTTAAAAATTTCACTCCTTAAGTTGCCCGAAGATAGGCGACACTGAGCAGTACAAAAAGCCGCGCACTCCATAAGTCGCACACCGAATCTTATTACTCAAACTCCACACGTCGCCTGAAGATAGGCAATGTTGAGGGGTGTTAAAACCATCCCGGACCAACGAGTCGTATCGGTCCCAGAATCCACACATTAACTCTCGAAGCCATGAAGCCACGCTCCTCAAACAAGACTCCTCACGTTGTCCGAAGATAGGCAACGCCGAGAAGCATCACCGTGAAATCATGCCCTTAAAGCATAAACTCCTCACATTTCTCGAAGATAAAAAAACATCAAGGAGCACCAAAAAAATTCCAAATCGACGAGATATATCGATCCTAAAACTAGCGCATCCCGTAAGCCACGCACAATTTCAAGGCCCGAAATTTTCCTAGCATCGCTAGGAAACTTATCCATACAAGAATAACCAAAATCAAGCCACTCCCACTGTAAAAAACAATGGGGATGACTCCAACTAAACCGGAGTATGATAGATTATTACATTAAATGTTGACAACGTGTGCCTACCCACAGTCAACTCATATAGTGTGCACATCTCAAACCTACATATGTTGCATACTCATCAAAATATCACAAAAACTTGGACTACATGCTCAAGTCATAAAACTTTTGAAAAAAGAGAAATCGAGTTGTGATTTAGTCAAATTTCAAATGTCAACGTGTAGACTATTTAATCCCTAAGTTACCGGTCATTTGTTAATTGTTTGAAGTAAACAGCCCTATAAACTCAGGGGCATACACCGGCACTTGAACAAAAACACTTGAAAACGATAAGTTCACAAGTTCACTTAATAAAAACACTAGGAAACGATAAGTTCACGTGTTATATTACTCCAAAACGAAGAGTTGTTACTGAAAATAAGGATTTCGGCAGTAATCATAAGAACTAAATAAGTGTAAACAAAACAAGCACAAGTGCACAGATCACTTATGAACAGACAAATAAGAGTACAATCAAAATATCAATGTATTTCTTATAATTTCCTTTTATATTGGATCAAAACGTGGGGGCCATACCCACTCAACACCAGCCAACAAAAAGAGAATATAGACTCCACAATAAAAACGCTAAGTGCAGACTCTGCACTTGAACAAAACGACTTAAAATGAACCAAATCAGATCAGTCTCCACACAAGCTTCTTGGTGCTTCTTTCCACCACTCTCTTTTCTACCCTTTGTTTGAAGTTTCTGCCTCGTCTCAGGAGTGGTGTCATTGCCAGTAATATCAGCAAACTCCTCAATGGCAACATCCTCCTCTTGCACTGTAGCCTTCTTAGAAGACTCTCCCTTCGTTATGCGCTTCCATGATTTGCGAGAGATCCTCGAGCCTTTGATCGCTTCAACCTTATCCTTCTTGATAGGGACCAATTCATGTTGAGTCTTACGAGGCTGCTTCATTTAAACTTCCTAATCCTTAACATTTGTTGTTGTTGCATTGCCTTCCAAAGTCCTAGAAGGGTCATCCAAGCCATGAAGTGGAACTACCTTTTCGAACTCTGGCCCCGGCTGTGTGTCAGACACAGGCATGGAAGTAGGAACAGTAATAGAAACGAGCATGGAGGCTGTGGAAATAGCAACAGGTCCAGGTGCTGAGGAAGCTGGCACATCAATAAGAAAGGTAGACGAACCTATAAGATCAAAAATGAAAGCATTAAATTCTTCCTGCTCTTGCACCGTAAGCTGAAAGCTCCCAAACTCGGAAGAAACAGAAGGATTACCATCATCAAAAGAGTGGTTAATAATGTCAATTCATATTCACTGCCTTCACCCTCTTTGGACGATTCTATGAGTTAAGAGGAAGCCCCATGCCCAGAACTTGTCGGTAGATTGCGGGATGTCTCGCCAGTGCCAGAAATGAAAGGCTTTGAAAGTTTTTCGATAGCCATAGTCATGGGAGCATCGACAGTGTCTTTCTCCCTCTCAATCTGCAATATCTCCTGACCCTCCAGAAATGCCTTCTTTGATTCTTCATTAAGGTAGACATTTTATAACTCTCGCATGGTGTAAACATCACCTCTGTCGTGGAAGCGGGCCAAGATTTCCTCCCATACCCACAGTGAGAGTTGTTTGCGCCAAAATTGGTCACAAACCCCGAATGTTGTGAAAGCACCAGTGTATGAATATAAATCAACAATAGTCACACACAAATCTCAAATCTAAGCAAACAGAGTATCGCAATTCAGAAATAACGAACAGTGACACACAATTTATAGTGGTTCGGCTATCTCCAGCCTACGTCCACTTCAAGGTTTTTATAATTTTATTGCTCGATGCTTGAAAATTACAATTTCTTATTGTATAGTACAGTAGATTTTATGATTATAATCTGAATCTAAGGCAGCAGTGGTGATCTGGAGTAAATCTGGCAGAGTCTGGGCGCTCTTTAGCTCTCGAAATTGTCCGACCCCTTTTCTGAATGACCAGGGGCTCTATTTATAGGTGTAGGAGGTTGATATTTCGCCTAAATTGAGGGGAGACCAGTTCTGGTACGTTAGGGGGCCCACATGGACGAAATCTGGAGATCCGGGCCCACTTTGGGATCGATTCGACCCTTGGTTCGAATCGATCAATAAATTGTCCAATCAGGCTGAAATTTGGTGTGTACATTCTTCAACATGCGCTCAAGCTTCTGTGAAAATTTCATAGAATTTGGACTTGTAGATCTCGAGTTATGATCGATTCAAGTTGGTGTTCTTCGTCCCATGGATTCATTCGAATCGATATGGTTCGAATCCATAGGCTCGAATCGATGCCTCTGCATGAGAAGATGGTGACGTGGTGCTCATGCTTCGTATCGATCCGCTTCTCACTCCGAATTGACTGGGTCGACTCCATGTTCTTCGCCGCTTTGACTGGGTGGATTCGTGGTAGTGGACTCGAAGACATCCTTCTTCGAATCGAATGAGTGAAGGTCTGTTCGAATCGATCTAGGTACGCTCGTTCGAAGTTATTCCTGCTGGATGGATTCGAAGATGAGCTACACCTCCTGGATTCGAAGCAAGGCTACGCCTCCTGGATTCGAAGCAAGGCATATTCCGATGGGTTCGAAGCAAGGCCTGTCGTGATCGATTCGAGGCAGAGGCTGGCTCGATGGAGTCGAAGCTATAGTCCTTTTCATGGATTCGGAGGATCTCTCCTTGATGGATTCGAAGGCAAGAGTACCTCGATGAATTCGAACTGTGTCCTCGTGGATGGATTCGAACCCACATGTGGTATATCGATTCGAACCTATGCTATATCATCCATCTCCTTTTGGCGATATCTTGAGCATACGAACTCGGATTGGCTTGAAACTTGGAACATTGTTTCATCTGGCCTTGCTTGACATGTCTTATCAATTGCAGCCCGATCTGGACTCGGACAAAATTCATCGATATCCATGGTGAACCTGCGATGCATAATCGATGTTCATGACTAATAATCATTGATTTTCAGTTAATCTTTGGGTATCTCGACTTTGCCAAAAGTTGGGATAACATTTTGCCCCCCAAAACATGCCTTTTGGTAAAAGGCGTGTTTTGATCAGTCTCAAGTTAAATGCAGTGAGTTCATGTTTTACTCATAGCTTATAGCATTTTCAATCAAGTCCATGGCTGTTCGAAGCCGAATTGTTATCAATTTTTTCCAATGGAAGTTAAGAATGAAATCCTACGGTCTCTCCGTACTATTGATGGTCACTCCGGACCCTTGTCAAACCCATTCTAGATTTAGCGATTGGATAGAAAGATCCTATTGCACTCCGGCGTTGCTTTCTATCCCTTGCACTCTGGCCCCAGCTAGGGCGTATAGCGATGTCTTGGTCATTATGGACCGATCGTAGCCTTTCTGGGCTCTTACTGGATCCCATCCTGTCGCTCTCCGGCGAAGCGGCTACACCCCCTACACTCCGGTTCAGTGTTTTTGAACATTAAGTGATGTCATGACCTAAATCTTTAGGCCGATCATAGCCTCTCCGGGCTCTTGCTGGATCCCATCCTGTCACTCTTCGGTGAAGAGGAAATAACGTTAAGTGAGTCAATTCTGTCGCTCTCTGGCGAAGCGACTCACTTCTTGCACTTCGGTTCAGTGTATCTAAACATTAAGCGATGTCATGGCCCAAATCGTGGGCCGATCATAGCCTCTCTGGGCTCTTATCGAATCCCGATCCAATCACTCTCCGGTGAATGGGAAACGATGCTTAAGTGAGTCGATCCTGTCGCTCTCCGGTGAAGCAACTCACTTCTTGCACTCCGGACCCCGCCTCTCCGGGTAAGGTCATAAAGCGATCATGTTTATATTGATATTTAATGTTCATCCTTTAACTCTCCGGTTAAAAGGTTTATTTTAATAAGTGTTTCTTTATTAAATTCAAATCCTGGATGTTCAATCTCAAACACCAGGAAAAACAAGACAATGCCTCTCCGGGCGGAGCGGTCTATTTCCATCTTAGAGCATGCCTAGGGATCTCTCTGGTTCCCGTACATGAGTAAGTGGGATAGCCGTTTTATTTTGGAAATCAAATCTAAGAAAACTAATCGACCAGAATCCAAATCTTGAACTTGGCCCTTGCCATCACGATTAGTTGATGACGAGTCGTGATCCCGATCCAGGATCATTCCTATTAGGTGGAGGTTGTTCAGGTCTTACTATCGTTGCTCGTTCTCTGATATATTGTGGCAATCTACCACTCCTGGCATGCTCTTCCACCTCATCCCTTAGGTGGCGGCATTCGTCGGTTGTGTGCCCATCTAACTCATGGAATAGGCAATATTTTCCGGTTCTACGTTCCCGCTCTGTGGGATCTCTCCTCGGTGGTTTTCGATAGGGGAGTTGCCCCCGAGTTTCGGTGTAAATTCGTTCCAGTCCTGCCACCAAGTCTGTGTATTGCCTGAATCTGGGCTCTCGGAATTTCTTTCGTTTATCAGGACCATCATGTGCATCATCCTGCTTTCTCTTTCCTTTGTCCGCCCTGGACTGTTCCCTGGCGTTTCCTTCGCCTTGTGCAACATTTATTTCCTGCCTCTCGGCTCGTGATTCCTCTAATCGAATGAATTTCTCAGCTTCATGAAAAAACTCTCCAAGATCTTGCGGTGGATCTTTAGTCAAAGAGTCTTTGAATTCGGTGCCTTCTCCAACTCCTGCCACTGCCGCCATCAAAATCATCGATGGGTCCGGGCGATCTACAGAAGCCACCGTTGCATTAAATCGTAACAGAAAATCTTTTATGGACTCTCCGGTCCTTTGCTTTATTGATGCCAAAGTCATCACACTCTTGGGTCGCGTTATGTGAACCCTAAACTGCTTCATGAAACAATCCACAAGCTCGCCCCATGTCCTGATTGATCCTGTCTCTAGCTGTCTAAACCAAAGCGCAGCCAAATCTGATAAGAATAAGGGGAAACATCGTGCCATTACTTCCTCGGATACTCCCAGCACTTCCATGTGTCTGATATATCTGGTGATATGCATGGTCGGGTCTGACTTTCCGTCATAAGGATCCAGCATCGGTAGTTTGAACTTTGGAGGGTTCCTTGCATTTCGGATATTTGGAGCGAACAAACTTCGACTAACCTCTTCCAATCCTCCGCCTGACAATCCCCCTCTCATGAGTCGTCTTACTAGGCCAATCATTCTTTCATCTCCATCTAGGGGTTGCCCCCTTGTCATGTCTCTGTCTTGCCCTCCGAGTCTTGTAGGGAATTCTGGTACGTACTCTTCGGGTGGCTCGTTAGCATTTGTGTTGGCCCTAGCCGGTTGAGCTCCTTCCAAAGGTCCTTCTGCGTCGGATCTTGCGGGCCTGCCCCCAAGCCCTTGTTGATTGCCTTCTGGTTCTGTATTCTGTCCTTCGTTGGATTCCATAGCCCTAGCTCCCTGTTCCACATTCACAGCCGCTGTAGCTGGTCCAGGGTTCTGTGTCCCTGTAGCTCTCATTTGCTTGAAGAAATTCTGCAGCATCTCTTGTTGGCTTTTCATCATCCTTTCCTGCATTAGGTTATTCATAGCCTCCATCTCATCTCTAGTAATGTAGATCAAAGCTTGTCCTTCTCCAGCGCCAGAGGATGCCTCCTGACTTCCTGCCTGTTGGCTCCTCTCAGTTCTTTGTCTAGTTTGTCGAGTCATTGTAGAGTCAAATCTGAATCCTTAAAATTCCAAATCTAAACTTTGAATCTGGTGTAGCGGGTGCTAGTTGTTCTCAGTGAAAGCACCAAAGTGTTTGCGCCAAAATTGGTCACAAACCCCGAATGTTGTGAAAGCACCAGTGTATGAATATAAATCAACAATATTCACACACAAATCTCAAATCTAAGCAAACAGAGTATCGCAATTCAGAAATAACGAACAGTGACACACAATTTATAGTGGTTCGGCTATCTCCGGCCTACGTCCACTTCAAGGTTTTTATAATTTTATTGCTCGATGCTTGAAGATTACAATTTCTTATTGTATAGTACAGTAGATTTTATGATTATAATCTGAATCTAAGGCAGCAGTGGTGATCTGGAGTAAATCTGGTAGAGTCTGGGCGCTCTTTAGCTCTCGAAATTGTCCGACCCCTTTTTTGAATGACCAGGGGCTCTATTTATAGGTGTAGGAGGCTGATATTTCGCCTAAATTGAGGGGAGAGTAGTTCTGGTACGTCAGGGGGCTCACATGGCCGAAATCTGGAGATCCGGGCCCACTTTGGGATCGATTCGACCCTTGGTTCGAATCGATCAAGAAATTGTCCAATCAGGCTGAAATTTGGTGTGTACATTCTTCAACATGCGCTCAAGCTTCTGTGAAAATTTCATAGCATTTGGACTTGTAGATCTCGAGTTATGATCGATTCAAGTTGGTGTTCTTCGTCCCATGGATTCATTCGAATCGATATGGTTCGAATCCATAGGCTCGAATCGATGCCTCTGCATGAGAAGATGGTGATGTGGTGCGCATGCTTCGTATCGATCCGCTTCTCACTCTGGATTGACTGGGTCGACTCCATGTTCTTCGCCGCTTTGACTGGGTGGATTCGTGGTAGTGGACTCGAAGACATCCTTCTTCGAATCGAATGAGTGAAGGTCTGTTCGAATCGATCTAGGTACGCTCGTTCGAAGTTATTCCTGCTGGATAGATTCGAAGATGAGCTACACCTCCTGGATTCGAAGCAAGGCTACGCCTCCTGGATTCGAAGCAAGGCATATTCCGATGGGTTCGAAGCAAGGCCTGTCGTGATCGATTCGAGGCAGAGGCTGGCTCGATGGAGTCGAAGCTATAGTCCTTTTCATGGATTCGGAGGATCTCTCCTTGATGGATTCGAAGGCAAGAGTACCTCGATGGATTCGAACTGTGTCCTCGTGGATGGATTCGAACCCACATGTGGTATATCGATTCGAACCTATGCTATATCATCCATCTCCTTTTGGCAATATTTTGAGCATACGAACTCGGATTGACTCGAAACTTGGAACGTTGTTTCATCTGGCCTTGCTTGACATGTCTTATCAATTGCAGCCCGATCCGGACTCGGACAAAATTCATCGATATCCATGGTGAACCTGCGATGCACAATCGATGTTCATGACTAATAATCATTGATTTTCAGTTAATCTTTGGGTATCTCGGCTTTGCCAAAAGTTGGGATAACAAGAGTGCGTAAAAATTTTGAGCCCAAGTAGCTAAGGCTCCCCTGATGAAGTAGAGAGTTGACGTAAAAATTCAAGATGGTCTCGTCCATCTTTTCCATCTTCCTCTTGAAAGCGCTTTGAAGCTCCAGATAATCCGCCATAATGGATGCCTTTTCGACTGCAATGTGAGACTTGTCAGGGCTAAGCTGTGCAACTTGGTCTTGCAGTCAGACGATCGTCACAGCTTTATCAGAGATAGTCTTATTGTGCCCCTCGACGATAAGGTCATGGTTAGAGACAGTTTTCTTCTAGGCTTCAATCATTGCGCTACGAGTAGCCATTTCTTCTTTTAATTTCACTTTCTCAGCATGAGCCTTTTTTATCTCGTCCCTATAAACGATCTCAATTCTTCTATGAGCCTCTTTCACTTCTTTTAGCAAGTCGGCGTTCCTCTTGCTCTCTTGCAGTGCCGCTTCTTCTCCTCATCAACCTGTTTAATTCTGGCATCGCGTTTTGACAATGCTCTTTCAAAATCATCCTTCTTTGACTCAAAAGAGAGGATTTCCTTTTAGTTGTTGTGATTGGTATCGGCCAGCTGCTTACACAATTTTTTCCACCCTTCGGCCTGGTCTAAATCATTTTGAATAGCCTGAATATATGGCATGTAAGAATCTCTACGGACTGGATGGAGATCATGATCGAACTTAACTTCCCTTAGAAACCACCCGGGGAGCGATGCATCAAGCTTGGGAGGACCCGACGGAAGAATGTAGGCAGGTTTCCAATGGGGACGCGAAGCACTAGGGGAAAGCACAACAGAAGATGGTGGGATGCAAGTTGAAGGCGGAGCAGGGGCGGAAGTGACAGGGATTTCTTGACACATTGAGGAATGCATCAGAGCAAAAGCCTGCTGTTCCAAAGAATGCGAACGGTGGTCAAATTTTGATCTCTTCGATGGCTCCTACCTCTCATCAAAAGACCTCCTCTTCTCATACCCGCCTTTGTATGACGGGCCCTACCTCTTTCCTCTTGGCGATGGGTTTTGGCTTTAAATCCTTTCTTCTCCTGTACTCTTCCTCTATCTCTCAAGGTTGATGACGGCCGAAAGAACGCATAGACCAGCGTTGGGAGTCAGTGAACTCTTCAAAGTCATCATAAAGGTCGCGCCCTCTCGTCATACCTAACAAGCACAAATAAAAGGCTTTAGAACACAGAAAATAAGGCATGGAAAGTGTGTGTAGAAGTGAGTGTGACCCTAGTAAGCGTGTGGTGTGTATCGGAGGTAGCCTTAAATGATGTCACAAACCGGATCGAGGAGGCTCCACGGAGGAAATCGAACTAATTTCATATATGATGTGGCTCGAACATGCGTATTGATATATAAATATACATGTGTGTACACTACTGTTAACAAAGAAGAACATATTATGATCAAAATCAAAAGAAAACAAAATTACCCAACCATTATATTCTAACTGAAACAATATTAAACATGATTTGAATATAATTATAAATCACTGAATTAGTGAAAAGTAACTTTAATATTCGATAACAGTAACTTAATTTTTTTTAGAGAAAAGAGATCAAAATATCGTGAATAACAAGAGATGCTCCAATGCTTAAACTTTTATAATTAAACATTAGAGAAGACTGGCGGTGATACAAACTTAAATAATAGCTAGTATATTTCGCATTGCTATATATAGTTTTCAAACATTTGTGGGACGACTACCATAGAGCTCCAATACCTAATATAACTTGTAGAGTACGTTCTAACGATACCCGATCAATGTAAGACGATAGTCAGGAGTAAAAACCAATATAAATTAGAACCTATCGTATATCTTACAGAGAAGAGGATATAATATTATAAGAAAACAGATATAAAATAGAGGAGAAAGATAAGTAACCTAAATGAACCAAAATAAATATAAAAGTGCACAAGGTTCAAAGTATACAAAGAAAACAGAATAATGTTCATACGTCTAAAATAAACTCAAATGAAATATGTCTCTAATAATATTCTAACATTGAAAAAAGCTCTACAGTGCTGCATAGCAGAATAATAGTAGGCTCAAATAAAATCATAGATAAAGGCCAGCCTCCTCGTTGCCTTCAAAACAACTCCATGTTCTCATCTTAGATTTTTTTATCTAGTCTTCTCATTTAAGAGTACCCGAGATGATAAGAAGCATAGCATAAGCGAAGTACAAAACCTCGAGTAAGATAACAATCTAGTGTGAGCGATACATATACCATAAAATTCTAAAAATGTCGATATATTAAAAGGAACAGTTGAGTATAAAGAATCATACCTAGCTTGTTCTTTCATCCAACAAGTTAGCACATAACATCGATATATGCTAAACTATCATCATGTGTGTAGTACAATCAATAGGACAATATGGAGTGTCTAGACTACTAACGTTGAAAGTAACTACATGTTGTGACATCCATATCAAACATAATAAACATAGAAACCATGATACCATCTTACATCACTCATTATGCCATTAGATGCATGGCAACTCATATGACCACATCCTACGGCTAGAGACTCCATCCAAATCATGGTTTCTCTTGTGTTCGAATCGATGCCACTCTGTAAAGCTAAGATACAAGACTCACGTCCTATGAGTCTAGGGTAGATCACCATCTTAAGATCTAGGGTTATATCCTACAACTTAAGTGAGCGTCCTCACAACCCCTTCTTTATGAGCACACATTGGAACCTCTAAGTTATCAACAATCCCTTTAGTACATGTCTAGTAGAACCAATCATATGTCCAACCCAACAAGTTCCAGTCCTCGAACTTGCCTCTATAGACCATTATCAAAACTCCTATCGTCGGTTTGTCACCATTCAAAATTTCCCTAGTCTACCATCGAAAGTCATGAAACTCCATGGTTGTAGTTCCAAAATAATTTACTTACTTCTTTATATCACCCTTGAAGTAGAACTCCCATCATTCTATGAATAGTCAACCTCATTCTTCAATGTCGTCATATAGATCAATCGTGGCCATATCTTCTAAACTAAATATTAATCAGCAGATGGTCACTAGGGCACACTTCCCTTTGCAAACCCCTTGCTACCTACCAACCATTGATCGATCAGGACCAACCCATTCGGTTTGGAACTTAGTGAAAAATTGGTTAAGTACGAAACCACTTCTTTACTCGATGCTCGCTTAAAGTCTTCTTCAGGTCTTAGACTCTATAGCCCAAAGTCTTCCTTCCATCTACTCCAAGATCGCATGAATCAGTTGCTCTCCATACCGATTGATCCTTGCACTAAGCCAAAAGTTTATTATCCCTTTGCTAGAAGTAACTGTTATGCTAGCCTAAAGTCACCGCCACTAAATGCAGCTTAGTATGAACCCTTACGTAAGTATGGGTTAGTACCGATCCCAATGAATTCTTACTGATCCATATAACTTAGGAAATTTTTTTAATAAGCTACATTCTTTACTCCCCATCTTTACACTAGTCCATTTCACCCCCTCATTTTTCACGAAGTATTCAGATTTGCATCAATACCAATTCAACAACTCTAACTCTACTCTATCTATTTTATTCCACTAATCGGAGTCCTCAACGTTTATGCAATCATCTTCGGATAATCCATCTCTTTAGTCACTTTATATGCATAAGACTACATTCTTATGGATCATCTTAACTTTAAATTGCCTTCGAACTGCGTTTCAACCAAAAAATAATATGATAACCTAAACAAAATACTACAATCACTCTATATCATCCATTCAGTATATTAATCAATGTCAATCCAAATGAAACATATAAACCATCAAGACAAGAAAATATATAAAGAGAAGATCGATATGAAGCATTATAATTTCTAATCAAAACCAGTTTAAGTTCAAATTCATTTAGAAATCATAGGTGAGTCTAGATCTATCAAAAATCACATTTTTAACATTAAAAACATTTTTTATTACTAAATAAACAAATATGGTAAAATGAGGGACAAAAAACACTCACCTAAATGAAGAATAACCCAAAAATCACCAAATAACTTTAGATCTGATTCAAACAGCACTTGCATGGATCCCTATGTCTAATTCCCAAAATCCTCTAGATCCCCATTACTTATCCCACATCAATCACTCAATAAGGCTAATTAAAATGAAGAAATGATGGAGATTAGGTCTATTATGGATTGATGGAGGTTTGGGAGTAATTAGGAATGAGAAAGTATGACTAGTGGTTGCTAATAAAGGCTGGTATTAAACCTAATCATGAGTCGGGTAAACATGCCACTCTATTTACCCGCTAATATCCCACTAAAATACCTAAAGTAATTCCAAACTCAATCGACCATATTCCCTAAAGTATAATCCCAAACATCAATTATGACCACCCTAAGGAAAGGAAAACTGTAAAATAGTTAATTTGGAAGCGGTTTCAAACCTTAGTTTGGCTCCTATCAGATGTTATAGGCCTTATAAGATTTTTAAAGTAAAAACAATGGAAAAAATTCTAAAGGTGTAAGACGTCATTGCCTATCATTATCCAAATAATAGCCTCATATGAACCAATATGCTATTTTTTAGAAACTATACCAAAGATCACTATTAGGTCCATCTATCGACTAGTAGGTCCATTTATCAACAAATTGGAGGTAACACTCACTGTGCAACATCGACGAATCATACCAACATTCAATTAATACCCAATGTTATGATATATTTATATGATGGAACATGTGCATTATTACTTTAAACAACTTATATTATCAAATAGATAGATAGATCGTATTATCTTTACAAATAAATGAGCCTAATAACTAATGATTTCACCAGTGAGTTAAGGTTGGGTTCCACACAATTGAGCTTTGTTGTTTTGTTTGAAATAAATGAAGTCGATGATGCTTTGTGGAGAAATTCAAAATTTTACTTTATAAAAAAATATCTTTGTACTACTAGCTTTATAAGAAATGGGTGACACAAAACTGGCAAAAGCAAAGCCTTATGGGTGTTGGTTTTTTTAAAATAGGGGTTGTTAGTCTAAGCTAGTTTAGTAGATGCTAGACATTTTCATAGAGTTTCAATAGTTCTTCAGAGTGGAGCACTTTGGTTCTTTAAGGAAGTTATAACAACAGCGTAGATGTCAAGGGAGGAGTATCGGTGAACATGATCGAAAGTGAGGGGTTTAAAATGGTCAGTGATGTAGCTAGCTAGAGAAGGCGCGGTTAGGTGCCGAGTCACAATGATTTTGGTTTGCGAGATGGGTACATAGATGGTGATGGAGATTTGGGATTAGGAGGCATTGTTATAGATGTTGGGTTCAATGGAAATGGCCATAGGGAAAGCAATTTTTTATTAATATCGAGTAATAAGCATGGTTGTTTATGCTTATTGGATTTGAATGGAGACAAAACCTAGGTTCTACTAGAGGGAAAAAATAAAATACCAATTTAGGAAAGATGATAATGAAATGGGTGGAGGTGGACTATGAATCAGCTAAAGACTTGAGCAAAGAAGACAACCACAACCTTCCCCAATAGTTTCATTATAAGCCCCAAAAAATAACACAACTCCGTAAGGCAGATGCTAGAGGGCCCAAAAATTCAAGTTGGAAGTGTCCAAAAATCGATTGAACGATGGAGTTTAGGTAGACATCGGAAATCAAACCACAGAGATTTTAACCATATTTTTTCAATCATAAGTTTCAGGTCTTAAAGAATTATCGATTCTACAAACACCACTTCTCTCTTTTCCTATCCCATCAGCTTTATGTGTTCTCAAACCCCTTACCTTTTATGTTATTCATAATAGTACCTCAAAAGCATAAACTATATTCCTAAGTCCTTAAAAATTTACTACATATGGAATATTTTTAAGTTTATGAATTTTTTAAATTTCATAATGTTTTGAACTACCAAATCAATTCTAGTTGAGTATTCCTATATTTTAGATGCACATGCTAAAGCGCTTGTCTTAAAAATGGAAATATGACATTTTAGTTTAATGGTTATAAATCGTACCAAGCAATGAGAAAATAAATAGCTACAACTTAAATATTTTACAATGCAACCTTCCTCAATGTCAAAATATAAAATTTTCATGGTTGGAGCTTCATTTGTTGTTTTGAATATTATGAACTATTTTATATTATTCCTAAGCTATCATTATTAAACATCGAAGTATCATTTCCACTGGTTCTGTATGTCATAATTATGCTTAAATTATCTTTAATTTTGTTTGAGTTAGAAATTTAGTGAGTGGGTAATCTTTCTCCTTTTTCCCTTAACTAACGCATTAGTTGTAATATGTATTTCTTTGCTAAGTGTAATCAATTTGATTAAAGAAAATCTTTTCTTACTTCAAGGAAGATTTATTACCCCTTCCAAAAATATCTTGCTCGTTTTCTTCCACTTTCAATTTCAAAGTTTCTATCTTCATTCAGTATCTTTCTATACAACTAAAAATTCATTCATTTTAAGACTTTCAATTGAAAATCCATTAGCCTCATTTTCATATTAAAATGAGGTTAGAAATAAAAGAAATGTAAATGGAGACTAAGGTAGGTAATTTTCCTCAACCTTGAGTTATTAATAGTTCTTCAAATAATATTTTAGTATTTTTTATTTTTGGAGAGGTAGAAACAGAATCAATGATTTTCATATGCTAGGAAATATGTGAAAAGAAAGTAGAAAAGGGTCCTACTGTTTACACACGCCTAAATAATTACTAATTATTAACGCCACGTAAATAGTAACTAAATTGGATCAATTTTTTTTTTTGAAAATCCCACCTTACTCTAAAGAGAGTCTAGAATTAAAAGTGATCAGTTATGCATAACCAAGCAACATAGTAATAGAATGAAATCTAGCTCACAGACATAATTATTTTTAATCATGTCAACCATTAATGATAGCATAAAATGTGATAAACAACACAAGTAAAAATATTTTATCAATTTCAAATTAGGAGTTAGTGAGAAAATCTATTTAATTATATTAATAGCTAGTGCAAACCCATCCCATGCACACCAAATTTTCTAAAGGGATAGTTTGGCTCACATCCCTATTAAGTTTTAAATTAGAGCAAACATCCTTCCCAAACTAAACCTACGTTTCTAATCCGCCTGCACCAATAGACCTAAATACCCTTTACGTTTTAGCATTTCAAACGCTTATAGCATTATGTATAAACATCGGATTAACATACCGTTTTCACCAAAAAAAATCATAAATTTTATGATTTTTAAAATGAGTTCCATTGTTGATGCCAAAAAATCATATTTGCAGTAAGGCTAAAATTATTCCATATATTTGCAGAGAAGTTTGTAACTTTTGAACATGATCGATTTTTCTTCAAATGTCAGCAATTATTCCATATAGTTGCAGACTTTTATGCAATTATATGGAATAATTACAGACTTTTATGCAATTATATGTAATAATTATAGACTTCTCTGCTATTATTCCTTATAATTGCCGACTTTTCTGCAATTATTCAGTATACTTGCCATTTTCTACAATTATATGAAAAGATCATCATTTTTTCTTCAAATATCAGCAGTTATTCCATATAATTGCAAACATTTATGCAATTATATGGAATAATTGTAGACTTTCTACAATTATTCCATATAAGTGCATGCTTTTACATATGCACAATGTCACTCATTAGAAAGATAATAAAATTTGTGATTTAATGTTGAAAACGGTTTGTTAATTCGTTGTTTCTACAAAAAGTTATTGTGTTTTAAAGATTGATAATTAATACGGTGAAAAATTTAATTACGGACGTGAGAATAACATCCATATATGAAGAATCAATGTTCAACAATGGAGCAAAGGGGTATTTTAGGGAAGAAAATTATAGTATTTGAAAATAGGGATGTAATTTATATCTTTTTTTTGGGAGGATGTTTTGTGTATTAAGTTTGATTCTAGGGATGTGTCCCTTATTTTCACTTTTCTAAATACGATGTGAAACATTTGATACTAAAAAAGTTTATATACATAGACCAGATGATCGTTAGGAAAATATTTAGACATTAAATATTGATATCAATTAATGTTTTGACTAATACGTTATATGACTCAATGATTTGAGCTTCAAAGCTCAAAATTTAAAAATTACTTTACAATATGGAAAATTAAGTTTATATATAGAAAAATTGTAGAGATTGCATCGCAGAGTAGAAATGGTATCTGGAAATTAGGTTTTTGTGATAAAATGCGGAGTGGCATTAGTTTCAAGGACGCTGAATTTTATGACAAACTGTTAGGTTTTCAGGACGCGGACCCAGGTTTGCTGCTAATCAAGTCTACTACTCTATGTTTTAATTAGTGATGTGTTGTTTGACTATCCTTGACAATGTTGCTTCTTCAATTAGTTCGGTTCAAATTGACATCGATTTTGGTGAGTTTCTTTTATTGTATAATTTTTGTATTTTTCTACTGCAACAGAACCAAAATTTTGAAGGTAATATCTTTTTTCTTTATTGATTTAAGGATGTGAGCTTACTTGAATACAACTCTTGCATTTGTGCTCTTTTACTACTGATGGAGATGAGATGTTTGTTAAATTTATTACTATAATATAAACTATTAAAATTATATTATTTTAATTTTTAGTCAAATGACAAATTTATCTTTTTATCAGTCTATGGATAAATACATTTTAATCCAATTATTTTTTGATACAAATGGTTCGAGGAACTAGATTTTTTTTATAAAGATAAAAACATTTAATAAAGTTAACTGGGTTTTTAACCCAGCAGAATCCAAAGGAAGTCGAAACAGCTTCATCAAGTCAGAACAACTCAAGAGCCAACCAAAAAGGATTAGGAAAGCCAACTAAGAAGGATCAAAGAAAAAGGAAGTCAAAATGCACTAAGGCGACGGACATCAGCAATCCATCACTATGGATCACTTGGGGTTAGCCCATAGGTTAATCAATCTTCTTGCAGCATGGACCAATAGCTATTCTAGGAAGGACGGCCAAGTTTGATGGAAATCCAAGCAAGATAGATCAAGAAGCGAGCATCTGTCTAATTCAATTAGCAGTCCAATGTATAGATCATCATAAAAAAAGGCAACAAGCTACGAAATCACATGGAAAACATTAACATAGGACAAAAAATGCAGCTTCACAGATAAATTCCAAAAATCCATTAATTACATGGATCGCCAGCGATCCATGCCCTATGGATCACTAACAATCCATACAATTGTGCCAAGTTGACATGAAGTTTAAGGAATTGAGAGAAGGGAGACCTCGTAAGAAGCTGGATCGCAAGTGACCAAAAGCAATGGATCGCTAGCGACCCATGGCCTATGGATCGCTAGAAATCCACGGCTCGGCATGAAACTTTCAAGGCACTTTCGTATGGTCATTTACATGCATCTGGCAACGCGGCCTAGCCCAATAACTCTTCGATCTCTATAAATAACATTCTACCTTGCAGCATAAACAAGATCTTGGGGACTGGCTATTGAAACTTTGCAGAAACTATTCTTCACCCTTCTCCTCCCACACAACAGTCATCTAAAGGGTTCATTGTGATTCTCTAGTAAACTCTAACACCGGCGACTCGATCTAGCTTACTAGATCCAATCAAATTGTAATTAGGTTCAACTTTTACTTGCAGTCAGTCAATAACAAAAGTTATAAAGTGGACATAGGCTTCGTTAATAGCCGAACCACTATAAAAATCTCTCGTCTCTTTACTTTATCTGCTAGTTATTATTCCTTGTTTCTATTTTTTTTTGCCTTGATAAATAGGGTCTATGCTTTAACACTCAATCCAAGGTGTTGATCCATTTTTTGGGTTAACATTTTAGTGCTTTAACTGAGAAACTTACACGAGATTTAAAGAATTGAAGTTTGAATCTACGATTTAGAGAAGATGAGTAGGCCTAATACTAGATCTAGAGTTGTAGCAAGTCAATCTAGGGCCTGAGGGCAGATAGGAAGTTTCCTCAAAATTCTCGTCAACCCAACTATGTGATTAGAGAGGAGATGGAAAGGATGATGAAAGAGATGCAGGATGAAATCTTAGTTAGACGACAAAGATGATGGATGGCTTCTTCCAAAGGATAAAGCAGCAAGGGATGACTAGATCTACATGTACTAGGAATCAAACTTCAGCGAGCAACGTTGGAATCAACATGGGAATCAATCCTAATGCCAGAGTGACTGTTGAAACATCGAAAACTGGTGGTACTGGAGCTAATCAAAATACTAGGATGCAACCGACAAAAGAATATGTACCAGAACTTCCTCGAAGGAATGCAGGTCTGAACAAAGCTAGAGTTATGAATCAGAACACAGGCATGCATCCAGAAGAGTGCATCCTGAGATACCCCCATCGGAAGAGGGGAAAAAGTATTGCTTTTGGACGGAGACCTTCACTGGATAGTGAGAACCGAATTGTTGAATTAGGACGAAGGGTCATTAGAGGAGGACCGCCAGATCAAGCATTGGAAGATGTGAACAGGAATCCATTTTGCTAATATCCGGAATGCAAGAAATCCTCTAGATTTCAAGCTTCCAACACTTGAAATGTACGATGGAAAGACAGACCTGACAGATACATCCAATATATGGTGGTGTTGGGTGCTTATGAGGAAGTAATGGGGCAGTGCTTTCCATTATACTTAACAAATTTGGATGCAATGTGGTTCAAACAGTTGGAAAATGGGTCCATAAGCACATAGACCGACTTGGGGAGCAAGTTCTGGAGACGGTTCCGAGTTCACGACCGAGGAATGTACTTACGCTCTCAAACGTAAAACAAAAGCCAAGAGAGTACTTAAGAAGTTATTCAACAAGATTCAATGCGGCGGCGGCTGCGGTTGACAAACCGGATCCATCGTTTATCCTAATAGCAGCAGTATCTGAAGTTAACGTAAGACTGATTTCAAAGCTGCATTAAAAAGGGATCCACCAATGGATCTTGCAGAATTCTACTAGGAAGCTAAGAGGTATTTACGTCAGGAAGACGCTGAAGCCGAAGTTGAGGATGTGGATGCTGAAATAAATGTCGCGGAGGACAAGGGACCTTTTGGAGCTGTTGGAAGAGAAAGGTAAAACCAATAATGACTTCGGGGAGCCAAAACGACAAAGGAAGGAGCCGAGATTCTCTTTATACACCAACTTCGCTAAAACCATGGAGAGGATATACTTGGATACTAGGGAGCAAAACCTCTACCGGAGGCCACCTAGGAGGGAGTCCTCTGATCGAGAGAAAAGATCTGAAAAGTTTTGCATCTTCCATAAGCTAAATGGGCATGAAACAACAAGTGTCGACGCCTTCGTGATCTGATAAAAGAACTGTTTTGGAACAATCAACTACCAGAGGAGGTGAGGAACAAAACTACAGTAGAATTGCAAGAACAACCACCATCCACGACAAATGCATCAAGAAACTATAACGACCTGGATTTTTATCCATCTGATACTAGATAATTAACTAATTTTAATTATTGGAGTATAAATTTTTATAAGTCAAATAGATAATTTTTCTAATAATTGAAAAAATTTGAATCTATAAATTGATTAAACTATATTAAATTTTAAAATATAAATTTTCGAATAAGAAAAAAATATGCATATGTAAACTTCACCATTTCAAACTCGTGATAAAATAAATCTATATATCCATACATCTATATGTATATATACATAGGAATCATCATGTCAACATTAAATCAAGCATACAAACTTGTAATCAGGCACACACAAAAATCAAATCCATGTATAATGAAATCAAATCACATGAAATAAATCAAATCAAGGCCGTAATCAAATCAGCCACATAGCAAAAGAAAAGGCAAATAAAATAAATGAAAAATGGAAGCCTGTAAACAGCTCAACCTCTTCTTGTTGAAGTGTTCCCCTTCCATTCTCATATATATAGCCATACCTGCTTGTTCTTTTGTTCATTTTTTCCCTTCACGTATCATACATATAAAAAAAAGAAATAAAACCAAAATCTGCCATAAAACTAAAGAAAAAATTATAAGCTTAAAGAAGGAAGATTAGTGGACTAAAGGCTTGAGCAGGAGAGTAGATTAAGAGCAACAGTTGTTCATCTATTTGAAATAGTGAGTAAAACATCTTCTTTTGTTCACTAGTTATCACCTATATACATACACACACACACACACACACACACATATATATATATATATATATATGGAAGTGACTATGATATATGTTAAGTATATATGTAGTTGTATGTGAATCTATGTATGTTTGTATGCGTTCGACATGTCAGTGTTTCTTCCTCAAGCTCTCTGCTCATGTTCTTTTTATAAAAACGGTTAAACTTCTCACTTTAAAAATCTATATCTTAAATTCCAATGGTTTTAAATCTTGATCCCAAAACAAAAGTTGATTGTTTTCGAGTATAAAATATTTTAAAAACGATTTCATTCGATTTCATCAAGTACAGGAAGAAAGAAACAGATATTACAGTAAGTAGCTCAAGTTTGGCCGAGTTTTGACTGTTAAAATTTCACCCTTGGATTATATGGTTGTAATCGTTATGGAAAATATGATTTTTGAGAGTTGTTTGGGAATTTTTAACGGCACATGGAAGGAGAAATTGGGAGTTGATCAGATTTGGGAATTTTGTCAAATTAAGGTGATGTATTTGATTTGGGAGCACGACATTTAGTGTGGAGGAGGCTTTGGTGGAGGCACACCAGTGAAAAATGGCGCTGTATTTTTCTATTGCTTGTAATGGCTAGGCGAGGTCGTTTTAGGATTATAGCAGGTTTTTGTTATTGGTCTCGGTTTCATGGAAATGGCGAAGAAAAGAGAGGGAGAGGAGCATGCAGTCCAAGCGAAAACGATGGGGAGATTATGGCGATGTCGTGGGTGAAATTTGGTGGTGGATGGTGGCCGGGGTGGTCATGGCGGGGCATTTAAAAGGGCATAACTTCGTTCCAGTTTCGGTGGGAGGGCTCGATTTCGAACCCAGTGTTCGATCGTGGTTCTAGGTAGATGGACGAAGTAAGGGGGTCGTAGGCGATCGGGGTGGATGATCGACGACGAGTGACTTTGGTCGGTGTTTGTACATGCACGTGTACGTGCACAATTGTGGGTTCTCGAATGGATGAAAAGAAAGAGAGAAAGGAAGCAGGAGAAGGAAGAAAGAAAAAAAAGAAGGGGGTTTGGGTGGGCCGGGCCGTGATTGGGTGGGCTGGGTTTAAAGAAGAAATAAAATTAATCTATTTAATTAATCTAAATTTAAAACTCTATCTCTATCTCATTTTAGACCCAATCAAAAAAGGAATTTTCTTTTTTACATTGGGATCCTAACGCTATGTATTTTTATCCAAGCTAATGTCATCGGGTTTTTATGCAATGTAAAATTTAACAATTTAAATAATTATAGTGAATAAATAAGAAATCTTTTTTTTGATTATTTATTTATTAATTAATCAATGGATTGTTTAATTTTAATTAATCAATGGATTTTAAATGGATTCTTTAATTTTAATTAATTTAAAATAAATCGTTTTATTTAATTTTTCTAGTTAACAAGTAGTCTGGAATAAAAATGTAACTTGTCCCAGTTAATTGGAACCAACTCAATCCTGAGTTATAAACTGATTGAATATCAATTATAAATTTTCGATTGAGTTAACGATCTACGTTTAGCTAATATTGTTTTTCAATTATCTATTTTCTATGCTATTAAGTAGCCAAACAAATTAAAGTAGCTAGAATAAAACGTTGACGCATTTTATTGAAAGTAAATCGACTCGTACTGACCACTGTTCCAATTTCAAAAAAAAATGAAATGATTACAAGCAAATTAATGTCGATGGGCCGGTCATGATAAAGTAAACATATGGAATGAATTTCCATGTGTGAATGTTAACTCCATGATTATGAAATTGTTGTTTAAAACAACATGGCTTTTAAAATCTATTATTTTGATTCGATGAGATCAGAAATCAAATATCTACATTATACAAAACCACTTCGATCCAATGACCACCACAAACCTTTACGGTATTGATTGTAGAGCCTAGTACCGTATTTTAATTAATGTAACAATTTTTGGCTACTTTAATAAGTATTTATTCTTAGACACTATTATAATACATGGGATTTTCTATAGAAACGTTTTGGTTATCGTAAGAGAAAAACCTATCGTTTTTATGTGTGACACGGTCTTACGAGATACCTTTGTTTCGAAGGGTTTCGATAACTTAATTAATTCAAATTAAGTGTGTTTACTCATGTTGGTTTTCAAAGCTAACTCGAGTGTTACTTTATTGTAATGCTTGGGTCAGATCGAGTATTACAGATTCAGGTTAGGATGCTATGGAGCTAAGGAGACGAGCTGGATGGCAGAGACGTATTACACGTACTTGATTATATTTTGCTATGTATTGTAGGTTGTATATTCAGCACTTTTGAGGACAAGTTAATATAACTGTTCAGATTTCTATGTTGATGGTTGTACTCTGATAATTTTATGTATATTGACAGTTATAGTTTTCTTTGTATAAAAATCTGTTATTATATATTATATTTTGTTCCGCTGCAATTGTGAGATTCTTTGTTGCTGTTATTTCTGTTTCTTCTTCTATCTTTGTTCTTCTTAAACCCTAACGATCTGGTAATTCCGGCACTCGATCGCTCGGTAACCTATATAGTGAACGTATTAGTGTCGATTTTCGAGGGTTGAAAATCCCCGGTCATTACAGAAACACTCATGGATCTGAGCCAAGACAATTATCCCATGATCAAGTTAGATTTGAATCGGATCCATCTCCCATGCTTTGCTACTTGCTCGTTTATTTTTCATCACTTTTCTTTTTGTATTTAGACAATAATAACCTCAGCCTGCTTACACGTGTATGGGATCCTGACTGGTCCCCAGGCATGCTGTGAATCAGATGCTTGAGATGACTATTTAGGATAATAATAATAACCTCAGACCGCTTACACGTGTAACCCAGATTGGTCTCTAGGCATTGAGTTGGATCTCCAAGGCGAACATTCATGATTTCTGCTTGTTTTGATTCCTGCTTTTTTAATTTCTACTTGTCTATTTTGATTTGAATATATGAATTTTGAACAATCCACAATAATTGTGATGACTGATATTAATCTCCTTAGAGTCCCGCCACGAGACCGGAGTGTAGGGTGCAAGTCCCCTTATCGGAGAGCGAATGGTTGGACTTGTACGATATTAATTACTTTAGAGACCTGGCCGGAGAGATGGGACCGGAGTGCAAAAGGTAAGTCCCCTCAATGGAGAGTAAGCGGATGGACTTACCCCGTAACTTAACAAACATACGATCCGAAGTGATCGTCCCCTTAACTTAAAACATTAAACGATCCAGAGAGATTGCACAATAAACTTAAACGATCAGAAGAGATCAAGCCTAAAAACAAATTTGATTTAATAAAAGGATTGGAATTCCTTATAAATAGAATCAAACTGATAAATCCTGGATGAACACAAGATGATCTCGATATATGATGTGTTTTTGGTATGTGATGTGATTTTTGATGTATAATGTGAGTTGGATATATGGTGTGAAAACTCTGATTGAGAAGAAAAATGATAATGATGTAAATCTCGAATGAACATCGGAAAATTTGAGATATGTGATGTAAATGGAGATGTGTGACGTAAATGGAAATATGTGATGTAATTTGAAGCATGTGATTTAATTGGAAATCTGTGATGTAATAACTTCGAAAGAAATCGGAATGATTATGATACATAGATTACACTTTGGTAGATTCTAGAATCTTAGGATATAATTGGTATGGAACGACTTGTAATTGGTAAAAGAATCCGAAGGAACTGGATGATTCATTCTGGCTAAAGCAGCTAAAGAGCTCAATTATCGAAGATTGCAGACAAGAACTTGTTCCTAAACAAAGCACACCTTTCATTCAAAAGGAGTACTTTGGGAGGCAAGTGTTAACTGAGTTTTTTAACCCAATAGAATCCGAAGGAAGTCAGAACAGCTTCATCATGTCAGAATAACTCAAGGGCCAACCAATAGCACTAGGTGAACCAACAAAGAAGGATCAAAGAAAAAGAAAGTCAAAACGCACTAAGGCGATGGATCGCCAGTGATCCATCACTATGGATCGCTTGCGATCCGTGAGGTTAGCCCATAGGTCAACCAATTTTCTTGCATCATAGACCAATATGTATTCTAGGAATGATGACCAAGTTTGATGGAAATCCAAGCAAGATAGATCGAGAAGTGAGCATCCGTCTAATTCAATCAGTAGTCCGATGCAGCCAGTGTATAGATCATCATCAAAACAAGGCAACAAGCGACGAAATCACATGGAAAACATTAACATGAGACAAATGCAGCTAAAAAGACAATGTCTAAAAATTCATTAAGTATATGCATCGCCAGCGATCCATGCCCTATGGATCGCCAGCAATCCATACAATTATGCCAAGTTGCCATGAAGTTTAAGGAATTAGGAGAAGGGAGGCCTCATGAGCAGTTGGATCACAAGCGACCAAAAGCTATGGATCGTTGGCGATCCATTAAATTGAGTCGGCTCGTCATGAAACTTTCGAGGCACTTCCGTATGGTCATTTACAAGCATTTGGCAATGCGGCCTAGCCGAATAACTCTCCGATCTCTATAAATACCAACCTACCTGCAATATAAATACGATATTGGGACTGATTGCTGAAACTTTACAGAAACTATTCTTCTCCATTCTCCTCTCATACAACAGTCATCTAAAGGGTTCACTGTGATTCTCCAATGAACTCTAACACCAGTGACTCGATCTAACTTACCAGATCCAATCAAATTGTAATCAGATTCAACATGCAAGTGTAGTCAATAAATAATAAAAATTATAAAATGGTCATCGGCTTTGTTAACAATCGAACCACTATAAAAATCTCTCGTCTCTGTACTTTATCTACTAGTTATTATTCCTTGTTTCTATTTTATTTTCCTTGATAAACAGGGTTGGTGTTTTCACACTCAATCCAGGGTGTTGGTCCATTTTTTGGGTTAATAATAAATAAATATCTAATAAATCATATCACTACAAGAATAGCGATTTTCTAAAGCTAAAATATTGTATTAACAAAACTTTATTTTCAATAAATTTTGTTGCAAAAAGTGCATTAGAATAATCTTCTCAATAACTTTCAGTCTTTATTTTTTTTCCTCACAATTTGTAGATGAGTTTTACATATTGCATATGTTATGCATTTTCTTGAAATTTTCCTTTTTTATATTTCATATTTTTCTAACATAAAGGTTTTGTACTCTTAAATTTTATTCTTAAATAACTTGTAATTTCGAATAATGCAAAGTAAATCATTTTCCATTCAAAAAATGAAAATGCTATTGTCATACTCTTCATATTTATATGCATAGCTACTTTATGTTGCACTTCTTCATATTTATTTCAATAGATATAACATAGCTAAGTATTTTGATCACGTAGAACTTGCACTGCATTATGAATGGTAATAGGGTGGGATCCAATCCTAAATGTTTTATTCTAACTTAGCTAATACTCACTTACCTTTTTTCATAGCTTAATATACTTGGCTTTTGTTCTAATTATAGTTTACTTATCTTTTTTTTAAAGATAAATATAAACAAAATGTGTAATTGTGCAAACTAAAAACCCAGATAAATGTGAAATATTCTTTTGGAAAAAAGATAAAATTGCTTCTCTTTGTTGAGAAACTAAATTTATGTATCTTCGAAGTTAATTTATTTATCTTTTGCTTAATTCATTACTTATTTGTCTTTTAGTTTTAAGGCTAAGTGAAAACATGATCAAGACCAAATTTAAAGAAATGTAAATGCAAAAATAATAGTTTTAGCGAAAAAATTATTTATATTTTCTTATACAAATGTTTCTTATTTGTCTAAATTTTGACTAGTGCACCTTTAATAGGGAAAAACTATTAGGTATGGTTGGTATTGTAAATGACGTGGGTGCGTAGATTGAATGAGTTAGAGTCCCACATCATAGGATATTAGGAATCATCGTGGTATATCTATGAGATTGGTTGCACGTAACATTGGCGATTTCTTCTGTTACAATATGTGGGCAAGATTGGATTATATGCTCAATGAGAGGCGACGAAGGGATATTCAATCGGGACGCCAGCATAGGTGAGCTGTGGTATGCTTTAAACTTAAGTTGTTTATAACATATTTTAATCACTTTCATATAATGATAAATTCGTTTCCTTTTTTACAAGGATGTAGAATCTATTATGGTTGTTTTTATTTTAATAACCATACCTTTACTTTGAGGCTTTGTTTGAATTCTCTAATTTCAAGTGTTAGGGATAAGATTTATGAAGTTTGGAATAATCTTACTACTTTGGCTTTTGACCTTCTTTTTGTTAAAGATACTAAGGCTACATTCATTGAGGTTGATACTGATTTGCAAGCTATTTTATATTAGACATTTTATCGAAAAGAGGATTTAATAGTGTTATTTGTTGAATTGATGGAACAACATCGTATTAATTTTATTGAAAGTAGTATATATTGCTCTAATAGTTGATCTTTCGGTATTGATGATAGTACATTTGATTTGATTGACAACGTGGATTCTTCTACAAAAAAGATAATTTTATTGAATTGTTGAAAAGGGTCCTATTTTGAATTCTTTATTGGAGTTGGTCATACATTTGATTATGCACTTGATTTTGTGGAACTGTTACTGCATATTGTGCTAAAAATAGGTTTAAACCTAAATTTGTAAAGAATTTCAAGGAACGTATTATATTAGGTGTTCTATTGAGAATTGTTCTTTTAAAATTCATGTGTCTTGTAAGTTGAAGCAATTGGATCACTTTTTAGTAAGAAAAGATGGCTTTGAAAGAAATATTTGGCGATGAAGAACAGTTGTATAAGGATTTGGTCTGGTATTTAAAGGCTATTGATAGAAGCAATCCTGGTAGTTATTGTGCTATTAATGTTGATGGGAATACAAATCAATTTCAAAGAGTTTTTATTTCTTTTGAGGCTTGTATTTATGGATTTAACCATCCTCGTTTTATGATTTTTCTTGATGCTACTTTCTTACGAGGTAGAAATGGTTGTTTGATAGCCGCTACAGCAAAAAATGGAAATCAATCTATAAATTCTTTGTTCGGTGCATAATCAAGAAATACATAACTTTTTTTGATCCATAGGTTTTGGTTTGTGATACTTGTCTGAAATGAGTTTATTATATTCAAGGGTTTGAGTGTTTGGTTTGATTCATACTGTTTCTATTTTTACTTTAGCACAATACTTGATTGGTTAACTACCAAGTTGTAATACTGTATATTTTCCTAAGAAATGGGGCTTCTTTATTATTTGATTGTGTAAAAATTACATTTAACTAACAATATTAAAACTGTAAAATTTTACTTATGACCAACATGTAGTATAATGAAATAAGATTTGGTTAAAGAAATTTATTTTCGTAAAGGTGTAGTAAACTAATTTTGGCAGATTTTAAGTTTATTACAAATATAATAAGTTTGTTTAGTTTAAATCCAAAAAATAATATTGGTTGAGGACTAAAAGAACCAAACATTAGTATGAAACAACGTGCCTTTAAATTAATGTTCTATCTACGATTCTAGGTTGTGATTTTGCATATCGATTACCAAATTTCAAAAAAGAATGAAGAATAATAAATTTATATTTTAAACGCATACAACTTTTATGTTGCTAAGCTACCCGTAAATGCAATCACCATTGCAGTCCATCTGCCAAATGACTTGTGTATTGCCATCATAGTAGCAGTCTGCAATCACCACTGCAATGCACATTAACCTTATATTGGATAGTAAGTGCTGCGGAAGAATGATCCCTAAACTAAATTGCAGTTGGCATTGCTTAAGTTAAGGTACAAAAAATTCATACAGCTTTTATTATCTTTCTTGTTTTGATCTTCGCATCAGGAACAAATCATGAACAATTTTGTGTAATTCTATTTGTTGATATTTTTTTATAATAAAAATTATTTGTTTTGTATTATTAGGATTTAACCATTGTTGATGGCTCATTTCTCTAAAGAAAATGAAGATAACTGGTCTTGGTTTTTGGATCATTTGAAAAATTCAATTGGTGTTGAATAAAAGTTGGTTTTCATTTCGGATGACGTTGGGGATTATTGCTCAGTATTTCTAAAGTTTTTCCAAATGTTTCTCATTCATATTGCTTACACCATATGCAATATAATATAGCTTCAGCCTTAAATAGCTCATTTATTGGAACACTATGCTAAAGCTTCAAACCTTTATGAATTTGAAAGAGCTATGGCTAAACTTAGAAAAATTGGAGGTCAGAAAGCAATAGATTTTTTGACTGACTTGCCTCTTGATCATTGGGTGGACCTTTTTTTCCTCGGTGATTGTTATGGTGAAAATAAGTCGAATGTCGCTGAAAGTTTCAATTCATGGATTTTAGATGAAAGACAACATCTTCCTATTACTGCATGTATTGATGGAATTCAGACTAAAATAATGGTTCAAATGTCAAATAGAAAAGAAGAAGCATCAAAATGGAATAGTATTCTTTGTCTAAAGATGGAAGCTTGATTATTGGCATTGAAAGAGGAAGGATTTGGATGGAACATTTCTAAGTCTTCTTTGCATATATTTGAAGTACATTTGCCAATTTCTCAAAGAGTTGATCTTGAAAATTGGTTGTGTACTTTTAACCAGTGGAAAGTTACTAGTTTTATTTATGCACATTCTTTGAGGTATATAATAGTCAGCAAACTTTAGTATATGACTATATTGGTTATTATTTTACTACTGTAGCTTATCGTGCTTAAATAAAGGATATGAGATTGTGCTCTTCAGTTATCAAGGTATATCAAATATACGGGTTCAAACATATGGGTCTGGTGTGGGCTGTATAAAGCCAAAAGCAGTATATTCTCCGATAAATGTGTAAATACCTGAATGTAGTATCAGTTTTGTACTCATGAAAACATATGAAAATTATAATCAATATTCTATGCAACATTTTTTGGAAAAAGCAATCTATCATCTCTCTCAAATTTCTTACATGGTATCAAAGCATTAAAAGCTTAATAGAAGTATTTCGCTAAAGATCAAACTCATCAGAGCATTATCATCATCTGAGTGATCTCAACAGAAATCTGAATTTAATCATTTGAGAACAAAAATTCAACAAAACAATCCGGTGTCGTGCCATAGTTCAAAAAACTCGGCTGCATCAAGATTATTTCATTTAATATTGAAGGAAATCAATCAAAAAAATCTCAGAAACCAAATCAAGAAGTCAAGAATCATTACAAAAAACTGAAGAACATGCCATCTAGTAAGGCCTATTAGATCAGATGAAGATGATAATCATTTAAAACTTACGGTTGCAACAAACTTGTTAGTGAGCAATTCTTGTCTTCATATTTTAAATCTTGATAAAGAAGGATTGAATTCCTCAAAACCCCACTTTATTTTCTGTTTGATCTGAAATTATGATAACTGATAAAACCAACTCTGTAACTTCTGCCAATGTGAGCAACAATCATCAAACCAGTGCAACAGCAGAGAAACTGGTGAACATGGTCATCAGTCCACAAAGCTAACTTGTCACTGTGCACTTGGATGAAGATAACGATCTCTTTTGGAAACTCAAGTAGAGACCGCAGTTCAAGGATATGAGCTTAAAGGCCATATTCTTGGAACTATTCAAATTCCTTTAAAATGCATTACTGATCAAGAAAACAAAATAATTTACAATGAGGAATACGTAGAATATCACAGACATGATAGACTCATTTGGTCATGGCTGCTCTCTTCAATAAATACACATTTTTTATCTCATGTAATTGGGTGCAAAATAACAAATGAAATATGGACAACAGTGGAGAAAGTGTTTAATACACAATCTGCAGCCAAGGTTATGTATCATAAGAAGCAACTACATAATATGAGGAAAGATAACAGCACCATGGGAGAATATCTATTCAAGATTAAAACAACTTTTGACTTATTAGAAGCTGCAAATCATAAAGTGTCAGATTCGGAGCAAATTCTAACTATCCTAAATGGATTAAGTAATGATTATGAAGCAGTTGTTGTAGTTATCATGTCAAAAGACCCTACCATGAATTGATGAGGTTCATTTAATCTTGCTTGCACATGAGGCAATAATTGACAACAAGAAACCAAAAGAATCAGAATTTGTAATCAATTAAACTACCAACTCCAAAAATAAAAGTCAAAACAACAATAGAGTAGATCAATCAACACAAAGAGATAAAAAAGAGGCAGATGGAACAGTTGTAATAGACTAAAATGTCAAATTTGTGAAAAAATTGGTTATACAGCAATGAAATGGTATTTCAGATACTCAAATCAGAATAGCAGTGGTCAAAGAACAAATAACCTTAGTGCTAATATGGTTCAAGTAAACTCAAACACTAAATTTGACAGCAATAAAAGCCACAGTTCAAATGAACCTGTAAGACCAGAACACATACAAGATGATTGTTGGTACCCAGACTCTGGAGCAACAAATCATATTACTAATAATCTTCATAACTTGAATCTTGGGAACATGGAGTATAGAGGTAAATAGGCATGGGCAATTATAAGTATATCAAGATATCTCATATTGGTAATGCTTTCATTAAAGGCAAGAAACAATTGTTTTTGCACAATTTATTACGAGTACCAAAGATAAAGAAAAATCTTATAAGTGTATCTCTGTTTGCTAATGACAATATTGTCTATTTTGAATTTTATCCTAAATATTTTCTAGTCAGAGATATGCTAACTAAGGATGTTCTTTTACAGAGTGATGCAAAGAAAGGGCTACATAAATTTAGGACAGTTAACAACAACAGTTTTACAGAAAATCAGAAGTTCTGTAACTTGTGTGAGGAGCAAAACTCCAAAAACATATTTGATGTATGGCATTACAAACTTGGTCACCCAAGTGTGAAAGTTGTAAAATAGGTTCTTAATGAAAATAAATTTGATAATGTTTCATTGCCTTATGTATGTACTTACTGTTAGATGGGTAAAATTAAGTTAGCATTTAATGATTCTTTAACAGAATACTCAAAGCCATTAGTGTAATAACCCTGGTTTGAAGATTACCTGTATATATTAAATTATAACGGAAGTTATAATTTAATATTGTAAATTAAAATATAACTGGAAATTTTAAATTGTTTATTTGAAATAAATAATGAATTTTGTAAATAAAATGAAAAAAAATAAAGTTTAGAACTTTATTTTGTTTATTTGGGTATAAATATGGGATTAAATATTGATTGGATAAGTATTTGGTTTAAATAAATTGAAATATTGGGTATTTATTAGTTTGGAGTTAATAAACTAATTAGGTGATGTATTTCAACATTCAATTGTTGAAATAAATCTTAAGTAATGAAAATAAAGTTTTAAAAACTTTATTTTGAGAATTTGAGTAGAAAATAACCAAATTGCAATTTTATTTAGGTAAATACAACAATGTTGGAAAACATTGTCAATATTAATCTTTTATTGATTTAAAAAGGAGAAATATGAAGAAATTATGTATTTTATTAAATTAAAACATGAAATATTGTTTAAAAATAATATTTTGTTGTTTTAATAAAGTTAAAATGGTTGTTATAATTTATTTGGCAAGAAAATTATTTTTGTATTGATTATTACATTAAAAATGGTGTTTTTGTGATAAAATAGTGTAATTGTAATATTGTCAAAAATAAGGTTTTATTGTTAAAAATAAATTTTTATTGTTAAAATAAATTTTTACTTTGCTAAGATAACAATTTTATGTATATACATTTATTGTACATATTCTTTGTTTGGCCTTAAAATGAAGAAATATGTGAATATAGTGATAATATAGGATAAATAGTGTTCATTTCTTAATATTTCTCTAAGTATTTTAAGTTGAGCTTATTGGGTAGGATTTTAAATCCAAAATCCAATATCTAGAAACTTCTTGCATGAGAAAAAAATTAACAGCATGTACTCTTTTCCTTATCTTCTTCTCAAACAAAAATATACAGCAAAGGGAAATGAGCAAAACAATGGCTTCCTCCAACTAAAACTCAATTCCACTCTAAAATTTCTACAGATAAAAGGGAAAATTCTTCAAAACAAGAAAAGAGAAAGGTAATCACAACCAATACTATACAAATTTCATCCAAATCCATGAGCTTGATATGAATTTGTCTGTAGCATGTTCTATTTCTTTTGAATGTCTCTTTTCTAGCTTCTACAGGTTACTAAGGATCATTTCTCCACCAAAAGCCATCATATTCATCTTGAAATCGCACAAAATCTTGCTAATTTGCTAAGGTGAGTTTAAATCTCACAAATTGCTAGCTCAAAAATGAATTTCCTGTAAAAAATTTGGCTAAATCGCTTACTGTATAGGAAGTTTTCTCTATTCACATTTCTTTGTTTATATCTTATTCTGGTTGCCACTTTGAGTGGTTGCATCTCTTTGTTTTTGCCCTGAAATGCTGCCATATTCTTTTCGAGTTGTAGTTTGAATGTCACTCTATGTGCATGTCAATTTTCATTGCCTGAAACAACCTGTAGCTGTTTTAAAATTTTGCTCAAAGATTGAATCGTGCTTAAGAAACGACTTGGGGCCAAAGGGAACAAATTCCATTAGGCATGGTAGACCTTGAGGTCGATGATAGCCTTCCCTTGGTTGACCATACGGTCGACCTGAGGCTCCTCATGGACAACTTGGCGTTCGACCTGAGGAAGAGTGAGGTCGACCTTAACGTCGACCTGATATTAGCCTTTATGCCTTCGTTTTTGCGACTTTACTTCGTAGCTTTTGCCTTTGAATTGGTATGGTTTTGTCACTTGCTTTGATGCAAATTTGGGATGATTTTCAAGAGCTCTAATCTATTAATAGATGAACAAAAGTTATAGTCAATTCGAATCCCGAGTTGATGAGTATTTGAGTTGTTTTCGAATGTTGAATTTCAATGGATTTTATCAATTTTTATCGTTACAAAAACCAGTTTTTCTGAAATTTCTATAATAATTTTACAAATAAAATGACTTTGAAATAAATATTTTCCAATATTTATAAATTATTTTTCAATATTTTAAAATATTTAAAATATATTAATTTCTTATAATAAGGAGAATTTTCAAATAAATGCTTTCAAAATATTTTTGAAAAATTGTTTTAAAAATCCTGTTTTCTCAAGTAAATTATTTTATAAATAATATACACTATTTTTACATCTTTCAGACGTATGATAAAGATAATTAAACGATTTAATAAAACATGTGGTATGGGACACGGGAGTTTACTTTTTCGGTTAATTCTGAACTTGTACGACCGAAATCATTCGAGTCTATTATTTTGAGTTGATAATTGAGATTTTCCATTTTATGGCATGATTTGAGAATTATAATTCCTATTCATAGGAATTATTTGACTTAAATATTCGACGAGTTTGGTGGTTCGATATTTCCTATTTTAGGAATCATAATTGATGAGAACCATATACGTATATTATTTCACTTGCCGATGAGATGAGGGGAGTCTTGAGTTGAGATTTCCCTATTTCGAGAATTATGGTTTATGAGAAACCATTATGAGATTTTATTGTACTTGCCGATGATACGAGGCAAGATATGAGATTTCTGAGATTATGATTTATCATTATGATATGGAGTTAACTAGCGGTTAGTAAACCGTTTAGTGTGAGCGTGTGGTATGGGATGCACGTTAACACTTTCCGAGTTCCTATCCGAGAGTTTGTGACACATCCACGAGTATGCCAGTGCTATAGAACTTTGGGTCATTTTAGTTATGTAACTTTGGTCACCATGAGTTACGTGACTTCAGTCACCACGAGTTATGTGACTTCGATCACCACGAGTATGATCTTCGGGTCCACGAGATAGGTACCTAATTTATAAATAGCACTGGACTAGAGTTTGGTGCATGCAACATTGCTTCGGCATTGCAATCCGTGATCTGGCTAATCCGGGTTTTCTGAGTTAATTATGATTTCACCATTTTTAGATATCTTTATTACATCGATAGCCTAGAGCTAAATAAGATGTTATGTATATATGGTGACTTCGTTTTTATGAGATTTGAACTCTTTTTAGAGTTCCATGAGATTCTAGTTTGAGATTTTGATGATTCTCTCATATGGCTATTGTATGGTTACTTGCATTTATACTGAATGTCCTTGAGTATGAATTTCTTATGATGAACTAAATCTATTCATGCGACAACCCTTTGTGAATCTATACCATGACATTGTAATTGAACCATACTTGTACTATTCCTTTATAATTAAAGGGAGGTTTCCCTTATGCACTTATATCCATCTTATATTTAGCTAATTTCATTTTGTAGTTAGCCCGACCCATGTATTTATTACTCGGGTCAGACTGAGTTGCAAGTTAGGGATATTTGGACCTTTGCTAGCTTTACTTTTGGATTTCTCCTTTGACCCTGGATAGATGGCATAGTTTTTGTGTAGTAGTTGTTTTGTTGGGAACCTTGTGATGTATATATTCTTTTGTGGGGATGTAAGTATATATTGTGGTCATAATACCACTTGTTCCATGTTGTATTACATTTGATGTAGATGTGTATGTATATCATCTATGTTTGTTGTTATGTGATTCGTGATTGATATTGTTATTATGTTTTGTTTCTGATACCATCCTGTAGTGACCATAGTAGTGTATTAGATAGGAATTAAGTATGTCGAATACTTGAGATGAAATGAAAAAAAAGAGTACTAAATCGACGTACTTAGCTCTTATCTAATGTAAGACTATGATGGTCGCCCTTAACCAGCCCTATTCTATTCAATAATTCTCTTTATTAATGTGGGTCTCGGGGTGGGGCATTACATGTAACGTCCCGCAATTTACGACTTTCGAAAATTCGACATCGATACTCACTTTATCGACTGCCGAGCCATCGAATGCCGGAAACCCGAAAAGTTATGGTTTTAAAAAGAAGAAAAAGGTAGAAGAAGAAGAAAAGAGTAGAAGAAGAAGAGAAGAACAACAGAACAACAATAGAAACAGAAAACAATATCAAAATCTTACACATCGCAGCGGAACAATATATAATAGATAACACTAGTCTTTTAAAACAAAGAACTATATCAGTTTATACATACATCAATCAGAGTCATATACAACAATGGACAGTTATATAACTTGTCCTCATACAGAATACACAGCGGAATAAAATAATATCAGGTACAAATACTACGTCTCGCCATCCAGCTTGCTTCCAAAGCTCCAGAATATCCTGATAACATGACTCTAGACTGCCCGTGTGGAAATTGGTGGGCACCCAGAGTTTAGAAGGGGAACAATAAACTCCGAGTCAGTCATGGTGACTGGTGTGAGATCGTAAAACAGTTTATCTTTAAAAGATAACAAAGGAATATTTTAAAGTCAATTCGCAATGCTTTTGGAAAATGAAACTACCATAAGACCTCCCGCCACACACACAATGCAAACGCAGAATTGGAGGAGATTTCTTCTTATGATAGTCAAAGATGCTTACTACGCAAAATCAAATCATTGGATATTATTATTAGTGCATAGTGCAGAAAACATTTCGAAAGTAGAATATAAATCTTAGCCAGCATAGACATTTCGAACTATGCCTACTATAGCTACCATCCAAACAGTGGGGCGCCACCATAAGTGAATGATAGGTTCTACAACTAAAACCGTACAAGTGTCGTATTGTTTCTTTGGATTTCCAACAAATGGTCAGGCTAAGGAACTTCCTATGCCACGATGGGTACGTCCCTGGAATAGACGACCCGAGAACCTAATCGGATCTCTGCCAACACAAGGCCGGGTTACCTCTGCAAAAATAGGTAACTATTGACACGCGTATGCCATCCCCCGATCGTCACCGATCTTCCCGAGGATCCCCGATTCGCAACAACCACAAAGTAATAAATTTGCAGCAACCATAGAGGTTAAGTATCTGGGCTCCATACCATGATACCACCTTTATCCAGAAGGAATGACATACACTAAGGGGCGCTACTCCCTAGAACCTTGCCGCATCCTTCCTGTTTTGACCATTTCCGGGGTGTGAGGCTCGATGAAGTCTCATCCACAAAGCTACGCTTTCTACAAAGCCATGCTTCGGGTCAAACAAATGATCAACCTATGATCACAAAGATATAAGATCAAACAAATGATCATATCGCAAATGATCAAACACTGATCATTTCACAGCAACACTCAGTATGCCACGTTACCAAATTGGGAGTATATCGCTGATGAATTTCAACTACATAACCTCTGATCTCGTACGTCTTAGAGAAGGGTGTTAAGCTAAGAGAATAAATTCTCCGCCACCAACAGAAATGTATTTGAAAGAAATCAGCTTTATATCTCAAATTGTAACTTCAAACACACAATCCATACAAGTCTGTTCCGGGATCGAACAGAACCGAAGGCACTTCTCACGAAGCCCTTGCATATCCGGATAATTTTCTAATCACGTCCGGACTTCCCGTCACTAAGGGTGATAAAACCTCTAAATCGGAGATCAGCCGATGTAGAGTAACTCGACGGTAATCCTTCCGTTTTAAAAAATATCCGGTCTTCAACACCGGTCATCAAATGCAATTCATTACGACGTATCACATATTCGGAATGGGTTATACGACCCCATGGTCCTTTCCCGGCTAACCCGAATAGTGAGCGATTATTCAAAAATAAGTGTGGCATTCAAATTCATCCAATTCACAACAAATACCATCCAAGGTAATTATTGATAGTCGGTTATTTAACTATCAATAAAGATGCGCAACATCACCAGATTCCAAATAATTTTCCAAATTATTTATTTTCCAAAAATATCTTTACTAGATATAAAATTTCCACACTTTAAAAATAAATCAACGTTTATTTTTCTAAACAGTTTCCCTTTCCTTTATAAATTCCATAGTGAATTTATATTTTCAAAATATCTACTGATATACGATTTTCAAATCGATTTCAAATATTCAATTTCAATTTATCTTTAAGAAGATAAAATCTCAAAAACGTTTCATTTCATTTTGGAAAACATTCCCATACTTATTTAATAATAAGTATTTCACAAATCTATTTATTTTCAACACTTGGAAAATATTCGATATACTTAAATCAATATTAAGTATATATTTCATTCTTTAAGGAAATCATTTGAGTCAAAACGAATGTTACGTAAAACATCGTTACGACGACTCAAAATCACTAGTATAGGGATTCGGATTTTTAAGATAGATATATAAATCCCAATACTACATAAAACATTTCCTTTCGGAAATCATTTACTATAACAACAATGTTATAGTCCACCATTTCCTTATATTTCTCGAAAACGTCTATTTCAACAATAAATGTTGAAATCTATGATTTCGATATTCATTATATTTGAAAACATCTTTAAAACAATTAACTTCATTTCAAATATCACTTTCCCAAAACCATATCCATTTTACTTAAAAATATATTCACTGTCCAAAATCGTGAATACTTCACTAACCAAATTTCAATATTTTCTACACATTTTATTTCAATAATAATTCGCTATCCAAAATCGCGAATATATCTCCTTTAACAACCTTCTATATTTAATTTATCAAATTCAATTGATCTCAAATTTATAAAACAACGTTTATAAATTCTATTTCTATTTTCTAACAACTTCAATTTAATAAATCTCCTTTATTAACAATTCGATTTATAAATCTTCTTTAATGACCTATTCAATTTATACTCAATGTATATACCAAAGGTCCATCTTATAAGTTAATAACTTACAATTCATTTATTTTAAAAGAAATCGTTCTTTTAAACTTCACAGATTTTAAATCTTATTACTTATAAGATTTCATTTATAACCTTATTTTCAACCATAACCGAACTACTTTTATACTATTTATAAATCTCATCTATTAACCATTCATACTTGTTCAAAAATCTCAATTAAAATGCCGAAATCCAATTTATACTTCATTTTAACACTTATAAAAAAACTCGTTTTATAATTCCAACATTTGATTTATAAATATCAATCTGTATAAATCTTTTTATACAAATCGTTTATAGTTATTCAAAAATCCCAACTTAAATCATCTTATAAATAAATCGATTTTTATGTCAAAAATGACACTTTGGTTATATTCCACTAACATTATAATCTCCATAACTTTAAATTTATAACATTTATTTATTTAAAGTAAATCAATTCAAAATTTCAAATAAAACGTATACTTAAAAATCTCTTTTAAAGTTAAAATCGTTATTTTTAAACTTCAAAATTTTGAATCCGATGATGCAACAACACCAATTAGTCAATCACAACAACAAACATCATATATCAACATATGATAACAGAATATACATCACAATATCTATAAATAAATAAATACTGTTGAGGAATCCAGTTGGATCCCTCCAACCTGTTTCCCTGCATCCACAAATGTTAGCACAATACCAATTCCACTTCGAGGTGGAATATCGCGGTATATGGGTTTTATAAAAATAATCCGCTTACTAACGGCGCAATAGGGTCTCATCCGCTATACGAGGCGGGAAATCATGAATCCAATATATACATATGCCAATATGTATATATTGCTATATATATAGATATATCCTACTATATCTAATATCACAATCAATAGCAATCAACACAATCAATAACTGCAATCAATTTTTTGAGTGAGAAAAATCTCACCTTAGCATTTATTTTGCAATCCATTTCCATTTTTGATCATTTCTTCACGGTTTAACCTTGTATAACAATTTATACAATTCTATTAATATTCGAATCAACTCGAATAATAAATTGCTTTTCAATAGATTAAATTAGTTAACACCTTCAATTTGAACAAATCTAATAATTTATTTCCTATTAGATAATTTCGATTCACCAGTGATTTTATCTTGACCCAATTTCTTTTAAATAAATTTATCTAACTAAACCTTTTAAATTTCTAACTAACTTTCCTTTCGAACAAATTTCTTGATAACTAAAATAAATTTAACAAGTTATTATTTTCTTCATTCGAAGTTATATACTAAAATAAAATCTATGTATATTTTTAAAATAATCTATATAGATTTTTTGTAAATCTGGTTTCATACAAAACTTCTCAAACAGTTAAAATCCTCATTTTCAAAATCTTATCCTTACATATATGTATTTATTTCTCTCCTTATCTATATATATATATATATATATACAGATAATTATAAACTAGGTTGAATTGGGTAAAAACGAGAATACCATATGTTTTGAAGTCGCCTCCACCCAAAATCCGAGATCAAATTTTGATGACTATGCTGTCGAACGTCCCTTTCCTGACACGAGCTACTCCCAGCCCTCTGCCTTCGTCCTTTCAAATTCGTTCGCGAAGCCACGTTGCTGCGCCGCGAGCGCAAACTCCCTGCCTGGCCCCTCCACTTTCGACATCTCCTAGAACGACGTGCACGCCTTGCGAATCCCATTGCCAGAGTCGCCATAACCCTAGCTGCTGCCGCGAGCTACTCGTCGCCATCACGCGCGACATCGCCGCCCACGCGAACGAACGCCTCGATGCCCTAGCTTCGAATCAAAATTGAGCTCAGCCCTACACCACTTGCACCTCTAGACTCACGACCGCCATCGTGAACGAGCCCCACAACGAAGCCCTAAATTTACAGCCCGACCCCGTGCGATTAGATGCAGACGAGGAACGAATTCTTGTTCGTTCGAACGAGAATGAAAGGCTTCAATCGATTATTATTTTTTCGTCTCGGCTGTTCGAAATGAAAGAGGAAAGGGATTTAAAAGAATAGGAGGGAATGGGAGAGGAGTATTTTAAATCGAGGGAGTATGGTCGGCACGATTATTTCGTGATTCTCGGCTGAAACTAAGGGAAGAAGACGTGCTGATGTTTGACTTAGTTAAAAATTTAAATTTAAGAATTGAATTCAATTTAAATTTTCAACGCGTTAATGTGTCGTGTGCTCACGTATCAACACCGAAAAATATGAAATTTGGAATCCGATAATAATTCGAAATTACGGACCCAATGAAACTGGTTTCGTCGAATTCCGAGACTGTGTGAAAATTGACTATTTTTAAATATCGATCCAAACGTTTAAATTTCAAAACTGAACAAATCACTTCCAAATTAAATTCTGAAGCTTCTATTATCTTCAGTGTTATCAATATAAATTTTACAAGCGTTTGAAATATTTTTCTTCAGTTTAAAACCGAAGATACAAATTTTTATTCAACTTACAATAGATTAAATTTTAAAATTTAATCGTCAGTTTCAAAGTTATATTCGGGATTCAAATTAAATCATCGTTCAAATATTTAAAATTAATTAAATATTCTCAATTTAATTCGTTCAAAATTCTGGGTCGTTACAAACTTCCCCCCTTAAAAGAATTTCGTCCCGAAATTACAAGTCAGGAAGAAAAAGGTCCTTAACTCGTCTACTATCTTTCAACATCCAAATAGTTTTATCAAATTTTCCAAAACAAATCTTTCTACTAAAGATTCGTTATTATTTCAACTAAATTTCTAAACATTTTCATAATTTTCAAACAACATTGTTTACTTCAAAATTCAAATTTAAATTCAAATTCAAATTTAAACTTTCAAAAAAATTTCAAAAATTTTCTAACGCCCGAACTTTTCAAAAAATTTTGCCAGCGTCTCCTTTGCGCGGCTAATACGGTACAACTACAAAACGTCCCTACGGACTCTCAAATTTCAAAAAGAAAAAGAAAAAGTCAAGCGGCTAGACAAGAAAGTCATCAAATCTCATATTGAAATTTAAATACTTACCTTTTTGTCGAGCAATTCAAATTTATCTTCAAAATCAAATCCAATTTCCTTTAATACACCTGTATATCCTACTAGCCATAATATATAGTTACAACATTCAAACTATTTTGCAAATTTCATTACAAAATTTTCAATATATACTTCTTATATCATCTCTAATTCACTATTGAAGTTATATATCTATTTTCATTCAATTTTACATTTCAATTTCATTTGAATTTACTTTACCATTTTAATTCAATTTGGATTCTATTTAACTTCTGAACATTGAATTTATCAATTATCTTTCATTCATAACTGCACTATTTTAAATTAGTTTCATTTACTAATTCATCACAAATTCTAGTTCACTTTATTCAAATTTGTTTTCAACATTCAGTTTCAATTTATTTATTTACAAATTCAAAATGAACTCAACTTTCAATTTCGCTTTTATTTATTCAAATTCATTCACTTATACTTTCTTTTATTTAACTCCATTCTTTAAGTTAAATTTATTCTATCAAAATTCAAATTGTATAAGTTTTCAACTTAGTAATATTTCATAAATATCTTTATATAGCATTCCAGAGTTTACCAACATTTCAAAGCCATTTTGAAAACAATTCAAATTCCATTTGAATTTCCAAAACAAAAACCCAAATTTTTCAAACACTTTCCATTTAAAATAATTTGGCAGCAATTTCTCTTTTGAAAACCCGAAAATGAATTCTAATGATGTGGCCATCATCATCAGGATTATTTTCCAGCGACCGAAAAGAGTTTAGAGCTTTTCATTCCTTCAAAATACTTTTCAAAACCTTTGAAATTCATTTTCAAATCAAACAGATTTAAACTTCCAAATCTCCAAAATTTTCAAATTCTTTTCAAAACATTTCCAAATACTTCTCTGGAATTCCGTTTTCCAATTATAAGTCACATTTATAATTTATATTCTTAAATTTCATTTATATATGAATTCATTTCTTAACTTTGGAGTTACGATTTCAATTTCTTATCCGATTTCATATAATAATGATAACATTTCAATATTATCACTTTCCTAACAACCATGCAACCATATACTGTAATAATTTACAGAAAATCATTTCTTTTCTATACAAAAATAGTTTTGGGTAAAATTATTTCATTTACCCTATTTTAAAACAATACTGTGCCGAATTGTTCTATTCAAGTGTTTAGAAACCCCTTCGATACAGTTTTGCAGACTGTGCCGATGAAGGTTCATATGCCACTCAATAAACCAATCATCACAATACAAAACAATTTTATATTCAATAACAAATACGCGCTCATATCTATTATTACACTCAACTCATTCTAGAGTACTATTGTCTCTATCTCTAATGAGTAACACCCAACAGAGCAGGGTTGTCGCTTAACCATATGCTCTGATACCAAATGTAACGTCCCGCAATTTTCGACTTTCGAAAATTCGACATCGATACTCACTTTATCGACTGCCGAGCCATCGAATGCCGGAAACCCGAAAAGTTATGGTTTTAAAAAGAAGAAAAAGGTAGAAGAAGAAGAAAAGAGTAGAAGAAGAAGAGAAGAACAACAGAACAACAATAGAAACAGAAAACAATATCAAAATCTTACACATCGCAGCGGAAAAAAATATAATAGATAACACTAGTCTTTTAAAACAAAGAACTATATCAGTTTATACATACATCAATCAGAGTCATATACAACAATGGACAGTTATATAACTTGTCCTCATACAGAATACACAGCGGAATAAAATAATATCAGGTACAAATACTACGTCTCGCCATCCAACTTGCTTCCAAAGCTCCAGAATATCCAGAATATCCTGATAACATGACTCTAGACTGCCCGTGTGGAAATTGGTGGGCACCCAGAGTTTAAAAGGGGAACAATAAACTCCGAGTCAGTCATGGTGACTGGTGTGAGATCGTAAAACAGTTTATCTTTAAAAGATAACAAAGGAATATTTTAAAGTCAATTCACAATGCTTTTGGAAAATGAAACTACCATAAGACCTCCCGCCACACACACAATGCAAACGCAGAATTGGAGGAGATTTCTTCTTATGATAGTCAAAGATGCTTACTACGCAAAATCAAATCATTGGATATTATTATTAGTGCATAGTGCAGAAAACATTTCGAAAGTAGAATATAAATCTTAGCCAGCATAGACATTTCGAACTATGCCTACTATAGCTACCATCCAAACAGTGGGGCGCCACCATAAGTGAATGATAGGTTCTACAACTAAAACCGTACAAGTGTCGTATTGTTTCTTTGGATTTCCAACAAATGGTCAGGCTAAGGAACTTCCTATGCCACGATGGGTACGTCCCTGGAATAGACGACCCGAGAACCTAACCGGATATCTGCCAACACAAGGCCGGGTTACCTCTGCAAAAATAGGTAACTACTGACACGCGTGTGCCATCCCCCGATCGTCACCGATCTTCCCGAGGATCCCCGATTCGCAACAACCACAAAGTAATAAATTTGCAGCAACCACAGAGGTTAAGTATCTGGGCTCCATACCATGATACCACCTTTATCCAGAAGGAATGACATACACTAAGGGGCGCTACTCCCTAGAACCTTGCCGCATCCTTCCTGTTTTGACCATTTCCAGGGTGTGAGGCTCGATGAAGTCTCGTCCACAAAGCTACGCTTTCTACAAAGCCATGCTTCGGGTCAAACAAATGATCAACATATGATCACAAAGATATAAGATCAAACAAATGATCATATCGCAAATGATCAAACACTGATCATTTCACAGCAACACTCAGTATGCCACGTTACCAAATTGGGAGTATATCGCTGATGAATTTCAACTACATAACCTCTGAGCTCGTACGTCTCAGAGAAGGGTGTTAAGCTAAGAGAATAAATTCTCCGCCACCAACAGAAATGTATTTGAAAGAAATCAGCTTTATATCTCAAATTGTAACGTCAGACACACAATCAATACAAGTCTGTTCCGGGATCGAACAGAACCGAAGGCACTTCTCACGAAGCCCTTGCATATCCGGATAATTTTCTAATCACGTCCGGACTTCCCGTCACTAAGGGTGATAAAACCTCTAAATCGGAGATCAACCGATGTAGAGTAACTCGACGGTAATCCTTCCGTTTTCAAAAATATCCGGTCTTCAACACCGGTCATCAAATGCAATTCATTACGACGTATCACATATTCGGAATGGGTTATACGACCCCATGGTCCTTTCCCGGCTAACCCGAATAGTGAGCGATTATTCAAAAATAAGTGTGGCATTCAAATTCATCCAATTCACAACAAATACCATCCAAGGTAATTATTGATAGTCGGTTATTTAACTATCAATAAAGATGCGCAACATCACCAGATTCCAAATAATTTTCCAAATTATTTATTTTCCAAAAATATCTTTACTAGATATAAAATTTCCACACTTTAAAAATAAATCAACGTTTATTTTTCTAAACAGTTTCCCTTTCCTTTATAAATTCCATAGTGAATTTATATTTTCAAAATATCTACTGATATACGATTTTCAAATCGATTTCAAATATTCAATTTCAATTTATCTTTAAGAAGATAAAATCTCAAAAACGTTTCATTTCATTTTGGAAAACATTCCCATACTTATTTAATAATAAGTATTTCACAAATCTATTTATTTTCAACACTTGGAAAATATTCGATATACTTAAATCAATATTAAGTATATATTTCATTCTTTAAGGAAATCATTTGAGTCAAAACGAATGTTACGTAAAACATCGTTACGACGACTCAAAATCACTAGTATAGGGATTCGGATTTTTAAGATAGATATATAAATCCCAATACTACATAAAACATTTCCTTTCGGAAATCATTTACTATAACAACAATGTTATAGTCCACCATTTCCTTATATTTCTTGAAAACGTCTATTTCAACAATAAATGTTGAAATCTATGATTTCGATATTCATTATATTTGAAAACATCTTTAAAACAATTAACTTCATTTCAAATATCACTTTCCCAAAACCATATCCATTTTACTTAAAAATATATTCACTGTCCAAAATCGTGAATACTTCACTAACCAAATTTCAATATTTTCTACACATTTTATTTCAATAATAATTCGCTATCCAAAATCGCGAATATATCTCCTTTAACAACCTTCTATATTTAATTTATCAAATTCAATTGATCTCAAATTTATAAAACAACGTTTATAAATTCTATTTCTATTTTCTAACAACTTCAATTTAATAAATCTCCTTTATTAACAATTCGATTTATAAATCTTCTTTAATGACCTATTCAATTTATACTCAATGTATATACCAAAGGTCCATCTTATAAGTTAATAACTTACAATTCATTTATTTTAAAAGAAATCGTTCTTTTAAACTTCACAGATTTTAAATCTTATTACTTATAAGATTTCATTTATAACCTTATTTTCAACCATAACCGAACTACTTTTATACTATTTATAAATCTCATCTATTAACCATTCATACTTGTTCAAAAATCTCAATTAAAATGCCGAAATCCAATTTATACTTCATTTTAACACTTATAAAAAAAACTCGTTTTATAATTCCAACATTTGATTTATAAATATCAATCTGTATAAATCTTTTTATACAAATCGTTTATAGTTATTCAAAAATCCCAACTTAAATCATCTTATAAATAAATCGATTTTTATGTCAAAAATGACACTTTGGTTATATTCCACTAACATTATAATCTCCATAACTTTAAATTTATAACATTTATTTATTTAAAGTAAATCAATTCAAAATTTCAAATAAAACGTATACTTAAAAATCTCTTTTAAAGTTAAAATCGTTATTTTTAAACTTCAAAATTTTGAATCCGATGATGCAACAACACCAATTAGTCAATCACAACAACAAACATCATATATCAACATATGATAACAGAATATACATCACAATATCTATAAATAAATAAATACTGTTGAGGAATCCAGTTGGATCCCTCCAACCTGTTTCCCTGCATCCACAAATGTTAGCACAATACCAATTCCACTTCGAGGTGGAATATCGCGGTATATGGGTTTTATAAAAATAATCCGCTTACTAACGGCGCAATAGGGTCTCATCCGCTATACGAGGCGGGAAATCATGAATCCAATATATACATATGCCAATATGTATATATTGCTATATATATAGATATATCCTACTATATCTAATATCACAATCAATAGCAATCAACACAATCAATAACTGCAATCAATTTTTTGAGTGAGAAAAATCTCACCTTAGCATTTATTTTGCAATCCATTTCCATTTTTGATCATTTCTTCACGGTTTAACCTTGTATAACAATTTATACAATTCTATTAATATTCGAATCAACTCGAATAATAAATTGCTTTTCAATAGATTAAATTAGTTAACACCTTCAATTTGAACAAATCTAATAATTTATTTCCTATTAGATAATTTCGATTCACCAGTGATTTTATCTTGACCCAATTTCTTTTAAATAAATTTATCTAACTAAACCTTTTAAATTTCTAACTAACTTTCCTTTCGAACAAATTTCTTGATAACTAAAATAAATTTAACAAGTTATTATTTTCTTCATTCGAAGTTATATACTAAAATAAAATCTATGTATATTTTTAAAATAATCTATATAGATTTTTTGTAAATCTGGTTTCATACAAAACTTCTCAAACAGTTAAAATCCTCATTTTCAAAATCTTATCCTTACATATATGTATTTATTTCTCTCCTTATCTATATATATATATATATACAGATAATTATAAACTAGGTTGAATTGGGTAAAAACGAGAATACCATATGTTTTGAAGTCGCCTCCACCCAAAATCCGAGATCAAATTTTGATGACTATGCTGTCGAACGTCCCTTTCCTGACACGAGCCACTCCCAGCCCTCTGCCTTCGTCCTTTCAAATTCGTTCGCGAAGCCACGTTGCTGCGCCGCGATCGCCAACCTCCCTGCCTGGCCCCTCCACTTTCGACATCTCCTAGAACGACGTGCACGCCTTGCGAATCCCATTGCCAGAGTCGCCATAACCCTAGCTGCTGCCGCGAGCTACTCGTCGCCATCACGCGCGACATCGTCGCCCACGCGAACGAATGCCTCGATGCCCTAGCTTCGAATCGAAATTGAGCGCAGCCCTACACCACTTGCACCTCTAGACTCACGAACGCCATCGTGAACGAGCCCCACAACGAAGCCCTAAATTTACAGCCCGACCCCGTGCGATTAGATGCAGACGAGGAACGAATTCTTGTTCGTTCGAACGAGAATGAAAGGCTTCAATCGATTATTATTTTTTCGTCTCGGCTGTTCGAAATGAAAGAGGAAAGGGATTTAAAAGAATAGGAGGGAATGGGAGAGGAGTATTTGAAATCGAGGGAGTATGGTCGGCACGATTATTTCGTGATTCTCGGCTGAAACTAAGGGAAGAAGACGTGCTGATGTTTGACTTAGTTAAAAATTTAAATTTAAGAATTGAATTCAATTTAAATTTTCAACGCGTTAATGTGTCGTGTGCTCACGTATCAACACCGAAAAATACGAAATTTGGAATCCGATAATAATTCGATATTACGGACCCAATGAAACTGGTTTCGTCGAATTCCGAGACTGTGTGAAAATTGACTATTTTTAAATATCGATCCAAACGTTTAAATTTCAAAACTGAACAAATCACTTCCAAATTAAATTCTGAAGCTTCTATTATCTTCAGTGTTATCAATATAAATTTTACAAGCGTTTGAAATATTTTTCTTCAGTTTAAAACTGAAGATACAAATTTTTATTCAACTTACAATAGATTAAATTTTAAAATTTAATCGTCAGTTTCAAAGTTATATTCGGGATTCAAATTAAATCATCGTTCAAATATTTAAAATTAATTAAATATTCTCAATTTAATTCGTTCAAAATTCTGGGTCGTTACATTACGGCTTGGTATCAGAGCAGGACTCGGAACAATATGTAATAAACGCAGAATAGTATACACAATTACTATACATCAAATATAATACAAATGTAAACATCATCTCTAAATCAATGTGAACCCAACCTTGTCTTTTACCTTTTGAGTCTTTTTGGGGTAGATAGAAAGGAATATGTCTAGGAATGTTAATTTTAAATTCCGTAGTATTCCTTATTCAATGGATTTCAATTGCTAATATCTACCCCTATGAATAATCCTATCTTATCTTAACTTTCAGCTAATGGCTAGAAGAGGTAGAGGTCGCACTTCTGAGGCGAGACCATCCAGTGGTTCTCGTCCCGAAGGAGTTTATATGTCCACCGACCAGATTCTTGAGCTTCTTAGGAGCACTCAGCCTCCCACTCCAACTCATTCCTCTCCTCCGCGCAAATCCGCATTTGCACGTATGTGTAGCGACTTCACCCATCTCGGAGGCAAGCCATTCAAAGACTCCAAGACAGTTTTAGAGGTTCAAGCTTGGCTCCGAACATGCGAGCGCATCTTCACTCGCATAGAGATTTCCAATCATCATTGTGTTCTTATGACATCGAGTATGCTGCAAGAACGAGCATTAGACTGGTATGAGCTCCTTATAGTCGAGAAAGATGAGTCTTCTCTTACATGGCAGCATTTCTGAGATCGTTTTGAGCTTAAGTTCATGCCAGAATCCGAGATGTCTTTCCTTGCCCGTCGCTTCCTCGAGTTGAAGTAGGGAAAATCCTCTATGTCGGATTATGTATCCTCCTTCGAGTCTCTATCCAAGTATGGGCTCGAATTCATTGGTACCCCATATAAGAAGAATCTTAAGTTCGTATCCGGACTTAAGAATTATTTGAAAAGGTCGCTCATGCTTAAGCTTAAGCTCTCGTTCGAGAAGTTTGTTGATTCGACGCTTCACCTCAAAGCTGTCGAAAAAGAAAAGGGATAGTTGTGACGAGGCCGAGGTTCGAATGGAACCAAATAAGAAGAAATTTCTCTTTCAGAGATCCCAATCATTTCCTCCTAAGAAGAAGAAGAAAGGCAATCCTAGTTCTCATTCTGGTGCAGCATCTCCTTCAGCTAGAGTGTTGACTTGCTTCTATTATGGTTCTAGAGACCATCTAGTTAGAGAATGTCCTCAAACCCCCAAGTTCCTTTATTGCAAGAAGGAAGGACATATAGTTTCAGCATGTCCTAAGAAGAGGAAGAGTTCAGGTTCAGGGAATCTGAATGTGGCTCAGGCTTCTGGTAGTGCATCTCACTCGCGAGGTGTATCTCCTACTATTTTGGAAGGTCCTATTCTTTTTTATGACCATTCTATTTGAATCCTCTTCAATACGGGTGCTTGGCATTTATCCATACTGGAGAAATTTGTTAATGCTATTAGTCTTTCTGGTCTTGTTGCTTACTTGAGGATTGTGAATACTTTTGAGGGGATCCGCAATACTTGACGTGAGAATTTTGGGATTTGTTCCTTGTAGTTATCGTTGCATGTGAATTAGCACGCTATTTTCTATCTAGAGTTTGGAGTAATCTGTAAGGGAGTGTCTTGCATTTTATCAAGCCACATTCTAGGATTTGAGGGGTCCTATATTTGGTATCCAAATTCAGTTGGTTCTTGCCTTCAGAATATTGATTATGATTACGAAGTCTCTATATTCACTTTTGAGTATCGAAATGTTGATTATATATCTCGAATTCCCGTTATTATGACTCTATTGATTTTCGTAAGTCTGTTTAGGTATGACACCCAATCGGGCAATCGAATATTATATTGATCTCATTTTTGGTTCTTAGCCTTTCGGTCATGCTTTCGCGAGGATGCCCATTAAGAAAATGAAGTGATCCTTGGAATGTAATTGATACTGCCATTCTTACCTCTTTTGAGATAACCTTTCTGGATACTCATTTATAGGCTTAGTAATATTACTTCACCTGAAGTAATGATTTGCCGTTTATGTTCTTCTTCTCATTCGAGAAGATATTTTACCCTTACCCTTATATCTCGTTGATTTCATATTCGATCTATTGGTGGTGCTAGGGTCTTTCTTCAGCTTGACCCTACACCGATTCCCATTAGCTACGAGTTGCGGGGGATAGTGTTCTTTTACCGCATTCCGCACTCGTTATGAGTTTTTGAGTAGTTCGTTATACTGTTAGGAATGATGAACACTCCAATTTATTCCCTCAATCTTGTGAATCGAGTATATTTAGGGAACATGTTGATGAGTCCCTTTTTGTGTTTTTGATTTTTGAGTATACGTAATGAATTGTGTTTTCAAATTTTTCAAAAATTGAAAATATATTTCTAAGAGAAATTGGATTTGGTTTTTGATATAAATAAAGAACATTTTGAGAACTAAATATGAGATATTTTTATATAGAAGATGATTTTGTGTTGGGTTATCCATCAAGTGCTTTAAGAATTCTGGTCGATACGCCTGATCAACGTGATCGATAGAAATTTCCTAAATGCTGTGATGAGACAATCAGACATGATAAATTGAGTTTTAATGAGACTAAATTTGGAAATAAATTAAAAATATTCGTGAATTAAATTTTATGCCGGATGACATATGTAGCCATTGAACCATAATGTAATAGGATGAGTGGCGAGGTGGTTTTGATCATTTGGTCAAAGCTGCAGCCAATCTATAGGGTTATTTATTATAAATTAATGGCGAGGTAATGCCATTATGATAATTGAAATGTATGAGTTTGGATATAGTTATGTTTTATTGTTGAAATGATGAGATAATACTTTGTTCAAAGAATAAATGTTTATTGAATATTTTAAAATAAGTTATACATGTTAAAGATGGAGTTTGTTATGAGAATTTGGGTATTTGAAAATAAAGAGTAGTAAATTTTAAATTTTTTATCTTAAGGATTGTTGAGATGGAATTATAAAATTCTTTCAAAATCTAATTTTGGAATAAAAAGGGGAATATGAGTTCAAAATTATTTGCCATTTTATAAGAACTATAGGAAGGAGTTTGAAAATTTTCCAAGTGTTGAAAATTGAGATTTTGAATTTAAAGGCAATGAGTTTTGGAACTTTAAGAAGTTTGATTGTAAATAAAAATTTAGATTATGGTTTTGAAGATAATGAATTTCTAACTCTAATAAATTTTGATTGTAAATTAAATTTATATCTATTGTGTTTCTCGAAATGTCTCGCCTTAGTCCAATAGTCTAACGACTAGCTTTTTACGGTCGTTTGAGTAAGGTGATATTTGAAGTAACCATCTCCCATTGGGTCTTCTTACCTCAATGGTTGTTATCTTAGTATCAGTATGGCTCTTTCCATAGTGACATACGGAAAATCATCTGCTTGTCGTTAGAGTCGGATATAGCGAAGCTAAATCCCAACTTTATTTGAGAAACTTTTATGAAATCAATCTCTTTCGATTGATTTTGGGTTGCACTTTGGCTTTTGTGTTCTTGTTTCGATGGCGAGATGCCTTCCAAAATAGGAAGTGTTTATCAAAGATATTTCATAATTCTCTAATTTCGACTTATATATTCAGGTAATCATAGAATTTATTGAGCAATTTTATCTTGGTCTTCTTTCGTCTTGAGTAGAGAGTGAAGAATTTTAATCTGGTGCTTGTCTATCCTTCCGTTGATTGATGAAATTAATACATTGAATACAAACTCTTCTCTAGAAATTGCAAGGACACAATTTTGTTAAGGGAGGGAGTCTGTAACAACCTTGGTTTGGAGATTACCAGTATATATTATATTATAACGGAAGTTATAATTTAATATTGTAAATTAAAATATAATTAGAAATTTTAAATTGTTTATTTGGAATAAACAATGAATTTTGTAAATAAAATGAGAAAAATAAAGTTTGGAACTTTATTTTGTTTATTTGGGTATAAATATGGGATTAAATATTGATTGGATAAGTATTTGGTTTAAATAAATTGAAATATTGGGTATTTATTAGCTTGGAGTTAATAAATTAATTAGGTGATGTATTTCAATGTTCAATTGTTGAAATAAATCTAAAGTAATGAAAATACAATTTTAAAAACTTTATTTTTAGAATTTGAGTAGAAAATAATCAAATTGCAATATTATTTGGGTAAATACAACAATATTGGAAAACATTGTCAATATTAATCTTTTATTGATTTAAAAAGGAGAAATATGAAGAAATTATGTATTTTATTAAATTAAAAGATGAAATATTGTTTAAAAATAATATTTTGTTGTTTTAATAAAGTTAAAATGATTGTTATAATTTATTTGGTAAGAAAATAATTTTTGTATTGATTATTACATTAAAAATGGTGTTTTGTGATAAAATAGTGTAATGTGTAATATTGTCAAAAATAAGGCTTTATTGTTAAAAATAACTTTTTAGTTTTAAAATAAAATTTTACTTTGCTAAGATAACAATTTTATGTATATACATTTGTTGTACATATTTTTGTTTGGCTTTAAAATGAAGAAATATGTGAATATAGTGATAATATAGGATAAATTGTGTTCATTTCTTAATATTTCTCTAAGTATTTTAAGTTGGGATTATTGGGTAGGATTTTAAATCCAAAACCCAATATCTGGAAACTTCTTCCATGAGAAAAAAATTAACAGCATGTACTCTTTTCATTATCTTCTTCTCAAACAAAAATATACAGCAAAAGGAAATGAGCAAAACAATGGCTTCCTCTAACTAAAACTCAATTCCATTCTAAAATTTCTACATATAAAAGAGAAAATTCTCCAAAACAAGAAAAGAGAAAGGTAATCACAACCAATACTACACAAATTTCATCCAAATCCATGAGCTTGATATGAATTTGTCTGTAGCATGTTCTATTTCTTTTGAATGACTCTTTTCTAGCTTCTACAGGTTACTGGGGATCATTTCTCCACCAAAAGCCATTATATTCATCCTGAAATTGCACAAAATCTTGCTAATTTGCTAAGGTGAGTTTAAAGCTCACAAATTGCTAGCTGAAAAATGAATTTCCTGTAAAAAATTTGGCTAAATCGTTTACTGTATAGGAAGTTTTCTCTGTTTATATCTTATTCTGGTTGCCACTTTGAGTAGTTTTATTTTTTTGTTTTTGCCCTAAAATGCTGCCAGGTATTTTCTGGGTTGTAGTTTGAATGTCACTCTATGTGCATGTAAATTTTCATTGCCTGAAACAACTTGTACTTGTGTTAAAATTTTGCTCAAAGATTGAATCGTGCTAGAGAAACGACCTAGAGCCAAAGGGAACAAATTCACGTATGCATGGTCGACCTTGAGGTCGACCATAGCCTTCTCTAGGTCGACCGTACGGTTGACCTAAGGCTCCTTATGGTTGACCTGGCGGTCGACCTAAGGAAGAGTGAGGTCGATCTTAAGGTCGACCTGATATTAGCCTTTATGCCTTCGTTTTTGCGATTTTACTTCGCAGCTTTTACCTTTGAATTGCTATGGTTTTGTCACTTATTTTGACGCAAATTTGAGATGATTTTCAAGAGCTCTAATCTATCAATAGATGAGAAAAAGTTATGGTCAATTCGAGTCCCGGATTGATGAGTATTTGGGTTGTTTTCGAATGTTCAATTTCAGTGATTTTTATCGATTTTTGTCATTTCAAAAACAAGTTTTTCTGAAATAATTTTACAAATCAGATGACTTTTAAATAAATATTTTCCAATATTTATAAATTATTTTTCAATTATTTTAATATATTCAAAATATATTTATTTCATATAATAAGGAGAATTTTCAAATAAATGCTTTCAAAATGTTTTCAAAACATTATTTTAATAATCCCGTTTTCTTAAGTAAATTATTTTATAAATAATATACACTATTTTTACATCTTTCGGACATATGATAAAGTGAATTAAACGATTTAATAAAACATATGGTATGGGACATATGAGTTTACTTTTCGGTTAATTTCGGACTTGTACGACCGAAACCATTCGAGTCTATTGTTTTGAGTTGATAATTGAAATTTTCCATTTTATAGCATATTTTGAGGTTTATAATTCCTATTCATAGGAATTATTTGATTTAGCCAATATTCGGCGAGTTTAGTGGTTCGAGATTTCCTATTTTAGGAATTATAATCGATGAGAACCATACACATATATTGTTTCACTTGCCGATGAGATGAGGCGAGTCTTGAGTTGAGATTTCCCTATTTCGAGAATTATGGTTTATGAGAAACCATTATGAGATTGTATTGCATATGTCGATGATACGAGGCAAGATATAAGATTTATGAGATTGTGATTTATCTTTATGATGTAGAATTAACTAGCGGTTAGTAAACCGTTTAGTGTGAGCATGTGGTATGGGACGCATGTTAACACTTTCAGGTTCCTATCCGAGAGTTTGTGACACATCCACTAGTATGCCAGTGCTATAGACCTTCGGGTCATTTTAGTTATGTGACTTCAGTCACCACGAGTTATGTGACTTCGATCACCACGACTATGACCTTTGGGTCCACGAGATATGTACCTAATTTGTAAATAGAACTAGACAAGAGTTTAGCACGTGCAACATTGTTTCGGCATTGCAATTAGGGATCTGGCCAATCCAGGTTTTCTGAATTTTCTGAGTTAATTACGATTTCACCATTTTTGAGATATCTTTGTTACATCGATAGCCTAGAGCTAAATGAGATGCTATATACATATAGTGATTTCATTTTTATGAGATTTGAATTCTTTTCAGAGTTCCATGAGATTCTACTTTGGAGATTTTGATGATTTTCTCACATGGCTTTTGTATGGTTACTTACATTTATACTGAATGTCCTTGAGTATGAATTTCTTATGATTAACCAAATCTATTCATGCAACAACCCTTTGTGAATCTATATCATGGCATTGTAATTGAACCATACTTGTACTATTCCTTTATAATTAAAGGGAGATTTCCCTTATGCACTTATATCCCTCTTATATCCAGCTAATTTCATTTTCTAGTTAGCCTGACCCATGTATTTATTACTTAGGTAAGATCGAGTTACAGGTTTGGGATATTTGGACCTTTGCTAGCTTTACTTTTGGACTTCTTCTTCGACCTTGGATAGATGACATAGTTTTTATGTAGTAGTTGTTTTTTTACGAACCTTGTGATGTATATATTCTTTTGTGGGGATGTATGTATATATTATGGTCATAATACCACTTGTGACATGTTGTATTACATACGATGTAGATGTGTATGTATATCATCTGTGTTTACTGTTCTGTGATTCGTGATTGATATTGTTATTATGTTTTGTTTCTGAATCGATCCTGTAGCCACCATAGTAGTGTATTTGATAGGAATTAAGTATGTCGAATACTTCAGATGAAATGAAAAAAATTGAGTACTAAAGTGACATACTTAGCTCCTATCTAATGCAAGACTATGATGGTCGCCCTTAACCAGCCCTATTCTCTGCATTAGAAGACAGAATTACTCAGTAATCCTCTTTGTTAATGTGGGTCTCGGGGTAGGGCATCACAATTAGAACTTGTTACTACTGATCTATGGGGGTCAGCACCTATATGTTCAGACTTTGGGTATAAATATTACATCTCATTTGTATATGCACACACAAGATACACATGGATAATTTTTTTAAAAACAAAGTCTGAGGCTTGTAATACAGTCATATATTTTATAATCATGACCGAAAAACAAACTAGTGCTCAAGTTAAGATCATACAATCAGATGGGGGAACTGAATATAAGGCACTCAATAGTTATTTTAAAAGAAGAGGAATAGTGCATAAAACTACATGCCCATATACTTCTGAACAAAATGGCTTAGTTGAAAGGAAGCATAAACATATAGTAGAATCAGGACTTCTTTGCCGGCTCATGCATCATTACCCTTAAAATTTTGGCTTGAAGCCTTTAACACCGATATATATCTAAATAATAGGTTGCCAACAAAGGTGATCTAAGGAATCAGTCCTATGGAAAAACTGTATGGAGATAAAACCAGATTATCATAGTTTAAAAACCTTTGGATGTTTATGCTTTCCTTATCTAAGACCATACAATGCCAACAATCTAAATTTTAGATAAAAACCATGTACTTTTTTGGGATATGAAATTAATCACAAGGGGTATAAGTGTATACATGACAGTGGGAGAATTTTTATTAGCAGGCATGTTGTTTTTATTGAAAACATCTTTCTCTATAGTAATTCAGAGATAAACACCACAAACAAAGTCTACAATCCAAGACTTTCAATACCAAAATTACCTATATACTTTGAGAATAAGCATCAGAGTGAGGCAATAAGGTCTACCAGGAATCACAGTGCTCAGCCAATAGTATCTGCTCAACAAGATTATGAATGGGAAGATGATCCTTGTCATGCCAGTCATTCACCTGTACAATCAGAGGATAAAAGAAATCAAGATGAAGAAAACATACAACAGAGCAACTCTAGAGGCATGTCAGATCAAGTGAACATAGAAAACTTACCCCACACCTAAACTCAAGCAAAGTCAAGTCATCCCATTATTACTAGAGCTAAAAGTGGCATCTTTAATGACAAGCACCATTATCCTAGTGGTTAAGTAATTCGACTTTGGTGCGAGAGGTCACAAGTTCAAAACTTGCGTAGCGTGATTCGAACATATATTGCCATGTGATTTGTGATATGTTGTCCCAGTGACATGTTGTATATAAAGTACTAATTTAAAAAAAAGTGATATCTTTAAGCCAAAGATATACAATGCAAGTTTAATCTCATATGAACCAGAAACATTTGAGCAAGCTGCAAAAGACAGAAGTTGGATAGCAGCAATGGATGAGGAATACAAGGCACTTATAAAGAATAAGACATGGAATCTTGTGTGTCCTCCAGATGATAAAAACATAATTGGATATAAATGGACACAGAAGATAAAGAGAACCCTGATGGTTTAATCAATAGATATAAAGCCAGACTAGTTACCAAAGGGTATACTCAACAATATGGATTTGACTTTAATGAAACATTCTCTCCAGTGATCAAACCAACTACCATAAGACTTACTCTTACTATTGTATTGCACAAAGACTCATGTATCAAACAACCAGATGTTAATAATGCATTTTTAAATGGCATTTTACAAGAGGAAGTCTATATGGAACAACCACCAGGATACAACTAACATGGAAATTATGTGTGCAAGTTAAATAAGGAAACATATAGCCTTAAACAAGCACCAAGAGTCTGGTTTGATAGACTAAAAACAACATTGAAAAATATGAAATATCAGACAACCAAATCAGACAGCTCATTATTTACTAAAATCAATGATTCACTAACTATTTACTTATTATTATACGTTAATGATTTAATTATTACAGGAAACAGTAAGGATGAAATCAACAGCATTATCCGTTATTTGAACAAGGAGTTCTTAATAAAAGATCCTGGAAATCTTAACTACTTCTAAGGGGTAGAAGTTGTGTGAAAAGCAGATTCAGAAATAATATTATGTCAAAAGAAATATATTTTAGAGCTGCCGTTAAAAACAAAAATGGATGATGTAAATCCACAACCAACTCCAATGATCAATAATCACTATTTATTTAAAACAAGGGAGAAGCCATAACTAACATTAAACAATATAGAAATGTTATAGGAGCATTACAATATGCTACTATAACACAACTAGATATTGCATTCTATGTTAACAAAGTGTTTTAATTTATGCAGAATCCTTTGGATGAACAATGGAAGGCTGTAAAAAGAATACTCAGATATCTCAAAGGAACTCTGGATTATGGCTTGTCATTTAAAGCTTGCAACAATCTAAACATAATAGGATTTTTAGATGCAGATTGGGCAATAGATCCAGATGACAGAAAATCAATTAGTGGTTACTATATATATGTTGGAAACAATTTAATATCATGGTGCTCAAAGAAGCAAACAACAATTTCTAGATCTAGCACTAAGGATGAGAATATAAGTATAGCTAATACTACAGTAGAAATAATGTGGCAACAATCAATACTGAGGGAATTAAAGCTAAAAATAGAAGCTAAACCAATTCTATTGTGTGATAATCAAAGTGCAGTTTTCATGACAGCAAATCCTATACTTTACTCAAACACATTGAAATAGACTTATTTTTCGTTCGTGAGAAAGTATTGAAAGGAAATTTGTAGATCAACCACATACTTGCACTCACCAAATAGCGAATACTTTTACTAAAGCCCTATCAGAGAAAAACTACATCAGATTTAGATTTGACCTCAGAGTTAAGCAAATTGAAGACAAGCTTCACTACCGTTAGCCAGATCTGAGCAAATCCATGGAAGACCAGGAAGATTCAAGCCAAAACTGTCAGTCTCACCATAACACAAACTATCGTATGGAAACAAGCAAGCTTAGCACCAAATCTCACATTGATTATACTTCCACCAAGAGAAACAAGAGCATAGAAGTGAATTGATGTCAAGATCGAAGCAGCGCTCTGGCTAATTTTGAGTATTTTTTCAGATAAAGAAGAGATCGACATGGATTTGGGAAATGGCCTCCAAACCCTAACCTTAATAGTTGGGTTTGAGGGAGGCAAATAAAGGATACGAGATTGTGCTCTTCAGTTATCAAGAATGTCTGAATTTTTTTGGGTATGTCTTCTTTGTTTGTAATGGAGAAATACATGGTCCATTTGAATTTGATTTGGGATATTATTGTCATTTAAAATTTTTACTTTGAGGATTGTTAGTTTTAGTTTGGTTTTTCTTAGTGCTTAAAAATAGTTATTGTTAGTATTTCTATGTCACTGCATTTCAAATTATTATTATTTAACATATTTATAGTTAATATGTTAACATGTTATTGTTTTTTAGTACTTGAAGATTGATCACTTAGTCGCAAATATGTTCAAAAATAGTTGTGCATCTGTTCACTGATCTTATGTGAAGATAGAGGCCGTCAAGTGATGGTGTAGGTAACTGTTAAATTTTGACGACACTTTATGAAGAATTGTAGAGGTTGGAATAGCTTCATAACGGAGAAAACGGTTCGCAAATTGGAGTTTGGAGGTGGAAATTATAAGAAAAAAGGTGAAGTGGGCTGAATTGACAACGAAGACATCCGAGGAAAAATTCAGACGTCTGGCGCTTCAGCAAATTTGCACCAAACCTGTTCCAGAGAGATAAGTCAAACATCTGACCAAATGGTCAGACGTTTGAGTCTGTGCGGAATTTCTTCTAGAGGCTTTAGTCAAACGTCTGACCAAATGGTCAGACGTCTGAGCCTGTAGAGAAATTTTTCCAAAAACTTAAGTCAGACGTCTGACCATTTTGGATAGACGTCTGAGGCGACTTCCGCCTGTTTTTCACGTGTGGGCTTGGTGTGAATATTTATGATACTACAGGGGCAATTTCGAAACATTGCCTAGAGTTTCTATTCTCCTATATAAGCTAGCTTCAGGTTTCAGATCTAGTGTGCATGCAAGTGACTGCAAGTGATTATCCTCCACTAATTAGGGTTTATCATAACCTAATTTTCTTCAATTCTCTTCTCCATAAATCAATTTCTAATTATAATTTTGATCATTGTAATCAATCTCTTGTAATCTTCTCATCAATATTAATAAAAATTCTCTCTTAAAGTGGATGTACAGTAACACAACGTTAGTGGAACCACTATAAATCGCTGTATAATTTTTTTTGCGTTATTGTTTTGATTTCTATATTTCTTGTTTGGGATTGTGATTGCTTTTGGATTGGTTGAGATTGGAATTGAGTTACTGATTGGTTGTTTTTACACTTCTTACCACGATCCCGTATTTCGCTGTGCTTGTGGGGTTTCAATTTGAGTGGTCTCTAGTTGGAATCATGTCCCAACATTTGGTATCAGAGCATTGGTGTTGGTAGGTGGTTGTAGAAATGCTGGAATTAGATAATACCTCAAGTAGTTCCTCGGTGGGTAATCCAAGTGGTGTAGCTCCTTATGTACGTGGTTCGTACGCAGCTTCAGGATCATAATTGGTAATAGACAAGTGGAATGGCGATAATGATTTTGAAAAATGGCAATGGAAGATGAAAGCGGTTCTAAGGAGGAATCGAGTGCATAGAGTAGTGTTTGACACACATTTGTTGCCAATGGACATCTCAAAAGTTAAGAGAAAGGAGATGGAAGAGTGGGCATTCACTACACTTCAACTTGCAATAGGAGAGAATGTTATCTCTGAAATTAGTGGTGAGACAACCGTTAAGGGTATTTAAGACAAGTTGGAGGAGTTGTATATGAAGAAGTCGCTGACAAATCGTTTGATCTTATTGCAAAAGTTCTTCACCTATAAGATGAAGGAACATACTTCGCTAAAGGCGCACTTGAATACTTTTGATGATTTGCTAATGAAGATGAAGGCGGTAGATTTCAAGATTGAGGAAGAGCAAAAGGCGATGATGTTGTAATGTTCGTTGCCAGATCTCTATACAGGTTTCTCAAATAGTTTGATCTATAACTGGGATACATTGACTCTTGATGATGTCAAGACGGGTCTTCTTAGCGCGAAGTTGTGGGATCATATGAAGGAGTTAGATGATGGAAGTAGTGGTGCTAGTAGTAGCCATGGTTTATTTGTGGAGAAAGAGAGGTATGTAAAGAAGGAGAACTAGGGGCATTCTAAATCAAGGAACCCCATTTGGAGCGGAAAGTCGAAGGAAAGAAAAGGCAAGTGCTATATTTGCAAGAAGCCCGTCATTAAAAGAATGAGTGTCCGGAAAAGGAGAAGGCAAAGAAGGAAGTAGCATCTTCATCAGTAGCGGTGGAGAGTGGAGTTAATGAGGGAGATGTAGATGTTTTGTCGGCGGTAGCAACGGATGTTTCGAGTAGCGAACGGGTTCTCAATTTGGGGGCGTCTTATCATATGACGCCAAATAAGAATTGTTTTTTTCTTACATCGACAAAGAAGGAAATTCAATTGTTATGGGAAATGGTGCTATTTGTAAGTCGAAAGACATTGGTTCCGTGCAAATTCGGATGTTTGACGGAGTGGTTCGTACTCTCACTAATGTGCGCTATGTTCCGGGACTTAGGAAGTCTCTTATCTTTTTTGGGCAGCTGGATTCTTTAGGTTGTAAGATCACTATTGAGAGTGACAACTTGCGGGTTTCGAAGGGTGCGCTTGTGGTGATGAAGGGTGCTAGACTCATGGTATTTATTTGCTTCAAGGAGTGATTGTAGAAAGTGAAACTTGTATAAGAGTTGATAGTTCTCGTGGCTTGGATGCGACTAGGTTGTGGCATTAAGGTTAGGTCATGTCTCGAAAAGGAGTTTGGATGTTCTTCGGAAGAGGGAGATGATCGATGGAGAAAGTTTCAACAAGTTAGAGTTTTATGAAGAATGCATCATGGGAAAGCAAACTAAATTTTCATTCAGTGAGGGAAAGCATGATTCGATAAGGGTTCTTGAGTATGTTCGCGCGGATGTTTGGAGACCGGCACCTGTAGCTTCTTTAGGTTGAGCTTGCTATTATATTTCTTTTATAATTGACTTTTCTCAAAAAGTTTGGGTGTATGTAATGAAGGCCAAGTCAGAGGCATTTGCAAAGTTCAAAGCATGGAAGGCTCTTATTGAGAATGAGAGTGGCAAGTCTTTGAAGGTTCTAAGGTCCGACAATGGCGGAGAGTATGTTTCGGATATTTTTTGGAGTTTTGCAAGCATAATGGTATTAAGAGGCATTTTACTACACCTGGAGATTCGCAGTCGAATGGTGTTGCGGAGAGGATGAATCGAACTCTACTTGAGAAAGCTCGATGCTTGAGATTGACATCGGGTTTGGCAAAGAGATTTTGGGCTGAAACTTTGTCAATCGTAGTGCATATTATTAATCGAATTCCGTGCTCAACTATTGGTAAAAAAAATTCCGGAGGAAGTGTGGAAGAGAAAGAGCATTGACTTGAGCTATCTTCGTGTGTTTGGTAGTCATGTTCATGTGCATGATCCGGAAAATGATAAGCTTGAACCTAGAGCTTTCAAGGGGATTTTGCATGGTTACACGGATGGAGTAAAAGACTATCGGATTTGGAATCCAGAAACGAAGAAGGTAATGAATTCTCATCATGTTACTTTTGATGAATCGATGATCTCAAGGGAAAAGAAAGCTCATCGGATGTTCCGAACTTGGTTCATGATAAATCAAAGTAGCAGGAAATTATTTCCATATTTTTTCCAAGGAGTAGAGAGAGTAGAGTAGTTGAAGATGCTTGTGAGGAGGTAGCGGTTGATGTTACATCACATAGTCCACATGGTTCCTCTAGTAGTGTTGGTGATGTGCATGATTCCAGAGAAGATTCGGTTCAAGGTGGAGCCTAAGGGAGTTTGGGTGATGGTATTGCTACTCGGGTTGGTTATCGCACTATAAGACCACCCAAAAGATATGGTGATTGGAACTATCTTAGCTTTTGTGATAATTTGGACTATGCTCTTCATGTAGTCCAAGATGAACCGATGGACCTTGATGACGTCATGGAGTCGAGTGATAGCTCGAAATGTATTTGTGCCATAGAGAAAGAGATGCAATCATTGTTGAAGAATCAAACTTGGGATTTGGCTCCACTTCCTAAAGGAAACCGTGTTATTGGATGTAGATGGATATACAAGGAGAAGTATGATGGAAGATACAAAGCTAGGCTAGTGGCTAAGGGGTTTGCACAAAGGAAGGGAAAAGATTATGATGAGATATTCACACTGTAACGACCCGGTTTTTTTCGACTTCCGAAAGTCGACATCAATACGTTCACTGTATCAAATGCCGAAAATCGAATGCCGGAAAACCGAACTGTTAGGGTTAAAGAAGAAAGAAGAAAGAAGATAGAAGAAGAAATAGGACAATAACAGAATCTCTCATTCGCAGTGGAACAACATATAATAGATAAATGAATAATCTTTAAAACAAAAGAACTGTATATGTTATACATTACAACATCATCAGAGTACAACAACTTACATAGCACACAACCGGACAATTATATAAACTTGTCCTTACAATTGAATACATAGCGGAAAAGATAATAGTATACGGAAGTACGTCACGCCATCCAGCTCATCTCTTGAGCTCCACAACACCTCCTGAATTCCAGAATGACCTGATAATCTAACTCTAGGCTGCCCGTGTGGAAAATTATGGGCACCCAGAGTTTAGAAAGGGAACAATAAACTCCAAGTCAGTCATGGGACTGATGTGAGAACTTAAAAATAGTTATTTGCACAAAGGAAATAAAAAGAAATCCGCAATGTTTTTTTGGAAAATGAAACTACCATAACGCCTCCCACCGCACACACAATGCAAACGTAGAATTGGAGGAGATTTCTCCTTATGATAGTCAAACATGCTTACTATGCAAAATCCTTTTTGATATTATTATTAGTGCATAGTGGAAAACCTTCTGAAAGTATAATATTAATCTTAGCCAGCATAAACATTTCGTACTATGCCTACTATAGCTACCATCTAAACAGTGGGTCTGCCACCATAAGTAAATGGCAGGTTCTACAACTAAAACCGTACAGGGCTCGTATTGATGATGGATTTCCAACAAATGGTCAGGCTAAGGAACTTCCTGGGCCACATGGGTACGCCTCTGGAAGGACGTCCCGAGAACCTAACTGAATCTCTGCCAACACAAGGCCGGGTTACCTCTGCAAAAATAGGTAACTACTACACGAGTATGCCATCCCTCGGTCGTAACCAACCTTTATCCGAGGCGCCTCATCCAACAACAACCAAGTCAATATCTGGGATACCATGATATCACTTTTAAATATAAATATATCAACATAGGTAAATATCTAGGCTCCATACCATGATACCACCTTTTATCCAGAAGGAAATGTACATACCCTAAGGGGCGCTATCCCCTATAACCTTGCCGCATCCTTCCTGTTTCGAACACCTCTGGGGTGTGAGGTTCGACGAAGTCTCGTCCACAAAGCTACGCTTTTCACAAAAGCCATGCTTTGATAAATAACCAACCAGCAGCACTCAGTATGCCACGTTACCAAATTTGGGAATATATCACTAGTAACCATCAATTACATAACCTATGAGCTCATACGTCTCAGAGAAGGGTGTTAAGCTAAGCGAATAAATTCTCCGCCACCAAACAAAAATGTATTTGATAGAAACCAGCTTTATATCTCAAAGTGTAACGTCAGACATACATCCATACAAGTCTGTTTCGGGTCCGAATAGAACCGAAGGCACTTCAAAAGAAGCCCTTGCAATCTGGGTATTCACAATCCCAATCGGACTTCTCATCACTTAGGGAATCCCTATACCGTAGCTACTCAGTGCAGAGACAATCGATAGGTTATCCTTTCGTTTTCGAAAATACCCGGTCTTCAACACCGGTCTTCAAATGCAATCTATTTTGTCGTATCTTTATTCGGAATGGGTTTTATGATACAAAGGTCCTCTCTCGGATTAACCGAATAATGAGTGCTTATTTTAAAAACAAGTGGATATATATTAAATTCCAGATTCAATCACAACAATTAGCCATGTTGATCTTTAAACAAAAGATCCATCATTTATGATTCGATGTGGTTTTCGGATAACCATTTGGAATCCGGCCCCTGGTCGCATCGAAATTCAAATATCATTTAAAGTCCAATATTGATAGTCGGTTATTTAACTATCAACTAACATTCACAACAATCACCAGATTTCAAATAATTTCCCAAATTATTTATTTTTCAAAATATCTTTGCAAGATATATTTGAACACTTCAATCCTTTTGAAAACGAATTTCAAATCATTTTTCACTCGCGGAATAAAATTCCCGATATTATTCATTTCCATTGATAATCTGCCAAGTCCGAATACTTTAAAATAATTTAAATCACTTATCCAAAATATACTTGGAAACTTTTAAAATAAAACTATTTCAAACACTTTATTTAAAACATAAATTATGAAATATTATACTAATATCTCAAATAAAATTTAAGTCCAAACTAATTTTAACATAATTTTTTTAGATAAAGTATATCTATTTAAATAACCATTTTCTAAATCAAATATTAATTAAATCTTTAAAACAATCACTTCTATAATTAATTAAATAAATCTTAACTTTAAAGATTTAGAAACAATTTACAGAAGTACTCTCTTCACAAACATTCCTATACAAACCACTTTAGAACTTTAAAATTTATATTTTAAAGCTACTTTCAAAACATACTCGGCATTTCAGAGGAAATACACTTTCCATTTTAAAATATTCTATTTAAGCAAATTAATAAATCTTCTTGATTTATTTCAATTTATATTCCAAGTCTATGAATTTCTTTCCACACTTTTTAAAAATAAACCAACATTTATTTTTAAAACAATTTCCCTTTCCTTTATAAATTCCATTGTGAATTTAAATTTCCAAACATCCATTGATATACCATTTTCAAATCGATTCCAAAATTATTCACTTTCAAACACCAAATCAAATTCTAAATTGATTTCCAAATTTATTTCAATCACCAAGTCAAAAAAAATTATATTCAAACACCAGATCAATTTCCATTCAAACCCCAAATCAATTTCCATATTGATTTCCCAAAAATTTATTTTCAAATACCAAATCAATTTCAAATTGATTTCCCAAAGATTTATTTTCAAACACCAAATAAATTTTCATTCAAACCCGAAATCAATTTCCATATTGATTTCCCAAAGATTTATTTCAAATACCAAATCAATTTCAAATTTTATATTTCTGGTGATTTTGAAATACCCAAAATATATTCGGTTAAACCTTGGCCGTTAATAATTTCAATTATCAATGTCATCAATCACAGATTTTCAACCAATCATACCACAGTATATAAAATAAATTCAAATAATTTGAGGAATCCAGTTGGATCCCTCCAACCTGTTTCCCTGCATCCACAAATGTTAGCACAATACCAATCCCGCTTCAAGACAGGATATCGCGGTATATAGGATTATATAATATATCCTCCGCTATTATGCGGCGCATAGGGTCTCATCCGCTATATAATGTGGGAAATCAATCACTCCAAATACATATATAATACCAATTCCACTTCGAGGTGGAATATCGCGGTATATGGGTTTATATATAATATCATCCGCTATTATGCGGCGCATATGGTCTATTTCAATTCAATTTATAACAATCATCATCCAAGAACACAATCAACAATTTTTAAATTTAACTATTTAAAATTAAATTGGAAAAAACCCGATTGAGTGAGAAGTTCTCACCTTTGCTTATGCATGCAACCCATTTCCAATCCGACTTGTTTTCTTCACTGTATTAGATCTTGTATAAACAATTTTATACAGTTGATTAATATTTGAATTAATCGAGCAATTTATTCCATTTTAACAAATTTAATCAACTAGTGATTTTATTTCAAGTTAATACCTTTAATTTTAAACCAATTAATTTTCCTTTTAAAAATCCTTTAGTAACTAAAATGGATTAAATAAGTTATTAAATAAGTTAATCCCTCTAATACATTGTTTTAAAATAACTTATATGTTTAAAATGTGTATATATATGTTTATTTCATTTTAATTCCAAAATAATCTATATAAATTTATCAAACAAATCAATCATCTAAATACATTATTTTAAATCAAACTAGTAGGTGAAAATAGTTATATATTTTTTTTTTCTGCATGCATATATAAAAACTGGAAAACTGTAATTAAATTCTTTACTGTAATTAATTAATTTTTCTTTTCTATTTCTAATCTAAAAAAAATTATAAATCAAAAGTAAATTATCTCACCCATCGATTGCTACCCACGAGCATGCCTCCGCTCGATGCTCCACCCAGTCGTCACGATCGACGACGCACCTCGATTCCGGCCTTGACTCCAAACATCACAATCGCCTACCGTCGCCACTTTCACCAAGCATGCAAACCACATTCGCCGCCATCTTCGAATCTCGTTCCTCCACCTTCTTCGAATGTGTGCGTGCGTGCGAGCGTGCGACCTCACGAATTCCTCGATGTGACACGTCGGCCCTAAAATCAAACGGCGATCCAATCCCCTCCAGAAACGAACAAGCTAAAATCGAGCAACCCATTCGATTTCATTTGATGCTCGGCCACGGCTACGATCGATTTCTTTTGATTTTGGAATTTCATTTTGAAAAGAAGAGAAGCTCGGCTATTGTTTGATTCTTTATTTTTATTTTTGAAAAGGAAGAACTGGAGTTTGATTCGTTTATAAAAGAAGAAGAGAAGGGGACTATTTTCGACTCTGGCCATTTTATTTGAACGAACTTTCATTCGTTAATTTCCCTTTTATTATTATTTTTTTATTTGTTTGCAACGTGCTTTAAATCCCATTCCACGAATGAAAAATATTGCTTCTTTTGTACAGGTGTTGGAGTAAATGAAACTGATGTAAAATTTGTCTTGCAAAACAATTATCATATTTTACATTTAATTTTAAATTTAAATTCAAATCGTATCAATTTCGCAACTCACAACCTCGATCTCCAATCGAGGCATGCCGCTAGGCATTTATAATGTTAAACCCCTATTCTGAACGCAATGGAAAAGGTTCCGAGTCCAAATTCGATCGTATGGAGAAGATAGCTTTTTGAACCCAGTTATAATATTAAATTTTTTTGATTTATTTTCAACGCGTTTACCTATCGTACGATCACACGGCAATTCCGAACGATACAAAAATTGAAATCCAATAATAATACAGTATTAGGATCCAATGAAACTAGTTTCATCGAAATCCGAGACTGTGCATCAGAAGGCTATTTTTAAATACCGATTTAAACGATATAATTTCAAAACTAAACAAAACATTTCCAAATCCAATTTTGAAGCTTCCATTATCTTCAGTATTAGCCATATAAATTTTCTAAGCCTTTAAAATATTTTTAACCTGCTTGAAAAATTAAAATTCAATATTTTACTCAACATTCAATAATTAAATTTAATAATTTAATTGCCAATTTCATAGTTATATTTGAAATTCAAGTTTAAATTAACTCCCAAATATTTAAAATTCAATCAAATATTTCAATTTCAAATGTCAAAATTTCTGGGTCGTCACATTCTTCCCCCCTTAAAAGAATTTCGTCCCAAAATTACTATTTAAGAAGAATGATCCTTAACCCGTTTTCTATTTTTCCAGAACTAAACAGTTTTATCAACTTTCCAAAACAAGATTTTATCAACTTGCCAAAACGAATCTTTTTATTAAAGATCCATTATTACTTCAAATAACTTTCCAAACTTTTTCATAGTTTTCAAACAACTTTATTATTCAACCATTTAAATTTCAATTTTAATTCAAATTTTAATTTTCAAAATTTTCTCAAATTTTTTTTCTAACTCTCTAAATTTTCAAAAACTTTCGCCAGCGTCTCCTTTGCGCGGCTAGCTCGGAACGACTACAAAATGCCATAATGGGCCCCCATATTTCAAAAAGAAAACAAAACGCCAAGTGGCTAGTCCATAAAATCATCAAATTTCATACTGAAATTTAAATACATACCTTTTTCGAGCAATTCTATTTTATCTTCGAAATCAAAATCCCAATTCCCTTTTCTTTTATAATACCTGTATATTCTGCTTAGCCACAATATCCAATTACAGAATTCAAAATCAAATTGCACATTTCTTTGCAAAAGTTTCAATAGTTATTTCATTCAAGTCCATACGATGCACTTATATCATTCGTACGCAATATCAAATTCGATCGTTCACTCGATCATACAATTTCACTTCCGAACTAGTATCGTCCACCCGACTTCCTAGTGTGGACTCAGATCTGGTTTCTTGATCAGAAACCGTCATTCTCCTTGCATAGCCGTAAACTATGATAGAGAATTTCCAGAATCAACAAAAAATCCTTATCCAGGTTCGTCGTCGAAAATCGAGTGAAAAATCCCAACTCGGATCGATATAACTATCTCAAAATTCTATGCTCGAATTTTGGATCAAATAGCTATGCGAATAAATAATATACGTACATCCCACGTATTTATTCCAATTAATTATTAGCTATATCAATTCTATTTTCTTTCATTCACATTAGATTTTTATTCCCTTATACACTTATTTTCAATTGCCATTTCACAATTTCCAGTTTAATCTTCATTCACTTGTTAACTTAGTACATTATCCAGTACCAAATATTTACTTAAGAACTTTGCCATTTATTTCTTAAGTTCAATGCAATATTTCATATACTTCTTATATTTATTTTCCAATTCACCACTTTGATTTATAACCACTTATATTTAAACTGGACTTCCAATTCCATATGAATTCAATTTGCCTTTCATTTATAAATATGGAATTCAATTCATCTCAAACCATATTAAATTTGTCATTCCTTCAATTAGTTTTACTTACTAATTTTTATTTTAATGCTTCGCTTCATTTGATCCAACTTGACAAATTTTCCATTTCACTTAATTTAACTCAATTCAAATTCAGTTCGAACTTCTTAAACTTCAATAAGTTTTCCAACTTATTTATATTTCTCACTTGTTTTGATTTTAGCTCCTTTCCAGTTAGATTTTATTCTAACAATTTCAAATTTTATAAGTTCCCAAACTCAATTATATTCTATAAATATTTTATATAGGATTACAGAGTCATTTCATCTTTTCATAATCATTTTAAAATTTATTATATCCAAAATCAAACTCAATTTCAAATTACAAATCAATTTTACATTTACAAATCCCATTTTTATATGGATTTCATTTCTTAACTCTTTATTATGATTTCAAATTTTCTTATTCAATAATCAATGATAATAATTTAATATTTATCACTTCCTAACAACCAAACAACCATATACTATAATAATTTACGAAAAATAATTTCTTTTCTATACAAAAATAGTTTGGGTAAGATTATCTCATTTACCCGATTTTAAAACAATACTGTGTCGGTTTATCTTGTTTAAGAGTTTAGAAACCCCTATCGATATAGTTGGCCAGACTGCACCGACCAGAATCTATAAACAATCAACCGATAAGTCACCACAATACAAAACAATTTTTATATTCACTAACAAATACGCGCTCATATCTATTATTACACTCAAACTCATTTTAGAGTACTACTGACTCTATCTCTAATGAGTAATCCCACCAGAGCCAAGGTTGTCACTTAACCAATTGCTCTGATACCACATTTGTAACGACCCGGTTTTTTTCGACTTCCGAAAGTCGACATCAATACGTCCACTGTATCAAATGCCGAAAATCGAATGCCGGAAAACTGAACCGTTAGGGTTAAAGAAGAAAGAAGACAGAAGAAGAAATAGGACAATAACAGAATCTCCCATTCGCAGCGGAACAACATATAATAGATAAATGAATAATCTTTAAAACAAAAGAACTATATATGTTATACATTACAATATCATCAGAGTACAACAACTTACATAGCACACAACCAGATAATTATATAAACTTGTCCTTACAATTGAATACACATCAGAAAAGATAATAGTATACGGAAGTACACCATGTCATCCAGCTCGTCTCTTGAGCTCCACAGCACCTCCTGAATTCCAGAATGACCTGATAATCTAACTCTAGGCCGTCCATGTGGAAAATTATGGGCACCCAGAGTTTAAAAAGGGAACAATAAACTCCAGATCAGTTATGGGACTGGTGTGAGAACTTAAAAATAGTTATTTGCACAAAGGAAATAAAAAGAAATCTGCAATGTTTTTTTTAGAAATTGAAACTACCATAAGGCCTCCCAGCGCACACACAATGCAAATGCAGAATTAGAGGAGATTTCTCCTTATGATAGTCAAACATGCTTACTACGCAAAATCCTTTTTGATATTATTATTTGTGCATAGTGGAAAACCTTTCGAAAGTATAATATTAATCTTAGCCAGCATAGACATTTCGTACTATGCCTACTATAGCTACCATCTAAACAGTGGGTTCGCCAACATAAGTAAATGGCAGGTTCTATAACTAAAACTGTACAGGGCTCATATTGATGATGGATTTCCAACAAATGGTCAGGCTAAGGAACTTCCTGGGCCACATGGGTACGCCTCTGGAAGGACGTCCCGAGAACCTAACTGAATCTCTGCCAACACAAGGCCGGGTTACCTCTGCAAAAATAGGTAACTACTACACGAGTATGCCATCCCCCGGTCGTAACCAACCTTTATCCGAGACGCCTCATCCAACAACAACCAAGTCAATATCTGGGCTCCATACCATGATATCACTTTTAAATATAAATATATCAACATAGGTAAATATCTGGGCTCCATACCATGATACCACCTTTTATCCAGAAGGAAATGTACAACCCTAAGGGGCGCTACACCCTATAACCTTGCCGCATCCTTCCTGTTTCGACCATTTCCGAGATGTGAGGTTAGACGAAGTCTCGTCCACAAAGCTACGCTTATCACAAAAGCATGCTTTGATAAATCAACAACCAGCAACACTCAATATGCCACATTACCAAATTTGGGAATATATCACTAGTAACCATCAATTACATAACCTCTAAGCTCATACGTCTCAGAGAAGGGTATTAAGATAAGAGAATAAATTCTCCGCCACCAAACAGAAATGTATTTGATAGAAACCAGCTTTATATCTCAAAGTGTAACGTCAGACATACATCCATACAAGTCTGTTCCGGGTCCGAACAGAACCGAAGGCACTTCAAATGAAGCCCTTGCAATCTGGGTATTCACAATCCCGATCGGACTTCCCATCACTTAGGGAATCTCTATACCGTACCTACTCAGTGTAGAGACAATCGATAGGTTATCCTTTTGTTTTCAAAAATACCCGGTCTTCAACACTGGTCTTCAAATGCAATCCATTTCGTCATATCTTTATTCGGAATGGGTTTTATGACACAAAGGTCCTCTCCCGGCTTAACCGAATAATGAGCGCTTATTTTAAAAACAAGTGGATATATATTCAATCACAACAATTAGCCATTTTGATCTTTAAACAAAAGATCCATCATTTATGATTCGATGTGGTTTTCGGATAGCCATTTGGAATTCGACCCCTGGTCGCATCGAAATTCAAATATCATTTAAAGGCCAATATTGATAGTCGGTTATTTATCTATCAACTAACATTCACAACAATCACCAGATTTCAAATAATTTCCCAAATTATTTATTTTTCAAAATATCTTTGCAAGATATCTTCTAACACTTCAATCCTTTTGAAAATGAAATTCAAATCATTTTTCACTCGCGAAATAAAATTCTCGATATTATTTATTTCCACTGAAAATCTGCCAAGTCCGAATACTTTAAAATAATTTAAATCACTTATCCAAAATATACTTGGAAACTTTTAAAATAAAACTATTTCAAACACTTTATTTAAAATATAAATTATGAAATATTATACTAATATCTCAAATAAAATTTAAGTCCAAACTAATTTTAACATAATTTTTTTAGATAAAGTATATCAATTTAAATAACCATTTTCTAAATCAAATATTAATTAAATCTTTAAAACAATCACTTCTATAATTAATTAAATAAATCTTAACTTTAGAGATTTAGAAACAATTTACAGAAGTACTTTCTTCACAAACATTCTTATACAAATCACTTTAGAACATTAAAATTTATATCTAAAAGCTACTTTCAAAACATACTCGGCTTTTCAAAGGAAATACACTTTTCGTTTCAAAATATTCCATTTAAGCCAGTTAATAAATCTTCTTGATTTATTTCAATTTATATTCCAAATCCATGAATTTCTTTCCACACTTTTTAAAAATAAATCAACATTTATTTTTAAAACAATTTCCCTTTCCTTTATAAACTCCATTGTGAAATTAAATTTCCAAACATCCATTGATGTACCATTTTCAAATCGATTCCAAATTTATTCACTTTCAAACACCAAATCAAATTCCAAATTGATTTCCAAATTTATTTCAATCACCAAATCAAATTTTTTTTATTCAAACACCAGATCAATTTCCATTCAAACCCCAAATCAATTTCCATATTGATTTCCCAAAGATTTGTTTTCAAATACCAAATCAATTTCAAATTGATTTCTCAAAGATTTATTTTCAAACACCAAATCAATTTTCATTCAAACCCCAAATCAATTTCCATATCGATTTCCCAAAGATTTATTTTCAAATACCAAATCAATTTCAAATTTAATATTTCTGGTGATTTTGAAATACCCAAAATATATTCGGTTAAACCTTGGCCTTTAATAATTTCAATTATCAATGTCATCAATCACAGATTTTCAACCAATCATACCACAGTATATAAAATAAATTCAAATAATTTAAGGAATCCAGTTGGATCCCTCCAACCTGTTTCCCTGCATCCACAGATGTTAGCACAATACCAATCCAGCTTCAAGGCGGGATATCGCGGTATATGGGATTATATAATATATCCTCCGCTATTATGCGGCGCATAGGGTCTCATCCACTATGTAATGCGGGAAATCAATCACTCCAAATACATATATAATACAAATTCAACTTCAAGGTGGAATATCGCGGTATATGGGTTTATATATAATATCATCCGCTATTATGCGGCGCATAGGGTCTATTTCAATTCAGTTTATAACAATCATCATCCAAGCACACAATCAACAATTTTTAAATTTAACTATTTAAAATTAAATCGGAAAAAACCCGATTGAGTGAGAAGTTCTCACCTTTGCTTACGCATGCAACCCATTTCCAATCCGACTTGTTTTCTTCACCGTATTAGACCTTGTATAAACAATTTTATACAATTGATTAATATTTGAATTAATCGAACAATTTATTCCATTTTAACAAATTTAATCAACTAGTGATTTTATTTCAAGTTAATACCTTTAATTTTAAACCAATTAATTTTCCTTTTAAAAATCCTTTAGTAACTAAAATTGATTAAATAAGTTATTAAACAAGATAATCCCTCTAATACATTGTTTTAAAATAACTAATATGTTTAAAATGTGTATATATATGTTTATTTTATTTTAATTCCAAAATAATCTATATAAGTTTATCAAACAAATCAATCACCTAAATACATTATTTTTAAATCAAACTAGTAGGTGAAAATAGTTATATATATATTTTTTCTGCATGCATATATAAAAATTGGAAAACTGCAATTAAATTCTTTACTGTAATTAATTAATTTTTCTTTTCTATTTCTAATCTAAAAAAATTATAAATCAAAAGTAAATTATCTCACCCATCGATTGCTGCCCTCGGGCACGCTTCCGCTCGATGCTCCACCTAGTCGTCACGATCGACGATGCGCCTCTATTCCGGCCTTGACTCCAAACATCACGATCGCCTGCCGTCGCCGCTTTCACCAAGCATGCAAACCACATTCGCCGCCATCTTCGAATCTCGATCCTCCGCCTTCTCCGAACGCGCGCGTGCGTGCGAGCGCGCGACCTCACGAATTCCTCGATGTGACACGCCGGCCCTAAAATCGAATGGTGATCCAATCCCCTCCAAAAACAAACAAGCTAAAATCGAGCAACCCATTCGATTTCGTTTGATGCTCGGCCATGGCTACGATCGATTTTTTTTCTAATTTTGGAATTTCGTTTTGAAACGAAGAGAAGCTCGGCTATTGTTTGATTCTTTATTTTTATTTTTGAAAAGGAAGAACTGGAGTTTGATTCATTTATAAAAGAAGAAGAGAAGGGGACTATTTTCGACTCTGGCCATTTTATTTGAACGAACTTTCATTCATTAATTTCCCTTTTATTATTATTTTTTTATTTGTTTGCAACGTGCTTTAAATCCCATTCCACGAATGACAAATATTGCTTCTTTTGTACAGGTGTTGGAGTAAAAGAAACTGATGTAAAATTTGTCTTGCAAAACAATTATCATATTTTACATTTAATTTTAAATTTAAATTCAAATCGTATCAATTTCGCAACTCACAACCTCGATCTCCAATCAAGGCATGCCGCTAGGCGTTTATAATGTTAAACTCCTATTCTAAATGCAATGGAAAAGATTTCGAATCCAAATTCGATCGTATGGAGAAGATAGCTTTTTGAACCCAGTTATAATATTAAATTTTTTGATTTATTTTCAACGTGTTTACCTATCGTACGATCACACGGCAATTCTGAATGATACGAAAATTGAAATCCGATAATAATACAATATTACGGATCCAATGGAACTGGTTTCGTCGAAATCCGAGACTGTGCATCGGAAAGCTATTTTTAAATACCGATTTAAATGATATAATTTCAAAACTGAACAAAACATTTCCAAATTCAATTCTGAAGCTTCCATTATCTTCAGTATTAGCCATATAAATTTTCTAAGCCTTTAAAATATTTAACCAACTTAAAAATTAAAATTCAATATTTTACTCAACATTCAATAATTAAATTTAATAATTTAATTGCCAATTTCATAGTTATATTTGAAATTCAAGTTTAAATTAACTCCCAAATATTTAAAATTCAATCAAATATTTCAATTTCAAATGTCAAAATTTATGGGTCGTTACACACACCGGTTGTGCGTCATACTTTTATCCGGATATTACTTGCTATAGTTGCTATTCACGACTTCAAGTTAGAGCAACTTGATGTGAAGACCGCCTTCTTGCATGGGGACTTGGATGAAGACATCTACATGGAGCAACCGAAAGGTTTTGTTGTGGATGATAAGTCAAATTTGGTTTGCAAGTTGAAGAAATCACTATATGGTTTAAAACAATCACCAAGACAATGATACAAGAGGTTTGATCATTTTATCCTTGAAAATGGTTTTGATAGAAGCATCAAAGATGTTGTGTTTATTTCAAGAAGTTGAGAAATGATTGTTGGGTGTATTTACTCTTGTATGTGGACGACATGCTCATTGCTTCTAAGGATAAGAATGAAATCAACAGGCTAAAACTGAGTTTGAAGTTGGAGTTCGAAATGAAGGATCTTGGAGAAGCAAGAAGGATATTGGGCATGGAAATTATAAGGGATCGAAAATATTTTGAGTTGAAACTAACTCAAAAGGAGTACATTGAGAAAGTGCTTTGCCGGTTTAGCATAAAGAATGCAAAGACGTCAAATACACCTTTACCTTTGCATATGAAGCTTTCGAGTAAAGGTTCACCTATCTTGTAGGAAGACAATGCTTATATGGCAAAGGTGTCATATGCTAGTGCGGTTGTAAGTCTAATATATGCTATGGTGTGTACAAGGTCCGATATTGCAAATGCCGTCTAGATGGATAGTCGATACATGGCTAATCCGAGGGAATCGCATTGGGAAGCTGTGAAGTTTATATTGAGATACCTTAGAGGCACATCATCTCATGGTCTTGTTTTTGGTGGTAGTAAGGCGATTGATTGCAAGTTGGTTGGTTATTGTGATTTAGACTATGCCGGTGATAGGGATAAAAAAAATCAACTTCCGGATATGTCTTCACACTTGGGGATACAGCTATAAGTTGGAGATTTAGATTGCAGACTTTAGTTGCTTTATCCATTACGGAGGCGGAGTTGATAGCCACGGGGGATGCGGCGAAGTAGGCACTCTATTTGAAGCGACTGTTGTGTGACTTGGGATTCAGGCATGATAGTATTAATGTTCAATGTGATAGCCAGAGTGCTATTCACTTGGTAGAGAATTTGACATTTAGCTTACGGACTAAGCATATTGAAGTGAGAAAGTCATTTCTAGTAGCCATGGATGATGGTAAGCAAGTATATTTTCGGAAAGTGCACACAAAGGATAACGCGGCGGACATTTTCACTAAGGCATTGCTGGTTGGGAAGTTCGAGAATTGCTCGAACTTGATTCGCTTGAAGAAGTGATAGGTGCCATGGGATGACACGGTTAAAGGAGGAGCTTGGTGGTAGACGAGGAAGAGTATCGGTGAGAGATTGAGGTTCTATCTTCTTGGTAAGTGCTAATCTTTGGTGAGATATCTTAGGATTTGGATGTTTTTAACATTTCATTAGCGGACAGAGGCTTTGCCTGAGCTCGTTGGTGGAGTGCAATGGGCGGTGGGTTTGACGGAGCTCATTAGGAAAGCATTCATGTTTGGTTGAAGGTAGAAGTGATAGTTGGTGCTATCGGTAGTCATTGATGGTATGGTACCATTAGAGTTGGAGATGGATAAAGTGTCGAGGTGGAGTGTTAAATTATGGCGAATTATATGAAGAATTTTAGAGGTCAGAAGTAGCTTCGTAACGAAGAAAACAGTTTGCAAATCAAAGTTCGGAGGTGGAAGTTATAAGGGAAAAGGTAAAGTAGGCTGAATTGATAGCGACAGACGTCTGAGGAAAAATTCCTGAGGAAAAATTCAGACGTTTGACACTTCAGCAAATTTGCACCAGACCTGTTCCAAAGAGTTAGGTCAGACGTTTAATCAAATGGTCAGACGTCTGAATCTGTGCAGAATTTCTTCCAGAGGCTTTAGTCAGACATCTGTAGAGAACTTTTTCAGAAACTTAAAGCCAGACGTCTGACCATTTTGGACAGACGTTTGAGGCGACTTCCTCCTGTTTTTCACGTGTGGACTTGACGTGAAGGTTTGCGATATCTGCAGGGACAATTTCAGAACATTGTCTAGGGTTTCTATTTTCGTATATAAGCTAACTTCATGTTGCAGATATAGTGTGCCTTCAAGCGACTGCAAGAGATTAGCCTACACTCATTAGGGTTTATCAAAACCTAATTTTTTTCAATTCTTTTCTCCACAAATCAATTTCTAATTAGAATTTTGATCGTTGTAATCAATCTCTTGTACTCTTCTCATCAATATTAATAAAAGCTCTCTCTTAAAGTGGATGTACACTAACACAACGTTAGTGGAACCACTATAAATCGCTGTATGATTTATTTTTCGTTATTGCTTTGATTTCTATATTGCTTGTTTGGGATTGTGAGTGCTTTTAGATTGGTTGAGATTGGAATTGAGTTATTGATTGGTTGTTTTTATACTTCTTACCATGATCCCGTCTTCCGATGTACTTGTGGGGTTTCAATTTGAGCGGTCTCTAGTTGGAATCCCGTCCCAACAGTAACATTGTGATTTATCAGGGTTTGAATGTGTTTGTGAGCAATTTAGATGGAGCAATAAATGATAAACAACTAGCAGAGTTGTTCAGCAAACGTGGCCAGGTAAAGGTAGCTAAAGTGACAACGAGTCATTAAAGTGGATTGAGCAAGGGTTATGTCTTTGTTGGGTTTTCATTTCCAAAAGAAGCCAAAAATGCTGTGAATACTCCTAATGGTTGGTCCTTTTGATTTTGGAAACTTTTATATATAACTTGTCGCAGTGTGTATTCGAATATTGATTCATATTAAATATGATCAGATACATTTTATCATGGAAAAGTGCTTTTTCGTGGCTTTAGCTCAGTGTAAAGGAAGATTGTAGAAAGGACTTTGTTCGAGAGAACTTTGAGACCGCTTCCTTCTCTTCTTCATTTCATGCTAGTTTTATGCCATACTACCAACAACCAAATGTAAAGTTTCCATATAATGGTCATCAGAGCAATCGATATATGTCTTTAATGGTATGATTTACTTAGCTTTTAACATGTGGTGGGTTGTTTTTCTTCACTTATTTACACTGAAAACCCCAAAATTTGTTCCTGCAGCCCTTTTACCTGCAATATCCACAATGCCTGTTGTGAAGTTGTTTTCAGAGCTCAAATTACCCACAGTTTAAGGTGAATATCATAAAGTGAAACAATTTTCAATTTTCTTATAATTTATGTTTACTTAACTGAGGTTATTTGGTTGTGAAGATGTGTGAAAAAGAATGTGAGGTAGATCAATGGACGATGGAAGATAGAAGAGACTGCAAGGTTGCCAGAGCTTAAGTGAATTGTACTGACCGAACTGAAGGTGAGTATATTAGTGTAGACTGTGTGAAGCATGAGCCTGAATGGTGTTGGCATTGAGTATGCTATTGTTGCTTGATTTATGCGCTGTTAGACAGTACTGCTTGGTATGAGTTGAATGTTACAAGCCAAAATTACAATCCATCATTATTGCTGCTAGCTTTATGAAATGGGAACTCAGAGACTGAAACTACACTTCCTGATTATTGTTGCTGCCAGAGTCAGGTGTGCTCGAGATTTACCGCTACTGGAATAAGTTTAAGCTTTCTGAAACTAGTTAGTTTTTATACAAATAGTTTCCTTGTGATAAACTGTATTGTTTCTTCAAAATTTCTATGAATACGATTTTTTTTCTTTAAAAGGAAGTGATTTGTAGACTTGGGATATACTTGCTTTACCAATCTGGATGTTTTCTAACCACTGTGTAAACTTCTGTAACTTATTTGGACTAATTTATGTAACTTGAACTGAGACATTTTTTTGACTATATAAATCTTGGTTGATATTTTTCCTATGCTTGCTCGTCCTCTGATAATATATTACCTGATTTGTCATCTGTTGACAATACTTCTGAGAATACTAAGTTAGTGTCAATATTGTAATTGCTTGGTACTGCTCTAGTTTTGTTTTGGGAAGCAGTCTGTTCTTTTTGTACATTGCAATGTTGAGTGTTTATGCGTGCATGAGTTCTACATCTACATGTGCTAATAAATAATAAATAAATAAAAATGAAGAAATTAATCAAAGAGAATCAAGTCATAGCCCAATTATTACAGATAACTATCCACGGTCCGAATTTATACAGGAGGCTCAAACTGTTAATTATCAGCCAAATTCAGATATTAATCAAACAGAAATTAACATGGAAATGACTGAACCTAGAGAAGGTTCAGAATCTGTTAGGCAGCAGGAAATGAAGAAATCCAAATCCAACGGCCATAACAGATAAATGTATCAGTAATTAGTAAATATAGAAACTTCCAATTGAGGCAGACATCTGTTTATATACTAACCATTGTTTCAACGTCATCAAGAACTACTGTCCATTCTTTGAACCATACACAAATAACCTTTTTTCCTAAAAGCTAAACTTAGAAACTACACAAAAAATTGTTCACCTTCCATAACATATTAGTAGAATTCTGAATGTACATTTAATAACATCATAAAGAAATGTTTTAGTTAAAGCTAAAACTTCTTTCAACAGCAGCTGATCTGAACATCGTAGGACTTAACTGCAACTTACAACTGATCTGAAATGCAAAATTCTTCCAACCAATCATTTAGTTTTTCCCAAAGTATTTCATAAGCTAACTCAGCTCGCAACTCTTTTGTCATTTGTTCTGTTATTTGCTCGTTGACATATGTTCCTTCCGTTCTTCTTTTCAACGCAATCATCACAAATATTCCACAGTCAACCCTAAAATATATTATAAAGAGTAAATTGAAGATATTAAGTTTCAAGTAAGAAAAAAAATCAAATTTAAAAAGTAGTTGGTAATGTTGAAAATAAAACATTGTATGTTGACAGTTATACAAGGCAATTTGTATTTGTGCTTAAATTCTGTAAAAAATACATTATCTGTAGCACTTTTGGTCAGAAAAAGTCAACTGTCTCGCAGAATGAATCAGTGTGTATTATCAATTAGCGATGATAAAGTACTATACTATACCTCAATAATAGACAAAAATGAAGTATATATATATATATTATCATGACATAAGTATATTTTATTTTAAATTTACATAATGCAATGTATGTGGAGATTGCATCTAGTTCTTGTTACTAAAAACATAAATAATCTGAGTTATCATAAAGTACATCTGGTACAAGCATTATTGTTACTATGGTTTACACGGTGTAACAATATGATGACTTCATTAGCTTTTCTAATGTATGATTGGGCTATTGGTTATAACAATACCATGCTACAAGCTAATAGAAGAAATAGTAATTTGTATTTTATTACAATACTTCAATACTGAAAATGATACAGAGGCTAAGTATTTAAATACAATAGAATGGGCCTAATATCTCATGGCCCAAGATGAGTTGGTAATCCGAATTCTTCAAGAGAGAAAATCGAGGCCATTGATTGTAGATCAACGGTTGATGGAAGTGGTCCCTTGTTGGTACGGATTGTTAAGTGTGTTAGAATAGCCGATACCCTTGTATTGTTTGATTCATAATACCCCTCCTCAAACAAAGCTAGGGTTTTACTTCCTCTTCGTTATCAATGTCGGCTGAGAAAATTTTAAGTTCTTCTCGAAAGCGATTGAAATTCTTGGCCGATAGAGCTTTGGTCAGGAAGTCTGCTCTTTGATAATAAGATGGAACATGGTTGATGGCGAGCTTGCCGCTTCTTGTCTTTTCACGAACGAAGTGGAGGTCGATCTCCATATGTTTCGTGCGAGCATGTTGAACTGGATTCATGGAGAGGGAGATGGCGCTGAGATTGTCACACCAAATGATGGGCTTGCGAGTGGATCTGAACCCTAATTCCCAAATTAGGGTTTCGATCCAGGTGATCTCTGCAGTCGTACTTGCTATACACCTGTATTCAGCTTCAGTGCTGCTTCTGGAAATGGTACTTTGCTTCTTCGTGCACCAAGAAATCGGGTTTGGTCCCAAATAAACACAATATCCAGAGATCGATTTCCGGTCATCAATATCGTTGGCCCAGTCGGAATCGCTGTAAGCATTTATACTTATGTCTTTACTAGCTTTTAGACGTAGGCCATATGTGTTCGTTCCTTTAAGGTACCTAAGAATACGCTTGACAGCACTCCAATGTTCACTTAGAGGATTCTGCATATATTGACATACCCTATTGACGCTGAAGCATATGTCTGGTCTTGTAATTGTGGCGTACTGGAGTGCTCCTACGACACTTCTGTATTGCTTGACATTATCAATAGGATCACCTTTATTTTTGGACAATTGTTTACTGCTTGTCATAGGAGTAGGTAGCGGTTTTGCCTTGTCCATGTTATGTCTGATCAGAATGTCTTTGATGTATTGTTTCTGTGATAGGAAAAATTCACTGTCAGTTTTCCTTTGGATGTCAATTCCCAGAAAATATTTTAATTCACCCATGTCTTTGATTGCGAAGTGTTTGTCTAGTAGTTTAATGATGTGGTTGATTTCTTGTTGGTCATCACCTGTGATAAGTATGTCATCAACATAAACAAGTATATATGTGCTCCCATGCTTGTCCTTTTTCATGTAAAGGGAATTGTCAGATTTTGTAGCATAAAAGCCCAAGTGTGTCAATGTTCCTTTAAGCTTCTCGTACCATGCTCTAGAGGCTTGCTTTAACCCGTATATGGCTTTGTGCAGTTTGCAAACATAACCTTTATTTGTGTGAGGATTGTATCCTTCTGGTTGTTGCATGTAAACATCTTCACATAATTCACCATTTAAAAATGCATTATGGACATCCAGCTGTCTTATTCCCCAATTTCTGTGTAGAGCTAAAGTTAACATGATCCTTATAGTAGTGGGCTTGATTACTGGGGAAAAGGTTTCAGTGAAGTCAAAACCAAACTGCTGTGAATATCCTTTTGCAACCAGTCTGGCCTTATACTTTGATATATTACCATTTGCATCTCTTTTGATTTTGTAAGTCCATTTGCATCCCACGATATTTTTGTTGTTTGGTGGTTCCACTAGTGTCCATGTTCTATTTTTCACTAGTGCAGTTAGTTCTTCATCCATTGCTTTTCTCCATTTTTCATGTTTGCTGGCTTGATCATATGAAGTTGGCTCTACCTCGTTTATTTGTGCTGTGTATAATTTGGGTTTGAAGATACCACTCTTGGATCTGGTAATCATATGATGTCCTTTTTCTGCATGTTGATTATGAGAGTCTTCTAGTTGATTATCATTGATGCTTGTTGTTGTATCTGTGGTTTGGTTGTCTTTAGACATGTTTGCACTTTGATCATGACTGTTGTTAGAGATACTGTCACTCTGTTCATCATTTGATCCAATTGGTGAACAATTGCTGTTATCTCCTTCATCAGAATTGTGTCCTGACTTGCTGTTAGACATAGATGCATCTTTATCAACATTTTGCATAGCTTGACTAATTCCTTGAGTACATTCTGACAACTCTGGAATATGAAAATTATGTGTTCCCTTATTGTTGATTTCATGATTCTGCTGTTTTTTACTTGCAAAGGGAAACATGGTTTGATTAAACACCACATGTCTAGAAATATATATTTTGCCTTGATCATCCATGCACTTATACCCTTTCTGATTGTGGGCATATCCCAGAAAAGTGCATGGACTTGATCTCAGGCTTAGTTTATGCTTATTGTAGGGTTTGAGATAGGGGTAGCATAGACATCCAAATATTTTGAGATGATCATATTTTGGTTTAATTTTGAAAAGTTTTTCATGTGGACAGACATTGTTTAGTACTTTTGTTGGCATCCTATTAATAAGATATACTGCAGTGGCAAAAGCCTCACTCCAGTATTTCAAAGGAAGTGATGCTTGAGACAAAAGTGTTAAACCTGTCTCAACAATATGTCTATGCTTCCTCTCTACCAACCCATTCTGCTCTGATGTATGGGGGCATGTGACTTTGTGAAGAATTCCCTTTTTGCTAAAAAATTCTTTTAATGGCATAAATTCTCCCCCACCATCTGTTTGTATTATCTTAACATATTTGTTAATTTGTTTCTCAACATAATTAACAAATTGTATTAGAGCATGGCTTGTGTCTGATTTAGCTTTGAGAAAATAAATCCAAGTATGTCTTGTGTGTGCATCTACAAGTGATAGATAGTACCTGTGACCCTGTGTTGAAGTAAGTGGTGCTGGTCCCCATAGATCTGCAGTAATTAACTCAAGGGGATTTTCATATATAGTCTCAGAAATAGGAAAAGGCAATTTATGCATTTTCCCCCATTTGACAATGATCACACAGAGACAAATCAGATTTATCAGGAATAGAAATATTGTTTTGCATTAAAATGAGTTTAACTACATCATAGCTAGGATGACCAAGTTTACAATGCCATTCATGAAACAATTTTACATTGCTGTTATTCCTTGTGCTAACATTATTTGACCAAATTCCCTTGTTAGCAGCATGAGTGTTGCTGAATTTGTATAGACCATTATCCAGCTTACCCTGTAATAATATGTTTTTGTTTAATGAATCTCTAACAAGACAAGACCTTGGGTGAAACTCAAAATAAACTTTATTTTCGCTGGCAAATTGTGAAACACTAATAAGGTTTTTCTTGATACTTGGTACTCTTAATAAATTGTTTAAATAGAGTAACCTTGTACCTTTTATATAGCCAGTACCAACATGTGTTATATTTGTAGCTTCACCATTTCCCATAAGAACAGTTTGGTTACCTGTGTATCCTTTGTTGCCCAGATTTAGGTTCTGTAGATTGTTTGTAATGTGATTTGTAGCACCAGAATCAGGAAACCATTCTTCACTGCTATAATCATCTGTTTTTGTTGCATCATCAGTAGTATTATTTCCGCTGTTTCCAGTTTGATTCCCAGTCTGAACCATGTTAGCATTTGGTCCCTTGTTGGTTTGAGATGTTTGTCCTGCATTAAAGTCTTCTTTATATCTGAAATAACATTTGTTTGCCATGTGCCCAAGTTTTTCACAAATCTGGCATTTGACTCTATTATTGTATGTATTTCTTCCTCTGCCTCTGCCTCTTGGAACATTGCCTCCTCTCTGACTCTGGTTTTCTTGCCTGGGTTGGTTTGGTGGGTTTTTCTGATTTCTGTTCCTAGATGCAGCGGCATAATTGATGTTGTATTCTTCTTGCATTGATTTTCTTTGCTGAATTCTTCCTTCATGAGCCAGTAGGGCTGTGTGGATATATTCAATATCAGGCAGGGTTGGTTGAGTTGCAATATATGTTATTAAAGACTCATAATCTTGATCTAATCCATTGGTTATTACTAGAATCTGTTCACTGATGGATATATTATGACCAACTCCTTTTAGTTTGTCACATAAGTTTTTAATTTTGGCAAGATATTCTCTCATTGGCATGTCATTTTTCTTTGCATTCTGTAATTCCCTTCTATATTGCATGACCTTTGCTGCTGATTGCGAACTGAAAATCCGTTGAATTGCTGACCATATCTCATAAGAGCTGTTGCATCCAACCATTTGTGACAGTAAGCTTTGACTAATCGATGATAGCAACCATGATGATAATAGATTATCTTGTTTTTGATAATGCTTGTAGTCTGGATTGCTAATAGTTTTGCCTTCTTTGTCAGTTATCATGATCGGTGGTATGATCTTGATTCCAGAAACGTAATCATGTAGGTCATATCCTTTTAAAGCTATTTCGATTTGATATTTCCATAGAATGTAATTGTCTTCATCTAATGGTGTTGTGATAACTTGACTTTTAGGTTTGATCAAGATCAGATCAGAATTTTGTGGATTTCTTGGTTGGTTGCCTGAAGTGGCTGATGACATTTCTTCTTCGTTATTTGCCATGGTGATTCAGTGATCTGGGATTGATGATTGCTTGGTGAAAAAAAAAACAGGTGAAAAGAATATTGGCGTGGCTATTTGAGAATAGCAGCCAAGGAACAAGAACTGATAAGGGATCAAACTGTTTGTGATAGGTATATATTACTGTTTCATCAAGAAACAGTAATATATATGAACAGCAGCGTGGTATCTTGCAACCAGAGGAGAAAGATGAGGATGATTTCTGATTTCTCCTTTTAGGATGGCAAGTGAAAGGTGTGGGATAGGTATAACTGATCTTGATATGATCAAGGATGGGATAAGCTTCCTCGATGATGATATTTTTCTGAGAGGAATCAACGCAATTCAAAACTTTGATTATGATCTTTGAATTTTGCCGTTTGGCTTTGAGGCTCTGATACCATAATAGAAGAAATAGTAATTTGTATTTTATTACAATACTTCAATACTGAAAATGATACAGAGGCTAAGTATTTAAATACAATAGAATGGGCCTAATATCTCATGGCCCAAGATGAGTTGGTAATCCGAATTCTTCAAGAGAGAAAATCGAGGCCATTGATTGTAGATCAACGGTTGATGGAAGTGGTCCCTTGTTGGTACGGATTGTTAAGTGTGTTAGAATAGCCGATACCCTTGTATTGTTTGATTCATAATACAAGCATTCTGAAATGCATTAACTTCATAAAATACCGTGTAAAACGCATGTTTCAAAAATTTGTAAAACAGACGAAGAAAGTAGCCAAAAAGTGTTTCCTGGTGCATTTATTAAGTAAAATGGTCAAACCTGAAAAACTTACATTACTTAATTGAAGATGACAAACAAATTGAGCTTTTGAAAAGGTTCACATACTGGGAAAAATACAGGAGTAGCATGGAAGTAACGTGGAGAGGCTAAGAAAAATTACAATTTTCTTGTATGATGTCTTATGTGACAGATACTGAACAGCCAATCTAAGTCTTATGAACCAACTATTTGTCTAGTACAATGTATATAATCTTTTATGAAAAACACATTAAATAATGACCCAGGGCTAACTATTTTTTGGACCAATTTTTTATTAAGATTGTTAACAAAACGTTACAAAGATGTTACGAAACTGTTACGATTACATTGCAAAACTGTTACAACTACAGAACTGTTACAACTATGTTGCAAAGCTGTTACGAATACATTGCAAAATTGTTACAACTACAGAACTGTCACAACTATGTTGCAAAAACTGTTACGAATAGAACTGTGTAGTAAACAGATTATGCAATAGATTTGATATCGTTTAGATTGTCGAGTGCAGAATATTCTGTTTCCTTGAAACAATATTGCTCCATCTACGACACTTAAGGATATTGAGCAATTAGTTCCCAAGATGAAACGGACTCACCTCTGTAATGCCGCGCAATAATCACAGAGCAACGACGAACTCAAGAGAATTTAATTAAGGACAGATTTTCGTGGGAGAGGAAGAAGTGCAGAAAAACTAAGTTTCTTTTCCTATTTTCCTTCTGTCTATATATAGACGCAGGGAGGTGCTTATTCGGTAATAGGTGCATGTTCGAATGGTTGTGACCCTTTAACAAACGGTGCGACCGTTTGAGTTTGAATGGACAAAAATAAAAAACTGTTCGGTCGCTAAGTGACTCTAATCTGCCAAGATGGCTATGCTTTCATGTCTTTCTTTGTCTCATAGTAACTATAATAGTGTCCACATCTCAATATATAAACACAAAATGTATATTTTATTCTAAGATGTTGAACTATTCATTTCCCAAGGCATTCGATGCCTCACATTTTCCAATGAAATGCTCATTCATCTCTAACAATCCCCCCACATGAATGAGTAATTGCTCAATTTGTTCTTAAATTTTATGAAACATTTATCATATCGGTAAATTAGCACATTGGCTTTGAATTTTCCTAGTGTTTATCCTTTTGACTTACTAGCGAATCAGTGGACTTAAGTTGTCTTTGAACTGTAAGCCTTTTTGTGTAAAATTAAAATAGACAACACACAATAAGTGTTTCTTATATTTCTTGGTTCTCTGTTTGTGTTCATTTTTGTCATGAACACCAGCTTGGTCTCATGAGTGCTTGGATAATTTGGCCTTACAATTCTCCTTGAAGCGGCACCTTCGCACTCACATGGGTGATTCTATAAAGGGTATTTCACAATACCCAACTTGGTTCTTAATATTACCAAGTATAGACATCATTAAAAGTATCAAAACTCATCCTAGTCTCCGACGAGTAGTGCACTGACTTATCATAGGAATGGTTTGAATATTTACAGTGCTATCAAGTTTGTCTAAACTTAATTGTCCCTTTGAACCTAGATCTTGCGATCTCCAGTCAACTAGGTGTGGTTTCCATTTAAAGAAACTTTTAGTTTATGGGCCTTAACCTCATTCCCATCGATAAGATATCAACCTTCTCTCTAGATAAACCTTTTGCTAGTGGATTCACAATGTTATCATTTGTTCTTACATAGTCAATTATGATAACCCCATTGGAGAGAAGTTGTCTAACATTTTTATGTCTACAACAAATATGTCTAGACTTTCCATTGTAAAGTTTACTATTGGCCGTTCCAATAGTTGACTGGCTATCGCAATGTATGCTTATTGGAGGCACTGTTTTTCCCAATTCGAAATACCTTCTAAAAAATCTCGAAGCCAATCTACTTCTTCTACGCCTTTGTCTAAGGCAATAAATTCTGATTTCATGGTTGATCTTGCTATAGAAATTTGTTTAGAGGATCTTCAAGATATTGCCCCACTAGCTAAGGTAAACACATATCCACTAGTAAATTTTTTGTCTGATGAACCAGTTATCCAGTTTGCATCACAATACCCTTCTATTACAGATGGGTACCTATCATAATGTAGTCCATGACTTTGTGTATATCTTAGGTATCCTAGTACTCGAAGTATAGCTTTCCAATGATTCTTTCCTGGGTTGCTAGTATATCTACTGAGTTTACTTACAGCATATGCTATATCGGGCCTAGTGCAGTTCATTATGTACATAATGCTGCCTAGTATACGAGAGTACTCAAGTTGGTAAATACTATCACCGCTAATTTTAACCCAGTTTTGATTCAAATCTACGGGTGATTTTATTGATATTATATTTTGTTGTTTAAACTTTTCAAGTATTTTCCCAATGTAGTGTGATTGAGACAACACATATCCTTGGTTGGTTTTATATATTTTTACACCAAGTATCACTTCAACGATCCCTAGATCTTTCATGTCAAATTTGGTGGGGAGCATATCTTTTGTAGATTTTATTATCTCCTTGTTGCTTCCAAATATTAGTAAATCATCTACATATAGACATACAATGACATATCCCATATTTGTATGTTTAGAATAGACACATTTGTCACATTCATTTATATGAAATCCATTTAGTATCATATTTTCATCAAATTTTTCATGCCATTGTTTAGGCGCTTGTTTAAGCCCATACAGTGATTTTCTTAATCTACAAATCTTACTTTCATTTCTAGTTTTTAGGAAACCTTCAGGTTGTTTCATGTATATTTCTTCTTCTAGTTCACCATTTAAAAATGATTTCTTTACATCCATTTGATGTATTTCTAAATCAAGTGTGGATGCAATTGCTATCATCATTGTGACTGATGTTATTCTAGTTACTGGAGAGTATGTGTCAAAATAGTCAGGTCTTCTTTTTGTTTGAATCCTTGAACCACAAGTCGAGCTTTATACTTGTCTATTGAACCATCAGGTTTCAATTTCTTCTTAAATATCCATTTATTACCTAAGGTCTTGCATCCTTGAGGTATATCAACTAACTCCCATGTATGGTTTTCCATAATGGATTCGATCTTATTGTTAACGGCCTCCTTTCAGTAAGGGGCATCGACGGAGGACATAGCTTGTTTGTATGTTAATGGATCATCTTCTAACATAAATGTGTAGAAGTCTGGTCCAAATTTTTTTGAGGTCCTTGATCTTTTGCTTCTCCTTGGTTCCTCCACTGGTTGATCGGCACTATTTTGCTGATCATTATCAATATTTTATTCAGTATCCTTAAGAGAATTGAAGATTTCAGTTTCCCTTGGTCTCTTTTGAGTATAATATTCAGTATCTTGTGTTAAAGGTTATACATGTTCGAAAAATCTAGCATTTCTTGACTCAATGATGGTATTTACCTGAATATCATCAATTTCGGATTTGTATACCAAAAACTGATAAACGGCACTGTTTTCTGTATATCCAATGAATACACAATTAATTGTTTTTGGTCCAATTTAGAATTTCTTTGGTTTAGGTACCTCCACTTTCGCAAGACACCCCCACACCTCTATGTATTTGTAGGATGGTGGTCTATTTTTTCAAAGTTCGTGGGGAGATTAGATGTTTTCTTTCATGGCATCTTATTCAAAATATGATTTGCAGAAAGAATGAGCCAGAACTAATTAGTAAGGCATTCATCATTTCTTTAAGAGTTCTATTTTTCCGTTTAGCTATACTGTTGGATTGAGGTGAATACGGGGCTTTAGTTTGGTGTATAATACCATGCTCGGCATGGAATTCCTTAAAGGGAAATTAATATTCTCCTCCTTTATCACTTCTTAAAGCTTTTATTTTCTTGTTGAGTTGATTTTCAACTTCTGCTTTATACTATTTAAACATGTCGAATGCCTCGTCCTTGCTTCTAAGAAGATACACATTGTTTGCGCAAAAATGGTCACAAACACCCAATTGCAGATGAGAGCACCAATTCACAGTCACAGATCACAGATAGAATATATGTTGACAGTATAATATGAAGAATAATAAAAATTAAAATGAAAGCGGTAAAAAAGACAAGATTTATAGTGGTTCAGCTAACTCCGGCCTACGTCCACTCCAGAAAAATCCTTTTTTATTATCAGAGAATTGATTACAGTTACAATCTAGAATTTCTGAAACAAAAATGGCAGCGTAGCCTTTAGGTGGAAGATGAAGAGAAACAGAATGAGCCTCCCCCTTTTTGAAACCACGCCTGCTGTATTTATAGGTAAAACTCCGGTTGCCGGGCTTCCTCGCTGATATGGGCCCACTAAAACCATAGTCGAGTCCATATCCTTCATCACTGTCGAACCCAAGTCCTCAATATGTCGACTCGAAGTAACCAGCGTATTGAACCGAAGCGATCCCATCACTGACCCGAAGTAAAATGCCCGATGACTTGAAGTAGAATATAGCCGACCCCAAAATCCTATTCCCTATCCCAATTTCCCATAGCCGACCCGAAGAATCAAGAATGCCGACCCAGAGCTGGTGCAAATGCCGACCCCTTGCTCTATATGCTGATCCCATCCTGATGTCGACCCCTTGCTTCATGCCGACCCGGAGTCACACTAATGCCGACCCGAAGCAGTTCCAACCATGTCGATCCCATCTCCAAGTGCTTGCCGACCCGAAGTCATTGCAATGCCGACTTAGGGTTAGAGCTATGCCGACCCGAAGCATGCCGACCCCTCCATGTGTCGATCCCTCCAAGATGCATGTCGATCCCAAATCCTAGTGACGACCTGAAGACGAGCATACGCCGACCCAAAGTCGAGCTCCTCATGCTGATCCCTCAGCAGTTGCTACCTCCAACCATATGCTAATCCCTGTAGAGTTCCCCAAATGCCGACCCGAAGCATGCTAGATGCCGACCCGAAGTCATTACCGACCCAGGCAAATATGCCAACCCGAGGCCTTTCCTTTGTCGACCCGGAGAAAACCCTTACCTGACTCGAAGTAAACCTCCTGAAAACCCGAAGTGAATCCAAAGGTGACTCGAAGCAAACTCCAAGCAACCCGAAGCAACTCTACTTTTGTCGAAATCCATATTCCAAGAATCCCGCGCTTTTTGTCCATCGACTATGCCAAATCCCAGCTACATATTCATGTTTATTATTCGTGATTGATTGTCCATTCATCCAGTCGAATCAAACCCTTAGTATTCCCGCCTCGATAACCGAGTAGTCATTTGACTTAAATCCGCCTGTATCTTGCCTTGCCAAAAGGCGAGTTAACATTTTGCCCCCCAAAACATGCCTTGCGATAAGAAGGTGTATTTTGTAGCGCCATAAGCCTAATGTTCGGAACCTATTGATGACCTGTGAAGAGATCAATGATCTTACATAATTGTGAATAGCGATCGTTGGGATCGTATGTCGTTCGAGGCGATATGTGACCGTTCGAGGTCGGGTGTCGTTCGAGATGAATTGTGATCGTTCATGGTCGGGTGTCGTTCGAGGCAAATTATGACCGTTCATGGCTGGGTGCCGTTCGAGGCAAGATGTGACCGTTCGTGGTCGGGTGCCGTTCGAGGCGAATTGTGACCGTTCGAGGTCGGGTGCCGTTCGAGGCGAATTGTGACCGTTCGAGGTCGGGTGCCGTTCGAGGCGAATTGTGACCGTTCGTGGTCGGGTTCCGTTTGAGGTGAATTGTGATCGTTTGAGGCCGGGTGTCGTTCTAGGCGAATTGTGACCGTTCGAGGTCGGGTGCCGTTCGAGGCGAATTGGGTGCCGTTCGAGGCGAATTGTGACCGTTCGAGGTCGGGTGTCGTTCTAGGTGAGATGTGACCATTTGTGGTTGGGTTTCAGTATTATCAATGTCAGATTTCATGTTCGAGTGAGTTCCTGAATCATTTGTCGTGGCGGTTCATCGCCATCACAGAGCATGCCTAAGGACCGTTCGCAATCTCGTACATGTGTAAGTGACTAGCCCCTTTGGTGTAGGATTTTTTGTTAGTTATTTAGTTTATGCCATCAAGAGACGACGACCTGTGCCCTTAAGCCCAGGCTAGCTCCGATTTGTGGCGGATGGTGACTGCTCCTTCTCCATCACCACTATCCATTCCAAGAAAAGCCATCTGAATCTGTGCCCCCAGTTCCATGGGGAGTTGTTCTAATCCATTCTCCTTGGTCGGGGTTCGCCCCGGCTAATCCAATCAAGACCTAAGCCTGCTAAATTCTGCTACAAGTCCTGGATTCCAATTTCCAGCTGTTCCAGCATCCATAAGTGGTCTCCGATTGTCATTTTCATCCTGCCCCCGAGTTCGCGAGGGAATCCGAGATTATCCTCTTCTCTTAGTGCATCCGAGTTCTAATCCATGCCAAAATCCATAGCACCATCCAATATCTAGCCAAGAATTGTCTTTTCCCTGGTTCTGATCCTGGATTTTCTCCTGTCTCTTCAACATCCTTTCCTGCATAACATCCATCATTGTTCCCATCATGTCCTTTCCCTTTGTCTCCTCATTGAATGCCTAGCCATAGCTTCCTGAATCTGAGTTCTTAAGCTTTCAAATCTAAAATTCAAGCTTCAGAATCCTTGAGTGCTAGCTTTTCCTAGTGAAAGCACCAAAATGTTTGCACCAAAAATGGTCACAAACACCTAATCGTAGATGAAAGCACCAATTCACAGTCACATAGAGAGTATAATATGAAGAATGATCAAAATTAAAACGAACGTAGTAAAAAGACAAAATTTATAGTGGTTCGGCTAACTTGGCCTTCGTCCACTCCAGAAAAATCCTTTTTATTATCAGAGAATTGATTATAGTTACAATCTGGAATTTCTGAAACAAAAATGGCAGAGTGGCCTTTAGGTGGAAGATAAAGAGAAACAGAATGAACCTCCCCCTTTCTGAAGCCACACCTGCTGTATTTATAGGCAATACCCCGGTTGCTGGGCTTCCTCGCTGATATGGGCCCACCAAAACCATAGTCGAGTCCATATCCTTCATCACTGCCGACCCCAAGTCCTCAATATGCCGACTCGAAGTAACCAAGGTATTGACCCAAAGTGATCCTATCACCGACCCGAAGCAAAATGCCTGATGACTCGAAGTAGAATATAACCGACCCCAAAATCCTATTGCTAATCCCAATTTCCCATAGCCGGCCCGAAGAATCAAGCATGCCGACCCGGAGCTAGTCCAAATGCCGACCCCTTGCTCTATATGCCGATCCCATCCTGATGCTGACCCCTTGCTTCATGCCGACCCGGAGTCACACTTATGCTGACCCGAAGCAGTTCCAACCATGTCGATCCCATCTCTAAGTGCTTGCCGACCGAAGTCATTGCAATGCCGACTCGGGGTTAGAGTTATGCCTACTCGAAGCATGCCGACCCCTCCATGTGCCGATCCCTCCAAGATGCATGCCGATCCCAGATCCTAGTGCCGACCCGAAGTCGAGCTCCTCATGCCGATCCCTCAGCAGTTGCTACCTCCAACCATATGTCGATCCCTGTAGAGTTCCTCAAGTGTCGACCCGAAGCATGCTAGATGCCGATTCAAAGTCATTACCGACCCAGGCAAATATGCCGACCCGAGGCCTTTCCTTTGCTGACCCGAAGAAAACCCTTACCTGACTCGAAGTAAACCTCCTGAAAACTCGAAGTGAATCTAAAGGTGACTCAAAGAAAACTCCAAGCAACCTGAAGTAACTCGACTTTTGTCGAAATCCATATTCCAAGTATCCCATGCTTTTTGTCCATCGACTATGCCGAATCCCGACTACATATTCATGTTTATTGTCCGTGATTGATCGTCCATTCATTCAGTCGTATCAAACCCTTAGTATTCCCGCCTCGATAACCGAGTAGTCGTTTTAGTTAAATCCGCATGTATCTTGCCGTCCAAATGGCGGGTTAACACACATTGCAGTACCTTGTACAATTATCAATGAAGGTAATGAAATACCTTTTTCGACCTCTAGTTCGACACATTTTAAAGTCACATACATCTGTGTGTATTAGGTCTAAAGGTTCAGTTTCTCGTTCAACATGGTGAAACGAGGTTCTTGTCAATTTTGCTTCTGCACAAACTTGACATATATAGGTGGAATCTATTTCGCATTTTGGTATAAAGTCTATATTAATCAATTTTCTCAAGGTATCAAAATTTACATGGTCTAATCTAGAATGTCATATGTTAGAAGAGTCAATAATATAAGCAGAAGATTCAGTTTTATTCATATCATTGTTTGGTACAATAGTGGTTACATTTGCCTTAAATAAACGATCACACACATATCCTCTTCCTACATACACTCCATTCTTTAACAGCACAAACTTATCAGTCACAAAGGTGAGTTTGAAGCCATGCTTGCTAAGTAGCAATCTGAAAATCAGGTTCTTGCAGATCTCTAGAACATGAAGAACATCTGCCAAAGTTAGTTCTTTTGCAGAAGTCATTTTTAGTAAAATCTTTCCCTTGCCTTCGACTTTTGATGCGGATGAATTACCCATAAAAAGTTGTTCATCCTTAGTAGCAGTTTTGTAGGTTGTAATTATTTGCACATATGTGTCGCGTGGCTCTTATGTCTACAAACCATTCCTTCTAGTTACCAACAAGATTGCATTCGGACACTACTGCACATAAGTCCATATCAGACATGCCTTCTGAAATGTCAGCCTTGTTTGCTTCTGATTTCTTTTTTTTGGGTGTGCGACATTCGACGACTTTGTGCCGTTTCTTTCCACAATTATGGCATGAACCATGAAATTTCTTTGATTTCTCAAAAGCATGCTCACGTTTCCTTTTGTTGGGTTTCTCTGTCTCCACTACATTTGCCTGGACAATAATGGTATGTGAAGTCTTCTTCTCAGATTTTCTATTATTTTCCTCAATCCTCAATCGAACTACACACTACAACAAAACTTATTTTTAGATGCATTTCTCGGTAGCGTTTAAATACTAAGTGCAACCGTTGCTCATTTAAAAACACTAAACGTAAATAAAAATCACTGCTACTTTATCCCTCCAATAATTAGTAAATTTTGGGTGATTTGTTTGTGTGGCCGCTCATATTTATTTTTTCTTCTTTTCCTCCAGCGTGGTATGAAACACCTAAAAAATCTCCTTGTTGTCGTTTCTCTTTAGCTCCTGCTGTTCCACTTCAACTGTTCCTCAGAACCCTTACGCCCCAAGCAACGATTCCAATCTCCAACCACGGCTTCTCACCTCTAGCTCAAATAAAGGTAATCCGAAAATAAATTTTATTTTGAGTTTGTTATTTTGGGTTTTTGTAATGGCTTTTTAGGGTTGTCGCTTGAATTCATCACATGAATTGAATTCAGTTTATTTAAAAATCAAAATTAAAAATTAGGTAATTTTCTTTTGTTGAGATTCGAAATTAGAAGTACCCTTTCAAAGATATTTGAGATTTCTTCATTTCATAATCATTTGCAAGATATATTTGTGATTTCTTTACTTAAGTGAATCTTTGTTTCGGTTGAAGAAGCAGTGGATTTTAGATTTTATTATTGACTGCATATAAGAGTAAGTACATATACACAATTAGATTCTATTTCTTGTATTGCTTGTATATTTATAATAACGTGATATACTAATGACATGATTGGGTTAGCGGGTATTTTATGATTTTCAGTTCCGGCCTCTGTTAATTGCTAGTTATAAAGCATATAGCTCTAGAAAAAGACTAGTTTGTCATTTTTTACAGGGTACATATCATAAGTTCCTATTCAGTATGACTTTGTATCATATGCATCTTCTTTTGCTCTTTAGTCATTACAATTTGAATGCAATATGTGGTTAAATTTGATTTTTGATACTTCAAGTATAGTTTTTACATGATGTACTGTAGTAATGTATGGGTGTGATGAATAAGGAATGTTTGTTTAATATAGTAATTATAAGATGCTTTCACAAAGAAAATGATTAAACTGAGATTTATCCACTACACACGCGTCTGCTTGATATGGTAGAATCTATGTTTGCACCGAGTTTTAAACCATGCTCAAGATCATAATTAGTTTGATCCATTAATTCTTTTTTCTTTTATTACTGTGTTTTGAAGCTGAAATGTGAAAGAAATGAAACATAGATGGAAGAAATATAGTACAAGCAATGCTAATTTTCACATAATGTAGCTGTAGTATATTAAAAAATATGAAGAGGCAGACAAAATTGATGTTAAAAGCACATACTTATCTACGGTACGCCTGCAATGCATTGCTCATATGTCATATCTAAAAATTGAGAACATACTTACTATATATAGCATCCTTAAGCAAAACACTTCATTTCTATTTAAATCTTTGTGTTTATAGTTTGAGTACACACACATATGTGTTTGTGTTATTGTTAGCTTCTGATAGTTTTGCACTTTCTAAAAAAGTTCTAAATTCATAAGATGATGCAATAACAATGGGTTTTCTGCATTTGACTTTAAGGCCAACCGAAGTGTTTGTCGGGGAAGCTGATTGACTAACATTATCCAGTAGGAGAGAGAGGTCTAATAAGTCAGTGTGGGTGCAAATCAAATAAAATACCATTCGAGACGTCAGAGAATGGGGGGATAGAGAGCGACAAGCTGCAGTTAAAAGTGGGATAGAATTTGGTGATACAGTAGTGGGTAGGTCAGGGCTAAAAACAACTGATGGACTGCAAGAACTAATAGGAGATATGACGTCAAATCTGTAGTATTGCAAAAGGGAACTGTACACGTTGTGTGAACTGTGCATATCATTGTGAACTTGCAAGTTTTGAACTGCAAAAGTGGAGATAGGTACAAGACACTTACTTGTGCATTTATCACTGTCCGAAACCTGCGCAGCCAGACATTCAAAAGCAACAATAGCCACCTTGAGATCGCTGCAAGTCTTGACTGCATAAGACCATTCCGAATAGCTTTCAGACTGCCGATTGAAATGCTTGAGTTAGGAGTATCATCATCCAAGAGATCGTCTTCAGCATCTCAGTAATCGACTAGGCATAACAGGTTGACCTCTAGGCTACTGCCGGAGGAAGCGTCAGTTCAACTGAAACAGGCTGCATATCATTTTGTAAAACATCAAAGGTGTTAGAGATCGGAATGTTGATGGTGTTAGGGGAAGAGCGACATCAATTGTAGGAGTCAGGGTGAGGCCAGCATGGGGAGCAGATCAATGGTGGTGGGGAATCGGCGGTTGGTGCTCGAGATAACTTTCCTCGATTGTTTTCATTAAACAGAACATAGTGTTAAGGACAAGATAAGGTACAAATTATAATAAAGCTCTAATGAGTAAAGAAGAGCTTATGGCAAAAAACAAATAAATGAAAATGTTGAGAATTTTTTCCATTCCAGTCAACGATAATTTTGTTTAGAAAGAAATAGACTTATTTTATCTTTATTATAAAATCAATAAGGAAAGGTAATAAAATTTTGGTAGATCAGTCCATTATTTTAATTTCAATTTTGCATATTATGATAGGAATAATTGCGATATATAGGATCAAATACATTTTCGTAATAATAAAAATTTTCATGGCCTCATGTTACATTGTCTATAAACAAGTTCGAATACTCTTATTATCATCGAAACTCAGTTTTATATAATCTTTAAGTTGAGATGTATATGCACATATATCATAACTTTGTATGAAAATTTATATGTTAAACTCTAAAATAAAGAATATAATATATCTAACTAGAAATTAGTCCCTAGCCGCCCAGCATCATTTGTGATGGATATGTGCACCTACACACCATCCTAAGTATCATGGTATTTATAGCCTTAGTTATATCTTAATACACTATTCTATAGATGATAGCTGGCTTCACTTAGCAAGTAGTTGTTTTATCCTTTATTGTTATTATCCTATGTCGTTGTACAAATTTAGAGCATAATGGATCCATTTGACATGTCTGAGAATCAAATTAGGAATTTTCTTTATACATATAAAAAAAGCAAGGATGAACATGAATTAGGTATGTATGCTTAAATATCTGAATTTGTCATTTACTCTCCTGTACATGGAGGTTTATTAACATAGGAGTCTGCTTAAAGTATTTGTTACAGAACTCGGACATGAGAATTCAATCTCACATTAAAAGCTATATAAATAGATATAGAACGCATTTTGCACAATCACGTGGATTTGATGTGTAATTTAGTGGCATATTGGTGTTCTATAATAGAAAAATAAGAGCATACCAAAAGGATCGCTTCTTCGAAACAAATTGCTGAAGCAGTAAAGCAAGCCGAGGAAGTTCAAAAAATCCGAATTCTGAAAATCCTTCATGCATTAAAGCTATGGTGCCTTCAAATGTTTCCGGGGCCGTTTGGCCCGTAAGTATAAATTAATTTTATAGAAGATGTTTGTATTCTGATTGATAATCAAATGCAAGGATTTTAGATTGAGTTCAAATCAATTTGTCCATTATAATAGATGATTGAGATATTTAGTGTTTAACATGTCAAATTGCACCAATTTATCTAGAGTTCATATCAACCAGTGAAGTCCTATATTTTTCTGATTCCTTTAGCCAGCGGTGATCGTTGCCCCATATATATATGTTGTGGATGACTTTACCAATTTGGAATAGTCAGAGATACATTTAGCAATTTCACGATGAAACATTGAATTTTCAATGTTGGCGCTTAGCATGGCATCGAAGAGCAACAGTTCTAGACTCCTACTTCATTCGAGATTTAAAAATTGCTGGTATATATGAATTTTAATGAATTATATTTTAGTAACAATTTTATATATGTAAACCTCGTATAAAACTCATTCATACATATTAATTTGTGCATTGTTTATTAGTTTACGAATTCTAAAGATCGGTCTTGAATTTTCAGGTCATAGTAAAAGTAGTAATGTACATTGACCGATTTTGTCTAGTTTTGTTAGAATTCAAAATCCACTTATGACGACATATGATTTTCATTTGACTTTTCATTTCGTTCATGGTTTAATTATGTATTCATGGCATAGATTCATATTATAAAAGCACTGTAGGACACCTCAAATTGCATGTCACATACTAAATGTGGAGCTAAAAACAATGGAAATTTTCAAGCTTACAATGAAGAAGCCACCTGAAAAGGAAACCAAACTGCAAGGGGAGAAAGACTCTCTAATGATATGTGTAGGTAGAAGATAAACAAACTAAGTAGTGACATGTGTTTTATGCTTGAACTTTGCACTGAAATTTAGCGAACAACTACATAGTTTTTTCTTTTCTCTTAAAGCTACCATTATATTTCTGAATATAAAAAAATAGCAAGAAAAAAAACTATGCCATTTTTTATCAGCATTGTCCTCTCACTGTCTGCTTATGTGGCCTTTAATTTCATCTTTTCTTAAGTCTATATACTTGGTTGTAACATGTATGCCATGATCATTCTATCGTATAAACTCTAATTGTATTCCTTAATTCATTGGCATTAGCATAGAAATAATCATAATCCTTTTATTTAGTAAACCTATCGAGAACCATTGTCAACAATATGGAAGAGCCAACTCTATTTCAACTATTGATAAAATATATTGTGGTTGTCTTAGACATAATGTAGTTCATTATTCTGTTAGATATTTGCATGAGATCTGTTTGTACCAAAAATGGGCACAACACTCTTCGGAAGTCTTTGAAGAGATAAACGCGAAGAATGAAAGTTAACGCTGTGGATTATCTAACAAAAATTCCAAATAACAGAAAGTAAATTGCACAGAAGACAGCGATTTAGAGTGGTTCGGCATTTCGCCTACATCCACTATGAAGTTTGATGATTTTATTGCTCGACAACTGATTTTCAAAGCTAAGTCTGAAACTAAAGCAGCAGTGGTGATTTAGAGTAAATCTGGCAGAGTCTGGGCGCTCTTTAGCTCTTAGAATTCTCCGACCCCTTTTCTGAATGACCAGGGGCTCTATTTATAGGTGTAGGAGGCTGATATTTCGTCTAAATTGAGGGGAGACCAGTTCTGGCGCGTGAGGGGGCCCACATGCCCGCTCTTTGGAAATCCGGGCCCACTTTGTGATCGATTCGACCCTTGCTTCGAATCGATCAAGATTTGCTCCGATTGAGCTGAAATTTGGCATGGTCATTCCTTAGGTTTCTAGTTAGCTCCTGTCCAAATTTCATAGCATTTGGAGTTGTAGATCTCGAGATATGATCGATGTAGGTTGGCCCATATCGATTCGACCCTTGCTTCGAATCGATCAAGATTTGCTCCGATTGAGCTGAAATTTGGCATGGACATTCCTTAGGTTTCCAGTTAGCTCCTGTCCAAATTTCATAGCATTTGGAGTTGTAGATCTCGAGATATGATCGATGCAAGTTGGCCCATATCGATTCGACCCTTGCTTCGAATCGATCAAGATTTGCTCCGATTGAGCTGAAATTTGGCATGGACATTCCTTAGGTTGCCAGTTAGCTCCTGTCCAAATTTCATAGCATTTGGAGTTGTAGATCTCGAGATATGATCGATGCAAGTTGGCCCATATCGATTCGACCCTTGCTTCGAATCGATCAAGATTTGCTCCGATTGAGCTGAAATTTGGCATGGACATTCCTTAGGTTGCCAGTTAGCTCCTGTCCAAATTTCATAGCATTTGGACTTGTAGATCTCGAGATATGATCGATGCAAGTTGTTCCATATCGTTTCGACCCTTGGTTCGAATCGATCAAGAATTGCTCCGATCGAGCTGAAATTTTGGCGTGGACATTCCTTATGTTGCCAGTAAGCTACTGTCCAAATTTGGTGGCATTTGGACTTGTAGATCTCGAGATATGATCGATGCAAGTTCGGATTTCTCAACCGTGATCCATCAATATCTGGAGCATATGAACTCCGATTGACTTGAAATTCCGAATGTTGGCTCCCATAGCTTTGCTTGTCATGTCATATCAATTATAGCCCGATCCGGACTCGGAAAAAATTTGTCGATATCCATAGTGAGCCAGCGTATAACCGATCTCCAAGACGAACTGTCATTGGTTTGTAGTCAAGTTCTTGGCGTCACGGCCTTGCCAAAAGGCGGGATAACATTTGCCCCCCAAAGTATGTCTTGTGTGAACATGACGTGCTTTGGAATGCTGCATCCTTTATTCTGAAAAAGTTCTATCTGATTCGTTGAGTAGTTGCTATCTTTTCGTCAAAAGATGTAACCCTCGATTGATTTCCAGTAATATTAATGTTTATTGAACCACTGTCAGTGATTATGTAGTGCAATGTTGTAACTGAGTGTCGAGTGCTAGCGATTTGTTATTCGCTGTTGTAATTGTCATCGGGTGAGCATTCAATTCCTGTAAATTTTGAAAATTGAATGTTAGTCCGTCATACATGTACGTATGTTAACCTGGCTCCTGTTAACGTTTGCACGTTCACGAGTCGTTGTCAAGTTCTTTATTTTTTGTTTGGATTGAGTTTCGTATCGATCCTCTCCTGGATGGAAGTGAAATTCAAGTTGTAACAACGTTCGATGGTTGTTTTGAGTCCTTCCTTTGTATCGATCCTCTCCTGGATCGATCTGAGATGTTGGAATGTATGCTTCGTATCGACGGATACGTCATAATGGGTCTCGGATTGGCGGATACAGGAGTAATGCTTTGTATCGACGGAGTCGAACGATCTTGACGTAATCATGCAGTGAGGCTTCACAGAGGATATTCCATTTCTCATTCCTTCATTCAAAAAGAATCCCCGATTGTGGATAATCTTTGATAGGAATCATCCATGACTCTTTTTCTAGATCCGTTTCCAAGATATAGTTGATCTTCATATGTCAATGCCTAGAATAATAAGTATTTCAACTGGGACAAAGTCTATTTGTCGTGCATCCCCAGAACTGGCTAGCTTGGCGATTGATTCGGCCTTTTCGTTTAGTTCTCTAAGGATTTGTGTAGTGGTGTAATAGTCGAAGCCGGCTAGTAGCTTTTGGTCCCGGTTGAGATAAGGAGCAAGACGATGCCCCTTAATCAGATAATCTTCCCTAAGTTGGCGTACTATTAACCAATAATCGCATAAAACATGTAAAGTTTCCACTCGTAGTTTTCTTGCAAGTTTGAGTGCCAAGGCATCATACTTAGCTTCGTTATTTGTTGTAGGGAAGTTGAGTTTCAGGGCGTAGCAGATCGTTCGTTCCTCAGGAGTCGTTAACACAACTTCGATGTTAGAAAGCTGATTATTGGAAGTTCCATCGGTGTACATTCTCCATCGGTTGGACGGTTCTCCACTGTTCTTTGGATAATTGTCTGATGTGGTGGATTCAGATATGAAGAATGCTAATGTTTAACCATGGAGAGCTCTCCGAGGGAGATAATTATACATCTAAGGTTTCTATTGGACCTATCTTAACAGTTGGTCGATATGGATGTTAATGGGGTGAGCTTGCCAGTAGCCAGCCTTCACCATATACGGGTCTTTGGATTCATTTCTTTTCACATAGCATCGCGACGCTTATGGCGTGTGTTGACATGGCCCAATTAATGTATAAATCTTCGCGATCCAAAAGCTTAGGTAAAATGGGAGGTCTCTTTAAGCGATCTATTAGAGCTGCTTGGTTGTCCTCGGTACATGGGTGTCTCTAATTGTCGGAATTTTCTAGAAATTAGTCTTGATTCCATGAGAATTGATGATGAAAACAAAGAATCTTTCTGATGTAATGATGAAAGATCATTTCGAAGGGTTGAGTTTGATCCTGCATTTTCTGGAGAGCACTGAATATCTCGGCCAAGTCATCGATGTGGTTGTTTGATAGTCATGATCTTACGAGCATATTAACCACATCTACCTTTTTCGATCGGTCGATCTAATATTTGAATGATCTGTTAATCGTCTTTTTGTAAGTAGCACAAGTGTCCTTAAGTTTGAAACTATAGATTGCAGCATAGCACTATAGGCCCAGGTTAGTAGCGAAACAGTTGTATTCCTGGTTTGGGACATGCTTCAGTATCTGATTGTATCCGGAGTTTGCATTCCATGGATGTGAGTAATTCATGTCTGATGGTCGGGTCCATCAGTTGGTTGATCATTGGAAGTGGAAAACTGTGCTTTGTCATACCCCATGCAAATCTGAGTAGTTGACGTATGTCCTCCACTCCCTGTTTGTTTTTCTTATAAGTAAAGGATTGGATATTCACTTTGGTTGGAGGGCATCATGGAGAAACCCACTGGTTTTGAGCAGATTCGCCTCCTCTTTAAGTGCAACAGATCTTTCTGGATCCATGTTGCTTTGTTTTTATTCACCGAGACATGCATCGGGTTGGCACTTAGTGCAGGGTTCTTAATAGTGGGTGAGAGTCCATATATACACATGAGATTGAGTCCAAGCGAACACATCAAGATTTACCTGAAGTAAAACAGTTGACTCTTTCTTCATCATTGCGCAGAGTTGTGATCTGATCTACAGTACTCGTGATGGGTTTTAGGCGCCTCATGTGTTTATTTGCAATGGTAAATGATCAGGCTTAGAAGGATGTCGAATCAAAGGATTAGTAGAACTTAGCCTTGTATTGCACGCTGCTACATAGCTGGCTCCAGCTTTGAGATTGAATTGACTTATGTTTCTGAATGATGCGCTTTTCATTCAATGTACCTACGATCCATTGCTCATTGGAAAGGTCAGAATGATGATCAGTCGCCCATAAGTCCTAGTATTGATCCGATGACTCTATCTATAGGCATCCTTTCGGTCGCAACCTTATCTTCTTGTTCGTGCCCCTAAGTCTGGGGAATATCTCGATAAGTGGTAGGGTAGATAATGTCCGCTTCAATTTTGTATTCTATCCCATTGAACCATGGGATCGAGTTAATCAATGGAAGGTTGAGTCGTGCCTATCCTGTATTATGTTCTAGTTCTTTTTTCTTAGCGGAATACATTGTTACTTTGCCAACATTCAGACATAAGCTAGATTCTGGACGGTCAATGACATTCACTTCGCTGCTTATGTCGCCTTACTTTGGGCAAAAACTGAAGAGTGAATCGTCCAATCAGATCTAATGCAGGATTGATGCTTCCCTTGTTGAATCCAGGGTAAGAATCAGTGTGCCGATGTTTAGGTTGCACTTGTTTTGAATTGCTCTTTTAGTTGGATCATGGTAAGAGTCAATGAATGAATGGTCGCGTTGCATTCATTTGGAGTTGGGTGATCAACCATGTCCATTTCGATTTACGTTCTCCCGTCAGATCTAGGGATAAAGTCAGCTCAAATGCATTCATGTCATGCTCATTTGGTCTCATGCTCTTCCTGACGGATCGAAGGAAGGCGACGGAGGACGAATGGTCAAGTCACACTCATTCGTGGTTTATTCTTCTATCCGTGCTCTATTGGTCAAAGGTATTCGATGGACGTTCCGGTCCCGATATTGACCGTCGATTCAACGGCACGATGTAGAATGCTCGGATCTCATTTCCTATCGATCCAATGGTATGATATGAAAGGTGCAGATCGATATTGCCCGTCGATCCGGCGGTACGATATAATTGGTTGCCCAGAACTTCGGGCATCATTCTGATTGGTTAGCATAAAGGTCTCCTTGTAGTCATTTCCTTAAGTTGTAAAGGACGCTAAGCTGGAGATGTAGCGAGTCACCTTTCTCTTCTTTCGGTGATTTGCACTTCTGCCCCCAGTCTTGGGTTAGCAGAGTTAGTTCGTGGATGGTCTAATTGCACCTGTAGTGAGTTTACACTCCTCACGTCGAGTTCAGGTCAGAGTTGGTGAATGAATGGTCGAATCTCATTCGTTCGTTTGTCTATTCTTGTAGCCACACTTTGGGGATCAGAGTCAGTTGAAGGGCCATTCATCGCACCTATTTGATGTTTATACCCCTGTCCACACTCTGGGGACTTGCATCTTTATGACAGCTGTTGATCACTCATTTTCATGTGTTGAGTCTGCGCCTATGCTCGGGGAATGAGTGATGTAACTTGGTTGAGATGAAGTCGAAGTTGTTAGGTGGACGGGTCCACCCTCCTCAAGGCCGTACTTGATGGAGATGCAGTCGAAGTCGTTAGGTGGATGGGTCCACCCTCCTCGAAGCTGCATTGAATGGAGATACAGTCGAATTTGTTAGGTGGACGGGTCCACCCTCCTTGAGGCCGTACTTGATGGAGATGCAGTCGAAGTCGTTAGGTGGATGGGTCCACCCTCCTCAAAGCTGCATTGAATGGAGATACGGTCGAAGTTGTTAGGTGGACGGGTCCACCCTCCTCGAGGCCGTACTTGATGGAGATGCAGTCGAAGTCGTTAGGTGGATGGGTCCACCCTCCTCGAAGCTGCATTGAATGGAGATACGGTCGAAGTCGTTAGGTAGATGTATCTACCCTCCTCGAAGCCGTATTTGATGGGGATGCAGTCGAAGTCGTTAGGTGGAAGGGTCCACCCTCCTCGAAGCTGCATTGAATGGAGATACGATCGAAGTCGTTAGGTAGATGTATCTACCCTCCTCAAAGCCGTATTTAATGGAGATACGGTCGAAGTCGTTAGGTAGATGTATCTACACTCCTCGAAGCCGTATTGAATGGAGATACGGTCGAAGTCGTTAGGTAGATGTATCTACCCTCCTCGAAGCCGTATTTGATGGGGATGCAGTCGAAGTCGTTAGGTGGACGGGTCCACCCTCCTCGAAGCTGCATTGAATGGAGATACGGTCGAAGTTGTTAGGTAGATGTATCTACCGTCCTCGAAGCCATATTTGATGGAGATGCAGTCGAAGTCGTTAGGTGGACGGGTCCACCCTCCTCGAAGCTGCATTGAATGGAGATACGGTCGAAGTCGTTAGGTAGATGGATCTACCCTCCTCAAAGCCGTATTTGATGGAGATGCAGTCGAAGTCGTTAGGTGGATGGGTCCACCCTCCTCGAAGCTGCATTGAATGGAGATACGGTCGAAGTCATTAGGTAGATGGATCTACCCTCCTCGAAGCCATATTTGTTTGATGCTTATACTCCAGCTCGCGCTCTGGGAGTTTGGAGTTAGTTGTTGTTTATACTTTGGTTCGCACTCTGGGATCTCGGAGTTAGTTAATGTTTATACTCCAGCTCGAGCTCTCGGAGTCTGGAGTTTGTTGATGTTTGTACCCAGCTCGCGCTCTCGGAGTACTCTGGGGTTTGGTTAATGTTTATACTCCAGTTCGCGCTCTCGGAAGCTAGAGTTTGTTGATGTTTGTACCCAGCTCGCGCTCTCGGAGTACTCTGGGGTTTGGTTAATGTTTATACTCCAGTTCGCGCTCTCGGAAGCTGGAGTTTGTTGATGGATCTCCATGTATCAGTTTTTGTCCGGCTTTTTGTGTAGCGATATGCCCCCGAGCTTGGGGTTTCACTTAGCGAGAGATCAGTAGGATCCCGATTACTTTTCACTTATCCGCCCACAATGAAGGATGAGATATAATTTATAGATGGTTGAATCGCATCCATGTTCATTTGGATTTTGCTTCTGCCAAGCCTAAGGAGTAAGATTATTGTTTCAGAAAACTTTAAGCTCGAGCAGAGGAGAGGATGGTAGAACTACATCCACTTTGAGTTGTGCATATTCCCTTAAGTCAGGGGCAAGAATTGAAGAGCTGATGGACAATCGAGTCACATCTAATTTATACTTTGCATTCTTTCGATCGAGCTAAGGAAAAGAGTTGAAATGACAGCTCGTGATGGTTAGTGAGTAGGCAGTCAGTCGTTGATGACTTTAAATTGAGGGTTAGACCTTTAAACATGTGTTCCCTCAAATAATCCCAAATGTCTAATGTAGGATTGGATGCATGGATGGTGACATCACGTCCACCCTAGATGTGACTCCGATTTTATCAGGCATCAGAAGAAGCATAAGTATTTTGGCAAGCTTCAAGTACGAGATGGAGAGTGCATTGTTGGGACATATAACTCCAAGTCTTTCTTACATCTCCTAATTAAATTGCGTAGGCGGATGAGTGGATGGTCGGTTGCATCCACTTTGTACTAGGGTTCTGACCTTGTCGGTCTCTTCCGCTTTGATGCCTTGCCCCCAGTTAGGGGCATATAGTAGCCGATGAGTGGTCGAATCATGCTCATCACGATGATATCTCAATGATTTGATCATGGTCCGCGGAGGTCGTTTTGCACCCAATCTTAAGTACTCGGTTACCTGCATCATTTGCAAGTAGTTTAATTCAAGTAGGTCATATTTCGCAACGTAAATGAAATTGAATTAGAAATAATTCAAAAGAGATCAGATCAAATCTCATTGATAAGTGAGGTAGCGTCGTATGCTCGCTATTGCACATCATTCCAGCCCTTCTCAGTTGGAAGTCTAACGCAAATGGTTCAATTTGATCAAAGTATTTGATTGATAGGAGTCGGATGTTCCCGGTCCTTCGTTTTATAGGGCTTGCACATATTGTTGGAGCTATCCTTTTCGGAGCAGCCTTATGGCGTTGGCATTCACGGTAGCCATTTAGAGAAGAGGAGTTTTCCGATCTAGAGTATGGAGCAGGTCCCCTCCTTATCTTGCTATGTTGATCCTTCATCTGATTCATCAACTCAAAAATGGCCTAGACATGTTGGTGTAATTGTCGGCGGCGATCCACCAGTTCTCTTGTTAAAGTCGTGATCGACGGTCTTCTCTAAGGAATGAGGGAAGACATCTGCGTTTGATGGCACTCGTCACTCTTGGTGTAAGCCATGCGCAATTCTCACTTCATGAGGTAGTGCGGGGGGTTGTATATTTCCAACGTGCACTGACGTAGTCAGCATGTTGAACTTTCATTGGAAGTTCTTCATGTAGGATGGTTTCAACGAATAGGTCTCGACTGGAAAAGATTCTCCAATCGACATTATGATTAAGTCCATTTTATTGCCAAGGGGCCTTGTAACCCTAGTGAATGATGTATGCATGATTGCCCAACGTTTGAGTGGTTGGTAATGCCGGTTGGACGGCGAGTTGGTTAAAATGGGCTAATAGATTGGTGTTTATCCCAAACTTTCATCTAGATAGGAGACCTATATAGGGTACTAAGGAAGTCCTCTTGAGGTTGTATGTCATGCCTTTAGTCATGTGGACATGGAATGATTAAGAAGCGGGCATTTGAAGATGGTTCAGCGGTGACCAGCTATGTTTTGGGTTGGCAGAGTAAGCAATGTCGGAGAGTTGTCATATTAACCATCGTACCATAGCTGTCAATTCAGGAGTTTAAAAGCTGGTTAGTTGGAGGGAGTTGCATTCCACCTTAAAAGCTTGATATATTAATCAACTCCAGTTCTTGGCATATTAGCTAGGTTCTCCAGCCTCTGGGAGTACGGTTGAGTAGTATTTCTTTACCCATTCCTTTATTGCAACTCAACATTTGTTGTTGTGATCTCCTATGTCTTGTTCAGTCATGGAACAGTTAGAAGCACGGATGGAATGTTCCTTCACTAAATTGGTGATCGAATTCACTATGCGGGTGCCCTGCGCTGCGGCTAGGGTTCGGGGGAAATTTGGGTGGTGATCGAATTCACTAAATAGGCGCACTAATTTTTTTTTTTAGCCTCTTTTTAGGAAATTTGGGTCGTACCCGAATTTTTTTTTTTTTTTTTTGAAATTTCGTATCCATCAAGCAACCTGAAAAAGTCCTTCTTCGTATCATTCTTGTTCGAATCCATCATATGTGCTCGTCTTCGTATCGATATGAAGTGCGCATGGCTAGATCGATACGAAAGTGGTATCTGTCGATCGATACGAAGTAGATGCAGATGGATGGATACGAAGTACCTGTGAGTATCGATACGAATTGGAGGCAGATAGATGGATACGAAGTACCTGTGTGTATCGATTCGAATTGGAGGCAGATGGATGGATACGAAGTACCTGTGAGTATCGATACGAATTAGAGGCAGATGGATGGATACGAAGTATTGCTTCCTGATGGATACGAAGTACAGCTTCCATCTCATGGATACGAAGTAGAGCATCCATCTCATGGATACGAAGTACAACATCCATCTCATGGATACGAAGTATGGCATCCATCTCATGGATACGAAGATTATGGATACGAAAAACAGCATATTTTCTGGATTCGAAAAGATGGATACGAAAATCACCATACTTTCTGGAAACAAATACATGGATACGAAAATCACCATATTTTCATGGATTCGAAGACATGGATACGAAAATCACCATATTTTCATGGATTCGAAGACATGGATACGAAAATCACCATATTTTCATGGATTCGAAGACATGGATTCGAAGACATGGATACGAAAATCACCATATTTTCATGGATTTCGAAGACATGGATACGAAAATCACCATATTTTCATGGATTCGAAGACATGGATACGAAGTTCACCATATTTTCATGGATTCGAAGACATGGATACGAAGTTCACCATATTTTCATGGATTCGAAGACATGGATACGAAAATCACCATATTTTCATGGATACGAAAAATTGCATTTTTTCTGGATTCGAAAATATGGGTATGGAATTCATTATGAATGTAGTTCCTCTTAGATCTGGAGCAATCTGAATAGAATAGAAGGAACCACTTATGAACAGATCTGGATCTTCTCCTTAGATTTTTGCAATCCAACGACGGTAGTAGATCCATAGAGTAGGAGAAAAAACTGCTTTTTTTCTCAGTGGAAGCACCAAAGTGTTTGTACCAAAAATGGGCACAACACTCTTCGGAAGTCTTTGAAGAGATAAACGCGAAGAATGAAAGTTAACGCTGTGGATTATCTAACAAAAACTCCAAATAACAGAAAGTAAATTGCACAGAAGACAACGATTTAGAGTGGTTCGGCATTTCGCCTACATCCACTATGAAGTTTGATGATTTTATTGCTCGACAACTGATTTTCAAAGCTAAGTCTGAAACTAAAGCAGCAGTGGTGATTTAGAGTAAATCTGGCAGAGTCTGGGCGCTCTTTAGCTCTTAGAATTCTCCGACCCCTTTTCTGAATGACCAGGGGCTCTATTTATAGGTGTAGGAGGCTGATATTTCGTCTAAATTGAGGGGAGACCGGTTCTGGCGCGTGAGGGGGCCCACATGCCTGCTCTTTGGAAATCCGGGCCCACTTTGTGATCGATTCGACCCTTGCTTCGAATCGATCAAGATTTGCTCCGATTGAGCTGAAATTTGGCATGGTCATTCCTTAGGTTTCTAGTTAGCTCCTGTCCAAATTTCATAGCATTTGGAGTTGTAGATCTCGAGATATGATCGATGCAAGTTGGCCCATATCGATTCGACCCTTGCTTCGAATCGATCAAGATTTGCTCCGATTGAGCTGAAATTTGGCATGGACATTCCTTAGTTTCCAGTTAGCTCCTGTCCAAATTTCATAGCATTTGGAGTTGTAGATCTCGAGATATGATCGATGCAAGTTGGCCCATATCGATTCGACCCTTGCTTCGAATCGATCAAGATTTGCTCCGATTGAGCTGAAATTTGGCATGGACATTCCTTAGGTTGCCAGTTAGCTCCTGTCCAAATTTCATAGCATTTGGAGTTGTAGATCTCGAGATATGATCGATGCAAGTTGGCCCATATCGATTCGACCCTTGCTTCGAATCGATCAAGATTTGCTCCGATTGAGCTGAAATTTGGCATGGACATTCCTTAGGTTGCCAGTTAGCTCCTGTCCAAATTTCATAGCATTTGGACTTGTAGATCTCGAGATATGATCGATGCAAGTTGGTCCATATCGTTTCGACCCTTGGTTCGAATCGATCAAGAATTGCTCCGATCGAGCTGAAATTTTGGCGTGGACATTCCTTATGTTGCCAGTAAGCTACTGTCCAAATTTGGTGGCATTTGGACTTGTAGATCTCGAGATATGATCGATGCAAGTTCGGATTTCTCAGCCGTGATCCATCAATATCTGGAGCATATGAACTCCGATTGACTTGAAATTCCGAATGTTGGCTCCCATAGCTTTGCTTGTCATGTCATATCAATTGTAGCCCGATCCGGACTCGGAAAAAATTTGTCGATATCCATAGTGAGCCAGCGTATAACCGATCTCCAAGACGAACTGTCATTGGTTTGTAGTCAAGTTCTTGGCGTCACGGCCTTGCCAAAAGGCGGGATAACAAGATCTGTTCCCTATCTATAGTTCACAAAAACATAAAGTTTGCTAATATTGGTATTGACAACGAGCTCAATCCTCATCTCTTTGATTGTGGATTAGCACCAAAATATTACTAGGTAATAATATAAATATTTTTGAAAAAATATTTATGTTTCTATATAAACACTATTTTATCAAGGAAATAACTCAGACCCTAGATACACTTCTCTAGAATCTACCAAGTCATCGGAGTGCAGGACGAAAACTGACATGTATTGCTTTGGTGTGGTCATGTTAGAGCCATTGACAAGTCAAATTCCATATGGTAGGTAACTAAATTCATATGCATATATGTGCATATAATAGTTTGAATGCCATTGTTGCAATGATAGGTAACTGAATTCATATGCATATAAGTGCATATGATGGGTAACTAAAGATGTCCCTTGTTCCAGGTGAACAATTATTTGTTGCTTGTGCATATCTGTCTATCTATCTATATTAATATTATATGCAACACATATTATTGTTTTAACAAGTGGAGTTAATATGGTGAAACACTACCAATGTGTTATTGCATATCATCTTCAACACTGACACTAAGTTGCTTTACATCAACTTAAACTACTATTTTTATACGCGTTCCATGTAATATTAGGTATAAAAAATCATAATTTAATTTTGTTTTCTTTTAGCTTGAAAATTATATATGGTAGCCTGGAGCTGCTTATAGTGCATGATCGTGAATTTGCATGTGTTCATTCTTTTGAATGTGCTCGGACCTGATTTGTGTACCCTATTATTGCATATTCGTTTTCGATAATACCAAGGACATGCTATTTGTTTCCATTTCCTATCATTACCTAAATCACTTTATGAAATACTGGAAGTTTTATCTCAACCCAAAATTTCTGTATTTAAATAGCAACATCGTAATAGATATAGGTTTGTTTAAGTGGAGTTAACATGGTGAAACACTGAATTGCAAAATGTATATATTTGACTGGCTTATGTGCTTATAATTAAACTTATGCTCAAAGTTGCATTTTATATGTGCTAGTGATATCTTAGTTACTAAGATATATGCATCCCAATAAAGAAAGGATCGTCAAATGATAAAAATAATTATCATTTGTTTAGAACCATAAAAGAAAAAATTATAACTTGCGGTTATAATTTTATAGCATGTTGGATCAAATGTATAATATTCCACTATATCCTGAGTATACCCCTATCTGATTCAACTTTTCCATTTTGTATTTTTCTCCCTAAGAAAACTCAGGATCCAAGCACCTGATCTTATTTCAAAACTTTTAAAATGAAACTATACATTTTAACTAATATATATATAGCCTAAGTAATTCTAAAATAATACTAAGGAACTGGGTATCACCAAACAATATCATGCATTCCCTTATCAAGAAGAATAATACTCAAGAGAAGTGTTTACCACCCAAGCACATCTCTTTCCCAATTTTAAGTTATTTCGAGCTGCTTGAATTAGTTAATTTTGAAACACTTTTTCTTTTCAAATCCCTTTTTCTAAAACAATATTATATATATTTCCAAATAAATAATCTTAATGAAATATCTAATTCCAATTTGCTTTGGATTTGTGCGGTTCGAACACGTCCTAATTGTACAATGACAAAGGGAATAGTTTACTAAGTGCACTATACCATTTGCTTAGGCAAACATCCGATCGTCACTTAGAAGATTATTCTGATCATCACAAAACAAATCGGGACTCCTTTCCCGAATCAAACCAAAGAAAACACATTTCCTATAAAAATTTCTTTCAAAGTTTTTATACTTTAAAACACATTTTAGATAAGCTATTTCTACTATTTCCAAAATAATTTGAAATAATAAAGTACGTATTTACTTAAAAATAAATCCTTTTTTCATCATTTATATTTATAAAAATAGCTTCAAATAATATTATTATTATTTCCCCCGAACCTTGAAAACCATTCCCAAAAATACCGGGATTTAAATTTTCAACATTTATTTATAAAACACATTTTATAAATCAATTTTATAGAATCACTCCTTTTAAAGGAAATCCTTTCTCAAATATTCATTTCAAAAATATTCTAGCTTCCTTTTTAACAAAACAACATTTGTTTAAACCTAATTTTTAAGCTAACCTTAACATTGAATGCCTCATAGTCAAATCGTGAAACCTTCACAAGGTATTCGTTTCAATGTTTCCAAAATTCCTATCTATCCAACCCAGTTTCAAAAGGAAGATTCTCGATAGATTATTAGGTAATAGTCAATGCTCAAAATTGGGTGGACATGACTGATCAAATCCTAGATGATAATGATGGAATATTATCATTTCTAACAACCAAGCGCAACCAAAAATAACTATATTAAATTTTTTATTCTTTTATATAAAAAAATATTCCTAGGTAAAATTATTTCATTTACCACTTTTTAAATCAATATTGTGTCAGTTTGGCCTTGTACAAGTGTTTAGGAAATCCCTATCGATAATGTTGGCCAGATGCATAGACCAGAATTCTTAAGCCACTCAACAGATAAATCGACACAATATAAAACATTTTTATACACTAACAAATATGTGCTTATATATATAATACACTCAAACTCATATAAGACATTCCATTACCTTATCTCTTAATGAGTTACCCCATCAAAACCAATGTTCTCGCTTAACCTTACGCCTTGATACGATGATGTAACACCCCACTTTTTCGTACAGTTTAAGCGGATAAACAACCACACATGACCCACTTAAATTGAATGGAAAGGTGGATAGTTAGGGGAATGAAAGAAGAAGACACGAAGAAACTAAAAAACACAGAATCCACAGCGGAACGAATAATCTATAATATACAACAAATCTTTACACAAAAACAAACTGCAATATATGTATATATAGACATCAATCAGAGTGTACTAATTTATTTTAGCCTGGATGGTTATAACAACCTATCATCACAATTGCTGATAAATACAACAATGAATGCAATGGAAAAATAACAATATGCGCGAATACATCTCTGGACCTCCAGTTCGTCTTCCAAAGCTCCAAAGCATCCAAACTAAATCTATAATATGCTCGGTCTGATTCGAGCAGATAGGAAAAACAAAACCCGGGACAGTCTGGTAAAACCAGCATAAGAAAATGAAATCACAAGGAATTTTATTTATTATAACTTGTAAAAATTTTCATAAATCAAAGGTATCTCGTAAGACCACGTCGCACATAAACACGGACGGGTTTTTACCTTACGATAAACAAAACATTTTCTATTGAAAATCCAGCGATATTATAATAATGTTTAAGATACAAATACTTATTAATCATAACCGAAATTGTTACATTAATTAAATTCCAGCATAATAGGTATACAACTAAAACAGTAAAGGCACGTATTGGAGAATGGATTCCATGCAGTGATTGGGCTATTGGGGTACCGCCCCTCATGGTACATCTCCAAATAAACTAACACCTAGGACCTCGCTAGGATCTCCTGCCAACACAGAACCGGCCTACCCTTTACTGGATGGTACCGAATATGATCACCCCACCGTTAATGGGCCTCGAAGCATACAAATGAGAGATACTATCGACTTTAAATAGGGACGATCATAGCCTATTTGAGAGCAACCCACTTAGCCCTACTACATCTCCCACATTTTAGTCATTCCCAATTGATAAGGCTTGAGGCTACGTTTTACCTTTTAATATAGCACTTCGTACTTAGAAAGCTACATTGCCTTCCAGTCGACGACACAATGTCAGCATTCATCCATACAAGTCGTTCAGGAGAAGAACGAAATGAAGGCACTACTTCTACTACATCCATTTTAGAATCACTCTTAGGATTAGTAGCAAGCAGCCCTTGCACTATCAAAGAGATCCGCTTTTAAATTCCATCATCTTCAAGATGTCTTCACTTCAAAACGCTTGAGTTGAATCAAAGTGGTTTTTGAATAACATATCCAATCCTGGTCTCTTCGAAACAACATTTGATATTTTCCGGTAAACTCAACCCCGGTTCTTTAGAAAATAAATAGTCAAGGTTAAAAGCGGAGATCGCCTCCTAACCGTTAGGGGATGAATTTCCTTATCATTTGTCCTAGGAGAACGAAACGATATTTATACGCATAGTACAACGTCATTGGAGATGACCATTCCATATAACTCACGTGTTTCTCCTAGATATTTCCAAAGTTACATTTTGGGTCCATATTCGATAGTCGGTTATTTAACTATCAAATAACAAATAACAACAAAGATTACATTTCCTATGGAAAATCACTAAGCCTCTGAAAATTAATCTTCCATTTATTTAAACACTTTATTAAACTTGATCCAAAGGTCTTTTCGAAACACTATTCCTAAACTCCTTACACCCCTTTTATACTTATAAACATCAATACTTATCTTATCGGTATAAGTATATATATAAAAATTTACAGAAGTTTTCTTCTTTCCCAGTTCCTCATTAATGCCCACACAAATTCCATATAAAACATTACTTCTCATAAAACCAACCCACTATCCTTTATCAAATTTTCCTTTAAAAAGCTCACTTCATAATTCAAATAACAAATAAACTTCCAAAATAATTTATGATTCACTTTTGTAAACTACAAGAAAATTTATAAAAACCTTTATAAAATAATTATATAACTTGAAGAATCATTTGTGCTTTTCCTCAGTTCAAGATCTCTTTAAGAATTTATAACAAAAAAACTCATTTTATAAACTTCCCTTGTTTTGAACAAACTTCCAAAATAAGTTTAATAAATAAAGTTCTTTTGATAAAAATCGATTATTTAAAACACCTTTAAACAACCAAGTTACTATTTACATTCCTTGTTTTCTTTAAACCTCATTCAAAATAATAACTTTAGAATACCATTATTAATATATTAAACTAACCTTAAACATTATTATTACACTAATAACTTAACTCAAATAATATTAATAAAATAAATAAATAATTAATTTCAAATATTATTAATATGATTATTAATTAATTTCAACATTATCAAAAAAATAATTTATTAACTTTAAAATAATGTAATCGTAATAATTAATTAGCCTTTGAATAATATTAACATGATAATTAATCAACTCTTTAAATATAATTGATTAGCTAAAATCAATACAATTAAATAATTTTAATAATTAAAACATTTTTAAACAAATTAAACACTCTTAAAATAACTTTAGTTGATAATAAAATAATAAACATTTTAAAAAATAATTAAATAATTTTAAAACAATAGTTAAATATTATTTAAATAATTTTTATGGATCATATAAATAAAATGATTAAATTTAAGTCATTATTCAAACAAGAATTATTTATCTTTAAAACATTACTAATAAATAATAACTACCTTTACAATCTTATTAATAAACAATAATTAGTTTTAAAATAACATTGATTCCATAATTAACTTTCTAATTTAGAAAGAGGCCAGCGACCACTATGGTACTTAAACAAGTTACCAATCCATTCAATTCAACTTTCCAAAATATAACACTTTGTATTTACATCAGCAAACATATGTGTAAATTAAATCCATATTCAATAATCAATTGTTAACACAACAATTATCCAAAATTAATCAACTAATGTGAACATAAATGTCTACACTAATGTAATAGCAGAACTGTGATTTATTCTGCTAATTAGATGTCCAAATATAACTCATCCAGTTAATGGTAGCAGAACGGTGATTTATTCTACTAATTAAAATGACCAATTTAGTTAATTGGAGGAATAGTGTTTTATTCCACTTAGCAGGTGTCCAAATTTCTTTATTCAATTTACTTTAACGTAACAGTGTTTATTTGGCCAAATAGATATCACTAATTAAGGTACGATAATTCAAATGAAGTTATTAATCAAAATAACGTAGTTTAAATTTAGTACGTTTTAATACGTCATAAATTTATACATGGCCAAAACTATCAACACGTTAAACTATAACGTTTTATTCGTCCATGTGAGTACAACGCAAAAATCCATGTGTCAACAGACTTAAAACGAGCAAGATATCATCATTTATAACTTTAACTAAATTATATAATTAAACAATAAATTTGATTTGCTTTCTCACCAAACATTCAGCCGAAGGCCCGCATCGCCAAGCCCACCCGCATGCAATAGTCTTCTTCCCCAAACCTCCATTTGCTTCCTGAAGCCGAACTCGTGCACGCGTTGCACATGCACATGCAATTTTGTCCTCTAATCGACCATTCGACATCACCCACAAGTGCGCCTCGTCACTCTCGTTCCAACCACCGCCTTGCTTAACCCTCCAATCCTCTGATTCGAAACCCGACCCGAGCTTCCCCCATGTACACACCATTGAGACACGGCTCTTTTTAGTGCCAAATTCCACCAAAAATTCACCAATCGAAGCTCTCTCCTCCACGATCACCAATCCAAGCTCCAATTTGTGAATCAACGACCAAATCTTAGATTAAACTTAACCCTTGTTGTCGAACATCGTTGATCGTCATCACGAAATGCCGTCAAACTTACACCAAAAATACTACGTCGCCATACGATCCCAACAACGCATACGACGTCAATCAATTCGAAGCGAATAGAGAGAATTTATTTTTTAAAATATAAAAATAATAATATCCTCTTATTGGTTTTTGGTAGTAACTCGATCGATTCTCAATAAAATCAAGCGCCATCAATTTCTAAAAATAGCTGATGAGATGCCTAACAACTTTCATTCAGGCCATTTTGGCTAATAGTGGATGGATTGAGAGTAAGTGATTTTTGAAGTGGAGTAGGAGATACGTTTTTCATTGTTTTTGGACTTGGCTGAGATGAAAAATTTAAAAACCCACGTCAGGAAGAAGAACTAGGAAATGGGAAGTTACTCTATATTTATATATTCCAACATATCCAACCAGATCCCCCCTTTAAGGCAAGGATCAAGGCTAAGATCAAGGGGAGAGGGGCAGGCACGGTGAAGGGAAAGGGTGTGTACGACATATAAACATATGAGAAGCATGGCTAATGAAAAGTGACAATTATTGGAGATAGGCTGAGTACTATGTGTGTCTATGTGTGAACTTGGTTTGTTTTGAATTTTAGATGTGTTCGGGCGACCGCTACACGATACTATATCTTCGTACGACCATGAATGATAGTAAATAGAATACGATTGCATACAACACTGTAGCACGATCTCCAAATAAAATTAAAACACACTGGTTATTGAATTCTTTTAAATTTCGAAAACACTAACATTCGATGTAAAATACGTCAAACGCCCATTTAAATATTTTCCAATTTAAAAATTATAGAAAAATTCTATAAATTCAAATAAATGTTCTTTATTTGAAATCAAGTCATTTTATCGCCAAATTGATTTATTATTATTATTATATTTTTTTATATAAATCAAATATTTAAAATCAATTAAATATTCTAAAAAATCAAACGATAAAATTCTGGCTCAGTACATGCATGGTCCAATCAAGCCAAGTTCACTTGGTAAGAGTAACTATTTTCTTCTTTTCATTGATGTTTTTTCAAGAAAAATCATGGGTGTATTTTTTAAAGGAGAAATCAGAGGTGTTTGAGAACTTCAAGAAGTTCAAGGGCCATGTTGAAAAGGAAAGTGGCATTGTGATTAAAGCTGTGAGGTCTGACCATAGAGGAGAGTTAACATCAAAGGAATTCCAAAAGTATTGTGAAGATAATAGAATCCAACAACAACTGACGATGCCTAGACCCCCCCCAGCATAATGGAGTAGCAGAAAGGAAGAATAGGACAATCCTTGAGATGGCGAGGAGCATACTCAAAAGTAAGAGGATGCTAAAGGAGTTTTGGGCGAAAGCAGTTGCATGTGTGATTTATCTATCAAATCGATCTCCAACAAGAATGTGTGGGGAAAAACACCATAAGAAGCATGGAGTGGAAGGAAGCCCGTCATTTCCCATCTAAGAGTGTTTGGAAGCATAGATTATGTATATATACCGGACGAGAAGCGAAGCAAGTTAGATGACAAATGTGAGAAGTACATTAATATTGGTTACGACACCAATACCAAAGGCTACAAGCTCTACAATCCTGATAAGAGAAAGATAATCATTAGTCGAGATTTTGTGCTCGATGAAGAAGGAGAATGGGATTGGAGTTCACATAACAAAGACTACAACTTCTTTTCACGTTTTGAAGAAGATGACATGCAACAACCAAGGATCGAACAATCAAGAGAGGAGCCTACTTCTTCACCAACCGTGAGTTGTTAAGAAGACGAAAGCTCAAGTGAAAGGGCTTCATGCTTTAGAAGCCTTCAAGAAATATTTGTGGTAGCCGAAAACAAAGATAATCTTACTTTTTTTGTCTATTTGCGAATTATGAGCCCATGAACTTTCAAGAAGCTTAGCAAAAGAAGAGTTGGAGAAATGCTATGGATGAAGAGATAAAGGTGATCAAGAAAAACGACACATGGAAGTCGACATCACTCCCACATGGGCACAAGGCAATTGATGTGAAGTTGGTGTACAAAGTAAAGAAGAATGTCAAAGGAGAAGTTGAAAGGTACAAGGCGAGATTGGTGGCAAAATGCTACAGTCAAAGAGCCGGCATTGACTATGATGAGGTATTCTTTCAAGTCGCTCAACTAGAAACTGCTAGACTAATAATTTCATTGGTAGCTCAAAACAATTGGAAGATACATCAAATGGATGTGAAATCTTCCTTCCTAATTGAGTTCTTGAAGAAGAAGTTTACATCGAGCAGCCACAAGGCTATGACATCAAGTGAGAAGAAGATAAGGTTTTGAAGCTAAAAAAGGCACTTTATGGGTTGAAACAAGCCCCAAGAGCTTGGAATGCTCGTATTGATAAGTACTTCCAAGAGAGAAACTTCATTAAGTGTCTGTATGAGCATGCACTCTATATCAAATCCAAAATCGTGATACATTGATTATATGCTTGTATGTAGATGACTTGATCTTCACTGGTAGCAATCCAAGTATGTTTAATGATTTTAAGAAAGAGACGACGAAGGAATTCGGGATGACTGATATTGGACTTATGCCTTATTACCTTGGCATTGAAGTAAAACAAGAAGACAAAGGTAACCTAATACTCATGAAGGCTATGCTAAGGAAGTGCTGAAGAAGTTCAAGATGGATGACTTTAACCCGGTATGCATGCCAATGGAATGTGGAATCAAGTTGTCAAAGCATGAGGAAGGAGAAAAGGTGGACCCAACACTCTTTAAGAGTTTGTTGGAAGCTTGCGATACTTAACGTGCACAAGACCCAACATACTATATGCGGTAGAGTTGTCAGTCGATACATGGAAAACCCAACAACAACTCGTTTGAAGGCAGCAAAGAGTATTCTTCGCTATGTCAATGGGACAACAAACTTTGGCTTATACTACTCTATTTCTGATAATTACAAGCTTATTGGATATGGCGATAGCAATTGGAGTAGAGATATAGATGATCGAAAAAGCATAAGCGGCTTTGTGTTCTACATGGGAGACACGGCCTTTACATGGATGTCAAAGAAGCGATCGATTGTCATTCTTTCCAAATGCGAAGCAGAGTATGTAGCTGCTACTTCATGTGTTTGCCATACAATTTGGTTACAAAACCTGTTAAAAGAGTTGAATTTGCCACAAGAGGAGCCGACCAAGATTTTCGTGGACAACAAGTCAGCAATTTCTTTGGCCAAGAACCCAGTCTTCCATAGTCGAAGCAAGCACATTGATACACGCTATCACTACATTAGAGAGTGTGTTGCCAAAAAGGATGTACAACTAGAGTATGTGAAGACACAAGATCAAATAGCTGATATCTTCACGAAGCCTCTCAAGCACGAAGATTTTGTTAAGTTGTGTAGTGTGCTTGGAGTAGCAAAATCAAGTTTAAGGGGGGATGTTGGAAATAAACTTAATTTTGCAATCCAGATTTTTCATATAAAAAATATCTAGAATCTAGAATTTATGGAATAATATATTTAAAATGGTATGAGAGAATATTTAGGAGATATTTACGTAATAATATATTTGAAATTGTATGAGAGAATATTTAGAAGATATTTATGGAGAACTGTTAGATTAAGTGAACCTCCACCTTTTATTTGAGATGTGAACTTCTATAAATATAGGTGGATTCACTCATTTTGGATGTAAGAAAAAATACGAACTTTAGTAATAAAGATTTTCTTGTTATAAGAAAAAAATTATTTTTTTCTTCTCCAACCTTTATCAATCTTCTTCCAAAATCAAATCTATTTGCTATTGAAGAAAACTTCCAACAGGCTGACTGTTTATTATCCAAAAAACAAAGAACTTCACAATTGTCAATGTTATCTTTTTTTTCCTTAAAACTAATTTTGCTTCATATATGGAATTTGGATCTAATTTAGGGATTCTTTTCTCTTCTTTCAATCTTTTGATCATTGAAGGTATTTCTTTGTTTTTTTCTTCTTGTGGATTGTTATTTCCATGAATATTGGTTGGAGATTTGAATTCCTGTGAATCTAGTAGTTTGAACGATGGAAAATCAGCACCAATCTACAAAATAAGATAATTTTATGTTATACTATGTAAACATATATGCATATATACATATATCATTGTAATATATTAGTGAACTTACTTTTGGTTTTGAATCTGAAGAAAGTTCTGCTACTGAGACATTTCCTATTTCAACTTCGGTTTTCATTCTTTTATTAATGCTATGTAATTCTTCTTTAATTTCAGTTCTCCTTTTTTGTTTTTCATTAAATAATTGTGATTTTTTTTAGCTCAGCTTTCAACTCATTAACTTGACTTTTCAATATGTCCATTTCTGATATGTTCTCATCTTGTTTGTCTTTAGTTGATTTCACATCCTTTCTTTTCTTCAAACATTTTCTTTTACTTTCGGGCTCTTCATTTTCATTTCTATATAAAACTTTGATGTACTTGTTTTCCTCTGTCAATAGTAGCTTCTCCCTATCTTTGATGTTTTGTATGTTTTGATAAACCTATTAGAAGAAAAATTATATGTGAAGTAGCATATTTTTAAACTAGAAATTAGTAATAATAAATGAATATGTGGGCTTTGCAAGTTTAAATACATATTAAAACATAGAGAAGCAACTAGGCCTTTGGTCAATTAAATTATTCTATATTTGTAATTATTTAAGTATATTAAAACACAGAAAAGCTTTCCGAACGTGATAATTTGAAAAGCATGATTTTTAAACACGGTTGTGGTTGTACTATTGTAGTTGTATTGTTGAGAAATGCAGATTTCTATACATGTGTGTTTATATAGGAGTAATACCGTCCTTAAAATCGAAGTAAAATATTTGCAGGAGCTACTTGAAAAGGATGAAATATTTTGTCAATGCCTCTTCTGATTTTCCTATAGGAGTAGCCACAATAAAATTGTTATTTTAAGGAGGATTCTTAAGGTGAAAAGCTTCGTTTTACTTTTTTCATAATAACTTCAAAAAAAATTTGCAGAACTGAATCCAAGTGATGCATCTAGTCCAAATTTTATTGTTCAGTACCATAACATACGGCAAAAGTGTATTCCATGCATTTTTTTGTGAAAATGGTAAATACAATAGGCCCAAAGGCCATAAAGAAAATTGGATAATAGGGTAATATATCCCTACCTGTAACCACACAATACAATCATCAAAACTTGAGAAACCCTACCAGCATTATTCATTTACTCCTCTCGACTTCTCAAAGAAAATGGATTTAGCCCTAGGAAATTAGGGTTCCAAAATTTTGGGGCAATTGCTACTGAATCCTCTTTTAGGGCAATTGATAACTTCAAGGAGGTTTCCATAACAAAATCCTGTTCTTGCTGTTTCTATTTCCTCTGATTTGAAGTTCGGATGAACTTTTTTTGGAATGATTTCGAGATTCATACTCTGTTAAAGTAGCCTATTTTTCTCTTGAAGCATGTAACTCTGGTGTAAAGGGCTTCCTTCGATGTTGTCCAATGATTCATGTTCGATTGTAGTGAGCTTCCCTTGATCTCGAAGCTTTCTACTTTCGTCTTTTTCCTAAACAGATAAGTGAAATATATGATTGTTGATTTTGCTTCTGTAAAGGCTATCACTAATTCTCTAATTATTGATGTCAAGTTGCAAAATTCTTTCCATTTGCAGGGATCGAATCTCATCTGCCATGAAGCTGCATGAGTAGTAGATTTTACTCAAATCAGGTAAGAAAAAGGATTGATTAATGTTTTTAATTAGGTTATTGTTTGATTCATAATTATTAATAATTGAATGTTCACTTCCCTTACAGCAATTGCTCTTGGTTTGGTGACAGAAACGACCGCCTCAAGTAGATGTACTCTCGAGATTGAATCCATTTCGGCTTCTAGACTTGTTCGTCCGGTGATTGCCACTGTGGTGAAGTAGTCTGCCATGGGAAATGTTAGAATTGGCTTTCCCGCTCTGTAAGAAATCTTCTATCCTTTCTTCATAATTATTTGTTTTCCATAAGTCCTGATTTAGGTTGTCTGAATGATTGCATTGTTTTTAAATTTGTGGGAATTTTGGGCAATTAGATTTATTCCAAATGTCCCAATCAACTTCTATTTCACTTCCTTTTACAAATTCCTAGGTTTTTTTGAATGAGAATCTGCCTTTTGAAGAAAGTTTCCAATCCCATGTGTCCTTTTGTAAATTTGGGTCAATTGTGATTTTATCAATTGCTTCTCTAAAAATTGCGGTGGATGGATGATTGTATGCATTCCAACAGTTGTTTAGAATTATACTGTTTACTTTTACTAAAGCTCATCCAAACACATATATGTTATTCCATCCCAAAAGACTTACTAATGATTTTCCATGCAACCATGGATCAAACCACAAATTATTTTGTTTCCCATCCTTGAATTTTCTTTCTAATAACTTGATACCAATTTATCTGCAACTAAGTATATTTTTCCATGTATAAGAGTAATGGTTTTCAATGCTAATAGTAATTTGTGGTTGCGGTGTAGAAGAGTATATTTTTGCCTTTAAGGTAATTTGCTTTCATTCATTTTGCCCATAATGATTTCCCATCCAAAAATTTCCAAAATAATTTGAGTTTGCATGCTTCTCTTAAATCATTGATGTTTCTCAATCCAAGGCCACCTATTTTCTTTGGCTTGTAGACTTTTTCCCAAACAATTTTTTGATATTTTCCTCTCCAAATGAAATTTGCACACATTCTTTCTATTTTGTGAATTGCTTTTGCTGGGATGTTGTGAGATTGAATTCAATACATGATAATTACTATGATGACTCTGTGTGTTAGCTCGAGTCTACCAACAATGGCAACAATTTACTAGGCCACTTCTCCAATCTATTCTGTATTAAGTCATACGATCTTGTGCTATCTCTGTCATTTATCTGATCTACACTTAGAGGTAGTCCCAAATATTTTACTGGTAGAATTCCCTCATTGAATTTAAAAATATTTAATATTTCTTCATTCCTTATGCAGCCTTTACTGAAGTAAACTTTACTTTTGTACTCGTTAACTTTCAACCCAACATAGGCTTCTAATTTTCCAAAAATTCTGACTATTGTCATTGCACATTGAGAGTCTGCATTGAAAATAATAGCAAGTCATCAGCATATAGTAAATGTGAAATAAATGATTTGGTTATATTAATGGGTTTAATGTTTCTATTTATTTGTTCAACTTCCATTAATATTGAAAATAATTCCATAACAATAGTGAATAGGTAGAGAGAAAGTGGATCTCCTTGCCTAATACCCCTATTGCTATGGATAAACCCATTAGAAGAACCATTAACCAATATTGAATATGTAACATTATTTATACATTCATTTACTAGAACACAAATTTTTTCATTGGAGCTCATATTTTTTTTCATATGAATTATAAATTGTCTATTTATTTTGTCAAAAGCTTTATGTATGTCTATTTTGACACACACAAGGTTTCTATTTTTATTTAAAGTTTCTGATTAATTCATAAGCAAACAATGTATTTTATGTTATAAGCCTACTAGGTATAAAGACACTTTGATTCTTGGAAATTAAGGCTATGTTTGGTTTACCGTTTTTAGTTTTAAGTTTTCGTCCATACAAAAATACGCACGACGCATGTATATTGACCATTTTAGAAAACGAATTTAACACACAAAATAGAAAACAATTTTTTTTTCATTTTTCGTGTTTTGAGAAAAACGGAAGCACGAGCAACAATTCATCCTTCCGTCGTTCCTCCTCCACTTCGTGGTCCCCTCCAATCTTCCGTTCATCCCTTCCGACCTCCCTTCATTCTTCTCATATTTTGTAATTAATGTTGAAAACTCAAAACATAAAATACAAAATAAACCAAACGACCCCTAAATATTTCAAAAATATTTTCATTCTATTGCACAATATATTGGAAATTATTTTATGTACAAAGTTAAAACATGCTATTGGTTTATAATCCTCTAAACCATTTAGAATCTTAACATTTGGCACTAAAGTTATAAAAGTATGGTCTAGATTTTTTTAAATTTTCCCAGTCTTGTAAAATTCAGTGATTGATTCAAACAATTTTTCCTTAATTTCATCCCAATGGGTTTTATAAAAGTTTGCACCAAAGCCATCAGGCCCTGGTCTTTTATCATTATTAGAATAAAATATAATATTTTTGATTACCTCTAATCTAATAGGAGCAAGTAATATATCTTGGCTAACATCATTCAACATAAATTTTGTCACAATCTTTGGGAAGTTACCCGTGTATGAATTAGTATTATCTAAATTTGAAAAATAGTTTATTGCTTCCCTTTCAATCCAAGAAACTTCATTTATAACATTTCCCTTTGCATCTATCATTTTTCCTATATCATTCTTATATTTTATGCTAGACATTTTTGCATAAAAAAATTACTTGCTTCATCAGCATTAGTCAACCAATCTACCTTTTCTTTTCGCCTCATATTTACAGATCGCACATGAAGTGACTTAATCAAATTATTTTGAGCATGAAAAAAATTGTTGAATTTAAAAATGTCTAAGCAATCATTATCTAATTCATTTCATAACATCTCATATTCTTCTCTAATTTGTTTTAATTCATTTTTGTTTCTATTTTTATTCCTATTTTTTAGGTTATCCTTAGTTATTTGGAGCATTTTATTAAATTTGTACTAGGTAGTGCCCTGTACTTTTACAGTCAAACTATTTTTAACTACTCTGTAGTTTTTCCTTGTATACCCATCCATTTATAAATCTAAAAGAGGTATTTTTCTTTGAAAAATTATTTTGTGTGAGATATATTTGAATAGGTGTGTGATCACTAGTTGCATGGGGCAGTGTGTAACATCTAAAATCTTAAAAAAGTTTATAAAATTTTGATTTACCAAAATTATGTCCAATATATCATGAATGTTTCTAAATTCCCTAGATTTCCCAGTGAAACTATTTCCAAATATAATTGGTTCAACTAAACCGGTTTTATGTATAAAGTTATTTAGTCTTTCTAATTATTTAAAAGGAATTGAATTCCTTCCTCTTTTTTCATAAGCATGCATGATGGTATTAAAGTCTCCAATAATTAACCAAGGATGTCCTATGTTTGAGTTTATTTATTCTAGTTGATTCCATAATGTTAGCCTTTCCTTTTCAGTGATAGATGCATAAATAAAGGTGATTTTGAGATGAAACCCTCCTTTATTTACACATTTACAGTGTATGAACTGAAAGTTGATAAAATATTGATTTATATCCCATATATTAGGGTCCTAAATTACCATAATTCTACCATTTCCACCCATCTAATTGTTGTTTAATGTATTCCAATTAATTAAACTTTTGTCTTTATAATCTTCTATCTTAGAATTATCTAACTTGTGTTCTAATAAACCTACAATACTAGGTTTAATAGTGAAAAGTAGATTAGATATATCTAATCTTATTTCAGGGGAATTAAGTCCCCTAACATTCCAAGAAATTATTGACATGATATATAAAAATTATAAAGGATACACAAGGATACTGTCTTTTGTTACAGAGAAGCTTTGTATCTATTTTCTTCATCCATCGCCACAAATTTTTTACTACTTTTTTTACATGCTTTTTTGTCTTGTACTTTGAGTTGTTCCTCCCATAAAGCATTTTTGATAATGTATTCTATTTGAATTCACTATCTTCTGATTCCTCTGTATCATCAGCAGTTATAATGTCTATTATGCTTTTTAGTCTGCTCTTTTTCCTTTTATTTTTGCTTGTTAATGTCGAGGAAGTTTCTATTTGATTTACTACATCTTGTATTGCTTGATCTAAAACTGTCTTTTTGGCTTGAGGGGTTAAGTAATTTGCTAGCTGGATAGTGTTAGATATTTCAGAGATTACTGCTGCAGACCCTATATTTCTTTGAGCATTTATGGTTGATTCTTCATCTAGATTCATAATTCAATAGTTGAAACTATTTTTTAGCTCTGCTCTGCCAGAATATTATTTTCCCTTTTTTTGTTGGCTTGTGATTCAGCTTATTTATTTTCATTGCTTTTTATCACTGAGCTTGCAATGGGCATTGAAGTGTTTTTTGAATGATCCCCTTTCCCAGCTAAATTCCTTTCCACCAATATAGGTTATTGCATTATTTTATCCTGATTTGCAATTTCACCCAATATGTTTTCATATCTGAAACATTTGGAGCAGAATTAATTTTTTCTATTTGATGTATGTTCTTCTGCATGTTTGTTGTGTTACCATCCTTGCCTTCCTCATATTTATTGAATTTGTAGATATCGAGTCTGCATTACTAAGATTTTCAGAGAGGCCATTTTCAGTACTCACATTTTTATCCACTTGCATTTCCTTATTGACTTCATTTTGATCATTACTTATTGTGTTTGCTTTAGCACTGCTTTTTCCTTCTAGACTTATTAGCAACACAGTTTTCAACATAATGACCAAAACGCGCACAAGTTTTACATCTTGGAGGGATCCACTCATATTCTATCTTTTGCACTATATTTTCTCCATCATGCATGGAAATATAAGCCTCTTCTAGTAACTCTGCATCAGCTCTTATGTCAAGCAGTATTCTTGCATAGCAAAATCTGGTTTCTTCTACAGTTGGTTCGTTCAATTTCAATGGGATACCCACTACACTCGCAATTGCACTAAATGCACCTCTGTCCCACAATTTCAGGCTAAGTTCTGGTAGTCGAATCCATATTGGCATAGTCGTGAGAAGATCGGTATCAAGATTTAGTTTCTTGTTTCATTTTTTCAAAATAATGAGTTTTTCATTTATGAAATATGGACCTCCTTTGATTGTATTTTCACAATCTGCTGCATTTGAGAATCTAATGATAGAAAACCCATTATTTCATGTATAAATTTCGAATTTACCTGTTGGGTTCCAAGTTCTCATTATAAACATCATGAAATGATGATACGGGGGTCTGTTTCCATAAACATATGCAACAACTAAAAAACTCCATTTCATTTTTGTTCTTTTTCTGACCTCTTCCTTCACAACTATGATCTTTTTCGGATTGATGCAGATAGGAGCAACATTATTCAGATCAAAATCTGAATTTAACCCCCCTTTCTCGATCATATCATCCCATGTTGAAGCCTTATCGATGTGCATGTAAATGTGCATATTTTTGCTTTCAATCTACTTTTATTTTAAATAAATGTCATAATTGAGTGTTTTTTCATGTTTAAAACCAAATTTCAAAAATGCTTTCAAGTCATCATTCATGCGTCTACATGGGGGTAAATGGTAATTTTGTGTATGATTTAATTTGAGAAAATTCACTTGCACATTTTATTTTTATTTGTAGGAATTTGGATGGAAAATGGAAGAGACTTCATGTATGTATGCATGCACAAAGGATGGAAGACAAAAGAATGAAGAAATAAATGAATTCATGCAACATGGAGGACCTCACCTACCCACTAACCATAAATCAAAATTAAGAGCTAATGGACATGTTAGTGGGGATTAAAGGCACATGTACATTTAATGGAGGATTAAGCTCATGCTAATGATTAAATGGAGATTACATTTCCTAAAGGACAATTTGGGTAGCTCCTTAAAGTATGGATCAGATTTTTAGGCATGTAAAAGTACCCCCTTATGTTTCATGTATAAAGCTCTTACCTACTCTTTAGTTAGTTTAGTTGTAGCCATGTAAACATAAACTCTCTTTCTCTCTTTAATGACTTCTTAGACTTTTACTCTTATGTAATTTTATTTATGCAATTTAATTTCATGCTCTTTTAATTATTGTTCTTTACTTTATGCAATTAGTGTAGTGTTATTTCATGCAAGTAGATTAGATTTATTTACATGTAATTTAGTTAGCTCTCGTTTTCATTTTGTTTATGTTTATGTTGAAATCACTTTATGTTATAATGAATTCAAATATGAGAAGTTAAGCCCCTACAATTAGAGGTGATGAAGCTCTCACGAATCACATAAAGTTAACATAGCGATTTCATTTGATCTCCTTTTGTACTTAATGGAAATTTTTGATGTGCTAAATTTTTTTTGTTTAATATTGAATTTGATAGCCTATGTTGTTGACACCAAATAGGCTATGCTTAAACAACATAAGCACAAATTACCACTTCATCTACATATGATTTTAGCAATGAAGTGGATTTAGAATCAAAATTTGATGGTCCATGTTACTAATCAAAAGTAAATAGATCATGCTTAGAATAGATTTTATTTTTAATTTCATTATTATTTTCATGAGGGTTGACAAGTGGTTTGGATGGTGTGTTAAAGTTTGATGGTTTATGTTGAGCTAATTAATAGCACAAATAGAACATACTTAGGATAAACACATCAACTAAATTCACAAATGACTAAAAAAAGAGATCATAATTTCATTGTGTTGATTTGTGTGATCATGAGAAGGGATTTGCCTATAAATTGCCTTCTACTCTCATATTTCTATTCACTTTGTTTTAGTTAGTTTTTACATTTTTTAAAAGCTTAAAACGACTTCAAACTCTTGGGATAATTTGATTGAGTAAAATTTAAAATTAATTCAATTCCCTACGGATTGACCTGTACTCGCCACGTACTAAAATTATACGCTGTTCGCTTGTAGTTATTTTTATTACAATTTTTCGACAATTTTGTAACCGATAGAAAATTCGTCGTCAAACAAGTTTTTGACGTCGTTGCCTAGGAATTTGATTTGATTTTAGTTTTATTCTCCGAATTATTTTTTTGTTTGATTTTATTGTGTGTTAATTTTGTGTGTTAAATTGCATTTAAAAAAAGAATATTTTGCTTTGTGTGTTTGTTATGTGATTTGTGCTTTTATTTGATTTGAGTGCTTATTGTTTTTCTATTTGCATTTGCATTTATATTTAAAAGGAAAAAAATGCACACAGTTTCAAAACAAAAAAATATATTTTATTATTTACATTTGCATTTACATTTTCATTTACATTTACATTTTTTCTACAAAACTGCCTCAACACCATCCACTTACCGCCCCTTCTTAACTTCAACCCACTGACCACCCTGCCACTGCCTAACTAAACTTGCATCAAACTGTGCACTGCCCACTACTTACTACCTGCAACTTCACCTCTATGCACATCAAATTCCCTCTCCATGCCACTACTGTCAGTTCATCTCCCACAATTGCTTCCTCCATACCCTCACCATCATACATCTGTCATCATCCTTACTGTTTACATAACTGAGCAAAATGCACATCCTCTGTGCATTTCACTCCAAACTGTGCATAACTGAGCAAACTTGCATCACACCTGTCAACACCCAAACTACCATCAACACCAGATGCAACCCACCAGACCACACCATATCAACCACCATACCCTCAGTGCACATCAAACCTACCATCCTTGCTACATCAAACACCTGATAGCAACATCCCCATGGAAAAAAATACCCCTCTGCCTTTCAAACTGCCACCTCTTCCTTAAAAACCTGACTGCAACTTACATCCTCAAAACAGCCACTGCATACATACAACCATCAACATACTGGTTCATTCCACTATCTATCCCCACTATCAACCAGTCCAATATTCTCCAGTAAGCAACTTTGATCGACTGCCTTCTTACCATATCTTCTCCATGTACCAGACCCCATCCTCCTTCAGCATCCTCAAACATTTCCATCAGCAGTTCTCTGTGCATCAACTAAAACATATTTCTGTGCACATTCCAGTGTGCACATCACAACCGTGCATTTCATTCACCCACCAACTCATCACCATACATACAAGCCTACATACATCCTCAAACTACCTTTCGAGTACCACACATCATTCAACCAAACATACCAACTAGTCATACAACATCACCACTTTGACCATCCCTTTAGACTTCTGCACACATTTCCTTCCATTCCCTTCACTCTACTTGCCATCACTGATGCACCCCTACATCCCCTACCAACATCAGTCATCAACTACATCTACTACAACACTTGCATCTTCAAAACTATCATACTTCAGTGCTCATACCCCCCTTCCACTAATAGCAACCAGTACATCATCCTCACACCTCTGCACACTGCCAGCCCCATACCAACTTTCACTGATATACAACCAAAAATTGCATACCACCACAACCGCACAACCTGACCATCTACTACGACATACTTCACACTTCAATACTGCCTATAACATAAACCTTCCTCTTCTCTATGCATAACTCCAACACTTCATCTAAATAACTACTACCCTCCCCACTATAACCATCCATTAACATGAAACTTCCCCTGAACATCACAAATAATCAGTATATTTCATTACCTATGCCTGCCATATACACATATAAACTGCAGCCATCCTCCTACCAAATACCCCCACAATCCAAACTCCAAACTCCAAACATCAAACTCCATTCTGGTATTGTGATCCCATATTATTTTGAATATTTCTTGCTATATTACTTGTATCGGGAGCAGATCTATAATTACTGTTTCTTGTTGTGTTTCTAGTATCAGAAGCAGATCTGAAAGAATTAGTGTTTCATGTTGTGTTTCTTGCATCAAGAGCAGATCTGAAGTTTGCTTTTCCTACATACAAATTAATTGTTGTTGGCTATTTCATCTGCATATCTTGGACTGTATATCCACGATTGGGGCATTGAGCATAGTTGCTCTTATGACGGTTGTGCACAATTTAGTATCCATCATCATCAATGTCCAGAGGCTTTTCTTTTTTATTTTGTTGTGAAGGCGGATTGAGATTTGGTGAAGGAATGGGGTTGATTGGAGGAGATGAGGATGTTCCTCCTATTTGATCAGAATTTTCAACAAAGACACGATTGTCTATTATTTTGATTGCAGCCATGGCTATTAATTTTTTCAATTAATGCACACTTGTTTAATTGTAGATTTAACTTTGTGCATTTGACTGATAAATATTCATGTATAACATAAGAGGACCAATATTGAATAGCTTATGTATTCTATGCATTGTTACTGATACACAAATTCAACTTCAACTTGTTATCCAATACGCAGGCTGGTTGTATGTTCTATGTTGAAGGTAGTGAACTCGATAGTTTTTAGGCTTTAAAATTTTGATTCATCTGCAGATTTCAAATATTATTGGTTTTATAAACCGATATGTCTTCACTTGTTTTGGATTATTGTAAAAAAATTCAGTTCTCATTTAATCACGTTCATACTTTTGTGTTAAAGCAACCTTGTACTTCAAATCCTGTACATATGAAGTGCTATTGAAAATATCGGTAATATGAATTGTAATAAAAGTTTAAAAAATTTGGAATGATATCTTTGTTATGGGAATTCTAGACTCGAGACCACTCATATCAAATCCTGAAGCACACCAAAAAATGAGATCGTGGTAAGAAATGCAAAAACAACCAATTAATATCTCAATCCAATCCAAAACCAATCACAATCACCAAATAAGCAATATAAAGTAATAACGATAAAATAAATCACATACCGATTTATAGTGGTTCCACTAACGTCTTGTTAGTGTACATCCGCTTTGAGAAAGTACCTTTATTAATAACAATGAGAAGAGTACAAGAGATTGATTATAATGATCAATATTCAAATAGAATAGATTTGTGGAGAAGAGAATTGAAGAAAACTAGGTTTAGATAAACCCTATTTTAACGAAGAATAAAACCTTTAATCTCTTTGATTGATCAAGTCACCATCCTTTGAATTTTGAAAATAGCTTATATAAGGAGAGATTTTCCTTGGCAAATTCCCAAAATGCCCCTTAAAGCCTTCACAAATCATTACAATCGGCCCAGGAAAAATATGCAGCACATGTTGGCTCAAACGTCTGTCCCAAGATGACAAATGTTTCTCAAAAGATTCGGAGAACAATTTTGTCTGCTCTCAGATGTCTGTCACAAGATGACAGACGTCTGTCACAAATCTTAGGTTACCAAAACCCTAAGCTCAGATGTCTGTCATCCCATAGATGTCTGTCACTTGTTGCTCCAGCAACACTCCATCTTCTTCACATATCTTCCTCCTTCGTGCTCCGATTTGCGAACCGTCTTCCCCGTCACAAAGCTACTTCCGACCACTTCAATTCTCCATATAGTATCGCCAATATTCAAGACTCAACCTCGACACTATATCCATCACCATCACCAACAACTGATAGTGCCAAACTATCACCACTTCTACCTTCTACCAAACAAGCTTGAATACTTTCCCAATGAACTCTGACAAAACCACCGCCCATTACACTCCATCAACAAGCTCCGACAAAACCGCCGCCCATTACACTCCATCAACGAGATCCGGCAAAGCCACCGCCCGATAACGAAGTGTTAAAAGTATCCAAATCCAAAACCATCTCACCAAAAGACTAAGGTACTAAGGAGTGTAAACTAGACACCAAGAAGATAGAACCACAATCATTCATCGATACTCTTCATCATCCAAAACCAAGCTTCTCCCTCAACCGTGCCAACCCGTGGCACCTAGCACTTCCTCAAGGGAATCAAGTTCGAGCAATACTCGAATTTCCAAACTGGCAATGCTTTGGTGAACATATCCGTCGTGTTATCCTTTGTGTGCACTTTCCAAAGATATACTTGCTTATCTTCATCCATGACCACTAAAAATGACTCTCTCACTTCAATATACTTAGTCCGTGAGCTAAACGCCAAATTCTCCATGAATAACACTTTGGCTATCACATTGAACATCGATACTATCGTGTTCAAATCCCAAGTCACACAACAATCGCCTCAAATAAAATGCCTCTTTTGCCGCCTCCAGTGCGGCTATCAACTCTGCCTCCGTAGTGGATAATGCAACTACGGTCCGCAATCTCGATCTCCAACTTATGGTCGTACCACCAAGTGTGAAGACATATCCAGAAGTTGATTTTCTACGATCATTATCACTGGCTTAGTCCGAATCAGAATAACCAGCGAACTTACAATTCGTCCCCTCACTACCGCCAAGAACAAGACCATAAGATGATGTACCTCTAAGGTATCTCAATATAAGCTTCACGGCTTCCCAATGCGATTTCCCCGGATTAGCTATATATCGACTAACCATCCCGATGGCATTTGCAATATCGGGCCTTGTACACACCATAACATACATTAAACTTTCAACCACACTAGCATATGGCACCTTTTCCATATAAGCCTAGTCTTTCTCCAAGATAGGTGGTCCCTTACTCGAAAGCTTCATATGCAAAGGTACGCCTTTGCATCCTCCATGCTAAACCAGCTAAGCACTTTTTTATGTATTCCTTTGGGGTCAATTTTAACTCAAAACGCTTTCGATCCCTTTATATTTACATACCCAATATCCTCCTTGCTTCTTCAAGGTCTTTCATTTTGAATTCTGATTTTAGACCCAATTTTAACTTTTTGATTTCATTCTTATCCTTAGAAACAATGAACATGTCATCCACATACAAGAGTAAATACACCCAACAATCATTTTCCAACCTCTTGAAATATACACAAGCATCCTTGATGCTTCTATTAAAACCATTTTCAAGCATAAAATGGTCAAATCTCTTATACCATTGTCTAGGTGATTGCTTTAAACCATATTGTAATTCCTTTAACTTGCAAACCAATTTTGACTTACCATCTACAACGAAACCTTCTGATTGCTCCATGTAGATGTTTTCATCCAAGTCACCATGTAAGAAGGCAGTTTTCACATCAAGTTGCTCCAACTCCAAGTCGCGAATAACAACTATAGCAAGTAATATCCGGATTGAAGTATGGTGCACAACGGGTGCGAATATCTCATCATACTCCTTTCCTTTCCTTTGTGTAAACCCTTTAGCCACTAGCCTAGCTTTATATCTCCCATCATCCTTTACCTTGTATATCCATTTGTACCTAATAGCGTGGTTTTCTTTAGGAAGTGTAACCAAATCCCAAGTTTGATTCTTCATCAACGATTGCATCTCTTCCTCCATGGCACAAATCCACTTCAAGCTATCACTCGAATCCATGACGTCATCAAGGTCCAGCGGCTCATCTTGGACTACATGAAGAGCTTAGTCCAAATTATCACAAAAACTAAGATAGTTCCACTCACCATATCTTTTGGGTGGCCTTATCGCATGACGACCAGCCCGAGTAGCAATATCACCCAAACTCCTTTCGGCTCTACCTTAAACCGAATCCTCTCTAGAATCATGTACATCACCAACATTACTAGAGGAACCATGTGGACTATGTGATGTAACATCAACCGCTTCCTCCTCACAAGCATCTCCACTACTCTACTCCTAGGACAAAAGATGGAAATTACTTCCTTTTCCTTTGATTCACCATGAACCAGATCCGGAACATCCGATGAGTTCTCATTCTCCTTGAACGAAGCCGACTCATCAAAAGTAACATAACAAGAATTCACAACCTTCTACGTTTTCGAATTCCAAATCCGATAGTGTTTTACACCGTTTTATAATCAAGCAAAATCCCTTTGAAAGCTCTAGGCTCAAGCTTATCATTTCCCGGATCATGCATACAAACCGGACTATCAAACACACGAAGATAACTCAAATCAATGGTTTTTCCCTTCCACGCTTCCCCAGAATTTGTTATCAATACACTATGCCATAAATGGCCTTCTGCAACACAAAAAAATGTTGGCTCAGGCCCGAAAAATGTTGTCATAGGTCTATGGCAACACTTTTAGGGTGATGCAATTTTTGCCGTTGCCTTAGACCTCAAAGGCAACATTTTGACTATCTAAGGCAACATAAGTATATTGTTGCAATAGAACCCTATTTGGGTCTATGGCAACACCCATAGGTATCTGTAGCAACATTCCAAAAATGTTGCTATAGATATTAATTTTCTGAATTTATGGGGCCCACAATGTAGAGCATATTTGATTTTTTTAATAGAATATTTAATAAAATGCTATTGCACAGAATTTGATATTCAAACAGTATTTTATTTAAATAAATATTTTATTTCAACATTTGAAATAGTACAAATTCCTGACTCCACTATTTTATAATTCAATGATTTATAACACTGATATTCACATATACAGATATTCCTCACTACATCACTCAGTTCACTCATTACATATACAGTTTCATTTACAGACACATACTGACTGATACACTGAATCTTCAACTACTTCCATATCATTACATATACGATTTCATTTACAGACACATATCCGACTCATATACTCATGCACATTTGATTTGACTCTGTCTTCAAGCTTGTATCCAACTGTCCAGTCTTCAATACCTGTCACATATAATTCAAAAGAAGTAATCTGGAAAATAATATTTAACTCGAACAGAAAATGAAAATATTTTTGTTATATTATTTGCCTCAGGTATTTAGGTTGTTTCTTTTCATATTTTTTTCTAATAGGGACCAAATATTTACGCGGACAACCTGTGATATACACAGTGTATCACTGCATATATCACAAGGCCATTTCCCATTTTTTATCTCATGGACGATTGAAAATTCCCACAAAAATGGACATGGCACAAGGTCAAACCCGAGTCATCGACTGGATTCAACTCAGGGCCTAATCAACCAACAATGAACAGTGCACTAGAAGTGCAGCAGCAAAACAGTGCACAAGTCAGCTGTTCACAAGTACATAAGCCAAACATGAATGCAACACATGGATACAAGGCAGTATGGAAGACAGCAAGCAACAGTTCAGGCAAAAATGCACAAAGGAGAAGCCAAGTGCACAAAGCAGTACTCAACACAGCAAGCAATATAACATGACCAAGAAATGCATGTACATGGATGAACATACATGCATCATAAGGCTTGGTACAAGAAACTACTCAAGTGCAAGTTCATACTCAAGTGCAGCCAGATATGTAGACAAGCCAAAAAAATGGACACAACACAAGGTCAAACCCGAGTCATCAACTGGATTCAACTCAGGACCAAGCAACCAGCAAAACAAACAAGAACCAGGTTCAGCAAAATGTAGACAAGCCAGTGCAAGAAACACAGCAGTACACATAGGCAGCCCATCAAGCAAAAATAGTGAATGCATCAGGCATGTACAAGAGAAACATAGGCAGTAATATGATATACAGAAGACTTAGTGCATCAGTTTTAGGTTAAAGAACAAGGTTAGCATGGTACTAGTTCAATCCAGACCAAGCAAAACCAACAAATCTCAACACACATATGTTTGTATATATCGTGGAAATCAAAACTCAATGTTCAGATTAGTCAATAGTTTTAGAAAACCAAAGATCAGTTTCAAAGTTCTGATTTTCAAAAATGCAGAAGTTTTCAAGTGAAGCAGTTTTCAAGAGGACAGCAGAATACAAATACTTCAAGTTCTGGTTTAACAAATGTAGCAAGGTACAAAGGTATGTGAACAAGTTTAACAAAGGATCAAGTTCTGGTTTAACAAATGCAGCAGAAAGGAGCTAACAAGCTCAGATCAGAAATCAAAATCAAGCCAGTGAACCAAAATCCAACATACCAAATAATATCACATCGCAATTCATCATCGGCAAAGCAAAATCAAGCCAGTGAACCAAAATCCAACATACCAATTCATCATCGCAATCCAACATACCGGATTTCTCAAAGTCCAACAGAAAGATTAAACTCGAGATTATAGGAAATAAAGCCTATAAATAAATCCCAATTCATCATCTGCAAGAGCGTGCGAGTGTAACCAAAATCGAGAATAATCAAGTAAACCAGAAGGCAAAAAACATACCAAATAATATCACATCGCACTCAACGACGAAGTCAAAGCAATTCGAGCAATCAATCAAGGAGAACGAAGAAGCAAGCTACCAGGAATGTTTCTCACACTAGATTTGATCAATCAGAGCATCAAAGCAACTGGAATCGCGTGCCCTAGTTTTCACAGAGAGGAATGAGAAAGAAAAATCGCATGCCCTAATTTTCACATAGAGAGGAACGAGAAAGAAAAGTAAAGCGGGAAATGGAAATGGCTAAGGTGTGGATTGATGGTGTAGATTGATGGTTGAGATTTTGTTTTAAATGATGGTGTGGATCGCTGAGGTGTAAAATTTTATTAATTTTTCTAATTTGAATATATTTATAGCTACTGCAACATTTTGCTGATATCTATGCTAACACATTGAAGTGAATGTTGCAATAGACAAAAATCAGCATGGCTATCGTTACATTGTAGCTTGCAACACCTTGTAATTTCGTTGCAATAGGCCATCTATGGCGTAGTGATAGCCGAGCATGGAATTCGATTCACAATATGCACCACGATTAACAAAGCTTCGACCCAAAATCACTTAGGAAAACCCGATGTCAGTCTCAAGCATCAAGCTTTCTCAAGTAGAGTACGGTTCATCCTCTCCATAACACCATCTGACTGTAGATCTCCTAGTGTAGTAAAATTCCTCCGAATACCATGATGCTTGCAAAACTCCAAGAACTCTCCGGAAATATACTCTCCGCCATTGTTAGACCTTAGTACCTTCAAAGACTTGCCACTCTCATTCTCAACAAGAGCCTTCTAAACTTTAAACTTTGCAAATGCCTCTGACTTGGCCTTCATTACATACAACCATACTTTCCAAAAAAAATCATCAAGGAAAGAAATATAATACCTTGCTCCTACCAAAGAAGCTACCGGTGTTGGTCCCCAAACACCTGCGTGCACTTACCCAAGAAACTCTCTCGAATCATGTTTTCCTTCACCGAATGAAACTTTAGTTTACTTCCCCATGACACATTCCTCGCAAAACTATAGTTTGTGGAAACTCTCTCCATCGATCATCTCCCTCTTCCGAAGAATATCCAAACTCCTCTCTGAGACATGACCTAATCTCAAATGCCACAACCTAGTCGCATCCAAGTCACGAGAACTATCAACTCCTACACAAGTTTCACCTTCGATAGTCGCACCTTGAAGCAAATAAACACCATGAGTCCTAACACCCTTTGAAACTCGCAAGCTATCACTCTCATAGTGGTTCCATTAACGTCTAAAGCCTTTATTAATACCAAAGAGAAGAGTACAAGAGATTGATTACAATGATCAAAATTCAAATAGAATAGATTTGTGGAGAAGATAATTGAAGAAAACTAGGTTTAGATAAACCCTATTTTAAAGGAGGATAAAACTCCTAATCTCTTGATTGATCAAGTCACCATCCTTAGAATTTTGAAAATAGCTTATATAGGAAGAGATCTTTCCATGGAAAATTCCCAAAATGCCCCTTTAAGCCTTCACAAATCATTCCAATCGGCCTAGGCAAAATATGCAGCACATGTCGGTTCAGACGTCTGTCCCAAAATGACAGATGTCTATCAAAAGATTCGGGAAACATATTTCTCTACTCTCAGACGTCTATCACAATATGGTAGATGTTGGTCACAAATCTCAAGCTACCGAAACCCTGAGCTTAGACGTCTGTCACTTTCCCACAGACATCCGTCACCTGTTGCTCCAACAGAACACCACCTTCTTTGCCATATCTTCCTCCTCCAAGTTCCGATTTGCAAACTATCTTCTCCGTCACCAAGATACTTTCGACCACTTCAATTCTTCATATAGTATCGCCAAAATTCAACAATCTTGTGTATTCAAGAAATATTGGAGAGATTATAAATATTGACATACATTAAGCTTATTTTATGATTTTTGGTACACAACTTTATTTGACAGCAAAAAAATAAATAAATAAATAATCATAGCAAGTTGAAAATATAGATCGTTCACTTATTCATAATTCTCTCTCTTCACTTTATGAACAATAAGCTACAGTATACATTTATTAATAGTTGCTTTGATATAATATCTATTACCATATTATAATTTTAAAATATCATTCAACTAATATTGATCACTGAAAAAATAGTTTACATGCAAAACATTTTTGACGATAAAAGACATTTTGGTAAATTAATTGTACCTTCAACTCTTCAGTCGAACTTTGCTTTGCAAAAGTTAACTCATTCTTCAATTCTGTCAAATTCCACTTCAAAACGTTGTTTCTTCCTTCAGTTGCATTTGTTCTTTCACATATCCAATACTGTTTAAACAACTAAAATTAATAATATACAATTATTACGTTGTACATGATACAAAATATATAAAATTTCAAAAAATTACCAAAAGAAGCAATGTGCAGCCAGGCAAATTCATTGGGTCATCTATGAAATTGCTCAAGCCTTTCTCCAAGTTGTATAAAATACATTTTGGCCATGATACAGAATTTAGTTTTTTATGCTTAGCAAATATTGCATGCATCCCCATGCAATATAACCTTGGTTATTAGGAAATAAAAAGCAAAAGAAAAGCAGAATGATGATTAATTTAATGAAATCTTCTGTGATGACCCACAACTCCATCCCGTCTAGAGCTGACAATAACCGCACATGTCCAGCCCTAAACCGAACAGAAATGCGGATAATCATGGGAAATAAAGAAGAGAGAAGAGAAGAGAGAGAAGAATAAAAGAGAAAGAAGAAGAAAGAAGAAGAAGAGAGAAAGAGAAGAAAAAAGAGAATAAAGAAAAGACAAAATAGAAGAAACTAAAACAATTATAGAATCTCACAATCGCAGCGGAAAAACATATAATATCATATCAATGATGTTTACAAAACAGAAACTGTAATATAATATACATACATCAGAGTACAACAATCAATCACTAATCATCAGCCTGGACAGTTATAATAACATGTCCTTACAATTGCTGATAATTTAAACAACAAGGCAGCAGAAAAATAAACATATATGTGAATACGACCAGAAGACTTCCAATTCGTCTGCTGAAGCTCCAAAGCATCCAAATTTGAATCTATAAATATAGCCGATCTGACCCGAGCATTGAAAGAGAAGAACGTCCGGATCAGTCTGGTAAACGAGCATGAGAAAATACATCTCAACTAAATTTATTTAAAAGTTATAAAATCTTTCCTTATCAAAACAAAGGTACCTCGTAAGATATGCCCACACATAAACATGGACGAGTTTTTACCTTACGATAACCAAAACATTTCATATCAAATCCTATTATATTATAATAGTTCTAGTATACAAATAATAATTCAAATAGCCGAAATTGTTACCATTATTAAATTCCAGCATACTAGGCTCTACAAACAAAATGGCAGGCATGTAGTGGAGAATGGATTCCATACTAATGACTAGGTGAAGGGACTACCTTCCGGTAGTACATCTCTAGAGGAATTTACCGAGGCCCAACAGATGATCCTCTACCAACAAAAGACCGGCCTACCTCTTCCTAGATAGTACCGAATATGTCATCACCCCGGTCGTTACCGACCTATCCGAGGGCCCTAATAGCATACATCCAAAATAATTTACATCCCGAACGTCATAGTGGGAAGAAATATATGTAGAAGGGGATGACCATATCTTAATGGTTGCGAACCACATAGCCTTGCCGCATCTACCCTATTTCGGTCATTTCCACGTGTAAGGCCAAAGGTCACGATTACCTTTTGCATAACACATCATCTTTCTTTGAATGCCACATTGTCATTCCATCGATCAATATTGACTTCCACAAACATACAACATCAGATCTTGTACGTCTTTGAGAAGGGTGTTAAGCTAAGAGAAGATTCCTTCTCCGCCACCAAATAGATGTACGTTTATAAAAATCAATGATGTAATCTCAAAAATGCACTGTCAGACATCCACATATACAAGTTGTCCCGGAACCGGACAAACCGAAGGCACTTTCCTACCACATCCTGTCGAGAATTACCCCTAGGATTAGTAGCGATTAGTCCTTGCATTAGATGTTCCATAATGAAGAGAACATTGCTACTATATGTATATTGGGAGTTTATCCCCAAACGACCAATAAGTAGTCCTTCATTACGAAAATCCCAAATATCAATGTCTTCCAAACCTGCACATTCGAACGCACATACATTGGTCCGAAGTGGTTCTTAGATAAATCCGACCCCAGTCTCTTCATACCAACAACGATAGAGAGGCCAAATATTTGATAGTCGGTTATTTAACTACCAAAGCAACAAACAATATCTAGCACCATAAGCAATCACTAGGCCCATTTAATAAATCTCTTTATTAATTAAATCATTCTCTAAATATTTACTTCAAATTATCTTTAAAATCATATTTCCTCAAAACCGTTTCAATCTATCGATAATGGAAAACCTTTCCATATACTTATATCAATAGTATAAGCATATTAACAAATCATTTCATCCCAACACTTAGAAAATATTTTCATATACTTATATCAATGGTATAAGCATATTCAATAACACTACCATTTGGAGACACGCCAAATAGATTTCTATAATCGAACAACTCCAGAGTTCATACGCCTCTGGACAGGTGTTAAGTATAGGAAGCAATGCTCCTACACCACCAAACCTTTAGTACGATCATAAGAACCGATTCATGTATTTCACGATGGAAGGTCAAAACATAATTTATTGGGTCAAAATGAATGTTGCGTAAAACATCATTACGACAACCCAAAAACATTAGTATAGGGATTCAGTAAATAAATATATGGATAAATCCCATATACTATATAAAACATTTCCTTTCGGAAATCATTTACTGTAACAACAGTGTTATAGCCCATGCCTTCCTTACTTTCCCGAAAATGTCTATTGCAACAATAAATGTTGAAATCTATGTTTCCGATGCATATCTCATTTTAAAACATTTTCAAAACCATATAATTCCATTTAAAAATGGCCACTTCCCAAAACATTACTTTTAAAAGATAAATTACTTTTAAAACATTTAACTCCATCAAAATATTTCTTTCAAAACTCCTTCAAATAAAAATCCATATTTAAATCTCAACATAAGTCACTTCCAAATTTATAAAACTATTTTTATAAAACTCTTTTCTCTTTTATAAAACTTCTATTTATAAAAATTCCTTCATTTACAAAATTCTATTTATAAATCCATTTCTTTTATAAAACTAATTTTACTAACAAAATCCATTTATAAAATCCATTTAAGAAATCAAATTCAAATCCTTTTATAAAATATTTATAAATTTCAATTAGAAATCTATTTCTTTATTTATCAAAATATCACCTTTATAAATCATTTATATAAACTTATTCGAAAATCTCAAATCAAAGTATTTCATAAAACCATACTTTATAACATCAAAAACCATATTTTATTGCTTTAAAAACAAATTCCTTTCTTTTACTAAATTAAAAATCATTAAAACATATTTATGCTTCCAAAATCACTTCGAAATCCTTTTCAAATAAAAATAGTCATTTCAATATTTCAACATATAAAAAAGAAGGCCCAGTGCTACCATAGCACTAATTAAATCAAATCATATCAAAGGCATTAACATGACATCCAAAACATCATATATCAGCATATATATGAAAAGTAAATCAATAGTGCTGAGGAATCCTGTTAGATCCCTACAGCATGTCCCCCTACATCATAAGCATCATATAATCATAAAAATAAAATCAACCGCTTCGAAGCAGGATTCATATACAAAGGGTTATCCGCTCTTACATGGGAACGTAATAGGGTTTCATCCACTCCAATAAGCCGGAATATATCCAAACCAACTAATATAAATAATATATCATTCAAACAAGCATCAATCATCATAAATAAATTTATTCCCACTTATATAAAAATATAAGCATGCCAAAGAGGTGAGTTAACTCTCAAAAATGCTAGAAATCACCTAAGCACTCCAGTTTGAATTAAAATTGAACGGTCCTTCAATTTAACCCAAAACTCCTACTAGCTTCGAATTCAACCAATCCAACTCCATAGCATTGTGCTCGTTTATGCGAACGCAACGCAACTTGCCGGGCTCGAAACGGACCTCGTACGAACAAGTTATGCATAAATGAACATTCAATAATTAATTATATAATTAACTTGTACAAAAATTTGAACTTTACTTAATTTTCCCTCTGCCTTTTTCCCACTAGTGACAGGTCGCGCGCCCCTCTTTTTGTTTTTTATTTCGCTTCTCATTCGAAAATGCACGCCTCCAAACGAACGCCACTAGCCTCCGTGCCTGACGCTGACCAACCTCCAGTGCCACGCCAGCCCCCTCCGCTTGCGCCATACCACGCGCGTGCACGTCACCCAAAACCGAGCCCGAAAACCCATTCACCTATAGCAAAACACGAGCCCCCAGCCTCCAAGTTGAGCGGTGATAGCTTGATCCAACCGTACACTAGCTTCTCGTATGATCATGCTCTATATTTCTCTAGTTGAAGCCGTTGGCTAATTTTGCACCTAGCGGCTCAGATCAACGTCGACCGTCAGATAGAAATGTTTTAATGGCGGTTGTGAATTCTTTTTAGGGTTAGGTTTACAATTGAGAGAAAGTGAGGGCTATTTATAGAAAATATCTCGTGGCACTATTCATCCGTGAAAATTCCAAACTCCAAACGAAGCGTGTAGCCTGGCGTTCCATATGTTATACCTCTATTCTGAACACAATAGAATATGTATCGGGAGTCAATTCCATCATATACAGAATGTCAAGACCCGATTCTTTGACTTCTGAAAATCGACATTAATACGTCCACTGTATCAACTGCCGAACAATCAGATGCCGGAAAACCGAACCCTGAGGGTTTAAAAAGAAAAGGTAGAAGAAGACAGAAGAAAAAGAAAGAAAGAACAACATAAACAATATCAGAATCTCACATATCGCAGCGGAACAACATATAATAGATAAATGAATAATCTTTAAATCAAAGAACTATATCAGTTTATACATTACATCATCATCAGAGTTTACAACAACAATACAACACAATACATCAATGGACAGTTATACAAACTTGTCCTCATACAGAATACACAGCGGAATGAATAATATCATATACAAGTAATATGTCTCGGCATCCAGCTCGTCGCTTGAGCTCCATAGTATCTCCTGAATCAAGAATGACCTGATAACCTGACTCTAGGCTGCCCATGTGGAAAATGATGGGCACCCAGAGTTTAGGAAAGGAACAATAAACTCCAGGTCAGTCATGGGACTGGTGTGAGAACTAAAACAGTTATTTTCACAAAGAAAATAAAATTAATTCGCAATGCTTTTGGAAAATGAAACTACCATAAGACCTCCCGCGACACACACAATGCAAACGCAGAATTGGAGGAGATTTCTTCTTATGATAGTTAAACATGCTTACTACCAAAATCATTGTATATTATTACTAGTGCATAGTGTAGAAAACATTTCGAAAGTATAATATTAATCTTAGCCAGCATAGGCATTTCGCACTTATGCCTACTATAGCTACTATGTTCAATAGCAGGTTACCGCCACATTCCATAGCAGGTTATACAACTAAAACTGTACAAGGTTCGTATTGTTTCTTTGGATTTCCAACAAATGGTCGTACTAAGGAACTTCCCACTATCAATGGGTACGCCTCTGGATGGACGTCCCGAGAACCTAACCGGATCTCTGCCAACACAAGGCCGGGTTACCTCTTACACTAGGTAACTACTACACGAATATGCCACCCCCCGGTCCTTTGGGACCTTTATCCGAGGCGCCTCGATCAAACAACAATCACACAGTCAATGAGATTAGAGTAACCACATAGGTTAAATACCAGGGCTCCATACTTGATACCACCCTTTTCCAGAAGGAAATGACATACCCTAAAGGGAGCGACCCTCATAACCTTGCCGCATATTCCTGTTTCGACCATTTCCGGGTTGTGAGGTCTGACGAAGTCTCGTCCACAAAGCTACGCTTTTTCACAAAGCCACGCTTTGATCAACAAATGATCAATAAATAATCATCACACAGCAACACTTAGCATGCCACATTATCAAATTGGGAATACATCGCTGATAACCTTCAACTACATAACCTCTTAGCTCGTACGTCTCAAAGAAGGGTGTTAAGCTAAGAGAATAAATTCTCCGCCACCAACAGAAATGTATTTGAAAGAAATCAGCTTTATATCTCAAAATGAAATGTTAGACATGTAACCATACAAGTCTGTTCCGGGTTCGAACAGAACCGAAGGCACTTCCAAAGAAGCCCTTGCAATCCGGGTATTCACAATCCCGATCGAACTTCCCATCACAAAGGAAATCTCTATACCGTAGCTAACGGTGCAGAGACAATCGATAGGTCATCCTATCGTTTTCACAAATACCCGGTCTTCACCACCGGTCTTCAATACGATCCATATCGCCGTATCACTAATTCGGAATGGGTTATATGACCCAAAGGTCTTTTCCCGGCTAACCCGAATAGTGAGCACAATACATAAAACATATGGATATGGGATCTAAATTAAGTCACAACTTATTACCTAAATCCTTTCCTTTAAATGGTTTAAAAAAATTACCATTTCAAATCTTTAAACAAAAAGATTTACTTCACAAAGTTTACCCAGTTTCACAAAGATTCATTCACAGATTTCCAAATCAATTTCCATTTCAATTTGATTAACCCATTAAATCTTTAAATTAAGATTTATTTATAGCTTTCAAAACTATTCACAATTCAAGTCTTTTATAATATAAAAGATACACATTTTAAAATCTTCTTTGATTTCAAAATAAAGCTTAATCATCTTCATAAAGGTCAATTCATAGTTTTTCCAAACTATTTACAATTTCATTTCGACTTGAAATGTTTCGATACAAATTAGAAATATTTTCACTTTATGAAAGCTATTATTATTTGAAAACATATAGTTTTCATTTTGGGAAAAACTGGTTACAATTACACAGGTTAAAGCCATCCAAGTACAAATCTTGGATTTAAATTTAAATTTCCAAAACCATATTTTAAATGGTTAAAAAAACCATATAAACACCTTTTATAACTTGTACAATCTTTTAAACCAAAATTCCCAAATCATTGAATTCAGTTTCAAGTATTGAATTCAAAATTTAAATCAAATGATTTAAATTCCAGTTTTTATTAAGTTATTTAAAATAACTCTTATTTCTGAAACTCATTTTCAAAAGCTTCCAATTCCAATTTTCAAAACTAATTTGGATTCAAAAATTCAATTTTTCAAAATTGATAAAAATCTGTGACTTAACCGATTTCCAGGTGAAATCCACATTGGTGTGTGTATTGTGTAGTCCACGGGTTTGACACAATATTGCAACAACATATAATCATCACAGATAAAATATAACAATAAAATTGATAAGCGGTATAAAATATAACGGTTATCTTTAATTCACAGATCACAAATATATCTATCACTGATAAACAAATTACAGATCACAACACAAATCAGAATATATCACAAAGCATCACATATTTGGGATATCAAACAATTTAACATCCAATATAATCCAAACATCCATAAGTAGGATTACTTTAATTATCTGATTAATTAACATTAGATAAATTTCTATAAATTAATTTTACTAGTTATAGTAAATTAGTAATCAATTAATTTCAAATTTATTTCAAAACACCAAATCAAATTTTCAACGAATTTCCAAATTATTTCCTTTTTAAAATAAATTCCTTTATCTCTTCAAATCTATTTGAAAATCCAAATTTTAAATAAATTCTTTAACTTATAAACAATATTACCAAAATCCATTTATTTAGCCCCTTTTCCCATATTTGGAATTTTTCAATATGATTCAACAATAAAACTTTATCTTTTTAAAAATCCTTTTAAATTTATCCAATTCTCAAAAATAAATTTTCACAATAAATTTTCAACTTGAATTTCGAAAATCCAATTTTATTTATTTATGGTATCCAACGATACCAAAAATATATTTGGCTAAATTATAGCCTTCAACCATCTCAATCACAAAGATAATCATACACAGATTATAATTAATCAACACACAATATTGAAACAAATTCAATTATTAGAGGAATCCAGTTGGATCCCTCCAACCTGTTTCCCTGCATCCACAGATGTTAGCACAATACCAATTCCACTTCGAGGTGGAATATCGCGGTATATGGGATTTATAAAATATTATCCGCTATTATGCGGCGCAATAGGGTCTCATCCGCTATATAATGCGGGAAATCAACTCCAAATACATATATAATACCAATTCCACTTCACGGTGGAATTATCGCGGTATATGTTTTTAATAAATAACCTCCGCTTCATATGCGGTGTATAGGGTCTATTTCAACACAATAGATAACAATCATCATCCAATCATCACAATCAAGCAATTTTAAATCTAACTATTTAAAATTTAAATCGAAACACAATTCGATTGAGTGAGGAGTTCTCACCTTGAGTTGTCGAGTGATTAAAATTTTAAATTAAATCGAACCGTTCGATTTAATCAAAAATTCTCGCTTGCCCCCAAACACGCCCAGTTCTGCGCTGCAGCGCATATCTTGTCGCTGCGATTCCAACGCTTCCTGTTTCGTCGAAATCTGATATCGTATGACAAAGATATGTTATTTTAAACATTGCACGAATTAAATTATAAATTTATTTACAATTTCTTTCTTTTTTACTAGAATCATCCTGCCCGCACGTTCCTTGCTTCACATCAGGCCGTCGCTTCCTTACTTCCCTCCCAAATAAAAAATCACGTACGTGAACCCATAACCGCCCTCAAAATCGAACTACGCGACCACCCACACTCCCCTCGAACATGATTAAGGACCACCACGCCGTAGCCCTTGCCAAGCCCCACCCATGACCACAATGCCGATGAACTCGGTCGCGGCATGCCCTGGGAAATCACGTTCGAACATGTCGACTTTAAACGACGATTGCCGCATATCTACTGCCCTAATCGCGATCCTGACCGTTGATCTCGAAGATCTCGCGATGCTTAACATTTTTCTAGTTGGAAATTTCTCGTAATTGCTAACGGATATGAAGAAAAATAAAGAAGGTGAAGACCAGATTTTGGCCATTGAATTCATCACTGGCGGCTAAACCTAGAAGACTAGGGTTTGAGTGCAAATGAAAATAATGGGGGCCTTTTATAGAAAATTGACAAAAACACTATTCATCTCAAATTTTTCGAACTCGAAATCAAACGTGCCGACTGGCGTTTCTAAGGTTTTACCCACGTTTCGAACACAATGGAACGTGTTTCGGAAGCTAATTTGATCGTATGTGCGAGTTATGGAATTAAACGATCAAATTAAAATTAAATCGATTAAAACGATTTCTATGCGTTTCAGCTTACCCCGGACAAACGACAACTCCGATTGCTACAAAATTTGAAATATTACAATAATATAACATTACAGATCCGATGAAACTGGTTTCGTTGAAATCCGAGACTGTTTGAAAAATGACTATTTTCACTCGTCAATTAAATATTAAATTTTCAATTTTCACAATTTAACTTTTAATTCAATTTTAAAAGTTCATAAACATCATTCTAACTCCAATATGATTTAATATAACTTTATAAACCATTTTTAATCACATTAAACCCAATTTCCAATTATTTACGCAATTTCAAATATTAAATTATCGATTTAATTAAACAATTAAATTACTATATTCGAATTAAATTTATTCGACTTATAAATCTTACTTGTTAATATTTAAAATTAATTAAATATCTGAATTTCAAATGACAGAAATTCTGGGTCGTTACAATCTTCCCCCCTTAAAAAGAATTTCGTCCTCGAAATTGCCAAGTAGGAAAAATGCCCCAAATTCATTAACTTTTCAAACAATTCGTTCAAATTAGATTTCAAAATCACTTAAGTGTACAACTTCCCCAAAATTCAATAGTTAAACTCTTTCAAAAACTTTACTAAGTTTTTCAAATCCTTACTTAGTTATACTTTTCAAAACAACTATATCGTTTAACTTTTAACTCCAAATCCAAAATTTAGTTTTCACAAATTTCCCGAAAATTTTCTAACGCCTTAAATTTTCAGAAAAATTCGCCATAGCCTCCTTTGCGCGGTTCGATCATAGTAGGATCACAATAGACATAAATATATATACATCGACCCACACGGTCGGAAAAGCAGAAAAACCGTTCATATTTCCTATTTTTATTGCGTAAGTGTACCATTTTAGCATTTTTAAGCAAAGTAGTTATTTATTTAGCATTTTAGCACAACCAAACCAACCGAACGGCAGCCACGGCACCTGTACTTACTCAATTTAAATACGTAAGTAACATATATATATAAAGTTATTAACAATTTACTCTTTTAAACAACTACAACACATGCATATTAAAAGAAACGCATACTAACAAGGTTTATAAGCAACTTATATGATTTCGACATTACTTGTAATTGTTTACAACCAATTTATATACAACGACATTCAATTATTCATTTTCAATTAGTTTACATTCACTAATTTAAATTCAAGTTGGTTCACTTCCAATTCAAATCAATTTCTATTCAATTTAAATTTACTTAACTTCCAATTTGAATTCTATTGCTTTAGCTTTCAATTTTATTCATTCAACTTCATTAACACTTAATGTAACAACCCGGGGTTTTGTAACAATTAATTATCGTCAAATGACTATTGATTTGGTTGTTAATTGCTATTGGAATTTTTAATCGAGTGAAATTCTTTGAAAAATTGGTTAGCGGTTATGCGGGCTTTAAAATTCATTTGGCCCACGTTTCTTTTTGTGCCGTGATAATTCATAACCGTCCCCCTTTATTCTTTTTCATCTAAAACCCTAAGCAAAAGTAATGATAAAAATGGCGGCTTCGTTCATTCGTTCCTCTTTTCGAAATTAGGGCTTTCGATCTTAGTCCTTTTTGCTTGTGAAAATGGCTGCTAGGGTTCGCTCGTCTTCATGATGCCACGGCGTCGACTTTGGCTTGCTCGATCCAATTGTCGTTGCTCGCGGCTGCTTCTATGCTCGTCGAAGAAGGTGAGTGATCTCTTCACTCACATCTCGTTCGAATTGTTTAAATCGTCTGCTTGTTTTGTTTTCATTGTCTTCGACTTCGACTTGATTTTTCGATTTTGATTTCGATTTTAATTTGACTTGTTTGACTCGCGGCTTCGGCTCCGATCATTTTTTGTTGACTTGGTCACCCCCGGCTATGAATTTTTACTTTGTGATAAAGGTTGTCTCGTTCATTAACTGTGACGATTTTTGCTTTGGATTTGCTTGATTTGTACTGTTACGGCCTATTGCTTAGAGTTGGTCTTGATTTTGTTTCTGGTATTCGACCTCGTCCATGTGTTCATCTGAGTCAGTGGCAGTGTTAGCTTGTTGGTTTGGTGGTCGACATCTAATGGTTCAGGTTGCTCATACTTGCTTCCATGACTTGTACTTCACCCGTGATATGCTGTCTGTAGTTTTGAGGAGTTCCTGGCTTTGTTGTGCTTCATGTTTTACTTTGACTCTGATGTTTTGTATATATTCTGGGTCGAGTTCATTTGGTTTGCGAGCCTGGGTGGCTTCAGTCTAAGCCACAACCTCTGTCTGCCCTCTTGTGATGTTGCTCTACTTTGAGTTAGCATTGCTTTGTCTTGACTTCATTGGTGTCACTGGTGTACTTGAGTCAGTGGTTTGCTTCATTATGGCCTGGTCTGGATTTGTGTTCTGGTTCATTTCGAATTGATCTCGAGTTGGTGCCAGTTGTTTTTGTTTCATTTATATTGATCACTGCATATATCTATGTAGTCGAATACTTGCTGTTTTGTAGATTTATCTATCCTTGTAGCCTTTGTGCCTTGTTGTTCCACTGTTGCATTTCATTTGCTTCTGCTGGTTCATGTATATGTATGTGTCATTGCCCTTGTGCACTGGTGCTTACTGTCATGTTGAATTTGAGAACTTTTGTGTTGTTTTGAGTTTGTTATTGCATTATATCTGGACTTCCTCTGATTCATTTCATGTTTGTACCACTGCCTTGTGCACTTGGTTATTCGAGTGGAGTACTGTACATTTGAGTTTTGTTCATGGGTCGATTTCGACCTGTCCTGTTGTCACTGTGTAGTTGCTATGCATTGTGCATATCACTGCACTGTTTCATTTCACTGTTGCATGATTATATGCATTTCTTTAAACTATTAACCTTTGGGTTGTAATTTCTAATTCATTGGTGACTTTGTTGATTTTTGGATTAGCTTGTGGCCTGAGCATTCTTGCCATGCCGTATTGTCATTCCTTTGGAGCAGTTTCATTTTATTTGCAGTTGTGTTGAGTCGTGATAGTTGTGACTTGACCTCTGCAGTTTCGATTTGCTGTTAATATTTGGAGTTATGATGACATCATATACTGTAGTGGCGAGGCAGTGCACGCGAGCGTGTACTACAGCCACACATTATTGACTTTTTAAGTGTTATTTCAATTGTTTGAATTGTTTTGTGTGTTCAATTCAATATTTTGAAATTGTATTCTGATTTGGTTTGATTTGATCATTTTTGATGTTGTCTAATTATCTATTTGATAATTAGATTATGAGTTTCTAATTATTTATTTAATAATTAGATTTTGTTGTTAATTGTCGTTTAGACAATTCTGTTGTTTTCTAAATTATCTTTATTGATAATCTTTTTATTTATCTTTGTTGATGATTTGAATTTGCTGATTTGTTGTTTAACACTGTTTAGTGTTATATCTACCGTTATCCGATTTCCTTGTTAAATGATTGGATAGACGGGATTTCTATGACTGTCGTCTATTTGATTATTTAATTATTATTGCTTCCGTGCATTAATAACCGAGTTTGAATTAGACTGACCCGTGTATTATTTTCTTTTGAATTTAATACTCGGGTCAGACCGAGTTATTTCAGGTTGTTGATATCTTGCTTTGGGTGGCTGCTTGAGCTATGAAGTCTCTTCATATCTTTTGGAGTAGTCGTTGTCATAGTATAGGATGATATGTATTCATGTATATTATTTACAATAATGTACTTGTATATGTAACTTCCAGTATCGACAGTTGTAGTTGTATCATATGTATTGTATCACATGTATTGTAACTGACTTCAGTTATATATATATATATGAGATTTTGTATTATCTATGTTCCGCATTTAGCTTATCTGTGTTATTATTATATATGTTGTCCTAAACTATTATGAACCATCATAGTTCGTTTTATACAAGAATTGAATATGTCGATGGGAGTAAATAAACAAAGATTAAAGAGATGAAAGTAAATATACCACTCCTATCGGGATAATCAATACTAATGTAAGGCCTAACTATGGATGGCCGCTCCTATCCAACCTTATTCTTCGCAATAACATATAGTATTTCTTTTAATACCCTTTGTTATTGTGAACATAGAGGTGGGGCGTCACAGTTGGTATTAGAGCAAGGGGTTTATGGACATAATATAAAACATAACTTAGATGGAACATGTGTTACAACTATTTGTTGATGTTTTTATTTTTGCCTTGAGTCAAAACTAAAGTTTTGAAATTTTGATGAAAATTTTAAATATCCTTATTTAAAAAATAAAAGTGAAATTGTGTTTTGATGATTGATTGATTTGTGTTCTGTTTATCAGAGTGCGCAGCGGAAACAGTGAGACTGTCTTCGCTGTGTACGGCTGATAACCCTTTTGATTTAAAAATCAAAATATGAATATGAAATTAGTTTCATTGTGTTGTTTAACCAGTGGTCTTGATTTTGTTGAGATTTTTGCTGGTTTTCTTTTATGCTAATCACATACTGATTAGATTTTTGCTGTTTCAAATATATCTTCATTGAAGATATAATCGAGTGATTTCTTTGCTCATCTTTTGGTGTGAGTGCAAATATGAGTTGCATGTTACTGCATTGATTTTACGTTGAACCGGTGTTTGGTTTAAACGTATTTTGTTGCCGTTATTTTTATAACGGGATTTTTATAATGATTAATAATTATGATTTAATTAAAGTTTAATTACTTAATGTAATTAATTTAAATAAAGTAATTAAGAGAAAAATGGAAAAAAGAATAAAGGTAAGGTAACATATGTATAAAGGCTGAAATGATTTAATAAAAATAAAAGAAAAATTAAATTAAATGTGACACTTGTCATATACATTAGCTATTTAAATTACACATGTTTTATTAAGCTTTAATATGGTGACATTTGTCATTTATGTATTTTGTTTTTATTTTAAATGTTTACATAAGAATTTATTAATTAAGTTAAAAATCTTTATTAACATTTAAAATAAAAACAAAATACATAAAAGACAAATGTCACCATATTAAAGCTTAATAAAACATGTGTAATTTAAATAGCTAATGTATATGACAAGTGTCACATTTAATTTAATTTTTCTTTTATTTTTATTAAATCATTTCAGCCTTTATACATATGTTACCTTACCTTCATTCTTTTGTAACGACCCGACTTTCTCTCCATAGAAAGTCGTATCGTTAATAAGAAAGAAAGGGATAGAAAAGAGAAAAGAAGAGAAGAAAGAATAACAACACATCAGAATCTCACAGCGGAACGAATGAAATATAATATATCACATAGATATTACATAGTATCATATACATCAGAGTACACAACTTATACATCACCAAATAGACAGTTATAAACATCTGTCTAGATGTCCCTTTTTATTTCGGCTTAGTGGTGCGGTTGCAGATCACAACCGTGTGGTGATTTTATTCGGAATTATCCAGTAAGGGATGGTTCCAAGTATAATTACTTAGGAAAGTAATTAATGGATAATTAATTATGTAATTAATGGAGTAATTAAGGGTAGTTAATTACTTAATGGAATTAATCAAGGGATTAATTAAGAAATTAATTAAGGAGTACTGTGACGACCCGACTTTCATCGACCAGAAAGTCGCATCATCTTGAAGAAAGAAAGGGATAGAAAAGAGAAAAGAAGAGAAGAAAGAAAGAACAACAACAAAATCTCAACAGCGGAACGAATAAATTATATTAACAACATAAGTATTACATAATATACAACGACTATCAGAGTTATACAGATTATACATCACATACTAGACAGTTATAAACACCTGTCTAGTTATTACAACTCAATACAATACAGAGATCAACACAGCGGAACTACAATATATATCTATAACGCTGAAGCCTCCTGCTCCATTGCTCCTTCACAATTCGTCAAAGCTAACCTGAATCCCTTGGCTACTCGTAAAAATTTGAGTACCCAAGAGTTTATAAAACAGAAAATAAACACTTGGGTCAGTCATGGGTCTGGTGTGAGTAACAGGTTAAAGTTGCTTAACTTCGAAAATCATTTGGAAAGAAAAGGTATCTCGTAAGACTTCCCGCACATAAACATGGAAAAGTTTTTACCTTACGATAACCAAAACATTTGTAGGAAATCCAGTTATATTACAATAGGTATAGGGTTTTCAAATAAATATGAAATAGCTGAAATTGTTACATTATTAAATTCCAGCATACTAGCCACAAAGTGGGTTATACAATAAAGTCTGTTACCACTTATTGGAATTTGGATTCCATACAATGGCAAGGCTACCGGGGTACCGCCCATCACAGTACGTGGCCTAGATCACCGTACCGAGGATCACGCCCAATCCCCTGCAACACAAGGCCGGAATGATATCCTAGAATTTCAAGGAATTTAAAATGGGATAATCTTCTTTATTAATTATTTAAAATTTGTGAAGTGTGATATTTTCAAACAATTAAATAATGAGCTGTTTTTAAATATAGTTATAAATAGATTCTTAAATGGAATAATTAGTTAAAGGTTTAATTTGTGTTATTTAGAAATAGATTTTAAATAGACCTATTATTTCAAATTTAATAAGTGTTGTTTAAATGTATATATATATGTGTATTTAAATTGATTTTTAAATAGGATAATTATTGACAATTAATAATGTGATTGTTTAAAATGGATATCTATATTTATTTAAATTGATTTTAAATTAACTTTGAATTTGGATTTAAGAATTGAATTTAAAGAAATATATATATATATATATATCTTAAAATAAAAAAAATAATATAGTTTGGACTTAAATCAATATGAATAATGTTTTTATTTAAAATAAGATTTATTTTATATTATTTTCCTTAAAAGAATTTTATTTATATAAATTTGGGAAGTATTTATTTAATAGTAAATTAAATATAAAAGTTTTATATTTACACTTAAAAATGAATTAAATATATTATATATGATTGTATTAGAATATAAATGGGTTTTTATTTTATTTTTCCTTTAAAGGTTTTATTTATTTATAATATAGGAAAGCATTTACTAATTAAGAAATGTATTAATTAATTAGGATAATTAAATATAAAATCTTTTTAAATCATTTTATTAAATAATTAAAATGTATTATTACAAGTGTTTAATTATAAAAGCTTATGAATACATGTGTTAAGAAATTAGATAAGGTAAGAGACAAGTGTCACATTTATTTTTATTTTCTTTAATTTTAATAAATCCTAAATTAACACTATATAAACTCCTACCCTCTTCCTTAAATTCTTTTCTTATCTTCTCTTTTCAAAAACAAGAAACAAAGTCAGTAACAAAATCTATAACAATCCCTCTTAACAAATACTTAAACCAATAAACAAATTCTTCTCCACAATCCCAAAATCTGAAAACAAATTCAAGTCTAAAAGCATTCTCAAAACAAAAGCCTGTAACAAGTTTCAAATACAACCTGCATCAATCAAGTCTTGAATCATCTCAATCAACAAAGCTTTTCAGTTTCAAAAGGAATCAAAGCAATTCAAAGTTTTCAAAGTTTCATCTCAACAAAATCAAATTTCCAGTCTAAAGATCATCAAGAAATCAAAGCTTTCCAGTTTTCAAAAGTCTAACATCTCAGTTTTAAAATCTCTGAACATCATAAACCAAGTGAGTAAACCTTTTCTTAAAAATAGTTTTTAATCTATGTTTATATTAATGCATGTGATAAATCTGTATAGAGATATTGTAATGTGGTTTGCATGGTTGTTTATTTGGTATATATATTTTTAACTGCTCTGTTGATGTGAGTAAATCCAACTTTATTTTGTCTTAAATCGTGTTGCATAAATAAATCATCAATGTTTGATATAATAATTGTTTGCATGAAGATGAATTGTATGTCTGAATATTGGAATGTGTATTGTTATATAAACTGTTGCCTCTGTTCTTGATTTTCAGTTTTCAAAACTTAAAACAACTCAAGATCTTCTTCCCTAAATCTTTTTAGGCTTTAATATACAAACAAAATTTGTGTGTAATATGAAAATATAGATTTTAAAAATATTTTAATGATTCATCTGAAGTTAGTTTAAACAAGCAGGAAGAAGAACAGTAAAAAACTTTGATATACCAAAATCTCAACATGATTAATTTGTTATTTCAGGATTGTAATTAGATCAGTTATCAAATTTTATGATTTTTAAAATAAAAATCATACATTTTAGTTTAGGATCGAGATAATATTTGGGGGTTGACCAGAATATAGTTTTCGAACAAATTCTGGTGATAGGAGAATCTCTGGTAGTCGGGGTCACTCCTGGAGGAGGTCGGGGTGTAGGAGAGTTCGACAAAAATGCCAGGTGGATTTATCATCACCTGTGGCATCGGCGATCGGTCGATTTGTGTTTTAACCCTAAAATGGGTCGAGGTCTGGAAGTAGGTTGTCGCGGCGTCTCTGGATAATCGGAGCCCATCGGACTGAGGGGAAAAGATGAATGGTTGGTCGGCGAACTTGTGGGCTGAGATTCGTGGTCGCACGTGGTAGGCATCGTCGAGTTCGAAGGGTTTTCAGGCGAGGTGTGGTTCCAGGAAATTGATCAAGTAGCTCGAATTTGAATTCCAGTTGAATTCGACGAACTAGGTGCTGGAGTTGATCGGTAGAGTCAACGGCGATGTGTTGAAGTCAGCGTCGATGGTCGGAGTCACTTCGTTCTGATGTACACGTGCATGTGCACGTTTGGAACTGGAACGATGGATGGTTTGGGAAGAAGAAGTTGTACCCGGGTTTGGTCTCGAGAATAATGAGAGTGCGACTCGAAGTAGAAGTCGGCTCGAAGGGAAACTCGAGGAATTTGGGTTTGTGCTCGGGTTTGTCTTCGGGATCGTAAGAAAGAATTGTTTCAGATTTAACTTTAACTAAATCTAAGTTTTTAAATATAAATAAAAGTAAGTTTTAAAGTAAAATAAAAGCTAGTTTTAAAACTATTTCTTAAATCTATTATTTATAAAATAAATGTTTTTATGTAATTAATTTAAGGAAGTTATATAATTTGTTAAGTTAAATGTTTATTTTATTTCAAAACTTAATTAAATGATTTAATTAAGGAAGTTAATTTTTAAAGATAAAAATGTTTTTAATATTAAGTCATAAATTAAGATAATGGTTTGCCTTAAAAAGGATAATTAAGGTTTTAATAATTTGAGATTAATAAAGTTAATAAAGTAATTTAAGTATGATTAATTAATTAAATTAATTTATGATTTAAGGATTAATTAATTTATTAATTAAGGGTAATTTATTAATTTAATTAATGATTTAGTAAGTAATTAAGGGTTAAGTTAATTAATTGAAGATAAAATAATTGTAATTAAGGATTATTAATTAAGTAATTAAGATTGATTAATTAATGATTAGAGATTAATTAATTTAGTAATTAGAGATTAATTAATTTGTAATTAGAGGTAAATTAATTGGTAATCAAGAAGTACTTAATTTGTAATTAAGTTTTATTAATTAATAATTAGGTTTTATTAATTATTAATTAAGGGGTGATTAATTTGTAATTAAAGATTAATTATGGATTTATAAAATGGTAATTAAGGATTAATTAACTGATAATTAAGGATTAATTAATTTGTTATTAAGTTTTATTAATTGATAATTAAGGTTTATTAATTAATAATTAAAGAATAATTAATCTGTAATTAAGGTTAATTAATTTGTTTAAGAGTAATTAAGGATGAATTACTCAAGTGTAATTAATAAATAAATATGATTAATTTAAGTTAATTAATTTGTAAATTAATTAAACATAATCACTTGATAAAGAAATTAAGTATGAATACTTAATAAGATTGATAAGTGTAATTACTTAGTAAAGTAATTAATGTATAATTATAAGATGTAATTAATTAAAAGAAATTACTTAATGAGAAGTAATTAAAGGATAATTACTTAGGAGAAGTAATTAAGGATTTATTATTTGGTATAATTAATATAATTAATTAGGGTAAGTAATTACAGGGTGATAATTACTGTTTGTGATTAATTAAGGTGGATTAATGGAGGTAATTAATTAATGTAATTAATTAAGTATAAATGAAATTCATTATAGTTAATTAATTAATGAAGTAATTAAAGGTTAATTACTGTTAATGGTTAAGAATAATTAATTTGTGAAATTAATTAAAGGATAATTACTTTAAATAATTAATGAATAATTAATCAAGGATGATTAATATTTAATTAATTAAAGGTTTGTAATTAATTAATGATTGATTAAGCAAGGTTAGATAATTAATTCTTAAGTAATTAATTTAATTTAAGTTAATTAAATTAATTATAACATAGAGTTAATAATTGTTGCTTATATATGATTGATGTGTAGAATATCTGATTTGGTTAATATCTATTAGATGATATGTTGTGATATTCTGTGATATGATATTGGATATATCTGTGATAAATGTGTGATATTTATCTGTGTTAAATGCTGTGTGAATTCAAGTATTGAATTGAATTGTTTAAACCTTTAAACAACTTGGCCTTTAAAATATGTTTGGAATTCGATGAGACCGGGATCGGATTTGCTATATTACAACATGATAGGGGGTTCTCGCTTCACGGTTTGGTGGCGAACGGGAGACTCTTACCCCTACATGTCCCTTTTGGGTAGTAGAGGCCCTGGGTTGGTTGCTTACCCCAGTAACCCTGCCATTGTATGGAATCCAACTTCCAATAAGTGCCATCAGACTTGATTGTATAACCCACTTTGTGGCTAGTATGCTGGAATTTAATAATGTAACAATTTCAGCTATATGAGTATTTATTTGAAAATCCTAGACCCTATTATAATATAACCGGATTTCCTATCAAAAGTTTTGGTTAGCGTAAGGTAAAAACTTTTCCATGTTTATGTCTGGGAAGTCTTACGTGATACCTTTGTTTCCAAAAGGTTTTGAAGTTAAGCAAATTTTAACCCGTTTACTCACACCAGACCCATGTCTGACCCAAGTGTTTATTTCTGTTTTATAAACTCTTGGGTACTCAAATTTTTACGAGTAGCCAAGGGATTCAGGTTTGCTTTGACGAATTCTGAAGGAGCAAATGGAGCAGGAGGCTTCAGCGTTTGTAGATATATAAGTGGTTCCACTGTGTTGATATCTGAGTCTTTTATTTAAGTTGTATCTTGAATTGTAATAACTAGACAGGTGTTTATAACTATCTAGTATGTGATGTATAAGCTGTGTAACTTTGATAGTTGTTGTATATGATACTATGTAATATTTATGTTATTAATGTAATTTATTCGTTCCGCTGTTGAGATTCTGATGTTGTTCTTTCTTTCTTCTTTATCTTTTCTCTTTTCTATCCCTTTCTTTCTTTAAGATGATGCGACTTTTTGTGGAGAAAAAGTCGGGTCGTCACAATACCAGTGCTAAATTTTTAAAGAACGTTGTTTTGTTGACATTTTAAATGAATGAAAATTCACTGGTATTAAATTTTGATGTGAATTATTTTGATGAGATTTTGACGTTTAAAAATTACTGTCACTTTGACGTCAGTAACCGTCAAATTTAAAGTGGATTTTCAAGCGGTTATCCCGCAATGCTGATTTGAGATCCGTTTTTACGGTGTTTTGTGAAGTGCGATTTCCTTATCGAAATTGCTACAGATATTGCTGTTTTAATCACGTGTTTTGAAAATGGTTTTAAAATTTTTACAGTTTGCGCTTTCAAAAGAATGAGGAAGCGATTTAAATACTTCAGCAAAATTGAGGACTATGAACCCTCACTTTTACTGTTTCACTTAATTCCGGACTTGTCCGTTTGAGAACGTAAAATGTTATTTATTTAAAATACGAAAGTTTACAGTTTGTGCTTTCAAAAGAATGAGGAAGCGATTTAAACGCTTCAGCAAAATTAAGGACTATGAACCCTCACTTTTACTATTTCGCTTAATTCCGGACTTGTCCATTTGAGAATGTAAAATGTTATTTATTTAAAATACACAATTTTACACTTTCAAGGAAACGATGAAGAGATTTAAACGATTTAGTAAAACACGTGGTATGGGACATGTACGTTCACTATTTCGGTTAATTCTGGACTCGTTAATTGAAATATTTGCTGTTTTGATGATTTTGATGATTTTGTGCGCTTTCGAGCCACTATGTTGGACCTTCGGGTCATATGCTGGACCTTCGGGTCATTTGATGGACCTTTGGTTCAAATACCAGTACTAGACCTTCGGGTCACTCTGCGGACCTTTGGGTCATTTGTTGGGCGCCAAAATTATGATGACAGTACTTGGTAGGCTTCGGCCATATGTTGATGCACGTGCGGCGTAGCTTAGACTCGCCATCTGCTGGGATCGATCCACCTTTTATGTTGATTTTCTAGTCATCTTAATTGATTTCTAGATATTTGTTGTTTCTAATTATTTGTAGGTAATTAGATATTTGCTGATTTGAGTTCTAATTATCATTTTTGATAATTAAATATTTGTTGATTTGAGATTTCTGATTATCATTTTTGATAATTAGATATTTGCTGTTTTCTGATTATCGTTTTTGATAATTAGATATTTGTTGATTTGAGATTTCTGATTATCGTTTTTGATAATTAGATATTTGTGTTTTCTGATTATCGTTTTTGATAATTAGATATTTGTGTTTTCTGATTATCATTTTTGATAATTAGATATTTGTTGTTTTCTGATTATCGTTTTTGATTATTAGATATTTGTGGATTTGATATTTATGATTATCGTTTTTGATAATTAGATATTTGTGTTTTTTGATTATCGTTTTTGATAATTAGATATTTGTGTTTTATGATTATCAGTTTTGATAATTAGATATTTGCTGTTTTTTTATTATCGTTTTTGATAATTAGATATTTGTTGATTTGAGATTTCTGATTATCGTTTTTGATAATTAGATATTTGTTGATTTGAGATTTCTGATTATCATTTTTGATAATTAGATATTTGTGTTTTCTGATTATCATTTTTGATAATTAGATATTTGCTGTTTTCTGATTATCGTTTTTGATAATTAGATATTTGTTGATTTGAGATTTCTGATTATTGTTTTTGATAATTAGATATTTGTTGATTTGAGATTTCTGATTATCGTTTTTGATAATTGGATATTTGTGTTTTCTGATTATCGTTTTTGATAATTGGATATTTGTGTTTTTTGATTATCATTTTTGATAATTAGATATTTGCTGTTTTCTGATTATCGTTTTTGATAATTAGATATTTGTTGATTTGAGATTTCTGATTATCGTTTTTGATAATTAGATATTTGTGTTTTCTGATTATCATTTTTGATAATTAGATATTTGCTGTATTCTGATTATCGTTTTTGATAATTAGATATTTGTTGATTTGAGATTTCTGATTATCATTTTTGATAATTAGATATTTGTTGATTTGAGATTTCTGATTATCGTTTTTGATAATTAGATATTTGATGTTTCTGATTATCGTTTTTGATAATTAGATATTTGATGTTTTCTGATTATCGTTTTTGATAATTAGATATTTGATGTTTCAGATTATCGTTTTTGATAATTAGATATTTGATGTTTTCTGATTATCGTTTTTGATAATTAGATATTTGATGTTTCAGATTATCGTTTTTGATAATTAGATAATTGATGTTTCTGATTATCATTTTTGATAATTAGATATTTGATGTTTCTGATTAACGTTTTTGATAATTAGATATTTGATGTTTTCTGATTATCGTTTTGATAATTAGATAATTGTGTTTTCTGATTATCATTTTTGATAATTGGATATTTGCTAATTTTGCTGATTTTGAGATTTTCTAGTCTCTAATTGATTCTAGATTATGTTGATCATATTGAATTGCTATTTTCCATCTATCTCTGTTGATAGTTAGAGTTTGCTGATTATGAAGTTTGGGTTTTCTAGTTATTTGTTGGATAACTAGACATTTGCGGTTTTGCGATTTGTGATTTGTGTTTTCTAATTGTCTTTGTTGGTAATTAGATTTTGCTGTTTTCTAATTATCGTATCGATAATTAGATATTGCTGTTTTGTGATTTATGTATTCTAATTATCTAATTGATAATTAAAAATTGCTGATAATTGTATTTATTCAGTTTTGTTGTTTTCTGATTATCTATTTGATAATTAGATTTTGTTGAGAATTTTTGAATTTCTTTTATGAAGTTAAAAGATTTCTTTGACGTCTGTGTTCTTGACCTTTATTTTTCAAGCTTAACCAGTTTATGTTAGAAAAGTAATTGTTATTGACGACTTTAATTATGAAAATTGTGGGGACGCAATTTTTATAAGGAGGGGAGTCTGTAACAACCCGGGGTTTTGTAACAATTAATTATCGTCAAATGACTATTGAATTGGTTGTCAATTTCTATTGGAATTTTTAATCGAGTGAAATTCTTTGAAAAATTGTTTAGCGGTTATGCGGGCTTTAAAATTCATTTGGCCCACGTTTCTTTTTGTGCCGCGATAATTCATAACCGTCCCCCTTTATTCTTTTTCATCTAAAACCCTAAGAAAAAGTAACAATAAAAATGGCGGCTTCGTTCGTTCGTTCCTCTTTTCGAAATTAGGGCTTTCGATCTTAGTCCTCTTTGCTTGTGAAAATGGCTGCTAGGGTTCGCTCGTCTTCGTGATGCCACGACGTCGACTCTGGCTTGCTCGATCCAATTATCGTTGCTCGTGGCTGCTTCTATGCTCGTCGAAGAAGGTGAGTGATCTCTTCACTCACATCTCGTTCGAATTGTTTAAATCGTCTGCTTGTTTTTTTTCGTTATCTTCGGCTTCGACTTGATTTTTCGATTTTGATTTTGATTTTAATTTGACTTGTTTGACTCGCGGCTTCGGCTCCGATCATTTTTGGTTGACTTGGTCACCCCCGGCTATGAATTTTTACTTTGTGATAAAGGTTGTCTCGTTCATTAATTGTGACGATTTTTGCTTTGGATTTGCTTGATTTGTACTGTTACGGCCTATTGATTAGAGTTGGTCTTGATTTTGTTTCTGGTGTTCGACCTCGTCCATGTGTTCATCTGAGTCAGTGGCAGTGTTGACTTGTTGGTTTGGTGGTCGACATCCAATGGTTTAGGTTGCTCATACTTGCTTCCCTGACTTGTACTTCACTCGTGATATGCTGTCTGTAGTTTTGAGGAGTTCCTGGCTTTGTTGTACTTCATGTTTTACTTTGACTCTGATGTTTTGTATATATTCTGGGTCGAGTTCATTTGGTTTGCGAGTCTGGGTTGCTTCAGTCTAAGCCACAACCTCTGTCTGCCCTCTTGTGATGTTGCTCTACTTTGAGTTAGCATTGCTTTGTCTTGACTTCATTGGTGTCACTGGTGTACTTGAGTCAGTGGTTTGCTTCATTATGGCCTGGTCTGGATTTGTGTTCCGGTTCATTTCGAATTGACCTCGAGTTTGTGCTAGTTGTTTTTATTCATTTATATCGATCACTGCATATATCTATGTAGTTGAATACTTGCTGTTTTGTAGATTCATCTATCCTTGTAGCCTTTGTGCCTTGTTGTTCCACTGTTGCATTTCATTTGCTTCTGCTGGTTCATGTATATGTACGTGTCATTGCCCTTGTGCACTGATGCTTACTGTCATGTTGAATTTGAGAACTTTTGTGTTGTTTTGAGTTTGCTGTTGCATTATATTTGGACTTCCTTTGATTCATTTCAAGTTTGTACCACTGCGTTGTGCACTTGGTCATTCGAGTGGAGTACTGTACATTTGAGTTTTGTTCATGGGTCGATTTCGACCTGTCCTGTTGTCACTATGTAGTTGCTGTGCATTGTGCATATCACTACACTGTTTCATTTCACTGTTGCATGATTATATGCATTTCTTTGAACTGTTAACCTTTGGGTTGTAATTTCTGATTCATTGTTGACTTTGTTGATTTTTATATTAGCTTGTGGCCTGAGCATTCTTGCCATGCCGTATTGTCATTCCTTTGGAGCAGTTTCATTTTATTTGCAGTTGAGTCGTGATAGCCGTGACTTGACCTCTGCAGTTTCGATTTGTTGTTAATATTTGGAGTTATGATGACATCTTATACTGTAGTGGCGAGGTAGTGCACGCGAGCGTGTACTGCAGCCACACAGTATTGACTTTTTAAGTGTTATTTCAATTGTTTGAATTGTTTTGTGTGTTCAATTCAATATTTTGAAATTGTATTCTGATTTGGTTTGATTTGATCATTTTTGTTGTTGTCTAATTATCTATTTGATAATTAGATTATGAGTTTCTAATTATTTATTTAATAATTAGATTTTGTTGTTAATTGTCGTTTAGACAATTCTGTTGTTTTCTAAATTATCTTCATTGATAATCTTTTTATTTATCTTTGTTGATGATTTGAATTTGCTGATTTGTTGTTTAACACTGTTTAGTGTTATATCTACCGTTATCCGATTTCCTTGTTAAAGGATTGGATAGACGGGATTTCTATGACTGTTGTCTATTTGATTATTTAATTATTATTGCTTCCGTGCATTAATAACTGAGTTTGAATTAGACTGACCCGTGTATTATTTTCTTTTGAATTTAATACTCGGGTCAGACCGAGTTATTTCAGGTTGTTGATATCTTTCTTTGGGTGGCTGCTTGAGCTATGAAGTCTCTTTATATCTTTTGGAGTAGTCGTTGTCATAGTATAGGATGATATGTATTCATGTATATTATTTACAATAATGTACTTGTATTTGTAATTTCCAGTATCAACAGTTGTAGTTGTATCATATGTATTATATCACATGTATTGTAACTGACTTCAGTTATATATATATGAGATTTTGTATTATCTGTGTTCCGCATTTAGCTTATCTGTGTTATTATTATATATGTTGTCCTAAAGTATTATGAACCATCGTAGTTCGTTTTATACTAGAATTGAATATGTCAATGGGAGTAAATAAACAAAGATTAAAGAGATGAAAGTAAATATACCACTCCTATCAGGATAATCAATACTAGTGTAAGGCCTAACTACGGATGGCCGCTCCTATCCAGCCTTATTCTTCGCAATAACAGACATTATTTCTTTTAATACCCTTTGTTATTGTGAGCATAGAGGTGGGGCGTCACACTTAATGAATTATATACAATCAACCAACAATCATATAATAACCAATGTATATTCAACACAACCAAATTTATTCACTTTGTTTACCTTCAATTTGGTTCAACATTTTTAATTCCAATTGGTTTAATATTAAATTGGCTTTCATTGAATTTCCAATTTATTAGCTTTAAATGAATTGATACTTATATCCATTATTCCATATCAATTCATTTACATTCGATTGATTAACATTCAATCCATTTATTAATTCAATTGCTAATTTATTTTACAAATAAAGTTGAATCTCCTTTATATAACTCAAGTTCACATTCATTTAATTCACTTTGTTATATCACTTCGACACCAAAATCAACTTCATTTAACATCACTTAAGTTATATTCTATTTCAAATTTCCACTTATAAATCTAATTCAGATTTCAATTCTAAAGTAAATCCTATTTAACCTTTACCAAAATCATTTCATCACTTATTCAAATTCATATCTCGTTTTGCTTAACAAAATTGTTTAACCATTTTATCATTTTGTTTCACTTACATTTTCTCACTCTATAAGTTATACAACTTATTATTCAACTTCCAAATCTGATTTAAGTTATTTAACTTCCTTTAGTTAAATTCACATCATATATTTATTATACTAACTCAATTTTATTTCAACTTTACCAAAGCTAAATTTTTTTCATATTATAAGTTCAAAACTCATTTTACTTATATTCATCAATTTCAATTTGGATTTTAATTTAAATTTTGTTTATCACAACAAAACTTCAATTTTTCAATTTATTATGTTAGCAAATCCATCACACAGAAACTCGAAAATGATACTGATGATGCTGCAGTCATCACCCTTATTATTTCCCAGCAAAAGTAGTGAATTCAGTGCTTAATAACCTTTCAAAATTTCCCTTTTAATTTATAAATCACATTTATAAATCCTTTTCTCATATAATTTCACTATTTAACTTTACTTATGCAAGATTATTTCACAATTGTAAGTCATCTTAATTATAATTCTGTAACGACCCGTAAAATTTCAACTGTTAATAACGTAATTAGTTGAAATTTTGTAAAATTTTAAGCGATAAAATTTTGAAATATAAATTTGATATTTGGAATGCGGTTAGTTAAACATAGCAACTGGTAAATTTTCGTCCGAAAATACGAAAGTTTATTTCGCGCGTAAATTCACTTCAATTTAATCAGTTAAAAAGCGTTGAAATTAAAATGTTTTCAAAACCAAAATATTTTTACATAGAAAAATTCTAAATCATCTTCTGAGCAAGATGTCAGTTTGTCGTTTTTCCAAATTCAGACATCTTTGGCTCCGTCGATCTTATTTTTCAGTGTTTTTCTTGCATTTTCAACTGGTAGAAAAATTCGAATTTTTGTAATTCAATCATACCACTGATATCCATATACCATTTTGATCGTCTCGTCGTGCTGAGCACAACGGCATATTCAAATCTATGTTTTGAAATACGGTACGTAGCGGAATCAGCGAAAAACGATTTCGTATTGGTACCGGTTTTAAAACCTTTTGGTTTGCTTACTTTTTATATTCCACCTTTTAACCAATGGTCAACAGCATTTCATAATTACTAAATTCAACGTTATACTGGCCTTTACTATTCCCAATATTCATTTATTTTCCTTGAACTCAACTAACATCTTCAATCAAAAAATGTATGTTATTGTTGCAAGCCTGTTCATTTCTTTTCAATCTGCCTACTCTCTCTCCTCCACACACTACCTATCAGTCGAGAAAAATGAAACGTGCAGCAGCCCCCTTACTTCCACGTTCGCCACCATTCACCGCCTCATACCCATCTCACGGCCCATCACCCATATCGTGCTCCTCCCCACATCCACCACATCCCGGCGAACCCAGACCCGCCAGCACGCACTGCCAGCCGCCCACTACGGCAGCACCCGACCCCACGTTCATCCCCTTCTGCCTCAGACCGAGCCTCCCCTCCCATCACCGTGAGTCGTACCTTCAACCTCGAACACCCTGCACCTCCTCCTGCTTCCAAACACACAGCCATATTCCCATCGTTCGCCCCACTAACAGCCTCTGAAGCTACCACCAGCCTTCTCATCCGCCTACCTCCGCCTTGTTCCCCGACCCCAGCTTCACTGCCGCAGGTACCCAGTGACGTGCACTCTCACTCTAGCCTCATCTCCTCTCTTTTATAATAAGGTAATATATGTATATTTGTTAAATATTGTTTTAGTTATATTAGCTTTACCTGTTAGTTATATATGTTAACATATATCCTTGTTTAAAGATCATTTTTTTTGCTCACAGTAGATAGGTATATTGATTTAAAATATAACGTGCATACATATTGTACATATTAGTATATTTTGCAAATTGTTTTGTTTCTCTGTTTACGTTTTACTGTTATATACGTAAGAATATATATTGGTTTATATTTATGTAATTTTTGTTGTTGTTTATATATATTATATAAGAATGTATAGAGTAGTATTATATATTAGTTGCAATAGTAAGTTGGTGATATATTTTCGACAGCCTATACTTATACATACAAATGTTTTATATATATTTCATATGTTGCCGAGGAAAGATTTGGAAGTATATATATATATACTTAAGGTTGGTTATAGGCGAATACATGAGTCTGTTTGTTTATATATGAAGTATCTATAGTCTACTCAAGCCTTATGATTGCTGTATGTATATAGATATAAGTTTCAGTTACATATTTTAAAACATATAAGTTATCAGAGTTTATATAAAATTATATATACAGTTTATATATGAATTTGGTAACATATTTATATTTATATAAATAGACTATGTGTTCAGATTTATACACATATATATAAATATACCCACACCACAAGGATATATGATTTGTTTAGTTTTCGGTTTATGCCCTTTTAAAAATGAACCCAGTTGTCTTGAATAACGTATATGTTGGTTTGTATGTATTAAAATAAGTAAGTTTATATAAATATTGTTTTAGTATAAAATATTTGCAGCTTCCAGTTTTATTATATAAAATATGGTATAGGATTTTAGTATTATATATATTTACTACACATAAGTACACTTGAGTTTAATTTTAAAATATATATTATATATGTGTTTAATTTAAAACAATGATTTGAAATGTATATATATTCGATTTAACATGTGTTTGTATCTAGAATATGTTTTATATATGTAAATATTTATACATAGTTATAAATATATATAAGTTCACTTATATCATTTATCATCATCCACCCAATTCTGATTGGATTTCGTCTATTCCTTGTTATCAGCCTTGATTATCGAATTCGCGCTTGGATTCGCAACTCAAATTTCAGTGTCCGTATCTGTGTTCGTATCTGTGTCATCTCCTGTTCTCTCTAGCCTCGAAAGGTGAGCAATCACTCACGATTAACGTTCTTTTATTTATTAAATTTGATTTCAATTGAAACGACAATTGAAATATGCTGCTGTTAGATATTTAGACTGTTATTACCTATATCAGTTCACCTTTGACATCTGACACTATTATTTGTAAATTATTTATGTGATGATAATACAGTTTGGCTGATAATTGATTGATTGTTGATGTTTATATTGGACGTTAAATTGTTTAATGTTAAAATGATAAATAGTATGAAATTGAACTTGATATAGAATAATTAAATGTAAATTTGATTAACTGACATTTGTATAATATGACCCCTTTTACTGTTTAATTTATTGACACGTAGGATTTGTTTAATTACATTTTGAACCACTGAATGTAGGTTGTTAAACTGATGATGTATGAAATTGTAAATAGATGACAAGTGAAAACCGTAATGTAATAATCTTTAATCTACATGAAATGATAGTGTAGATTCTAGAAATAATTATATTAATTCGTACAAATAACAATGCGAATTAATACGGTTATTTCGGGATTATTTGAATTGATTATTGGATTGTTATTGTTTGTTGTTATTGCTTGTTATTTACTTTGACACCATCCCAGTTATCACACTGCAAGTTTCCTTTGTTATGCTTCGATTTTTGAATTGAATTGGAATCGGGTTGAAATGATAAATACCCAAATTGAACTTTGACCTAGGATAGGAAATTAAATAAAACCCGATTGGTCAATAATTTGATTTAAAAATAAACGAAGATTTTATTTGAATAAAGGAATATGGTTTTGAAATGAAGTTGAAATTTGAATTTTGATGAAAGGAAAATGTTAATATTTAATAATCTGAAACAAAAGATTAACAATGTAATTAATGGAAGAATGTTGTTTAATTTGAGAAATGATTGAATTAAATTTGAAATGATTTAATAATTAAGTTTGAAAAATTAATTAAGTTTGAAATTATTAAACTTTGAAATGATTTAATAATTAAGTTTGAAATTATAATTAAGTTTGAAATTATTAAACTTTGAAATTAGTTAATAATTAGGTTTTGAATTATTTAATAATTAAATAAGATTGAATTATTTAATGATTAAATTGAATTGAATTCTTTAATAAGAAAATTTGAACTTTTGTATAAGTGAATTTTACTTCGTAAATAATTGAAATTGAGTTTTCTTTATTAAGTAAGTTTTGGGAAAATTATTTAAGGAAGTAAATAAGTGAAATGAATTTCTTTAACAAGAAATGAGAATGTGATATTTTGGAATTAATTTAAGACTTGTAATTGGAAGAATTGATTTGACGAATTTAGTTTAATTCAAAATTGTAAGTTTTGATTTAATGAAGTTGAACTTAAGAATTGATTTAATGAATTGGAAATTTAATAGAAATTGTTTTGAATGATAAAGTAACTTAACGAATATTGAATGGAATCGATAAATGAGTTTAAATTGATTTGAATGTTAAATAAGATTTAATTTAAATGTTTTCGAAATGAAACTTGTATTCGAACTTGAATCAATATTTGAATGGTTTTAAATAGATATTGAAATTGAATTATAAGAGTTTGAAATGGTAATTTGAATGTTTTGAAACGTAAATTATTGGAAATTGGTTTTGAAAGACAAATGAAATGTTGATTTACGAATTCTAATTGAATTGAAATTGATTTGGTTTTTGAAATATATAAACGACCAATCGGTGTAATAATTACGGAAGTTATTAAAGAGACCGAAATTCGGTTATGGATATACTCTCTATCTAAACCGAAAACCACTTTAATAACTATGCGCGGAGTGATGATCCAGAATGAAGTGGTTGGAATGATGTACGTGTTGACTGAAGAAAGAGAACGATAATGGATAGTCTTGACACTTGTGTCAAATTGGAAATGACTAAAACAGGAGCTGTGCCGGGCCAATGGAGGATTGATACCTCAAGTGGACACACTTCTTCGAACTACTTATACTTGTTGTCGATTGGTGCACCCTTGATTTTGGGAGTGTTGTTTCACGGTGTTGCGGGCGCTGCGGCGTTGCGTTCTCACCAGTCCGGATCAGGCGAACGGTAGTATCACTACCTTGGGTATAGCCTCATGTGCCTTGTCATACTTGTATTCCATTTATGCGCGACCACTACGAATTTGTTTTGTACCTTGAGTATATGGATTGCCCTCTGGTGACTTCCGGTTTTGGGGAAACTACGGTCTTGTATATGCTTGTGGGAATAAAAATGTGTTAAGGGTGGAATGGGCCATGACTTAACGCTATTTTGATATCTTTATATTACTGATAGACATTATCTACTTATCGTACACTACTACATAGTAGATAGTTTAACGGATCCTTAAAGGATGGTTATTCCAAACATCCTTTGAGTTACTTGTATTTCAATTGCTATTTTACTTGAGTTGGATTTATTAATATAAGAATGTTAATCCTGACTCGAGTGTCTTGTGTTTTTGCTTTACGCTCGGGTCAGACTGAGTGGTTCAACTTTCGAGACTCACCTTTGGAGTTGGAGCTTCGCTTGGAGATCCAGCTATCTATCCAGCTTTCAGATATTCGATGATTCCAGTGATGTATTCTGCTTTGTATCTGATGTATCATATTACTCTTCCGTTGTATCTGGTTTAACTCTGATGTAACTTATATATTTATATAGTAGCTTCATGAACTACTATCTCTTTTATTTCCGCTGCACTTATTACTCTGTGTCTGTGATCTGTGATTATTTATTTTATATGTTCAGTTTTGCTAAACTTAAATTAACAACGCGGTATTTTGAGCAATTCAACTCCGGCATGAGTGTCTACCTATACACTTATAATAGACGCGAATGGTCCAAAATATCGGGTCGTTACAGTTGGTATCAGAGCTTTGGTAGCTCTAGGCAAAACTTAACATATAGGGTAAATGTATTTACAGAATCACTCTCATTCGAGTTTCAATCTCTTCCCTTGACTCTATTCCTTTGAATTTTGGAACGTCCCCTCGATTCCGAAATTCATTCGTGTCCTTCACTATTCATCTTCTTTCAATTCTGGAGCACCCCATAACTCCATTTTGAATGATATCTATAATAGATCGGCGGTCTCGCCAATCTTCGAATGATTCGTAAAGGAGAAACTCCTTTAAAATAGACATCGATTTACCGGAGATTTCCGTATCCTCGGTTTACGGTGCTATCTATCTCCTGTTATACCTGAATTCTATTTCTTGAGATCTAATGTCGATTTACCTCGGAATTCTACATTGATCTTATTCTTGAAGTCACGGTTGACCCGGTTAAGGTCGCCCGCGATTTATATAAACTTATCCATCTTTCTATTTCGTTATTTCATCATCTAATCTTTGTTTCGAACTTATCTTCGAATCAAAATTCTCTTTTGGTTGAGTCCGTCAAATTTGAAACCCTATCCTTATTTTGAAAAATTCATTCCTGTATCATCGAGCAAAGAAATGTATTTGTAAATTAATATTTAAAACGTTTTAAAATGTATTGTGTTGTTTGAGTTGTTGATGTTGATTTGGGTTTTCGATCGATTCGTCTGATCAACGCTATCGATAGGATTTCCAAAACACTTGAACAGAGCAAACTGACACAATATTATTTTCAAATTTGGAAAATGAAATAAATTTGTTTGATTATATTGTGAAAATATAAGTAAAATTTTCTGGAATTTAATAAGTTAATTAAATTGGTTGTTTGAAATGATAATAATTGATTATCACTTATTGTTCTATAAATGAATTTTAACATGGGTTATAAACTGATTTGAAATTTAAATGAATTTAACATTTAGAATTTGAGAATTTAATTTCTAGTAATTTCAAGCTTTGGTTTTTAAATTTTTAAAATGTATATTATTGAAGGTATTTTCAAATAGAAATCGTTTTCAAAGAATTTTTAGAATGTTGAAATCAGTGCTCTTCTTTTTGTCGCTGGAAAATAATTTCGGTGATGGCGTCCGCATCATCGACGTTCATTTTCGAGTTTCGAAGTGGAGACACTATTATGTAGCTTTGCTACGGTTTGTTTTGAAAGATATTTTGATTTGAATTTCTTCAGTATAATTTGATTTATATACATATATATAGGCATCTTATTTTAAAATTTAATTTGATTTGATATAAATATATTATATATATCTCTAAACTGTGTAAAGTTAATCGGAAATCTAATTCTTAAATTTTGCTAAAGATGATTTTAATTATAAATAAAACCAAAAATTTGGAATAAATTTTTAAACTTGAATAATTGAATTGGGAAAATTTTATTTGTATATTGTTCAACTGCATTATAATACAACTTACCTAAATCATTCAGAAGTTGAATATGTATTTGGATGATATATAATATAAATTGAATTTATAAATAAAATTTGAGTGTTTATAATAAATGTTATACACTAAATTTTGATTATAAAGATGTTAATAGAGATAAATAGAATAATGAGATAATTGGAAATAAATTTGGTTTTGAAGGTAAATAAATAAATTGAAATTTGATCAACTTATGAAATACCTTGAATTTAAAAGAAATTAATAGATATAAATTAATCTAAATCGAAACTTTTATGGTTTAAATTAATTTATATGGGTTAAATATATGTGATTAGATATATTAAGTAGAATAAATTTAACAGTAATGTGGAATAAAGAAGAATTTAAAATTGGTTGAAGAAAATATGATTATAATAAAAGACTATTCAAATTTATGGTTTTAGAAATTATAAATTGAAGATAATTGGATAATAAGATAATGAATTTGGAAATAGTTGAGATTGACTCTAGTAAAATCAAATGGATTGAATAAATTATTGAATATCAATTAATTTAAAATTTGAATTTATATGGTTCAAATTAATTGTTATTTTGTATTTCAAATCTGTTTTTCTTTTTGGTTGTTTCTATTCTTCTACCTCGTTCCTTTTCGGGGACGAAAAGTTTTGAGTGGGGGAGAGTGTAACGACCCGTAAAATTTCAACTGTTAATAACGTAATTAGTTGAAATTTTGTAAAATTTTAAGCGATAAAATTTTGAAATATAAATTTGATATTTGGAATGCGGTTAGTTAAACATAGCAACTGGTAAATTTTCGTCCGAAAATACGAAAGTTTATTTCGCGCGTAAATTCACTTCAATTTAATCAGTTAAAAAGCGTTGAAATTAAAATGTTTTCAAAACCAAAATATTTTTACATAGAAAAATTCTAAACCATCTTCTGATCAAGATGTCAGTTTGTCGTTTTTCCAAATTCAGACATCTTTGGCTCCGTCGATCTTATTTTTCAGTGTTTTTCTTGCATTTTCAGCTGGTAGAAAAATTCGAATTTTTGTAATTCAATCATACCACTGATATCCATATACCGTTTTGATCGTCTCGTCGTGCTGAGCACAACGGCATATTCAAATCTATGTTTTGAAATACGGTACGTAGCGGAATCAGCGAAAAACGATTTCGTATTGGTACCGGTTTTAAAACCTTTTGGTTTGCTTACTTTTTATATTCCACCTTTTAACCAATGGTCAACAGCATTTCATAATTACTAAATTCAACGTTATACTGGCCTTTACTATTCCCAATATTCATTTATTTTCCTTGAACTCAACTAACATCTTCAATCAAAAAATGTATGTTATTGTTGCAAGCCTGTTCATTTCTTTTCAATCTGCCTACTCTCTCTCCTCCACACACTACCTATCAGTCGAGAAAAATGAAACGTGCAGCAGCCCCCTTACTTCCACGTTCGCCACCATTCACCGCCTCATACCCATCTCACGGCCCATCACCCATATCGTGCTCCTCCCCACATCCACCACATCCCGGCGAACCCAGACCCGCCAGCACGCACTGCCAGCCGCCCACTACGGCAGCACCCGACCCCACGTTCATCCCCTTCTGCCTCAGACCGAGCCTCCCCTCCCATCACCGTGAGTCGTACCTTCAACCTCGAACACCCTGCACCTCCTCTTGCTTCCAAACACACAGCCATATTCCCATCGTTCGCCCCACTAACAGCCTCTGAAGCTACCACCAGCCTTCTCATCCGCCTACCTCCGCCTTGTTCCCCGACCCCAGCTTCACTGCCGCAGGTACCCAGTGACGTGCACTCTCACTCTAGCCTCATCTCCTCTCTTTTATAATAAGGTAATATATGTATATTTGTTAAATATTGTTTTAGTTATATTAGCTTTACCTGTTAGTTATATATGTTAACATATATCCTTGTTTAAAGATCATTTTTTTTGCTCACAGTAGATAGGTATATTGATTTAAAATATAACGTGCATACATATTGTACATATTAGTATATTTTGCAAATTGTTTTGTTTCTCTGTTTACGTTTTACTGTTATATACGTAAGAATATATATTGGTTTATATTTATGTAATTTTTGTTGTTGTTTATATATATTATATAAGAATGTATAGAGTAGTATTATATATTAGTTGCAATAGTAAGTTGGTGATATATTTTCGACAGCCTATACTTATACATACAAATGTTTTATATATATTTCATATGTTGCCGAGGAAAGATTTGGAAGTATATATATATACTTAAGGTTGGTTATAGGCGAATACATGAGTCTGTTTGTTTATATATGAAGTATCTATAGTCTACTCAAGCCTTATGATTGCTGTATGTATATAGATATAAGTTTCAGTTACATATTTTAAAACATATAAGTTATCAGAGTTTATATAAAATTATATATACAGTTTATATATGAATTTGGTAACATATTTATATTTATATAAATAGACTATGTGTTCAGATTTATACACATATATATATATATATATATACCCACACCACAAGGATATATGATTTGTTTAGTTTTCGGTTTATGCCCTTTTAAAAATGAACCCAGTTGTCTTGAATAACGTATATGTTGGTTTGTATGTATTAAAATAAGTAAGTTTATATAAATATTGTTTTAGTATAAAATATTTGCAGCTTCCAGTTTTATTATATAAAATATGGTATAGGATTTTAGTATTATATATATTTACTACACATAAGTACACTTGAGTTTAATTTTAAAATATATATTATATATGTGTTTAATTTAAAACAATGATTTGAAATGTATATATATTCGATTTAACATGTGTTTGTATCTAGAATATGTTATATATATGTAAATATTTATACATAGTTATAAATATATATAAGTTCACTTATATCATTTATCATCATCCACCCAATTCTGATTGGATTTCGTCTATTCCTTGTTATCAGCCTTGATTATCGAATTCGCGCTTGGATTCGCAACTCAAATTTCAGTGTCCGTATCTGTGTTCGTATCTGTGTCATCTCCTGTTCTCTCTAGCCTCGAAAGGTGAGCAATCACTCACGATTAACGTTCTTTTATTTATTAAATTTGATTTCAATTGAAACGACAATTGAAATATGCTGCTGTTAGATATTTAGACTGTTATTACCTATATCAGTTCACCTTTGACATCTGACACTATTATTTGTAAATTATTTATGTGATGATAATACAGTTTGGCTGATAATTGATTGATTGTTGATGTTTATATTGGACGTTAAATTGTTTAATGTTAAAATGATAAATAGTATGAAATTGAACTTGATATAGAATAATTAAATGTAAATTTGATTAACTGACATTTGTATAATATGACCCCTTTTACTGTTTAATATATTGACACGTAGGATTTGTTTAATTACATTTTGAACCACTGAATGTAGGTTGTTAAACTGATGATGTATGAAATTGTAAATAGATGACAAGTGAAAACCGTAATGTAATAATCTTTAATCTACATGAAATGATAGTGTAGATTCTAGAAATAATTATATTAATTCGTACAAATAACAATGTGAATTAATACGGTTATTTCGGGATTATTTGAATTGATTATTGGATTGTTATTGTTTGTTGTTATTGCTTGTTATTTACTTTGACACCATCCCAGTTATCACACTGCAAGTTTCCTTTGTTATGCTTCGATTTTTGAATTGAATTGGAATCGGGTTGAAATGATAAATACCCAAATTGAACTTTGACCTAGGATAGGAAATTAAATAAAACCCGATTGGTCAATAATTTGATTTAAAAATAAACGAAGATTTTATTTGAATAAAGGAATATGGTTTTGAAATGAAGTTGAAATTTGAATTTTGATGAAAGGAAAATGTTAATATTTAATAATCTGAAATAAAAGATTAACAATGTAATTAATGGAAGAATGTTGTTTAATTTGAGAAATGATTGAATTAAATTTGAAATGATTTAATAATTAAGTTTGAAAAATTAATTAAGTTTGAAATTATTAAACTTTGAAATGATTTAATAATTAAGTTTGAAATTATAATTAAGTTTGAAATTATTAAACTTTGAAATTAGTTAATAATTAGGTTTTGAATTATTTAATAATTAAATAAGATTGAATTATTTAATGATTAAATTGAATTGAATTCTTTAATAAGAAAATTTGAACTTTTGTATAAGTGAATTTTACTTCGTAAATAATTGAAATTGAGTTTTCTTTATTAAGTAAGTTTTGGGAAAATTATTTAAGGAAGTAAATAAGTGAAATGAATTTCTTTAACAAGAAATGAGAATGTGATATTTTGGAATTAATTTAAGACTTGTAATTGGAAGAATTGATTTGACGAATTTAGTTTAATTCAAAATTGTAAGTTTTGATTTAATGAAGTTGAACTTAAGAATTGATTTAATGAATTGGAAATTTAATAGAAATTGTTTTGAATGATAAAGTAACTTAACGAATATTGAATGGAATCGATAAATGAGTTTAAATTGATTTGAATGTTAAATAAGATTTAATTTAAATGTTTTCGAAATGAAACTTGTATTCGAACTTGAATCAATATTTGAATGATTTTAAATAGATATTGAAATTGAATTATAAGAGTTTGAAATGGTAATTTGAATGTTTTGAAACGTAAATTATTGGAAATTGGTTTTGAAAGACAAATGAAATGTTGATTTACGAATTCTAATTGAATTGAAATTGATTTGGTTTTTGAAATATATAAACGACCAATCGGTGTAATAATTACGGAAGTTATTAAAGAGACCGGAATTCGGTTATGGATATACTCTCTATCTAAACCGAAAACCACTTTAATAACTATGCACGGAGTGATGATCCAGAATGAAGTGGTTGGAATGATGTACGTGTTGACTGAAGAAAGAGAACGATAATGGATAGCCTTGACACTTGTGTCAAATTGGAAATGACTAAAACAGGAGCTGTGCCGGGCCAATGGAGGATTGATACCTCAAGTGGACACACTTCTTCGAACTACTTATACTTGTTGTCGATTGGTGCACCCTTGATTTTGGGAGTGTTGTTTCACGGTGTTGCGGGCGCTGCGGCGTTGCGTTCTCACCAGTCCGGATCAGGCGAACGGTAGTATCACTACCTTGGGTATAGCCTCATGTGCCTTGTCATACTTGTATTCCAATTATGCGCGACCACTACGAATTTGTTTTGTACCTTGAGTATATGGATTGCCCTCTGGTGACTTCCGGTTTTGGGGAAACTACGGTCTTGTATATGCTTGTGGGAATAAAAATGTGTTAAGGGTGGAATGGGCCATGACTTAACGCTATTTTGATATCTTTATATTACTGATAGACATTATCTACTTATCGTACACTACTACATAGTAGATAGTTTAACGGATCCTTAAAGGATGGTTATTCCAAACATCCTTTGAGTTACTTGTATTTCAATTGCTATTTCACTTGAGTTGGATTTATTAATATAAGAATGTTAATCCTGACTCGAGTGTCTTGTGTTTTTGCTTTACGCTCGGGTCAGACTGAGTGGTTCAGCTTTCGAGACTCACCTTTGGAGTTGGAGCTTCGCTTGGAGATCCAGCTATCTATCCAGCTTTCAGATATTCGATGATTCCAGTGATGTATTCTGCTTTGTATATGATGTATCATATTACTCTTCCGTTGTATCTGGTTTAACTCTGATGTAACTTATATATTTATATAGTAGCTTCATGAACTACTATCTCTTTTATTTCCGCTGCACTTATTACTCTGTGTCTGTGATCTGTGATTATTTATTTTATATGTTCAGTTTTGCTAAATTTAAATTAACAACGCGGTATTTTGAGCAATTCAACTCCGGCATGAGTGTCTACCTATACACTTATAATGGACGCGAATGGTCCAAAATATCGGGTCGTTACAAATTCCATACTTAATAATTCATTTGCTTATATACTTCATTCTTTTACAATTGTTGTTTTTATTTAGATTATTCAAACAAATTTTATTAACTCATATATATTCTTACATTTTCAACAACCAAACAATTCAATTTTATATACACTTTAATAATTCTGAAAAATTATTTCCTTTTATATACAAAATATAATCGAGGTAAAATTATTTCATTTACCCAATTTAAAATGATACTGTGTCGGTTCATCTTGTTTAAGAGTTTAGAAACCCCTATCGATTACAGTTAGCTAGACTGCACCGACCAGAATCCATAAACAATCAACCAATAAGTCAACACAATACAAAACAATTTCATATTTACTAACAAATACGCGCTCATATCTATTGTTACACTCACACTCATTCTAGAGTACTACTGACACTTTCTCTAATGAGTAACACCCAACAGAACCAAGGTTATCGCTTAACCATATGCTTTGATACCACATTGTCAAGACCCGATTCTTCGACTTTCAAAAATTGACATTAATACGTCCACTGTATCAACTGCCGAACAATCAAATGCCGAAAAACCGAACCCTGAGGGTTTAAAAAGAAGAGGTAGAAGAAGACAGAAGAAAAAGAAAGAAAGAACAACAGAAACAATATCAGAATCTCACATATCGCAGCGGAACAACATATAATAGATAAATGAATAATCTTTAAATCAAAGAACTATATAAGTTTATACATTACATCATCATTAGAGTTTACAACAACAATACAACACAATACATCAATGGATAGTTATACAAACTTGTCCTCATACAGAATACACAGCGGAATGAATAATATCATATACAAGTAATACATCTCGGCATCCAGCTCGCCACTTGAGCTCCACAGCATCTCCTGAATCCAGAATGACCTGATAACCTAACTCTAGGCTGCCCGTGTGGAAAATGATGGGCACCTAGAGTTTAGGAAAGGAACAATAAACTCCAGGTCAGTCATGGGACTGGTGTGAGAACTAAAACAGTCATTTTCACAAAGAAAATAAAATTAATTCGCAATGCTTTTGGAAAATGAAACTACCATAAGTCCTCCCGCCTCACACACAATGCAAACGCAGAATTGGAGGAGATTTCTTCTTATGATAGTTAAACATGCTTACTACGCAAAATCATTGGATATTATTACTAGTGCATAGTGTAGAAAACATTTCGAAAGTATAATATTAATCTTAGCCAGCATAGGCATTTCGCACTTATGCCTACTATAGCTACTATGTTCAATAGCAGGTTACTGCCACATTCCATAGCAGGTTATACAACTAAAACCTTACAAGGTTCATATTGTTTCTTTGGATTTCCAACAAATGGTCGGGCTAAGTAACTTCCCACTGTCAATGGGTACGCCTCTGGATGGACGTTCCGAGAACCTAACCGGATCTTTGCCAACACAAGGCCGGGTTACCTCTTACACTAGGTAACTACTACACGAATATGCCACCCCCCGGTCCTTTGGGACCTTTCCGAGGCGCCTCGATCAAACAACAATCACACAGTAAATGAGATTGGAGTAACCACAAAGGTTAAATACCAGGGCTCCATACCTGATACCACCCTTTTCCAGAATGAAATGACATACCCTAAAGGGAGCGACCCTCATAACCTTGCCGCATATTTCTGTTTCGACCATTTCCGGCTTGTGAGGTCTAACGAAGTATCGTCAACAAAGCTATGCTTTTTCACAAAGCCACGCTTTGATCAACAAATGATCAATAAATAATCATCACACAGCAACACTCAGCATGCCACATTACCAAATAGGGAATACATCGCTGATAACCTTCAACTACATAACCTCTGAGCTCGTACGTCTCAGAGAAGGGTGTTAAGCTAAAAGAATAAATTCTCCGCCACCAAAAAAATGTATTTGAAAGAAATCAGCTTTATATCTCAAAATGTAATGTCAGACATGTAACCATACAAGTTTGTTCCAGGTTCGAACAGAACCGAAGGCACTTCCAAAGAAGCCCTTGCAATCCGGGTATTCACAATCCCGATCGAACTTCCCATCACAAAGGAAATCTCTATACCATAGCTAATGGTGCAGAGACAATCGATAGGTCATCCTATCATTTTCACAAATACCCGGTCTTCACCACCGGTCTTCAATACGATCCATATCGTCGTATCACTAATTCGGAATGGGTTATATGACCCAAAGGTCTTTTCCCGTCTAACCCGAATAGTGAGCACAATATTTAAAACATATGGATATGGGATCTCAATTAAGTCACAACTTATTACCCAAATCCTTTCCTTTAAATGGTTTAAACAAATTACCATTTCAAATCTTTAAACAAAAAGATTTACTTCACAAAGTTTACCCAGTTTCACAAAGATTCATTCATAGATTTCCAAATCAATTTCCATTTCAATTTGATTAACCCATTAAATCTTTAAATTAAGATTTAATTTATAGCTTTCAAAACTATTCACAATTCAAGTCTTTTATAATATAAAGATACACCTTTTAAAATCTTCTTTGATTTCAAAATAAAGCTTAATAATCTTCACAAAGGTCAATTCATAGTTTTTCCAAACTATTTACAATTTCATTTCGACTTGAAATGTTTCGATACAAATTGGAAATCTTTTCACTTTATGAAAGCTATTATTATTTGAAAACAGATAATTTTCGTTTTGGGAAAAACTGGTTACAATTACACAGGTTAAAGCCATCCAAGTACAAATCTTGGATTTAAATTTCCAAAACCATATTTTAAATGGTTAAAAAAACCATATAAACACCTTTTATAACTTGTACAATCTTTTAAACCAAAATTCCCAAATCATTGAATTCAATTTCAAGTATTGAATTCAAAATTTAAATCAAATGATTTAAATTCCAGTTTTATTAAGTTATTTAAAATAACTCTTATTTCTGAAACTCTTTTTCAAAAGCTTCCAATTCCAATTTTCAAAACTAATTTGGATTCAAAAATTCAATTTTTCAAAACTGATAAAAATCCGCGACTTTACCGATTTCCACGTGAAATCCACATTGGTGTGTGTATTGTGTAGTCCACGGGTTTAACACAGTAGTGCAACAACATTCAATCATCACAGATCAAATATAACAATAAAATTGATAAGCAGTATAAACTATAATGCTTATCTTTAATTCACAGATCACAGATATATCTATCACAGATAAACAAATTACAGATCACAACACAAATCAAAATATATTACAAAGCTTCACATATTTGGGATATCAAATAATTTAACAACCAATATAATCCAAACATCCATAAGTAGGATTACTTTAATTATCTAATTAATTTACATTAGATAAATTTCTATAAATCAATTTTACTAGTTATAGTAAATTAGTAATCAATTAATTTCAAATTTATTTCAAAAAACCAAATCAAATTTTCAACGGATTTCCAAATTATTTCCTTTTTAAAATAAATTCCTTTATCTCTTCAAATCTATTTGAAAATCCAAATTTTAAATAAATTCTTTAACTTATAAACAATATTACCAAAATCCATTTATTTAGCCCCTTTTCCCATATTTGGAATTTTTCAATATGATTAAACAATAAAAATTTATCTTTTTAAAACTCCTTTTAAATTTATCCAATTCTCAAAAATAAATTTTCACAATAAATTTTCAACTTGAATTTCGAAAATCCAATTTTATTTATTTCTGGTATCCAACGATACCAAAAATATATTCGGCTAAATTATAGCCTTCAACCATCTCAATCACAAAGATAATCATACACAGATTATAATTAATCAACACACAATATTGAAACAAATTCAATTATTTGAGGAATCCAGTTGGATCCCTCCAACCTGTTTCCCTGCATCCACAGATGTTAGCACAATACCAATTCCACTTCGAGGTGGAATATCGCGGTATATGGGATTTATAAAATATTATCCGCTATTATGCGGCGCAATAGGGTCTCATCCGCTATATAATGCGGGAAATCAACTCCAAATACATATATAATACCAATTCCACTTCACGGTGGAATTATCGCGGTATATGTTTTTAATAAATAACCTCCGCTTAATATGCGGCGTATAGGGTCTATTTCAATAAAATAGATAACAATCATCATCCAATCCTCACAATCAAGCAATTTTAAATCTAACTATTTAAAATTTAAATCGAAACACAATTCGATTGAGTGAGGAGTTCTCACCTTGAGTGGTCGAGTGATTAAAATTTTAAATTAAATCGAACCGTTCGATTTAATCAAAAATTCTCGCTTGCCCCAAACACGCCCAGATCTATGCTGCAGCGTATATTTTGTCGCTGCGATTCCAGCGCTTCCTGTTTCGTCGAAATCTGATATCGTATGACAAAGATATGTTATTTTAAACATTGCACGAATTAAATTATAAATTTATTTACAATTTATTTTGTTTTTTTACTTGAATCATCCGACCCGCACGTTCCTAGCTTCACATCAGGCCGTCGCTTCCTTTCTTCCCTTCCAAATAAAAAATCGCGTACGTGAACCCATAACCGCCCTCAAAATCGAACTACGCGACCACCCACACTCCCCTCGAACATGATCAAGGACCACCACGCCGTAGCCCTTGCCAAGCCCCACCCACGACCACAATGCTGATGAACTCGGTCGCGGCATGCCTTGGGAAATCACGTTCAAACATGTCGACTTTGAACGACGATTGCCGCCTATCCACTGCCCTAATCGCGATCCTGACCGTTGATCTCGAAGATCTCGCGATGCTTAACATTTTTCTAGTTGGAAATTTCTCGTAATTGCTAACGAATTTGAAGAAAAATGAAGAAGATGAAGACCAGATTTCGGCCATTGAATTCATCACTGGCGGCTAAACCTAGAGGACTAGGGTTTGAGTGCAAATGAAAATAATGGGGGCCTTTTATAGAAAATTGACAAAAACACTATTCATCTCAAATTTTTCAAACTCGAAATCAAACGTGCCGGTTGGCGTTTCTAAGGTTTTACCCACGTTCCAAACGCAATGGAATCTGTTTCAGGAGCTAATTTGATCGTATGTGCGAGTTATTGAATTAAACGATCAAATTAAAATTAAATCGATTAAAACGATTTCTATTCGTTTCAGCTTGCCCCGGACAAACGACAACTCCGATTGCTACGAAAATTGAAATCTTACAATAATATAACATTACAGATCCGATGAAACTGGTTTTGTCGAAATCCGAGACTGTTTGAAAAATGACTATTTTCACTCGTCAATTAAATATTAAAATATTCAATTTTCACAATTTAACTTTTAATTCAATTTTAAAAGTTCACAAACATCATTCTAACTCCAATATGATTTAATATAACTTTATAAATCATTTAATCACATTAAACCCAATTTCCAATTATTTACGCAATTTCAAATATTAAATTATCGATTTAATTAAACAATTAAATCACTATATTCGAATTAAATTTATTCGACTTATAAATCTTACTTGTTAATATTTAAAATTAATTAAATATCTGAATTTGAAATGACAGAAATTCTGGGTCGTTACACAGAAGATAGCTTTTCAAAATCGAATTATTTTAATCAAATTCCTTTAATTTATTTCTATGCATTTCTAACTCGCACGATCAAACGCCAACCGACACGAAATTCAACAACTTACTATAATTCACTATTACGGACCCAATAAAACTAGTTTTGTCGAAATCCGAGACAGTGCCAAAGATGACTATTTTTACACGTTAATAAAATATAAAATTTCCAATTTTAGTTTATTCACTTTTAAATCAAATTGAAAGTTTACTAACTCCATTCCATTCAAATAGAATTTATATCAACTTTAAAAATAGTTTTCATTCATTTTAAATTCAAGATTCAATTATTTTCACAATTTCAAATTTTAAATTTAAAAATTTAATTATCAAATAAATCATTATATTTGAAATATAAGTTATCTAACTTATAAAATTAATTTTTAAATATTTATAATCAATTAAATATTCCAAATTTGGATGACTGAAATTCTGGGCCGTTACATTCTCCCCTCCTTAAAAGAATTTCATCCTCGAAATTACCAAGTAAGAAAATGCCACAAAACCCCATTAACTTTTCAAAAACAATTGGTTAAAACTTCTTATAAAAGCTTTTTATAAGTCTTCAAATTCATTCATAGTTATTTACTAATGTTATTCCAAAAAAAATCAACTAATATCATTTCAACTTATAACTCAAAATCAACTTTTTAGTTATCAAAAATTTTCCTAAAATTTTCAAACGCCTTAAATTTACGAAAAATTTCACCAACATCTCCTTTGCGCTGTTCGATCGTAGTAAAATCACAATATATATATATATATATATATATATATATATCACAAATATACATCTCGACTTCGAGAATGAGGCATCTCGTAGGGAAAAAAATATAAAAGTATGATATGTAATTCGAGATATGTACCTTTTATTATATTAGTGAGCATATACAACTAATATAGCGCGAAAGCGAGCTCCAAATGTGAAGCGTATGCCATCTACACCTACTAAACACTCAACAACCAATGAATACATGTATATAGAAAGTAATATTAATATATAACATATACTAATACAATAACTATATGCAAATATAGCAAATGCAACAAATGCAACCAAAGAAACCATCAAACAATTAATATTCATCCATTTAATTCATAATCATATCAATTTACATTTTCTAATGTTAACATTTGATTATTAAACCCGTACGATGTACATATATCATCCGTATGCAAAACCATACCTGATCACTCGCTCGATCACACAATTCCACTTCCGAACTAGCATCGTTCACACGACCACTCTAGTGTGGAATCAGATCCGGTTCTGTGATGACCTGCAAATCCGTACCCTTTGAATCGACAATAATCCACACATGTTCGACCCAAAAAGCACAGACTGGCAGAAAGTCAAGAGAAAGAAAAGAAGAGAGAAGAAGAGAAGAGAAGAAAGAGAAGACAGAGCAAAACAGAACAATACAGAATCACACATCGCAGCGGAAAACATGTAATATCATATTAATGATCTTTACAAAACAGAAACTGTATATACGTACATCAATCAGAGTTCAACAATCAATCAATAGTTATCAGCCTAGACAGTTATAATAACCTGTCCTCACAATTTCCGACAATATACAACAACTTAGAACAGCGGATAATCAAGCAAAACATGTACGTGTATACGAAATGAAGATCTCCAGCTCTCCTGCTGAAGCTCCAATAGCACCAATCTGAACTTGTAAATATACTCGGTCTGACCCGAGCATTGAAAGGGAAGAGCGCCCGGATCAGTCTGGTAAACCAACGTGAGAAACATACTCAACTGAATTTATTAGATTACCAAAACTTTTCCTTTATCAAAACAAAAGTATCTCGTAAGACACGCCCACACATAGACACGGACATGTTTTTACCTTACGATAACTAAAACATTTCATATCAAATCCTCTTATATTATACTAGTGTCTAGTATATACAAATAATATTAATCATAGTCGAAATGGTTACCCATATAGCATTTCGAGGCTATTCATTACGCCTTTACAAACAAAATCGCAGCTCGTAGTGGGGTTTGGATTTCCATACAAATGACCAGGTGAAGGGACTACCTTCCGGCAGTACATCTCTAGAAGAATGTACCGAGGACCATCACAAAGGATCCTCTACCAACACAAGACCGGCCCATCTCTATAACTAGATGGTACCGAATATATCATCCTCCGGTCGTTACCGACCTTTACCGAGGGCCGCCATAGCATACAAACCACAATAATCAGATACACGACGTCATAGCATGTAAAGATATATCTAGAAGAGGATGATCATATCCTACTTGGGAGCGACCCACTTAGCCTTGCCTCATCTAACCCGGTTTTGGTCATTTCCGATTGATGAGGCCTGAGGTAACGATTACCTTTCACAATCACATATCACATCACTTTGAATGCCACACGGCCATTTCCGTTAACTACTAATTTCCTTCCACAAAAATACAACCCTTAAGCTCATACGTCTACAAAACCCTTTCAACTTTCTATATTGGAAAACATTTCCAAATACTTATTTAATAATAAGTAATTCACAAATCAATTTATTTTCAACACTTAGAAAATATTACATATACTTAAATCAGAATTAATTATATATTCTATTCTATAAGGAAAACATTCTCTTAAACATATTTACTTGGGTCAAAACGAATGTTGCGTAAAACATCATTACGACAACCCAAAATCACTAGTATAGGGATTCGAAAATAAAGTAGATATATAAATCCCATATACTACACAAAAACATTTTCTTTCAAAAATCATTTACTATAACAACAGTGTTATAGACCATCATTTCCTTACTTCTCGAAAACGTCTATTTCAACAATAAATGTTGAAATCTATGTATTTCGATACTTTAAACATTTTTAAAACATCTTCAAACCATTTAACTCTATTTAAAATATCACTTTTCAAAATGTTTATTTAATTTTAAAATATTATTCACTATCCAAAATCGTGAATATAGACCATTTACCGAATCCAATATTTCATACATTTATTAAAGGATTATCCACTGTCCAAAATAGTAAATATATCTCCTTTCATAAACTTCTATATTTAACTTATCAAATTCAATTGATTTCGGATTTATAAAACAATGTTTATAAATTCCATTTATATTTTATAAAAGCTTCCATTTATAAAATCAAATTCCATTCATTATTTTATAAGAACTTCAACTTATAATATCCCTTAATTTACAAATTCTATTTATCTCTCATTTACATTCAAAAATCCAAATTATAAGTTAATAAATTATAATTCTCTTATTTACAAAAGCATTCTTTTATATAACTTCACAAATTATATAAATTTATAAATCTTATTTTCTTATAAAAAATCCATTTATAACTCCATTTTAATACTTACAAAACTCCTTTACAATTCCAACACTTTGATTTTTAAAAATTCAATTTTATAAATCTTATATATAAACCATTAATAATAATTTCAAAAAATCACCATTTAAACTATTTTACAAAATAGTTATCTCCATATTTCAAAAATCACGTTTTAATATATTTCACAAAAATCATAATTTTTATAAAATAAAATTTATCACATTTATTTTATTTAAATTAAATTCACTTCTTTAACAATTCAAAATTAATAAAATATCTATTTTCAAAATCGCTTTAAAACCCATTTAAATTCGAAATCATTACTTTAACATTTTTAAATTATCAAAAATAGGCCCAATGCTGCAACATCACTAAATACATCAATCACGGCATCCAAAACATCATATATCATATGATAACATCATATATATCAATATCTGTAAATAAACCAATACTGGTGAGGAATCCAGTTGGATCTCTCCAACCTATCACCTGCAACAAATATACATATTAGAAAATATGTACAATGTCCGCTTCGAGGCAGACGCGCGTACAAAGGGTCATCCGCTCTTACATGGGAACGTATAGGGTCATCTACTCCACTAGGCAGGAATATATCCAAATACCAATCAATATATCATATATCATCCAAACAATCATCAAATAGCATAAAGTAAACTTATTTCTCACTTATATAAAACTATCAGTGAGTCAGAAAGAGTGAGTTGTACTCACTTTGCTTCCAATAGCAGTTTTAGTGTTTTATTCCGAATAAAATTAAACAGGCATTTAATTTTACCCAAAATTCACACTAGCTCCAATCAACTCCAAACCAACTCTAAAATGTAGTGCTCGTCAGTACGGACCCGATGCAATTTGTTTCGTCAAAAACGGTCCTCGTATGACAAAGTTACAACGTTTTAAAGTTTATACGAATTATTATATAATTTATTTTCAATTTTCTTTTTATTTTTATAACCTTTTTACATCAGAGCCGTTATATCTGGCTTATGAAATCAGGTCCGCGTGTTTCCTTTCTTCTTCCATCGTTCAAAATCATGAATGAAACCCATGAAGTCGCCAATATTCATTGAATTTTCGAGCCCTCCTCGTTGCCTTTGAAGTCGATCGGCGACCACCATGCTAAAGCCTATCGCCGACTCCACCCACCGCCCAAATATCACGAAGCTCGGTCACGCCATCTCCTAGAAATCCGTGCACAAACTTTGGCCGTTCGAACGTCTATTGCTGCCAATCCATCAAGTTAAATTCGATCGTGACCGTTGGTTTCAAAGATCACGCGATGATCTACAACTTTGTAGTTGAAAGTATTTGCTAGTTTTTTATGTATTTAGAGAGATCGAGGGAAGAAAATTGGATATTTTTGGCCATTGAATATTTGATGGCGCCTAGGGGTTGAAACTCTAATGGTTTGCAAATGTGAAAAATTAATGTCCTTTTATAGAAAATATTCGTGCACTATTCATCCGAGATTTTTCCGAACTCGAAACGAAGCGTGCTGCCTGGTGTTTATAATGTTTTACCCTTATTCCGAACACAATGGAATATATATCAAGAGCCAATTCGATCATATTTGGAAGATAGGTTTTTGAATCGACTTATTTAAATTTAAAATTTACTTTAATAGATTTCTACGCGTTTTAGCTTGCCACGGACAAACCATAAATCCGATTGACACAAAATTTGAAATCATACAATAATATAACATTACGGATCCGATGAAACTAGTTTCAACGAAATCCGAGACTGTTTGAAAAATGGCTATTTTTACTCGTTAATTAAATATTAAAATATTCAATTTTTTTACAAATTAACTTTTAATTCAATTTCAAAAGTTATCTAACATCATTCTAATTCAAATATAATTTAATTCAACTTTATAAATCATTTTTATTCATATTAAATCCAAATTTCAATTATTTACACAATTTCAAATATTAAATTAACAATTTAATTATCCCATTAAATCCATATATTCCAAATATAAGTTATTCAACTTATAAAATTTACTTGTGAATATTTAAAATAAATTAAATATACGAATTTCAAATGACAGAAATTCCGGGTCGTTACATTCTCCCCTACTTAAAAGAATTTTGTCCTCGAAATTACCAAGTAAGAAAAAGTCACAAAATCCATTAACTTTTCAAAACAAATCGTTAATACTAGATATCAAATCTATTTAAACATTTTAACTTTTTCCAAAATCCAATCATTAAACTTCTTACAAAAACTTTCCAGTTTTCAAATCCATACTTAGTTATCTTTTCAAAACTAACTAATATCGTTTAACTTTTATAACTCAAAACCACAATTTTAGTTATCAAATTTTTTTTTCCAATTTTCTCAAAATTTTTCTAATGCCTTTAATTTTCTAAAAAATTCGCCAAAGCCTCCTTTGCGCGGTTCGATCGTAGTAGGATCACAACATATATATATATATATATCACAAATATACATCTCATCTTCGAGGATGAGGCATCCCGTAGGGGAAAAAAGTATAAAAGTACGATATGTAATCCGAGATATGTACCTTATATATTATTAGCAAGCATATACGGCTAATATAGCGCGAAAGCGAGCTCCAAATGCGAAGCATACGCCATCCGCACCTACTAAACTCAGTCAACAATGAGAAACATGTACATATGAAAGTAATATCAATATACAACATATACCAATACAACAACTACATATGCCAACATAGCAAATGCAATCAATAAGCAACAAATCCAACCATCAAACAACTATCATCCAACTAACATCCAACAACTATCCAATCAATCCATAACCAAATCGATATTCATTCATTTCTCATTAAGATTCATTGAATTGATTTTCAATTTAAATCACATTTGATTCGTTAACACGTGATTTTACTAACATTCATTCATTCAAATTCAATTAGTTTACATTCACTAATTTATATTCAAGTTGGTTCACTTTCAAATTAAATCAAATTCGATTCTATTTAGATTTACTTCACTTCCAGTTTGATTAATTCAACTTATTTAGCTTTCAATTTCATTAATTCAATTCCATATGAATTTCTATACAATCAACTAACAACCAATGCACATCCAACATTACGAAATTAGTTTAATTTGCTTACATTCAATTTGGTTCAACACTTTTAATTAGCTTTAATGAATTAACACTTACATTCACTATTCCATATCAATTCATTTTCATTCGATTGATTAACATTCAATCCATATTTCACTTACTAGTTTGTTTCATTAGTTCAATTCAATTCATTCGTTAATTCAATTGCTAATTCATTTTACCACTAAAGTTGAATTTCATTATATAACTCAAATTCATATTCATTTAATGACTTCATTTCATTAATTCACTTTATTAATTCACTTTGATATCAAATTCAACTTCATTCAACATTACTTAAGTTACATTTCTTCACAACATTTCAATCTACTTGACTTAACTTAAATTTCATCTTTAAAGTCATTTTATTTAACTTTTACTTAAGTCAAATTTCATATCACTATTTAAATTCTATTTCATTTTGCTTAACAAAATTGTTTAACCATTTTAACTGTTGGTTTTACTTACATTTCTCATTTTATAATTTATACAACTTAATAATTTAAACTTCCAAATTCATATTTTATAATCACTTACTATCTTAAGTTTAAATTCCATTTCAATAACTCAGCTAATCCAGTTAAAATTCAATTCACTTTATTTAACTTTCCTAAGATGAAATTTTCATTTCATATTATAAGTCCAAAAATCATTTTACTTATATTTATCAATTACAACAAGGATTTTAAATTCAAATTTGTTTATCAAAACAAAACTTAAATTTCAATTTACTATGGGTAGCAAATCCATCACACAGAAACTAGAAAATGATACTGATGATGCTGCAGTCATCACCTTTATTATTTTCCAGTAACATTAGTGAATTCAGTGCTTTATATTCTTTTAAAAATTTCCTTTTATATTTATAAATCACATTTACAAATCTATACTTATATAACTTCACTATTTCACTTTACTTATATAAGATCATTCCAATTTCATTTATCTTGCTTAGATTTATAATAATATAATCTCTTTAACTTTGAAAAACAACTTTCAAAATCAACGAATTTCAAAATTTCAAATTCATTTTTATTTATAACTCATATTTATAAATATATTCATATAATTTCACTCCTTATATATAAGATTATTTCACAATTGCAAATTATAATAATTATAATTCCATACTTTATAATTCATTTGCTTATACAATTTATTCTTCTTTTAAAATTGTTGTTTTTATTTAGATTATTCAACCAACTTTTAAATTAACTTATATATATTTACATTTTCAAACAACCAAACAATTAATTTATATACACTTTAATAATTCTCAAAAAATTAATTCCTTTAGATATAAAATATAATCAAGGTAAAATTATTTCATTTACCTAATTTAAAATAATACTATGTCGACTTGCCTCATCTAAGCGTTCAGAAATCCCTATCGATAATATGGCGTCCCACATACCGGCTAGAATTTACAAACAACTCAACGGATAAGCAAACACAATATAAAACATTTTATAATCACTAACAAATACGCGCCCATATATATATATTTATATATATATAATACACTCAAACTCAATCAAGGGTGCTACTGTCCCTATCTATACTGAGTACACATCAAAGCTTAGGAATATACAAAATCTAAGCTCTGATACCAAATGTGACGACCCACAAATCCGTACCCTTTGAATCGACAATAATCCACACATGTCCGACGCAAAAAGCACAGACTGACGGAAAGTCAAGAAAAAGAAAAAAAGATAGAACAAAACAGAACAATACAGAATCTCACATCGCAGCGGAAAACATATAATATCATATCAATGATCTTTAAAAAACAGAAACTGTATATACATACATCAATCAGAGTTCAACAATCAATCAATAGTTATCAGCCTAGACAGTTATAATGTAGCGATCCTGAACTCGGCCTTCGAAAATCGGCACCCGTACTTCACTTGTACTCAAAATGCCGCAGATTCAAACGCCGAATTTGGGTCACCGGAGCTTATAACACAGTAAGTATAACAACACAGCGGAAGAAAGAAATGGATAATATCATATACATCTCCCATTAATACAATATCCAGAATGATATACAACAATGATATCAATATGATACAACAATACCAGAGATAAATAATAATACAGCGGAAACAACAGAAATGATAACTCCAAATGATCTGGAAAAGAGACCGAGTCCAACAACTCCAACATCAGCTCGAACCACCATCATGTTGCACGAAGCTAAGCAAGAACAGTTTATGTGAACTCCAAGAAATGAACTAGCTCCAGATAATCTAGTAAACCTGACTATTTGAAGAAAAAAAACCCAACTCTAGACTGCCCGTATGGAAAATTGTGGGCACCCAGAGTTTAGGAAGGGAACAATAAACTCCGGGTCAGTCATGGGACTGATGTGAGCAACAAAAATAGTTTATCTTTAAAACAAACAACAAAAGAAATTTAAACATTGAAACCCGCAATGCTTTTGGAAAATGAAACTACCATAAGGCCTCCCGACACACACACAATGCAATCGCACACATGGGGGAGATTTCTCCTTGTGACAGTCAAACATGCTTCCTACGCAAGAAAAACTCTTTTGATATTATTACTAGTGCATAGTGTGAAAATCCTTTCGAAAGTATAATATTAATCTTAGCCAGCATAGGTACCATTATATTATGCCTGCTATAGCTTCCATTTTAAATGGCAGGTTCTACAACTAAAACCGTACAAGGTTCATATCGTTTCTTTGGATTTTCGAACAAATGGTCAGGCTAAGGAACTTCCTATGCCACATGGGTATGCCTCTGGAGGGACGCCCTGAGAGAAAACATGCTCTCTGCCAACACAAGGCCGGTTACCCCCTTCCCGGGTAGTAAACCTGAGATATGCCACCCTCGGTCCTTTGGGACCTTTATCCGAGAGCTCTCGATCACAAAGCGACAAACATACAGAAAATGAGATTAGAGCAACCACATAGGTAAATATCTAGGCTCCATACCATGATATCACCTTTTTCCAGAAGGAATGGTCATACCCTAGGGGAGCTACCCCTGAAACCTTGCCGCATCTTTCCTGTTTCGACCATTTCTGGTCTGTGAGGCTCGATGAGGTCTCGTCCACAAAGCTACTCTTTTTCACAAAGCCATGCTTTGATCAACAAATGATTAGCAAATGACCATCAACACTCAGCATGCCACACTACCAAATTTGGAGTATATCACTGATAACTTCAACGACATAACCTTTGAGCTCGTACTTCTCAGAGAAGGGTGTTAAGCTAAGAGAATAAATCTCCGCCACCAAACAGAAATGTATTTGAAAGAAATCAGCTTTATATCTCAAAGTGTAATGTCAGGCATACAACCATACAAGTCTGTTCCGGGTTCGAACAGAACTGAAGGCACTTCCAAAGAATCCATTACAATCCGGGTATTCACAATCCCGATCGGATTTCCCATCACTTAGGAAATCTCTATACCGGTGCGACTCAGTGCAGAGACAATCGATAGGTTATCCTATCGTTCTCGCAAATACCCGGTCTTCAACATCGGTCTTCAATTGCTATCCATATACGACGTATCACTTATTCGGAATGGGTTATATGACACAAAGTCCTCTCCCGGCTAAACCGAATAATGAGCGCAATATTTTAAAACATATGGATATTGAGATTTCAATTAAGTCACAACTTATTACCCAAACCTTTCTTTCAAATGGTTTCAACAAATTACCATTTTTATCTTTTTAAACAAAAAGATTCATTTCACAAAGTTCACCCAGTTTCACAATGATCTATTCATAGATTTCCAAATCGATTTCCATTTCAATTGGATTTAACTCGTCCAATCTTTAAAACAAAGATTTAATTGATAGCTTTCAAAACCATTTCCAAAGATTTATTCGTAACTTGGAAAACCATCTTCAATTCAAACTTAAAATTCTATTGACACAAATTGGAAATTCATTCCTTATATGAAAGCTTTTATCAATTGAAAACAAATAGTTTCAATTTCAGAAAATCTGATTCATTTATACGTGTTAAAGTCCTTGGGTTAAATTCAAATTCTCAAAATCCTAATTTTAAAATGGTTTAAATTCATATAAACACATTTATAACATCTTTAATCAAAATTTCCAATCATTGAATTTAATTCCAAATTTTGAATTCAAATTCAAATTAAATTATTTAAATTGGAACTTTACCAAGTTATTCGAAATAACTTTTATCTTAAAACTCCTTTTCAAAAGCTTTAACATTTAACCCAAATTCATTTTCAAAATCAATTGAAATTAAAATTTCAATTTCAAAATATTGAATTTAAATCATCTGTGACTTAATCGATTTCCATGTGAAATCCATATTTGTGTGTGTAAGAGTGTGGTCCAGGGGTTTCAAACAATAGTGCAACATCATCATCAATCAGATCAAAATACAGAAATATAGTTGATAAGCGGTATAACTATAACGCTTATCTTTTATTCACAGATTACAAATATATATAAATTACAGATAAGATATTACATTCATCCCAGATAAATGAACTACAGTACAGATCACATACAAATTAGAATATATCACACAACATCACAGATCAGGGAATATCAACAATTCAATCATTCAGTCAAGTACAAACATTCACAGATAAACTTATTAATCAACTGATTCATTTAAATCAGATGTATTACTTATGAATAAATTGTTAATCTGGGTAAATTATCATAAGTTAATTACAAATTATTTGAAATAAATTCTCCTTTCAAAATTTATTAGTTAATCTTCAATTATCAACTAATCAATCTTAATTAATGAATCAATTAATCTTTAATTATTAAATTAATCTTAATTAATCACAATCTTAAATTAATTCTTTAATTTATTAATAAATAATTTACTCAAATTTCAAATCATCCTTCAATTAATTACATTCAGTAATTATCTATTAATTTCCTCTCTAAGTAATTATATTTCCAAAATTTTCAACTGATATTCTGAATTATACTTAAGAAATTTAACTTGAACTAATCAAATTAACTCAATTGATTACACTAAATAAATTAATTCCTTGATTACTTATATTAAGTAATTATACTTAATGATTCCACACATGATCATTATTCAATTAATTTATCTAAATTCATTGTTAAAATTAGTCACATTAATTAATTGTTCAAATAATCTTAGTTAATGATTTCATTAACTATTAAATTTCTTTGATCACCTTTTTTAAAGAAAATTTCTTATATTAATCATTTTTTTGATTATAAACTAATTAACCATTAAAAACTCATTCATTAATGAAATTTAAATCATAAATCTTCATTACATAAAGTAACACATTCATTTTTTTATGATTTATTGATTATTTACAATATATTGAAAACATTGTTTTAAATTTCTTTTTTTTAAATTTCAATTTAAATTCAAAATTGAAATAGATTCTTGTTTATCTTCAAATAAGTTTAAAACAAAATTAAGTTATAAAACTTAATTAAATCTCAAAATTTAAAAATCTGATTTGGAATTAGTTCCAAGTTTAAATTTTAACTTATTTAAATTTTCATTTTCAATTTCTAAGTCCATTTTAAATTCAAATTCCTCCACTACCTTTAGTTGCTTTTGAGTTATTTAAACAATTTGAATTTTAAAATTTTATTTATGTCTAAACTGAATTCTAATTCAACTTGGATTACATTTACTTTTGATTTAACCTCAGTTTTAAAACCTTGCTTGATAAATTTGAATTTGGTTTTAAAATTTCAAAATAGAGACAGTTTCAGGTTGAAGCCTGGAACAAAAAATTGACCCGAGCTTCTCTATTCCTTGCTTCGAGTAAATGACTCGAACCACTCGAGTACGATAGAGGAAAACTCATTCCTTCCCAGGCAAAACGAAACACTCAGGCACAAAGTGCTCGTGCACGTGCACACGCAATCGGAGCGACTCCGATCATCAATGCCAATGCCTACCAGTCACCGATCATCTCCTCACCTCACCTGAGCGCCCAGATTCTTCAAACAGGACGTCGATCGAAATCGAGCTTTTCAACTCAACTGGGACCAAAACTTACTGACAAACATCCTCTTCGCCCCACCTCGAGATGACGCCAGAATCCACACGACACCGACCACAAATGCTCCGATGATCCACGAGCCTTTTCCCCTAGGAGCGATCGCCTCCGATCCACCATGGTTGACGAAAACGTTGCATTTTCCTCATCGAACAAAACTGTCTGATAAGCCCTAAATTTTCATCGTACCATCAATTTGATCATTGATAAATTTAATCAGTATTTTTTCAACAATTCCCAACATACAAGCTACCTTCGACATAAATCTCGAAACCCAATATTTCCCCGATCATCAGAAATTGACGAATTTGCGAGTTCTGTTCATCTTAAAATATTTCTCCATATACCTATTTAAAAATTATGATTACTTTACCTAAATTTATCATTTTGCAATACGAATCACCTTACAAAATCCAATCTTGAAATTTTTTAACATTGATTTTCCAGATTTAAAAAGGTTTACTGTAATTTTCTTCCTTTAGAATAAAATAATTCACTGATTTTTCTTATAAATATTTTTAAAAATGCAATTAGGTTAATATAAACAAAATCTCTTTAAGGATTATAGCTTAACATCAATTATAGGAAGAGATGTTGAATTTTTAATCTGGTTTCTGAATCCTGTAAACTAAGAACAGAGCCTACTTTCCTATATACATACATATGCACCCAAATATTTGCATATATACAAACATGCAGGCAAATATACACATCATTCAAACACATTTCATATCCTAATTCACAAATCATTTAGATATATATCAGGTTGATTTTGCTCACAGTGTTTCAGAAGAAGAATAGAGTCTCTTTTGAACCAGGCTTTGAAAATTTGTAAACTGAAATCTTCTTCTTTTGATCTCTAGCTTTGATTTGTTTAAGTTGTTTTTAATTTTCTTTAAACTGAAGCTTGCTTCAGATATTACTCAGTTTTGAAGAAACGAAACTGAGATGGAGAGTGATATGTTGTTGAAGATGGTAAAATATTTGTTCCAGCTGAAATGAAATGTTGTACAAGTGATTATATTTTCTTGTACTAGTTAGCAGGGATTTTTTCTTCGTATGGAGGCTGGTATCTTGCTTTGGTGGCTGCATTAATTCACATTGTACAAATGAATATCTTTTTCATGTCTTCCTTTGCAAGCTTTTGCATATATGTGTTTTATTTTTCTTTTCTTTGTTTATTTGACTCAATTGATTTTTCTACTTTAGTGGGCTGATATGATCTATATTTTGATGGCTGAGAATGATATCTTTGTTTTGTTCATATTATTTATAACTTTGTTTGTACATAGATGTTTATATTTTTACATTCTTTCTTATGTAAGCTACTCCATATATATATATATATATATATATATATATATATATATATATATATATATATGTTTTCATGCTTATGTATATTCTCTTTTATTTTGTAAGCTAATTCATGTATATATTTTTATCATATATATTTTTATCATATATATTTTTATTTTTATTTTATTTATTTATTTCTATTTTCATTTTCTTTTCCTTAGTCTTATTATTTTATAATATAGATAATTTCTATTTTAAATATGCTTTAGATTTAATCTAAGTGTTAATTTATCTTATATGTATGTAATTTATTTTTATCTATTTATTTTCATAATTTATCTTTTATTCATTTCTATTTCTAACCCAGATATTATTATTATTTCTATCATAAAAACCATCAATTCTGAATTTAAATTATTTATTTATTTACTTTTATACTTGTGTCAAATATCTTTATTTTTATAATTATTTTCAAACCATTTATTTAAGATTTAAATTCATTTGATTTAACACAATTTATTTGAATTCGGTGAAACTCGAATCAATTTATCAATAAATTTCACAATTTTTATTCAAAAATTAGTTTAATTATCAATTTAAATTTAATTAAAATCAGGGGTTGTTACATATAATAATCTGTCCTCATAATTGCTGACAGTATACAACAACTAAGCACAGCGGATAATCAAGCAAAACATGTACGTGTATACGAAATGAAGATCTCCAGCTCTTCTGTTGAAGCTCTAATAGCACCAATCTGAACCTGTAAATATACTCGGTCTGACCCGAGCATTGAAAGGGAAGAACGCCCGGATCAGTCTGGTAAACTAGCGTGAGAAACACACTCAACTGAATTTATTAGATTACCAAAACTTTTCCTTTATCAAAACAAAAGTATCTCGTAAGACATGCCCACACATAGACACGGACATGTTTTTACCTTACGATAACTAAAACATTTCATATCAAATCCTCTTATATTATACTAGTGTCTAGTATATACAAATAATATTACTCAGAGTCGAAATGGTTACCCATATAGCATTTCGAGGCTATTCATTACGCCTTTACAAACAAAATCGCAGCTCGTAGTGGGGTTTGGATTTCCATACAAATGACCAGGTGAAGGGACTACCTTCCGGCAGTACATCTCTAGAAGAATATACCGAGGACCATCACAAAGGATCCTCTACCAACACAAGACTGACCCACCTCTATAACTAGATGGTACCGAATATATCATCCTCTGGTCGTTACCGACCTTTACCGAGGGCCCTCATAGCATACAAACCACAATAATCAGATACACGACGTAATAGCATGTAAAGATATATCTAGAAGAGGATGATCATATCCTACTTGGGAGCGACCCACTTAGCCCTGCCGCATCTAACCCTATTTTGGTCATTTCCAGTTGATGAGGCCTGAGGTAACGATTACCTTTCACAATCACATATCACATCACTTTGAATGCCACACGGCCATTTCCGTTGACTACTAATTGCCTTCCACAAAAATACAACCCTTAAGCTCATACGTCTCAAGGAGGGTGTTATTTTAAGAGAAGTTGCCTTCTCCGCGACCACTAATGTACGTTTGTAAAAACCAATGTACGTAATCTGTAGAAATGCAATGTCAGACAAACATCCATACAAGTTGTCCAGGAACAGGACAAACCGAAGGTACTTTCCTACCACATCCTGTTGGGAAATCCCTAGGATTAGTAGCTAATAGTCCTCGTATTGGATATTTCATAATGAAGAGACTACTGCTACTGGATATATATTGGGATTTTAACCCCAAACGATCAACAAGCAGTCCCCCACTATGAAACTCCGAAAATATCAATATCATCACAAGCACCCTGCACAACAGTAGCATATACGTTGGTCCGAAGTGGTATTCAGAAAAATCTGATCTCGGTCTCTTCGCACCAACAACGCAAAAGCGTTTCTCAACCTCACACAACAACTAAGTCTCATAGACTTATCACGTCTCCATCTTTCAACTTGCTACCCTTCGGGCCAAGAAGGAAGCTCGATAGATTGTAGTAATACTCCACACTATACGAATCAACATCCTCAACACAAACGATAATCAAGCCTACACAGAAGACTACGTACTAAGTGTACGACTAAATAGTTCCCACATCAAGTTGAGGAACTAAAATATGGCCAATGTTTGATAGTCGGTTATTTAACTATCAAAGCAAACAAATAAATATTTAGCACCATAAGCAATCACTAGGCCCTTTTAATTAATCTTTTATTAATTAAATCACTTGCCAAATATTCAGTTCAAATTATCTTTAAAAAGGATATATTCTCCAAAACCCTTTCAACTTTCTATATTGGAAAACATTTCCAAATACTTATTTTATAATAAGTAATTCACAAATCAATTTATTTTCAACACTTAGAAAATATTACATATACTTAAATCAAAATTAAGTATATATTCTATTCTGTAAGGAAAACATTCTCTTAAACATATTTACTTGGGTCAAAACGAATGTTGCGTAAAACATCGTTACGACAACCCAAAATCACTAGTATAGGGATTTGAAAATAAGATAGATATATAAATCCCATATACTACACAAAAACATTTTCTTTCGAAAATCATTTACTATAACAACAGTGTTATAGTCCATCATTTCCTTACTTCTCGAAAACGTCTATTTCAACAATAAATGTTGAAATCTATGTATTTCGATACTTTACACATTTTTAAAACATCTTCAAACCATTTAACTCTATTTAAAATATCACTTTTCAAAACGTTTATTTAATTTTAAAATATTATTCACTGTCCAAAATTGTGAATATAGACCATTTACCAAATCCAATATTTTTATACATTTATAAAGGATAATCCACTGTCCAAAATCGTGAATATATCTCCTTTAATAAACTTCTATATTTAAGTTATCAAATTCAATTGATTTCAGATTTATAAAACAGTGTTTATAAATTCCATTTATATTTTATAAAAACTTCCATTTATAAAATCAAATTCCATTCATTATTTTATAAGAACTTCAACTTATAAAATCCCTTAATTTACAAATTCTATTTATCTCTCATTTACATTCAAAAATCCAAATTATAAGTTAATGACTTATAATTCTCTTATTTACAAAAGCATTCTTTTATATAACTTCACAAATTATATAAATCTATAAATCTTATTTTCTTATAAAAAATCCATTTATAACTCCATTTTAATACTTATAAAACTCCTTTACAATTCCAACACTTTGATTTACAAAAATTCAATTTTATAAATCTTATATATAAACCATCAATAATAATTTCAAAAAATACCATTTAAACTATTTTACAAAATAGTTATCTCCATATTTCAAAAATCACATTTTAATTTATTTCACAAAAATCATAATTTTTATAACATAAAAATTATCACATTTATTTTATTTAAAATAAATTCACTTCTTTAACAATTCAAAATTAATAAAATATCTATTTTCAAAATCGCTTTAAAATCCTTTTAAATTCGAAATCATCACTTTAACACTTTTAAATTACCAAAAATAGGCCCAATGCTGCAACATCACTAAATACATCAATCACAACATCTAAAACATCATATATCATATGATAACAGCATATATATTAATATCTGTAAATAAACCAATACTGGTGAGGAATCCAGTTGGATCCCTCCAACCTGTCACCTGCAACAAATATACATATTAGAAAATATGTACAATGTCCGCTTTGAGGCAGGCGCGCGTACAAAGGGTCATCCGCTCATACACGGGAACGTATAGGGTCATCTGCTCCACTAGGCAGGAATATATCCAAATACCAATCAATATATCATATATCATCCAAACAATCATCAATCAGCATAAAGTAAATTTATTTCTCACTTATATAAAAATATCAGTGAGTCAGAAAGGGTGAGTTGTACTCACATTGCTTCCAATAGCAGTTGCAGTGTTTTATTCTGAATAAAATTAAACAAGCGTTTAATTTAACCCAAAATTCACACTTGCTCCAATCAACACCAAACCAGCTCTAAAATGTAGTGCTCGTCATTACGGACCTGATGCAATTCGTTTTGTCAAAAACGGACCTCGAATGACAAAGTTACAACGTTTTAAAGTTTATATGAATTATTATATAATTTATTTTCAATTTTCTTTTTATTTTTATAACAGAGCCATTAGATCTGGCTTATGAAATCAGGGTCGCACGTTTCCTTTCTTCTTCCATCGTTCAAAATCACAAACGAAACCCATGAAGCCGCTAATATTCATTGAATTTTCGAGCCCTCCTCGTTGCCTTTGAAGTCGATCGGCGACCACCATGCTAAAGCCTATCGCCGACTCCACCCACCGCCCAAATATCATGAAGCTCGGTCACGCCATCTCCCAGAAATCCATGCACAAACGTTGGCCATTCGAACGTCTATTGTCGCCAATCCATCAAGTTAAATTCGATCGTGACCGTTGGTTTCAAAGATCACGCGATGATCTACAACTTTGTAGTTGAAAGTATTTGCTAATTTTTTATGGATTTAGAGAGATTGAGGGAAGAAAATTGGATATTTCGGCCATTTAATATTTGCTGGCGGCTAGGGTTTGAGACCCTAATGGTTTGCAAATGTGAAAAATTAATGTCCTTTTATAGAAATTCATCCGAGATTTTCCGAACTCGAAACGAAGCGTGCCGCCTGGTGTTTATAATGTTTTACCCTTATTCCGAACACAATGGAATATATATCGAGAGCCAATTCGATCGTATTTGGAAGATAGGTTTTCGAATCGACTATTTTAAATTTAAAATTTACTTTAACCGATTCCGACACGTTTTAGCTTGCCCCGAACAAACCGTAAATCCGATTGTCACGAAATTTGAAATCTTACAATAATATAACATTACGGATCTGATGAAACTGGTTTTAATGAAATCCGAGATTGTTTGAAAAATGGCTATTTTTACTCATTAATTAAATATTAAAATATTCAATTTTTTTACAAATTAACTTTTAATTCAATTTTAAAAGTTCTCTAACATCATTCTAATTCAAATATAATTTAATTCAACTTTATAAATCATTTTTATTCATATTAAATCCAAATTCCAATTATTTACACAATTTCAAATATTAAATTAACAATTTAATTATCCCATTAAATCCTTATATTCCAAATATAAGTTATTCAACTTATAAATTTTACTTGTGAATATTTAAAATCAATTAAATATACGAATTTCAAATGACAGAAATTCTGGGTCGTTACAGGTTCCTTGATAGAGAACATCATAATCAATCAAAAATCCATATCCAAGGTTCGCCGTCAAGAAATCGAGGGAAAAATCCTAACTCGGATCGGTGTAAATCACCTCGAAATCGTATATTCGAATCTGGATCAATAAGTTATGCGAATAAAATAATATACGTACAACTTACATATATATTCTGTTGAATATGTGTCTATATGATTTTTGTTTAATGATAATAAACATATATATATATTCATTTAAATGTATTTGATATTGTACTATTTTATTTTTCACAGTATAAATAAATATTTGCTGAATAAAAATAAATAACACAGAATTTGAATTCAAACAGAAATTTTATTCAAACAAATTTTATTACAATTTTTGAATAGTACACATTCAGGCTCTCATTATAACTATACAATTTCTGAATACATCACAGTTCATTTTTACATAAATAACCTCACTACATATCACTCACACTCGTATTTTGTCTTCAATTGCATTCCAGTCTGATTCCAGCATCCGAGTAATCTGCAAAAATATTTTCAAACGCAGTAAAATTGAAAGAGAAATATTTTTGAAATTTGAAATAAAAGATGATTTTGAAAATATTATTTGCCTCAGTTATTTGGGTTCGTCATCATTTGAATTCATCACACACGAACATTGTGACATGCACAGTGAACATTGTGACATGCACAGTGTATCACTGTACATGCCACAAGGCCGTGCACACCGATATATATACACTTGATAAATTTACAGGGACAGGTGAGCACAGGTCAAACCCAGATTATCGGATTCAACACAGGTGCAAATCAAATGAAATGGTCAAGACATATAAATCACAGCCTCAACCAAAATTCAAATGTACAAATGCAATAACAGTCGAAAACAAATCAGACTCGACAGTAGTGTTAAAACAGTGTCAACCAGAAATCAAGCACACACTTGAGTACACATGAACTAAACTGCCCAGACTCAAGTGAAGCAGCTCGACTACATGAATCAAGACAGTGAACTCTACTCAATGCAACAACCAAAAAATTAAGGCAACATGCAAGCTCGACTATCAGGTTCAACCTCTTCATCAAGCAACAGACCAGACTACACAATATATCGTGTACACAAAGGAAACTGCAACAATGAAATCTACAAATGCAACCTGACCAAAGCAGGTTCAAGTAAAACATAGCTAAATGCAACACAGTGCAACAAAAGTCAGTGGCAAGCATACAGATCAAATGGAACTCATCACAATGCATATGTTAGCAGTGGTCGACTACAATACATCAAAACATGAACAAGTAACCAAGCTTCAGACCTGACAGTATCAATGACAAGAGGCAACAACAGGATGATGACCAAACATGTTGACCAGAGCTCAAAGTCAATGGCGAAGTCATTGAGAAAACAATACCGTGGCTAACAAGTATTTTCGCAGTTCGAAATCAAGTCAGGAATTTGCAAAATTCAAGTCGAAACCAAGAGCAATTGAACAAGTCAGAGTCATAGTATCAAACCAAGTCAAGAAATATCAATACCGTGATTATCAAGTAATATAAAAGCAAATATATACAAATAGGAAAAGGTCAGAAATCATCCAAACTACTCAAGCAAAATCATACGGTCGAAACAAAGAATTTGACAAATTCAATTTAAACTATCAGACGAAGTCGTATAATATGTACGAACGAAATTTAGGGAATTAGAACCCTATAAAAGGATGAACATCATCGGCAAATTAATCATTCGAATAAGAGTACAACGAATTCGAATACAAGCAACAACAGAGCATAATCACTCAACTCGAATCATCAATCAAGTTCGAGCAAGACAGTAAAGCAGAAAATCAAATTACATACCAAAGTATTTGAACCGAACTCGATTAGAGAAGCAGCCGAAGCCAAGCTACAAAGAGACATCGATCGACAGAGCAGACACCGTGAAATCATCATTCGATCGAGAAATTAAGGACGGCTACTTCGATTTTATTCAAAGCCCTAATTTTTTATCAGGAGAAACGATAAAGAGAAGCCACCATTTTCACGAGATTTACAAAGGAACGAGGCCAACATTGTTTGACAAAGCAAACTAAAATTGGTGAAATAAAAATGAAAGGGGCCGGCTATAATTGTTGAAGACATTGATTTTGGGCCGGCCACTTTAATTTGTTAGAGTCAAGAATATAAATTAGGGTTTTGTTTTATTTAAATTGTTTTTAAATCATATTTTTCATTGTAAATTGTATTTTCTAGTCGTGTGACTAGGGGACAATCTACGTGGCGTAGATTGAGAATTCGCAACTCAGTGGTTGAGTTGTGGCAGGGTTTTGAGCGTAGAGTTAGGATTAGTCGGTAGCGGGTGTCGCGAGTTTACGTGTAAGCGTCTGACTATCTAATTTTTAGTAGAAACCTTGGGGGCAGCACGTAGGCAGGGTTTTGCCGAAGCTGGGTAAATTCTGTGTTGTTCTGTTTCTGTTATTTATATTCTGCAATATCTGTGCTGTTTTTATTCTGCTGTGTTCTATGATATAACTTCCGCAATAATTTTAATAATTGATAGTATCACCCTATTCACCCCCCCTTTAGGGTGAAATCGATCCTACAAGTGGTATCAAAGCTAGGGAATAGAGTCAAATTTTTTATTTAAAAAAAATTCGATTTTTTTTCAAAAATCAAATTTTATTTTAAAATTTTGAATTTTTAAAATGGCTTCTTTTAATAATGCTTTTGCTGAGGGTCAGTCGATAGTCAGACCACCAATGTTCAATGGTGAATATGCTTATTGGAAAAATAGGATGAAATTTTTTCTAGAAACCATTGACGCTTGGAATATTGTTGAGACAGGTTATAGAACTCCAACTATAACTGTAGATAATCAGGAAATTAAAAAACCAAAGGAACAATGGACAGAGCTAGAGAATAAATTACAAAATATTAATGCTAAGGCTATGAATTCTATTATTTGTTCATTGGATCAATTTGAATTTAATCGTGTCTCACATTGTCTAACTGCGCAGGAAATATGGCATACACTCGAAGTGACTCACGAAGGAACATCTCAAGTCAAAGAATCTCGCCTTGCTATGCTAAGCAGCGAATATGAGAACTTTACAATGGCGAAGGAAGAAAATGTCAAAGTGATGTACGGACGACTTTCCAATATCGTATACAAATCAAAAGCTCTCGGAAAATCATACACCGAACTGGAAATAGTCCGAAAAATCCTTAGAGTCCTTCCACGAAGCTTTGAAGCCAAAGTAACTGCAATTCAAGAATCAAAAGATTTGAAACAGTTGAAAGTTGAAGAACTCATCGGAAATCTCACCACATATGAGCTAGAGATGAAATTCAAAGAAGAGCGTGAAGGAGGAGATACTCGAAAGAAATCGATAGCTCTCAAAGGAACAACTAAAAGTGATGATGACGACAATGATGATGGTGCAAAAGAACTAGAGCTGTTAATAAGAAAATTCAAAAACCAAAAGCTAAAAAGCAGAATAGCAAAAGTATTTGACAACCCAGATAAACAGAAGATCATCTGTTACGAGTGCAGCAAACCCGGTCATATCAGTCCCGATTGTCCACAAAATAAATTCAACCGTGGAAAGAAACAGAAAAAGAAAAGTTTTGCAGCCACTTGGGATGAAACAGACGAGGAAGATCAAAGCACTGGCAGTGGAAGTGAAAAAGCAGAATTGTGTCTTCAAGGTGATATAACTGACAGTGACGACGACGAGCCAAGTGAGGTTTCAAAACTTTACCATTCTGAGTTGCTTATTCATTTCCATGATGTAAACGGCCGTTTTGAACGACTTAGGGAAAGATACACTAAACTCGAATCACAAAAAGATACTTTGATAGAATTAAATAAACAACTTGACCAATTAGTTAAAAACTATCAAAGTAGGATCCCTAAGTGTGATAAGTGTCCAACATTCGAAGATGAGATTAAAAAAATCAGAAATCAATATAAAATCACTTGAAAATGAAATTCTGATTTTAAAAGAAAGTGAAAATACAAGAAGAGAAATTTCTATCAAAAGGTGCACACAATTGTTAAATGAAAACGAATCACTCAAATTACAAGTCCAACAATTGTCTACTACTTTAGATAAGTTTTCCAAAAGTAAAAAATCATTGAATATGCTATTAGGGAAACAATCGGTCAATATTGATAGACAAGGACTTGGGTATACTCAAAAGGAACGATATAAAAGTGAAATTAAGCAAGACAATTCAATGTGCACTATTTGTTGAAAATTTGGACACAATCAAAATAATTATTGGTATAGGCCCAAACACGAGAAAACAATTTCAATTTGGGTTCCAAAAGGCACAAATATAAAATCCCTCAAAGTTAAACAAATTTGGGTGCCAAAAGGAACGTATATTAATAGTTTTGGGTCTATACAAAATTAATCTTCAAATAATTCTGCCACTAACAACCATGGACCTATAAAAACAAATAGGTCACAAAAATATTTTACCGTGTAGGTGTGGTGGCAGGCTCAGGAACAACATCGGTGTTATCTGGATTCTGGCTATTCCAGACACACAACGGGCGACAAATCAAAGTTCCTTAGCCTAGTATAAAGGTGACAGATTCACAATAGGCAAACAACGAAAGATTGTCGTAAAGGCAAAACAGGTAATAGTAATTATTTTGAACAATACATTTAAAGTGATAATCTGCACCATAATCCGAATTAAATCAGCCAGTTATATGATTGATGATGACTTATTCAAAATGTGACTAATCATAGAATTGCTTGGATAAATTATGATGTTGATTGATTACTGATTACTCATGCTACAAGAAGATAAATTTGTTTGCTTGTTTATTTCAACGGCTTAAATTCAAATTCAAGAGAACTTCATTTAAAAGATGATGAAATTTGTTGAAACTTCACAGTCTGGTCTATAAACAAAGATAATGTTGAGTGAAGAAACAAAAACTCAGATGCAGATTACACTGGCAATCTAGTTGATGAAGAATTAGTAGTAGATCGTGATTTAACTTTCAGTAATTGCATCGTTTTTCAAAGAAAGTATCTGCATAGTTTTCATTTCAAATAATTTCCAATTAACAGATATTTTTCTTAAATAAACCCTTCAAGAAAATCATTTTTGACCTCGTTTCAGAAAAATTGATTTTATAATTATTTTTGAAATTGATTTTAAATCACTACTTTAACTAATCTGACCCCCTGCTAATTATCGAAAAGATAAATAGTGATTGAAAAAGTGATGAGTGTTGATATTAATCATATATTATAACTTGAGAAAGTATAACTAGAAAATTTCTTTAGAAATTTAAACAAGAGTTATAAAAACTTTTTGTTGATAAATATTCCATAATCATTTCTATTTCTATCATTTTTCTATCAACCATCACTCATCAATAATTAATATAGTATGTCAATATGTGGTAGTTTAAACGGGAAATTATTTGTGCTTCATTTTTTATTATCTCTAACAATAAATTAAAATATCCAAAATATTCACTCTCATTTAAAAGTCCTCACGGTTATGCATGGGTGAATTACTTGGATTTTTGATTATGTGCTTCCATGCTCATTTAAAAGTCCTCACGGTTATGCATGTATGGAATGCATATCAAAATTAATTGATTAAATAGATAAGTTGATTCTAATCCCATTTAAAAGTCCTCACGGTTATGCGTGGTTAGAAGATACTTGAATTCATTTTTGAATTAAAAATAAAAATTTAGAATACTACTAATCTCATTTAAAAGTCCTAACGGTTATGCATGGTTAGTAGATATTCCAATTTCCTGAAAAAAATATACCACAAATAGACAAAACTATTTGGTTTTATATGATGATATCATCCCTATCATTCTAAAGTGGAATATGCGTCAAACAGAGTATTTATGATTTTTGTTTGATTTTTTATTGAAATTTAATATTCATACTCGATTGAGCTTTAATATTATTTTAATGTCAATCACTTTATCTCTATTTTTCTACCACTATTATGCTTTTGCTGATAACAAAAGGGGGAGAGAAAAGTTAAGATTTTGAAAATAAAGGTCAAATATTTTCTAATTGCATCAAAGCTCATTTGAATATTTTGCTCATGCATATATGTAGGGGGAGTATTGTATAGAGAGGGAGCATTCAAATAGGGGGAGCAAACTAAATAATCAAATACATTTTAGGCCAAAATCTTAAATATATGTTTGTTATCATCAAAAGGAGGAGATTGTTGAATATGCATCTATATGATTTTTGTTTGATGATAATAAACATATATATATTCATTTAAATGTATTTGATATTGTACTATTTTATTTTTCACAGTATAAATAAATATTTGCTGAATAAAAATAAATAACACAGAATTTGAATTCAAACAGAAATTTTATTCAAACAAATTTTATTACAATTTTTGAATAGTACACATTCAGGCTCTCACTATAACTATACAATTTTTGAATACATCACAGTTCATTTTTACATAAATAACCTCACTACATATCACTCACACTCGTATTTTGTCTTCAACTGCATTCCAGTCTGATTCCATCATCCGAGTAATCTGCAAAAATATTTTCAAACGCAGTAAAATTGAAAGATAAATATTTTTGAAATTTGAAATAAAAGATGATTTTGAAAATATTATTTGCCTCAGTTATTTGGGTTGTTCGTCATCATTTGAATTCATCACACACGAACATTGTGACATGCACAGTGAACATTGTGACATGCACAGTGTATCACTGTACATGCCACAAGGCCGTGCACACCGATATATATACACTTGATAAATTTACAGGGACAGGTGAGCACAGGTCAAACCCAGATTATCGGATTCAACACAGGTGCAAATCAAATGAAATGGTCAAGACATATAAATCACAGCCTCAACCAAAATTCAAATGTACAAATGCAATAACAGTCGAAAACAAATCAGACTCGACAGTAGTGTTAAAACAGTGTCAACCAGAAATCAAGCACACACTTGAGTACACATGAACTAAACTGCCCAGGCTCAAGTGAAGCAGCTCGACTACATGAATCAAGACAGTGAACTCTACTCAATGCAACAACCAAAAAATTAAGGCAACATGCAAGCTCGACTATCAGGTTCAACCTCTTCATCAAGCAACAGACCAGACTACACAATATATCGTGTACACAAAGGAAACTGCAACAATGAAATCTACAAATGCAACCTGACCAAAGCAGGTTCAAGTAAAACATAGCTAAATGCAACACAGTGCAACAAAAGTCAGTGGCAAGCATACAGATCAAATGGAACTCATCACAATGCATATGTTAGCAGTGGTCGACTACAATACATCAAAACATGAACAAGTAACCAAGCTTCAGACCTGACAGTATCAATGACAAGAGGCAACAACAGGATGATGACCAAACATGTTGACCAGAGCTCAAAGTCAATGGCGAAGTCATTGAGAAAACAATACCGTGGCTAACAAGTATTTTCGCAGTTCGAAATCAAGTCAGGAATTTGCAAAATTCAAGTCGAAACCAAGAGCAATTGAACAAGTCAGAGTCATAGTATCAAACCAAGTCAAGAAATATCAATACCGTGATTATCAAGTAATATAAAAGCAAATATATACAAATAGGAAAAGGTCAGAAATCATCCAAACTACTCAAGCAAAATCATACGGTCGAAACAAAGAATTTGACAAATTCAATTTAAACTATCAGACGAAGTCGTATAATATGTACGAACGAAATTTAGGGAATTAGAACCCTATAAAAGGATGAACATCATCGGCAAATTAATCATTCAAGTAAGAGTACAACGAATTCGAATACAAGCAACAACAGAGCATAATCACTCAACTCGAATCATCAATCAAGTTCGAGCAAGACAGTAAAGCAGAAAATCAAATTACATACCAAAGTATTTGAACCGAACTCGATTAGAGAAGCAGCCGAAGCCAAGCTACAAAGAGACATCGATCGGTAGAGCAGACACCGTGAAATCATCATTCGATCGAGAAATTAAGGACGGCTACTTCGATTTTATTCAAAGCCCTAATTTTTTATCAGGAGAAACGATAAAGAGAAGCCACCATTTTCACGAGATTTACAAAGGAACGAGGCCAACATTGTTTGACAAAGCAAACTAAAATTGGTGAAATAAAAATGAAAGGGGCCGGCTATAATTGTTGAAGACATTGATTTTGGGCCGGCCACTTTAATTTGTTAGAGTCGAATATAAATTAGGGTTTTGTTTTATTTAAATTGTTTTTAAATCATATTTTTCACTATAAATTGTATTTGCTAGTCGTGTGACTAGGGGACAATCTACGTGGCGTAGATTGAGAATTCGCAACTCAGTGGCTGAGTTGTGGCAGGGTTTTGAGCGTAGAGTTAGGATTAGTCGGTAGCGGGTGTCGCGAGTTTACGTGTGTAAGCGTCTGACTATCTAATTTTTAGTAGAAACCTTGGGGGCAGCACGTAGGCAGGGTTTTGCCGAAGCTGGGTAAATTCTGTGTTGTTCTGTTTCTGTTATTTATATTCTGCAATATCTGTGCTGTTTTTATTCTGCTGTGTTCTGTGATATAACTTCCGCAATAATTTTAATAATTGATAGTATCACCCTGTTCACCCCCCCTCTAGGGTGAAATCGATCCTACAAGTGGTATCAAAGCTAGGGAATAGAGTCAAATTTTTGATTTAAAAAAAAATTCGATTTTTTTTCAAAAATCAATTTTTATTTTAAAATTTTGAATTTTTAAAATGGCTTCTTTTAATAATGCTTTTGCTGAGGGTCAGTCGATTGTCAGACCACCAATGTTCAATGGTGAATATGCTTATTGGAAAAATAGGATGAAAATTTTTCTAGAAACCATTGACGCTTGGAATATTGTTGAGACAGGTTATAAAACTCCAACTATAACTGTAGATAATCAGGAAATTAAAAAACCAAAGGAACAATGGACAGAGCTAGAGAATAAATTACAAAATATTAATGCTAAGGCTATGAATTATATTATTTGTTCATTGGATCAATTTGAATTTAATCGTGTCTCACATTGTCTGACTGTGCAGGAAATATGGCATACACTCGAAGTGACTCACGAAGGAACATCTCAAGTCAAAGAATCTCGCCTTGCTATGCTAAGCAGCGAATATGAGAACTTTACAATGGCGAAGGAAGAAAATGTCAAAGAGATGTACGGACGACTTTCCAATATCGTATATAAATCAAAAGCTCTCGGAAAATCATACACCGAACTGGAAATAGTCCGAAAAATCCTCAGAGTCCTTCCACGAAGCTTTGAAGCCAAAGTAACTGCAATTCAAGAATCAAAAGATTTGAAACAGTTGAAAGTTGAAGAACTCATCGGAAATCTCACCACATATGAGCTAGAGATGAAATTCAAAGAAGAGCGTGAAGGAGGAGATACTCGAAAGAAATCGATAGCTCTCAAAGGAACAACTAAAAGTGATGATGATGACGATGATGATGGTGCAAAAGAACTAGAGCTGTTAATAAGAAAATTCAAAAAGTGGAATCAAAAACACGGAAATCCAGCTCTAAACCAAAAGCTAAAAAGCAGAATAGCAAAAGTATTTGACAGCCCAGATAAACAGAATATCATCTGTTACGAGTGCAGCAAACCCGGTCATATCAGTCCCGATTGTCCATAAAATAAATTCAACCGTGGAAAGAAACAGAAAAAGAAAAGTTTTGCAGCCACTTGGGATGAAACAGACGAGGAAGATCAAAGCACTGGCAGTGGAAGTGAAAAAGCAGAATTGTGTCTTCAAGGTGATATAACTGACAGTGACGATGACGAGCCAAGTGAGGTATTAAAACTTACCCATTCTGAGTTGCTTATTCATTTCCATGATGTAAACGGCCGTTTTGAACGACTTAGGGAAAGATACGCTAAACTCGAATCACAAAAAGATACTTTGATAGAATTAAATAAACAACTTGACCAATTAGTTAAAAACTATCAAAGTAGGATCCCTAAGTGTGATAAGTGTCCAACATTCGAAGATGAGATTAAAAAAATCAGAAATCAATATAAAATCCCTTGAAAATGAAATTCTGATTTTAAAAGAAAGTGAAAATACAAGAAGAGAAATTTCTATCAAAAGGTGCACACAATTGTTAAATGAAAACGAATCACTCAAATTACAAGTCCAACAATTGTCTACTACTTTAGAAAAGTTTTCCAAAAGTAAAAAATCATTGAATATGCTATTAGGGAAACAATCGGTCAATATTGATAGACAAGGACTTGGGTATACTCAAAAGGAATGATATAAAAGTGAAATTAAGCAAGACAATTCAATGTGCACTATTTGTAGAAAATTTGGACACAATCAAAATAATTGTTGGTATAGGCCCAAACACGAGAAAACAATTTCAATTTGGGTTCCAAAAGGCACAAATATAAAATCCCTCAAAGTTAAACAAATTTGGGTGCCAAAAGGAACGTATATTAATAGTTTTGGGTCTATACAAAATTATTCTTCAAATAATTCTGCCACTAACAACCATGGACCTATAAAAACAAATAGGTCACAAAAATATTTTACCGTGTAGGTGTGGTGGCAGGCTAAGGAACAACATCGGTGTTATCTGGATTCTGGCTATTCCAGACACACAACGGGCGACAAATCAAAGTTCCTTAGCCTAGTATAAAGGTGACAGATTCACAATGGGCAAACAACGAAAGATTGTCGTAAAGGTAAAAATGGTAATAGTAATTATTTTGAACAATACATTTAAAGTGATAATCTGCACCATAATCCGAATTAAATCAGCCAGTTATATGATTGATGATGACTTATTCAAAATGTGACTAATCATAGAATTGATTGGATAAATTATGATGTTGATTGATTACTGGTTACTCATGCTACAAGAAGATAAATTTGTTTGCTTGTTTATTTCAACGGCTTAAATTCAAATTCAAGAGAACTTCATTTAAAAGCTGATGAAATTTGTTGAAACTTCACAGTCTGGTCTATAAACAAAGATAATGTTGAGTGAAGAAACAAAAACTCAGATGCAGATTACACTGGCAATCTAGTTGATGAAGAATTAGTAGTAGATCGTGATTTAACTTTCAGTAATTGCATCGTTTTTCAAAGAAAGTATCTGCATAGTTTTCATTTCAAATAATTTCCAATTAACAGATATTTTTCTTAAATAAACCCTTCAAGAAAATCATTTTTGACCTCGTTTCAGAAAAATTGATTTTATAATTATTTTTGAAATTGATTTTAAATCACTACTTTAACTAATCTGACCCCCTGCTAATTATCGAAAAGATAAATAGTGATTGAAAAAGTGATGAGTGTTGATATTAATCATATATTATAACTTGAGAAAGTATAACTAGAAAATTTCTTTAGAAATTTAAACAAGAGTTATAAAAACTTTTTGTTGATAAATATTCCATGATCATTTCTATTTCTATCATTTTTCTATCAACCATCACTCATCAAAAATCAATATAGTATGTCAATATGTGGTAGTTTAAACGGGAAATTATTTGTGCTTCATTTTTTTTATCTCTAACAATAAATTAAAATATCCAAAATATTCACTCTCATTTAAAAGTCCTCAAGGTTATGCATGGGTGAATTACTTGGATTTTTGATTATGTGCTTCCATGCTCATTTAAAAGTCCTCACGGTTATGCATGTATGGAACGCATATCAAAATTAATTGATTAAATAGATAAGTTGATTCTAATCCCATTTAAAAGTCCTCACGGTTATGCGTGGTTAGAAGATACTTGAATTCATTTTTGAATTAAAAATAAAAATTTAGAATACTACTAATCTCATTTAAAAGTCCTAACGATTATGCATGGTTAGTAGATATTCCAATTTCCTGAAAAAAATATACCACAAATAGACAAAACTATTTGGTTTTATATGATGACATCATCCCTATCATTCTAAAGTGGAATATGCGTCAAACAGAGTATTTATGATTTTTGTTTGATTTTTTATTGAAATTTAATATTTATACTCGATTGAGCTTTAATATTATTTTAATGTCAATCACTTTATCTCTATTTTTCTACCACTATTATGCTTTTGCTGATAACAAAAGGGGGAGAGAAAAGTTAAGATTTTGAAAATAAAGGTCAAATATTTTCTAATTGCATCAAAGCTCATTTGAATATTTTGCTCATGCATATATGTAGGGGGAGTATTGTATAAAGAGGGAGCATTCAAATAGGGGGAGCAAACTAAATAATCAAATACATTTTAAGACAAAATCTTAAATATATGTTTGTTATCATCAAAAGGGGGAGATTGTTGAATATGCGTCTATATGATTTTTGTTTGATGATAATAAACATATATATATTCATTTAAATGTATTTGATATTGTACTATTTTATTTTTCACAGTATAAATAAATATTTGCTGAATAAAAATAAATAACACAGAATTTGAATTCAAATAGAAATTTTATTCAAACAAATTTTATTACAATTTTTGAATAGTACACATTCAGGCTCTCACTATAACTATACAATTTCTGAATACATCACAGTTCATTTTTACATAAATAACCTCACTACATATCACTCACACTCGTATTTTGTCTTCAACCGCATTCCAGTCTGATTCCAGCATCCGAGTAATCTGCAAAAATATTTTCAAACACAGTAAAATTGAAAGAGAAATATTTTTGAAATTTGAAATAAAAGATGGTTTTGAAAATATTATTTGCCTCAGTTATTTGGGTTGTTCGTCATCATTTGAATTCATCACACACGAACATTGTGACATGCACAGTGTATCACTGTACATGCCACAAGGCTGTGCACACCGATATATATACACTTGATAAATTTACAGGGACAGGTGAGCACAGGTCAAACCCAGATTATCGGATTCAACACAGGTGCAAATCAAATGAAATGGTCAAGACATATAAATCACAGCCTCAACCAAAATTCAAATGTACAAATGCAATAACAGTCGAAAACAAATCAGACTCGACAGTAGTGTTAAAACAGTGTTAACCAGAAATCAAGCACACACTTGAGTACACATGAACTAAACTGCCCAGGCTCAAGTGAAGCAGCTCGACTACATGAATCAAGTCAGTGAACTCTACTCAATGCAACAACCAAAAAATTAAGGCAACATGCAAGCTCGACTATCAGGTTCAACCTCTTCATCAAGCAACAGACCAGACTACACAATATATCGTGTACACAAAGGAAACTGCAACAATGAAATCTACAAATGCAACCTGACCAAAGCAGGTTCAAGTAAAACATAGCTCAATGCAACACAGTGCAACAAAAGTCAGTGGCAAGCATACAGATCAAATAGAACTCATCACAATGCATATGTTAGCAGTGGTCGACTACAATACATCAAAACATGAACAAGTAACCAAGCTTCAGACCTGACAGTATCAATGACAAGAGGCAACAACAGGATGATGACCAAACATGTTGACCAAAGCTCAAAGTCAATGGTGAAGTCATTGAGAAAACAATACCGTGGCTAACAAGTATTTTCGCAGTTCGAAATCAAGTCATGTCACATACCGAAATTTTCGACTTTCGAAAATTCGACATCGATACTCCCTTTATCGACTGTCGAGCAATCGAGTGCCGGAAACTCCAATAGTGAGCGTTTAAGAAAGAAGAAAAAGGCAGAAGAATAAGAGAACAGAAGAAGAAGGAAGAAGAGAAGAAGAAAATAGAGAAGAACAACAGAACAACATCAGAAGCAGAAACAATATCAGAATCTCACATATCGCAGTGGAACAATATATAATAAATAAACACTAGTCTTTTAAAACAAAGAGCTATATCAGTTTATACATACATCAATCATCAGAGTCATATACAACAATGGACAGTTATATAAACTTGTCCTCATACAGAATACACAGCGGAATAAATACTATCAGATGCAAATACTACGTCTCGCCATCCAGCTTGCTTCCAAAGCTCCAGAATATCCAGAATATCCTGATAACCTAACTCTAGACTACCCGTGTGGAAATTGGTGGGCACCCAGAGTTTAGAAGGGAACAATAAACTCCGAGTCAGTCATGGTGACTGGTGTGAGATCGTAAAAAAGTTATTTTTTTCACAAAGAAAATAAAACAAATTCGCAATGCTTTTGGAAAATGAAACTACCATAAGACCTCCCGCCACACACACAATGCAAACGCAGAATTGGAGGAGATTTCTTCTTATGATAGTCAAAAATACTTACTACGCAAAATCAAATCATTTTTGATATTATTATTAGTGCATAGTGTAGAAATCATTTTCGAAAGTATAATATAAATCTTAGCCAGCATAGACATTCCGAACTATGCCTACTATAGCTACCATCCAAACAGTGGTGACCACCATAAGTGAATGGCAGGTTCTACAACTAAAACCGTACAAGTCTCGTATTGTTTCTTTAGATTTCCAACAAATGGCCAGGCTAAGGAACTTCCTATCCACGATGGGTACGTCCCTGGAAAAGACGACCCGAGAAATAACCTAACATTACAGTTAGATCTCTGCCAACACAAGGCCGGGTTACCTCTGCAAAAATAGGTAACTACTGACACGCGTATGTCATCCCCCGATCGTAACCGATCTTCCCGAGGATCCCCGATTTCCAACAAACCACATCAAAATAATAATGCAGCAACCACATAGGTTAAGTATCTGGGCTCCATACCATGATACCACCTCTATCCAGAAGGAATGACATACACTAAGGGGCGCTACTCCCTAGAACCTTGCTGCATCCTTTCTGTTTTGACCATTTTCGGGGTGTGAGGCTCGACGAAGTCTCGTCCACAAAGCTACGCTTTCTACAAAGCCATGCTTCGGGTCAAACAAATGATCAACCTATGATCACAAAGATATAAGATCAAACAAATGATCATATCACAAATGATCAAACACTGATCATTTCACAGCAACACTCAGTATGCCACGTTACCAAATTGGGAGTATATCGCTGATAAATTTCAACTACATAACCTCTGAGCTCGTACGTCTCAGAGAAGGGTGTTAAGCTAAGAGAATAAATTCTCCGCCACCAACAGAAATGTATTTGAAAGAAATCAGCTTTATATCTCAAATTGTAACGTCAGACACACAATCCATACAAGTCTGTTCCGGGATCGAACAGAACCGAAGGCACTTCTCACGAATCCCTTGCACATCCGGATAAATTTCTAATCACGTCCGGACTTCCCGTCACTAAGGGTGATAAAACCTCTAAATCGGAGATCAGCCGATGTAGAGTAACTCGACGGTAATCCTTCCGTTTTCAAAAATATCCGGTCTTCAACACCGGTCTTCGAATGCAATTCATAACGACGTATCACATATTCAGAATGGGTTATACAACCCCATGGTCCTTTCCCGGCTAACCCGAATAGTGAGCGCTTATTCAAAAATAAGTGTGGCATTCAATTCATCCAATTCACAACAAATACCATTCAAGATAATTATTGATAGTCGGTTATTTAACTATCAATAAAGATGCGCAACATCATCAGATTCCAAATAATTTTCCAAATTATCTATTTTCCAAAAATATCTTTACTAGATATATAATTTCCACACTTAACCATTTGAAAACAATTTCAAATCAATTTCCACATTTCATTTTATCTTTGAAGATAAAATCTCAAAACAGTTCATTTCATATTGGAAAAGCATTTCCATACTTATTTAAAAATATGTATTTCACAAATCTATTTATTTTCAACATTTGAAAATATTCGATATACTTAAATCAATATTAAGTATATATTCATTCTTTAAGGAAATCATAAATTTTAATATCTATTTGAGTCAAAACGAATGTTGCGTAAAACATCATTACGACGACTCGAAATCACTAGTATAGGGATTCGGATTTTAAGATAGATATATATAAATCCCAATACTACATAAAACATTTTCTTTCGAAAATCATTATAACAACAGTGTTATAGTCCATCATTTCCTTATTTCTCGAAAACGTCTATTTCAATAATGAATGTTGAAATCTATGTATTCGATACTTAACACGTTTTAAAACATCTTTTAAAACAATTAACTTCATTTTATAATATCGCTTTCCCAAACATAACCATTTTATTCAATAATATATTCACTGTCCAAAATCGTGAATATACTTCACTAACCAAATTTCAATCTTTTCTACACATTTATTCCAAGAATTATCCACTATCCAAAATCGTGGAAAAAAAATTCCCTTAATAACCTTCTATATTAAATTCATCAAATTTGATTGATTTTCGAATTTATAAAACAACGTTTATAAATTCCATTTCTATTTTGTAACAACTTCAATTTAATAACTCCCCTTTATTAACATTTCGATTCATAACTCAAATCTTATACCAACAATCCGTATTATAAGTTAAATACTTATAATTCCTTTATTTTACAAAATCATTTCCATTTATATGTTCATAATCTATAAATTCCATTTATTTATAAATTCTTCAAAATTCATTTTAACGCTTATAAAAACTCGTTTTATAATACCAACATTTGAAAGTTATAAATATCAATCTTGTACATCTTTTACATATATCGTTTTTAATAATTTAGAAATCTCAATTTAAACCGTTTTATAAATTTCTTAACTATTATTTCAAGAGAAATTACCTTTCGGTTATATTTCACAAAGATCTAAATTTATATAACTTTAAAATTTTAACGTTTATTTATTTTAAGATGAATCACTTCAAAAATTAAATAAACGTATATTTTCAAAATTACTTTAAAAATCTCTTTTAAAGTAAAAATCGTTATTTTAAAACTTCAAAAATAGAATCCAATTATGCAACGCATCAATTAGTCCATCACAACATCAAACATCATATATCAATATGATAACAGAATATACATCACAATATCTGTAATTAAATAAATACAGTTGAGGAATCCAGTTGGATCCCTCCAACCTGTTTCCCTGCATCCAAAGACATTAGCACAATACCAATTCCACTTCGAGGTGGAATATCGCGGTATATGGGTTTTATAAAAATAATCCGCTTACTAACGACGCAATAGGGTCTCATCCGCTATACGAGGCGGGAAATCAATCAATCCAATATATACATATGCCAATATGTATATATTGCTATATATATATAGATATATCCTACTATATCTAATATCACATCCAATAGCAATCAAATCAATAACTGAAAATTCCACTTTTCAATTTTTGAGTGAGAAGATCTCACCTTAGCTTTAAATTTTGCAATCCAATCCAATTCTTCTTTCGTTTTCTCGATTTACACCTTGTATCAAACAATTATACAATTTATCAAATTTCGAATAATTCGAATTACCAATTATCGTTTAATAGATTTAATTAACTAATTGTTTAGTTTAAACCAATTTTGTCCTTAATAAATTTATTGAACTAATGATCTTTATTTTCAACCGATCTCTTTAAATAATTTCATTTAACAAAAATCTTAATTTCAAAATAACTTTCCTTTATGGTATAACATATACACATATGTAAATCAACGTTTTACAAACTTACTGTATATATCCTATTTTGATTTCCTGTATATAACAACAATGATTACTTTACTGTATATATGTATATATATAAAAATAAATTGCCTTATAAACTTACTGCTAATTTTCTCTAAAAATTACTCAAATTTTAAACTGCTGCACATTACAATCTAATATATATATATATTGAAAAATGTGTTTTCATTTGACCTCATATAAAATCCCAGATTTTAAACTAAATTAAGGCTGATTAAAAGTTTTAAAAACTGTAAAAACTTTACCTCACTTGTCAAAAATCGAAGTTGATGCATTGAATTCGTCTGCCAAACCCTCCACCAGTCCTCGCGAGCACACTCATTCAATCGCCTGAACTGCCGATGCCCTACCCCAATCGCGATACCCTAAATCGCAACCACCACCTCGTCGTTCCAGCCTTCACCACGAACACCAGCCATCCTACTCGAGTTGCCGCACTCGAGATCGACCGCGCCCCCTTGCTCTGCCTGCAGCTCCGACCACGCGCTCGCGTACGCCTCCCAGTCATTCGCGAAGCCCTTCATCACGCGAGCTCCAGATTCCATCTCGCGACTTGCATCGTGACTTCGTCCACGATTCCCACCTAACTTCGCGAGTTCGAAGTTTGTCGCGCCTCACGACGTGCTCGAGCACGAGATAAATTCGAGCTCGACTCGTTTCTTTTTTTTTAAAGAGGAACGAACGAATTCAAAATGTCGATTTTTGAGGGAGGATTGGAAGTAAAAGTAGATGGCTCGCGTTCGAATATAAGCGGCCATTATTTATTTTTCACTCGTCTGATTGAATTGAGAAATAGAAAGAAGTGCGACATTAATAAGGGAAATTGTCGGCTTGCTTCAGAGGAGGTCGGCTGAGATGAAATAGATCGGCTGTGTGAAAAGAATTTGACAGATGAAAAGATGTAGGATATTTTAATTAAAACGATTAATTATTTTCGAAGCATTTTTACCTCGTACGATCACACGACAGCTCCGATCAATACGAAATTTGAAATCCGGTAATAATACAATATTACGGACCCAATGGAACTGGTTCCGTCGAATTCCGAGACTGTGCCCCGGAACGTTATTTTTAAATATCGATTCGAACGATATAATTTCAAACTGAACAATTCAATTTCAAATCCGATTCTGAAGCTCCAATTATCTTCAGTATCATCAATATAAATATTAAAAGCTTTTCGAAATATTTTTCTTCAACTTTAAATTGAAGATTCAAATTTTTATCCAGTTTCAATAGATTAAATTTTATAATTTAATCGCCAAATTCAAAGTTATATTCGGGATTCAAATTAAATCATCGTTCAAATATTTAAAATTAATTAAATATTCTCAATTTAATTTGTTCAAAATTCTGGGTCGTTACAGACTTCCCCCCTTAAAAGAATTTCGTCCCGAAATTACGAGTTAGAAAGAAAGGTCCTTAACTCGTCTACTATTTTTCACATTCCAATAATTTTATCTAATTTTTAAAACAAATCTTTCTACTAAAGGTTCGCTATTAATTCAACAAATTTTCCAACTCTAATTATAAGTTTCAAAATATTCTTGTTTTACTTCTCAATTCAAATTCAAATTCAAATTCAGATTTAAACATTCAAATTTTCTCAAAAAATTTTCTAACACCCGAAATTTCCAAAAAATTTCACCAGCGTCTCCTTTGCGCGGCTAACATGGTACGACTACAAAACGTCCCTACGGACTCTCAGATTTCAAAAAGAAAAGAAAACGCCAAGCGGCTAGACAAGAAATCATCAAAATTCATATTGAAATTCAAATACTTACCTTTTTGTCGAGCAATTCAAATTTATCTTTGAAATCAAAATTCCCAATTCCTTTATACACTTGTATATCCTACTAGCCATAATATCTAGTTATACTATTCAAACTATTTTGCACATTCAATTACAAAATTTTCCATATATTCTGTTTATACATTTCTAATTCACTATTGAAGTTACATATTCAATTTCGTTCAATCTTGCATTCAAATTTCTATTTGAATTCAATTTTATCTTCTATTCCGAATATTGAATTTCATCAATTACCTTTCATTCATAACTGCACCATTTAAATTAGTTTCAGTTACTAATCCATTTCAAATTCTAATCCACTTATTCAAATTTGTTTATTCATTCTGAAACTCATTCACTAATTCTTTCATTTCCAATTCGAATCTGATTTCCAAATCAAATTTCAAATATTCTATAAGTCTTCGACTTACTTACATTTCGATTTATAAGATCATTGATACATTCACCTTACTAATTTCATTCCATTAGAATTCTATTTTCAATTATAAATTCATATTCACAATTTCATTCCATTATTGAATTTTAAATTTTCAATTACCTTCTTGAATTCTATTCCAAGTTATAAATTCATTTACAATTTGAATTTCATTCCAATCAGATCTCAATATTTTATAAGTTATCAATTTCATAATATTTCATAAATATTTTTATATAGTATTCCAGAGTCTTTTCAACCTTTTAAAGCCATTTTGAAAACAATTCAAATTATCCTTTTGAATTTCCAAAACAAAACCCCAAATTGTTCCAAACAATTTCCATTTAAAACAACTTGGCAGCAATTTCTCTTTTGGAAAACCGAAAATGAACACCGGTGATGTCGCGATCATCATCGGAATTATTTTCCAGCGACCGAAAAGAGTTTAGAGCTTTCATCTTTCTAAAACAATTTTCCACAATATCAAATCCTTTGAAAAATTATTTTCAAACCAAAAAGGAATTAAACTTTCCAAATCTCCAAAATTTTCAAATTCTTTTTAAAACATTTCCAAATACCTCTCTGGAATTCCGTTTCAATTTACAAATCACATTTATAATTTACATTCTTACATTTCATTTGTATATGAATTTATTTCTTAACTTTGGAGTTACGATTCCAATTTCTTATTTACTTTCAATGATAATAGATTAATATTATTACTTCTAACAACCATGCAACCATATACTATAGTAATTCATAGAAAAACATTTTTTTTTATATACAAAAATAGTTTTGGGCAAAATTATCTCATTCACCCTATTCAAAACAATACTGTGCCGAATTGTTCTATTCGAGTGTTTAGAAACCCCTTCGATCCAGTTTTGCAGACTGTGCCGACGAAGGTTCATATGCCACTCAATAAACCAATCATCACAATACAAAACAATTTTATATTCACTAATAAATACGCGCTCATATCTATTATTACACTCAACTCATTCTAGAGTACTACTGACTCTATCTCTAATGAGTAACACCCAACAGAGCAGGGTTGTCGCTTAACCATATGCTCTGATACCACGCTGTCACATACCGAAATTTTCGACTTTCGAAAATTCGACATCGATACTCCCTTTATTGACTGTCGAGCAATCGAGTGCCGGAAACTCCAATAGTGAGGGTTTAAGAAAGAAGAAAAAGGCAGAAGAAGAAGAGAACAGATGAAGAAGGAAGAAGAGAAGAAGAAAATAGAGAAGAACAACAGAACAACATCAGAAGCAGAAACAATATCAGAATCTCACATATCGCAGCGGAACAATATATAATAAATAAACACTAGTCTTTTAAAACAAAGAGCTATATCAGTTTATACATACATCAATCATCAGAGTCATATACAACAATGGACAGTTATATAAACTTGTCCTCATACAGAATACACAGCGGAATAAATACTATCAGATACAAATACTACGTCTCGCCATCCAGCTTGCTTCCAAAGCTCCAGAATATCCAGAATATCCTGATAACCTAACTCTAGACTGCCCGTGTGGAAATTGGTGGGCACCCAGAGTTTAGAAGGGAACAATAAACTCCGAATCAGTCATGGTGACTGGTGTGAGATCGTAAAACAGTTATTTTTTTCACAAAGAAAATAAAACAAATTCGCAATGCTTTTGGAAAATGAAACTACCATAAGACCTCCCGCCACACACACAATGCAAATGCAGAATTGGAGGAGATTTCTTCTTATGATAGTCAAAAATGCTTACTACGCAAAATCAAATCATTTTTGATATTATTGTTAGTGCATAGTGTAGAAATCATTTTCGAAAGTATAATATAAATCTTAACCAGCATAGACATTCCGAACTATGCCTACTATAGCTACCATCCAAACAGTGGTGACCACCATAAGTGAATGGCAGGTTCTACAACTAAAACCGTACAAGTCTCGTATTGTTTCTTTGGATTTCCAACAAATGGTCATGCTAAGGAACTTCCTATCCACGATGGGTACGTCCCTGGAAAAGACGACCCGAGAAATAACCTAACATTACGGTTAGATCTCTGCCAACACAAGGCCGGGTTACCTCTGCAAAAATAGGTAACTACTGACACGCGTATGTCATCCCCCGATCGTAACCGATCTTCCCGAGGATCCCCGATTTCCAACAAACCACATCAAAATAATAATGCAGCAACCACATAGGTTAAGTATCTGGGCTCCATACCATGATACCACCTCTATCCAGAAGGAATGACATACACTAAGGGGCGCTACTCCCTAGAACCTTGCTGCATCCTTCCTGTTTTGACCATTTCTGGGGTGTGAGGCTCGACGAAGTCTCGTCCACAAAGCTACGCTTTCTACAAAGCCATGCTTCGGGTCAAACAAATGATCAACCTATGATCACAAAGATATAAGATCAAACAAATGATCATATCACAAATGATCAAACACTGATCATTTCACAGCAACACTCAGTATGCCACGTTACCAAATTGGGAGTATATCGCTGATAAATTTCAACTACATAACCTCTGAGCTCGTACGTCTCAGAGAAGGGTGTTAAGCTAAGAGAATAAATTCTCCGCCACCAACAGAAATGTATTTGAAAGAAATCAGCTTTATATCTCAAATTGTAACGTCAGACACACAATCCATACAAGTCTGTTCCGGGATCGAACAGAACCGAAGGCACTACTCACGAAGCCCTTGCACATCCGGATAAATTTCTAATCACGTCCGGACTTCCCGTCACTAAGGGTGATAAAACCTCTAAATCGAAGATCAGCCGATGTAGAGTAACTCGACGGTAATCCTTCCGTTTTCAAAAATATCCGGTCTTCAACACCGGTCTTCAAATGCAATTCATAACGACGTATCACATATTCGGAATGGGTTATACGACCCCATGGTCCTTTCCCGGCTAACCCGAATAGTGAGCGCTTATTCAAAAATAAGTGTGGCATTCAATTCATCCAATTCACAACAAATACCATTCAAGATAATTATTGATAGTCGGTTATTTAACTATCAATAAAGAAGCGCAACATCATCAGATTCCAAATAATTTTCCAAATTATTTATTTTCCAAAAATATCTTTACTAGATATATAATTTCCACACTTAACCATTTGAAAACAATTTCAAATCAATTTCCACATTTCATTTTATCTTTGAAGATAAAATCTCAAAACAGTTCATTTCATATTGGAAAAGCATTTCCATACTTATTTAAAAATAAGTATTTCACAAATCTATTTATTTTCAACATTTGAAAATATTCGATATACTTAAATCAATATTAAGTATATATTCATTCTTTAAGGAAATCATAAATTTTAACATCTATTAGAGTCAAAACGAATGTTGCGTAAAACATCGTTACGACGACTCGAAATCACTAGTATAGGGATTCAGATTTTAAGATAGATATATATAAATCCCAATACTACATAAAACATTTTCTTTCGAAAATCATTATAACAACAGTGTTATAGTCCATCATTTCCTTATTTCTCGAAAACGTCTATTTCAATAATGAATGTTGAAATATATGTATTCGATACTTAACACGTTTTAAAACATCTTTTAAAACAATTAACTTCATTTTATAATATCGCTTTCCCAAACATAACCATTTTATTCAATAATATATTCACTGTCCAAAATCGTGAATATACTTCACTAACCAAATTTCAATCTTTTCTACACATTTATTCCAAGAATTATCCACTATCCAAAATCATGGAAAAAAAATTCCCTTAATAACCTTCTATATTAATTTCATCAAATTTGATTGATTTTCGAATTTATAAAACAACGTTTATAAATTCCATTTCTATTTTGTAACAACTTCAATTTAATAAATCCCCTTTACTAACAATTCGATTCATAACTCAAATCTTATACCAACAATCCATATTATAAGTTAAATACTTATAATTCATTTATTTTACAAAATCATTTCCATTTATATGTTCATAATCTATAAATTCCATTTATTTATAAATTCTTCAAAATTCATTTTAACGCTTATAAAAACTCGTTTTATAATACCAACATTTGAAAGTTATAAATATCAATCTTGTACATCTTTTACATATATCGTTTTTAATAATTTAGAAATATCAATTTAAACCATTTTATAAATTTCTTAACTATTATTTCAAGAGAAATTACCTTTCGGTTATATTTCACAAAGATCTAAATTTATATAACTTTAAAATTTTAACGTTTATTTATTTTAAGATGAATCACTTCAAAAATTAAATAAACGTATATTTTCAAAATTACTTTAAAAATCTCTTTTAAAGTAAAAATCGTTACTTTAAAACTTCAGAAATAGAATCCAATTATGCAACGCATCAATTAGTCCATCACAACATCAAACATCATATATCAATATGATAACAGAATATACATCACAATATCTGTAATTAAATAAATACAGTTGAGGAATCTAGTTGGATCCCTCCAACCTGTTTCCCTGCATCCAAAGACGTTAGCACAATACCAATTCCACTTCGAGGTGGAATATCGCGGTATATGGGTTTTATAAAAATAATCCGCTTACTAACGGCGCAATAGGGTCTCATCCGCTATACGAGGAGGGAAATCAATCAATCCAATATATACATATGCCAATATGTATATATTGCTATATATATATATATCCTACTATATCTAATATCACATCCAATAGCAATCAAATCAATAACTGAAAATTCCACTTTTCAATTTTTGAGTGAGAAGATCTCACCTTAGCTTTAAATTTTGCAATCCAATCCAATTCTTCTTTCGTTTTCTCGATTTAAACCTTGTATCAAACAATTATACAATTTATCAAATTTCGAATAATTCGAATTACCAATTATCGTTTAATAGATTTAATTAACTAATTGTTTAGTTTAACCAATTTTGTCCTTAATAAATTTATTGAACTAATGATCTTTATTTTCAACCGATCTCTTTAAATAATTTCATTTAACAAAAATCTTAATTTCAAAATAACTTTCCTTTATGGTATAATATATACACATATGTAAATCAATGTTTTACAAACTTACTGTATATATCCTATTTTGATTTCCTGTATATAACAACAGTGATTACTTTACTGTATATATGTATATATATAAAAATAAATTGCCTTATAAACTTACTGCTAATTTTCTCTAAAATTACTCAAATTTTAAACTGCTGCACATTACAATCTTATATATATATATATTGAAAAATGTGTTTTCATTTGACCTCATATAAAATCCCAGATTTTAAACTAAATTAAGGCTGATTAAAAGTTTTAAAAACTGTAAAAACTTTACCTCACTTGTCAAAAATCGAAGTTGACGCATTGAATTCGTCTGCCAAACCCTCCACCAGTCCTCGCGAGCACACTCATTCAATCGCCTGAACTGCCGATGCCCTACCCCAATCGCGATACCCCAAATCGCAACCACCACCTCGTCGTTCCAGCCATCCCACTCGAGTTGCCGCACTCGAGATCGACCGCGCCCCCTTGCTCTGCCTGCAGCTCCGACCACGCGCTCGCGTACGCCTCCCAGTCATTCGCGAAGCCCTTCATCACGCGAGCTCCAGATTCCATCTCGCGACTTGCATCGCGACTTCGTCCACGATTCCCACCTAACTTCGCGAGTTCGAAGTTTGTCGCGCCTCACGACGTGCTCGAGCACGAGATAAATTCGAGCTCGACTCGTTTCTTTTTTTTTTAAGAGGAACGAACGAATTCAAAATGTCGATTTTTGAGGGAGGATTGGAAGTAAAAGAAGATGGCTCGCGTTCGAATATAAGCGGCCATTATTTATTTTTCACTCGTTTGATTGAATTGAGAAATAGAAAGAAGTGCGACATTAATAAGGGAAATTGTCGGCTTGCTTCAGAGGAGGTCGGCTGAGATGAAATAGATCGGCTGTGTGAAAAGAATTTGACAGATGAAAAGATGTAGGATATTTTAATTAAAACGATTAATTATTTTCGAAGCATTTTTACCTCGTACGATCACACGACAGCTCCGATCAATACGAAATTTGAAATCCGGTAATAATACAATATTACGGACCCAATGGAACTGGTTCCGTCGAATTCCGAGACTGTGCCCCGGAACGTTATTTTTAAATATCGATTCGAACGATATAATTTCAAACTGAACAATTCAATTTCAAATCCGATTCTGAAGCTCCAATTATCTTCAGTATCATCAATATAAATATTAAAAGCTTTTCGAAATATTTTTCTTCAACTTTAAATTGAAGATTCAAATTTTTATCCAGTTTCAATAGATTAAATTTTATAATTTAATCGCCAAATTCAAAGTTATATTCGGGATTCAAATTAAATCATCGTTCAAATATTTAAAATTAATTAAATATTCTCAATTTAATTTGTTCAAAATTCTGGGTCGTTACAAGTCAGGAATTTGCAAAATTCAAGTCGAAACCAAGAGCAATTGAACAAGTCAGAGTCATAGTATCAAACCAAGTCAAGAAATATCAATACCGTGATTATCAAGTAATATAAAAGCAAATATATACAAATAGGAAAAGGTCAGAAATCATCCGAACTACTCAAGCAAAATCATACGGTCGAAACAAAGAATTTGACAAATTCAATTTAAACTATCAGACGAAGTCGTATAATATGTACGAACGAAATTTAGGGAATTAGAACCCTATAAAAGGATGAACATCATCGGCAAATTAATCATTCGAGTAAGAGTACAACGAATTCGAATACAAGCAACAACAGAGCATAATCACTCAACTCGAATCATCAATCAAGTTCGAGCAAGACAGTAAAGCAGAAAATCAAATTACATACCAAAGTATTTGAACCGAACTCGATTAGAGAAGCAGCCGAAGCCAAGCTACAAAGAGACATCGATCGGCAGAGCAGACACCGTGAAATCATCATTCGATCGAGAAATTAAGGACGGCTACTTCGATTTTATTCAAAGCCCTAATTTTTGATCAGGAGAAATGATAAAGAGAAGCCACCATTTTCACGAGATTTACAAAGGAACGAGGCCAACATTGTTTGACAAAGCAAACTAAAATTGGTGAAATAAAAATGAAAGGGGCCGGCTATAATTGTTGAAGACATTGATTTTGGGCCAGCCACTTTAATTTGTTAGAGTCAAGAATATAAATTAGGGTTTTGTTTTATTTAAATTATTTTTAAATCATATTTTTCACTATAAATTGTATTTGCTAGTCGTGTGACTAGGGGACAATCTACGTGGCATAGATTGAGAATTCGCAACTCAGTGGTTGAGTTGTGGCAGGGTTTTGAGCGTAGAGTTAGGATTAGTCGGTAGCGGGTGTCGCGAGTTTACGTGTGTAAGCGTCTGACTATCTAATTTTTAGTAGAAACCTTGGGGGCAGCACATAGGCAGGGTTTTGCCGAAGCTGGGTAAATTCTGTGTTGTTCTGTTTCTGTTATTTATATTCTGCAATATCTGTGCTGTTTTTATTCTGCTGTGTTCTGTGATATAACTTCCGCAATAATTTTAATAATTGATAGTATCACCCTATTCACCCCTCCTCTAGGGTGAAATCGATCCTACATATTCCAGATGATTTCTTATTATCTCCCATTCTTATTCCCGATTCTTTTATTTACATTCAATTCCTTTTACATTCATTTGATTCACATTCACTTTAAATCAAATTCAATTATTCATGTTAGTTCCACTTACATTCAATACATTAATATTCACTTATTAATCTTCACTTCAAATTCAATTCATGTTTAACAACATTTCATTCTATATTCAATTTTACTTCGTATATCTTCTTTAATACTAACAACACTTAATAACCATTGCATAAATTTATGTACTTAAGTTTATAAATATTTTACACAACACTTATGATTATTTCATTTTACAATTTTAAGTTCATATTCAATTCAAAATTCAAATTCAAATTTATTTAACTCGTTTCATTAATTTCATTACAAGTCTAATTCAATTCACTTTTATTTAAACTTTTCTTAATTTAAAAATCATTTCATTTACTAAATTTATTTAACTTTACAACAGTTAATTCTTTTTATTATTTCATATCTCAGTTTCAAATTTCCTTTTGTTTGCTCAACCAAAATGTTCAACCATTTTAAAATTTGGTTTTGTTTTCCTGTTCAATATCATAAGTTGTAAACTTATTTCTTATCTATAATATTTCCATTTATAAGTTCAAAAACTTATTTCATATATTCAGCAAACTATACTTGGAATTTTATAATTAAAACTTGTTTTAACAAAACAAAACTTTAATTGAAAATTATTAATGATAACAATTCATCACTTAGAGACTCGAAAATGAATACTGATGATGCTGCAGTCATCACCCAAACTATTTCCCAGCGACTAAAGTGAGTTTAGTGCTATTTATATATTTTAAATATCCCTTTTTCTATTTGTAAATCATGTTTAAAAATTTATACTTATATATGTATTTCACTTTGGTTATATAAAACCATTTCTTATTTGCTTATCATTGTTTATATTCATAATAATAACTTATAGTAAAACACAAACAATAAATTATAATAATCAAATAATACCATTCATTAACAACCAAACATCCATATCTAACTTATAAAAACTGCTGAAAAATTATTCCTTTGTATATAAATTATACTTTAGGTAAATTTATTTCCTTCACCCATTTTAAAACAGTATTGTGTCGGTTTGTCTCATTCTAGCATTTAGAAACCCATATCGATAACATGACATCCCACATATCGACTAGAATTCATAAGCCACTTCAACGAATAAAGTAACACAATGATATGCACATAAATGTGCATATATTTACATCCACATTTAATCTATTTTTATTTAAATAAATGCCATAATAGGGTATTTTTACACGTTTAAAACCAAATTTAAAAAACGCTTTCAGGTCATCATTCATACATCAATTTAGGGTTAAAATTGTAATTTTGTGCATATATTAATCTTAAGCATATTCACTTGTACATTTTATTTTTATTTGTAGAAATTTGGATAGAAATATGAAGAGGGTTTCATTGAAATATGCGTGCACAAGGATGTAAACAAAGGAATGAAGATGGAAATAATTTACCTCATGCATCATGGAAGACCCTATATACCTAATTACTTTAATCTACAATTAGGAGCTAATGCACAAGTTAGTGGAGGTTATAGTTACATGCATACTTGATGAGTGATTAATTAGAGACTAATGATAACTTGGTGGCCACACTTCCTAAGGGGTATTTTGGGAAGCCCCCTAAAATATGGATTAGGATTTTGTGCATATATAAATAGCCCTCTTATGTTCATGTAATGGATCTTTTAATCACTTATCATATTAGAATGCAAGTTGTAGCCTCAAACTAAAAGAGAAATAAAAACAGCTTCCTAAGCATTTTCTTTTTCTAGTTGTTTTTATTTCATGCTTACTTGTTCTTTTATGCTTATCTTCATTTATATGCTCTCTTTTCTTTCATGTTAGTAGTGTAGATTTATTTTATGCAAGTAGATTAATTCTCTTTTTATTTTATTTGCTCTTACTTTGCTTGTTTTTCTACGTTTAAATTTACAAGTGTTGAAATGATAAAACAAATGAGTAGTTAAACCCCTTCAATTTAGGAGTAATGAAGCTCTCTAAATTATCTAAATTCAACATGTCTTGTCATTTATGATCTCTTTTTAATGCTTCATGAAAGTGGATGTTGATAGAAGTTTATAAAAATGAATTTGATAGCCTATGTTGTATTTACAAATAGGCTATTCTTATTCAAACATAAACACAATTTACATCATCATTTTTCTAATTGATTTTTGATTATGAAATTAAGGTAGAAACAAAATTTGATAATCTATGTTACTAAATAAAATAGTAAATAGATCATACTTAAAATAGCTTTTGCTTTGACTTCATTTTCATTACAATTGATAAGTGGTTTTATGTGTTGTATTATAGTTTGATGGTTTAAGTTATGTTAATCAAGAACATAAATAAAGCATACTTATGATAAATGTTAATGCTTAAAATTGAACGCTAACACCCGGTGTGTGTAGTAATAACGTGAAAGCACCACCCGTTGGTACGGGAACAGAATATAAGCTGAAAATAGATGAAAACGGTAAAGGGACAACAGATTTATAGTGGTTCGGCCGTAATTGAGCCTACATCCACTTTATAGTCTTTTATTGCTAATTTGGTTACAACTTGATACAATACCCTTCGAATACAATTCACTTTGAACACTCAAACATTTCAGATTAGTAACTCAAACTTTGATGATGATATTTTTTGAATCCATGTCGGATGTGTAGAATCTTGTTCAAAGCTCGTTGTAGTATCTTCAATGTTTGGAGTTCTTCAAGTGTTGAATGAGTTGAGAATTCGGCAGAGTAATGGCGCTCCAGAGAATGGTCCAAAAGTCCCTTTGTCGTTGGAGTTATGGCTGTATTTATAGAGAAGTCTGGGCAGGAATTTTTGTCAAGTCCTGAGTCGTGGCCGACTTAAGATAAGTCATAAGTCGTGGCCGACTTAGCAGGTAACAGCATAAGTAAAGCGGCATAAGTTTTGCGGCAGTGTATTATAACCCAGCGGCTTTAGGTCGTGGACGACTTAAACTAGGTCGTGGCCGACCTAAGTTCTATCATGACTTAAGGTTCAGTAGAGGCTTCTTTAAGTCGTTTCCATCTTAGATCGTTAACCCCCTTAAGTCGTTGCACATGTCCACTCCTTAAACCGTTAAGTCGTAGACTTCCTTAAGCCGTTAAGTCGTAGACTTCCTTAAGTCGTAAGTCATAGACTTCCTTAAGTCATTAAGTCGTCTGGTCTTTGACTCGTTAATTCTCTTAAGTCGTTAACTGCTATAAATTGTTTCAACCCTTAGGTCGTTTAGACCTTAACTCGTTAAGTCGTTCACACCATAACTCGTTAAGTCATCCAGACCCTAAGTCGTAGGTCGTGAAGTATTCTGAGTTGTTAGGTCGACCAATTCTTGACTCGTTAACTCATGTACCTTGCTTGAGTCATCCAGTTCTTAGGTCGTAGACAAATTGAGGGTTAACATTTGCCCCTCGAAGTACACGCCTAAGTCGTAGGTCGTGTGCTTCGACTCATCTTAACTCGCGTGTGCCGATTCGAGTTCTATTACCCCTGAGACATAAAAGGCTTGAGTCGTTCCTCCTACTTCCTTCTTCTCACTTGCTCTATCGTTTGAAATCGCCATTGACGTAATTCCGAGCTTTCAAAGACGAATTCCAACCATCCAATCACCGATCATCTTTCCGTTATACTACGTAAGTGAATACGGTCATCCTTCACCCACGTCCATTGTCGAATTGCTAACTCTCCATTTTCCGACTTCAATTCACTTTTTGGTGTCGCGTTTCATTACGAATAATGTTTCGATCGATCTTTGATTGCCATCGATTATGTTGTGGTTGTGATAGGGCAGCAGTGTATCGGATTCATGGCAGATCTGAGGTGATTCGAATTGATTTTTGGGTGATCCAATGGTGTGATGGAACGAGGATCGTTGTTGATTGAGAGGCTATTGGGTTAACGGGTTAGGAGTTAGGGAGAAAAGTCCGCTGGTCAAATGGAGTGAGATTTTGGCTTAGTCACGACTTAGCAATTTCGTGCAACCCAGTGACTTCCACGACTTAACTCTGAACCGACCTAGCAGCTTTTGCGACCTAAGATTTGAGTCGTGGCCGAGTTAGGACTTGTAGAATTTCTCACTGCTTTAAACTGAAGTTTTTTCCTCTTTTATGCGACTTACGACTTAAGAACTGCTGACTTAAAATGTCAACGACTTAAAGCATAAACGATCTACCCTAGCTCGCCTCATAACCTTTAGGTCGTGGACGAGTTAGCACTTTGAGAAACTCGCGTTATTTTGAACCGAGGCTTCATATCTTTATAAGTGTCATGACTAATGACCCAAAGAATCAGAGAACCAACGACTTAACTTAACCCGTAGGAAATCTTTCTTAAGTCGTCGTCGAGTTAGCACTTAATACTTTTAAGCTTTGCCTGAACTTTGAACTGTTGAACTTTGTTGCATTCTTTCACAGATCACCTTAACTTGCAAGCTAACAATCTGTTTAATACAACATTTATAGCAAATTGGAACGAATATACTGCCACTGACTGCCCGCATCAAATGACAGATTAGTTAATAACAGATAATCAACTTAAATAGATTGCGTGAACGAAGTGCTTTAAGTCAACAAATTCAAGCAAAGTATTAAAGCAACATTGAAATAGTCAAATGAAAACGACCGGTTTGCACTAATACTGTACCTGAACTTTTAAATTAACAAGTCCTGAAATTTGGTAATCGATCAATTGTCGACTAGCTTAATTCCAGTTATATTTACTTGTTATTTTCATTAGCTCTGCACAACACTTCACACTTTTTAGGAAACGTGCACCTTCATATTTGAATGTCCAGTTGCTTGTGTAGAATGACTTCTCTGCAAGAAGATATAACAGTCCAGGCTGAAGAAGCCACTTTTATTCCAGCTCCATTAGTCAATCCTCCAGAAAGAGCCTCTACCACTTTATCGTATAAAGTTTTCCGGCAGTTGTGCACTCAGTTTGGCATTGCTGAAGCTGATGCCGTTCTTCCCGAGAAAAGCAACACTGCTGATGTAGCGCCTCCTGGCTTTGTAGCAGTTAATCAACAAATGTGCCCGAGCGGAGCCATTCCACCTTTCAACAACTTTCTCCAGCATCTTCTTCGACAACTGGCCATCTCCCCATTTCAGCTACATCCCAATGGCTACACCATTCTAATGGGGTTGTGTGTGCTATTTGGGAGAACTCTTGAGCGACTTCCGAGCTTTGACGAGATTTGCTAGTTATGTTCTTTTACCAGAACTAAAGATCATCCTTCAATAACTGTTGTGAGAAGCGCCAGAAATCGTAAATTGATTGTCGGCCTCCCTGATAGTGCCCATGGGTTTTTAACTCAGTACTTTTACGTTCGCTGTCCCCCGGGGTTTTATGTTGTGTGGAGGGAAGGAAGTAAGATTATCTATCTTTACTTCTTTTATTCTCTGAGTTTTGTGAAGTCCAAATTGCCAAATGTTAATTTCGCTTTTTCATTTCAGCGCTCCCCTCTCCTTCTAGGGATCCCAGCCACAAGCCAACTCTGGAGAGACTCATGGCCGTACCAGCTGAAGAGCGGGATGCGAAATTTTTATTGAAAGACGAATTTCTTCACCAGTTTGGACTTCTTTACCCTTCTCGCTCCACTCAGCCTCACGAAGTTCCTGATTCTCCAGGAAAGACATCAGATGCCCCTGCCCCTGCCGAAGATCCTATACTGAAAGAAACCACCACTGAGACTTCACTGGTGAAGTGTTCTGCTTCTACTGGCATTGTGGGGTCGTCCAGCAAGTTAACACTTTCTCCCATTATTGAAGAGGAAGAAAATCCTCGAATTTCTGAAAAGACGGTCGATGTGGAAGTTGAAAAAGAGAGTTCTTCTGGGTATCACGGCGATGACACTTTTGATAACTTGAGCGATATAATGATAACTTCTCAGGAGCTCTTTAAAGACGATACTTCAAAAGCGATCTCTCCTGTTGTTGAAGCGACCTCTTCTTTGCAACAAACTACAACACCTACCACACAAGTCATTGCCATTTCCACACCCAAGAGTGGTTTGTAGTCTGACGCGCGTAGTTTGCACACCGCACACACTTAGGATTTTTTGGCACTTATATGCACTTAGCTTCTTCAATTTGAAGATTTCTAAGACTTGTCTTTTCTTCAATTTCAGGTTCTCTGATGGGGCGAAGTGGCTCTTATTACGACAACTTTCGGCGCTATGGAGGGCGCGAATCTTATGATTACAGTCGCTATCTCCCCGCTTATAAGGAAACTGATGAGGAGCGTGCGGTCAGAAAGGCTCGAGAGAGACGAGTTTATGAAGAGCAACAGAGAAGGAGGGAAGAACATCACGACTCCTCTCAAAGAGACGACGCTTCTCATAAGAGAAAGTCGTACGACGATAAAGGAAAATGCCCTATTTCTGAAGATCCTAGTAAACGGACTAGGCTTGGCGAAAAGGACGTGTCTGCAATTTCTGATAAGACTGACGTTCCTATCTCTTCTGATATCCCCTCCGGCTCTTCTGCCTTAAAGAAGTCTGACATCCAGGCAATAATAAACAGGCCTCAGTATCAAGCCAAGGATGCCCCTCTTAAACTTCAGAGCCAATTTCCGAATTGGTGCTTAAAAGGAGTGCGCTTTGACATGGACTTGGTTCCGATCGACAAGCAGGCCATGCTGAGGAATCTCGACGCTGTGAAGCTGGATATTGAGAGAATGTCTGGATGGCAGAAACTGGTTGATGAACTTCAAAGAGTCAATCACATGAATCTTGAGGCCATGCTGACAATGGAAAACGACAAGACAGAATGGGATAAAATTTGTAAACAGCACGACGCGGAGATGGTGAGCATTGCGGATGACAATGTAAGACTTGAATCTGAAGTCAAGCAACTTAAGGAAGATCTCGCCTCTTCTTCTGCTTCACATTCCCAGAAAGCGGAAGTTTTTCAGAAACAAGTGCGGGACGCGCACGCTGCTCAAAGGGACGCCGAGATGAAACTTGCAGCTGAACAGCATATTACTGAGAAATACCGCAAAGAAAATGCTGAGCTGCGGGAAACAGCTAACTCCCAGAACATGGAGATCAAAATGCTAAAGGCTCGACTTCTTAAAGTTGAGAAAGAGCGTGATGATGCGGTTGTCGGACAAGTTGCAGCCGAAGAGTCTCACGAGGCAACCAAAGCCAGCATCGACTCTACTTTATTTGACTTCTATATGCACAGTGTTCTGGGTCGCGGTAGTCTTTCATTCTTGGGTCCTAAATATGAGATTACACTGGCCGTGGTTTGGGAGGCCATACTTGACATGTTTGTTGGCTATGCGGAGGCAGACCTTGCAGCGCTTTATTTGGATGATGAAGCACGTGCTGCGCTTGCTAGAGGGAAAGAGCAGCTTGCTAGGGAACGCGCCGAAGTGGCTGGGGAAGAGCGTTTGGAGAAAGCGCCTTTAACCGACCCTGCTCATCTTCCGGCTTCGGTTGACCCTGACATTATCGGCTCTAGTTCTTATTCTTCACCTCCCGCAAAAGCCGAAATTAAGACCGCAACTATCGAGCCTCCCACTACTCAAGTTGAGGAGAAGACCCAAGGCGACGCCGAAGCTGAAAATTTTGAAGTTGTCGTAAATAAACCAACTTCTCCAGGTAACTTCAAGTCTGACTACTCATTCGATTCAACCGATCTCGATGAATTTCTTGCTTATTACTTAAGTTCTGATGATCTGATATCTTCTCTTTTTGTTGTAGCGGAAGCACCAAACATTGTGCACTCTCCTCCTCTTCCAGCTGTTCCTCCTCCATCCCTTCAAGTTACTCCCGCTTCTCAGCCAGGGTCGCAGGAAGAACAGATAGCAGCCCTTCAAGGCTTAGAGGATCCACCTGCTTCCCAGGAGCAGAAAGCGGAAGAGACGGAGGACAGTGAGAAGACTCCGGAGCAGTCATTTGACGATGACACAAAGCTTTCCATGTTATTCTCTCCGAGAAGTGAGTCTTCTTCGAAGAGGAAGGGGAAGCGTGCAATAAGGAAAAGGAAGAAAAGCGCTTCAGTCGGAGAAGACAAAGCAGAAGAAGATCCGACCACTCCTCCTTCTCCAACCCGTCCACGCCGGATTCCGAAACTTACCATAAAGCCGGGCAAGAGCTCCAAAGGCGGTGGGAAGAAGGAATGATAAGTTGGATTTTATACTTCTTGTTTTGCTTTTTGCATGTATCAACCAGAAATTGTGCGGGTACCGGTCCCCGCTTTTTTGAGATCTGCACATGTAAAGAATTTTCATAGTATTAAATAAAATAATTCTTTTACTTGTACAAATTCTTGTGTATGTGAGAATGCATTTGCTTCTAATTATAATGTAGAATAAATGATTCTTTATTTACTTTATATGATACTGCAGTGAGCTCGTGGTATGACGGTTGAGTGTTGTTTCTATTAATATAGTTATATGCCCCCGTATCACAACTCACTGCAATATTCTGAAAAGACTTGTATTCTTATTTTAGGGAATAATTCTTCCGATCTGAGGAAATACTATTCTGCTTTTAATAGAATACGTTTCGTACTGGAGAAATTTTTACTTTCTCTTTCTTTCTAAAGAACACTTCAACTTTCGGGGATGATCACTTTTATTTGTTAAAAAGTGGATTTTCCTACGCAGTGAAGTGAGCTTCTGAAGAATTTTTTGATTTGTTTAGTGCTTCCGAAGAAGGCTTTGTTTTTGTGCCTCCGAAGAGGGCTTATGTTTGGTACTTCAAGCACGGTGAAGTGTGCCTCCGAAGAGGTCTTTTGGTCTCCGAAGAGAAGCAATTTTGGTCTCCGAAGAGAAGCGATTTTGGTCTCCGAAGAGAAGCAGTTTTGGTCTCCGAAGAGAAGCAATTTTTGGTCTCCAAAGAGAAGCGATTTTGGTCTCCGAAGAGACGCAATTTTTGGTCTCCGAAGAGAAGCGATTTTGGTCTCCGAAGAGAAGCAATTTTGGTCTCCGAAGAGAAGCGGTTTTGGTCTCCGAAGAGAAGCAATTTTGGTCTCCGAAGAGAAGCAATTTTTGGTCTCCGAAGAGAAGCAGTTTTGGTCTCCGAAGAGATGCGGTTTTTGCATTTCAATTTTGGTGAAGTGGGCCTCCGAAGAGGAGCATTTTACACTTCAACTCCGATGAAATGTGCCTCCGAGAAGGTCTTTCTGCTCCTGAAGAGGTCTTCTCCGAAGAGTTGTGCCTCAAAGAGAGCTTTGTTGCTTGTATCCTCCCACCATCTGCTTCTTAGCGATTCCTTTTTATCATTCCAAGTGCATGTTCCACTCTTTTTGCAAGGTGTTTTCTTGTTGCCAGAGGAGTGTGCTTTATCGTCGAGTGAATCCATAGGGCAGACGCAAGCTTCTTTACCGGATGTTTGTTTAATCAAACGATCGCGATTAATTAGCAAGAGTCTGGAACCTTCTCGTCAGGAATGTGCTCGCTTTGGTGGAATCACTAACGGTTTGTGAATAGCGCCTCTTTTGTGGCTTAACATTGTTGAGTGATTCGTAGGAGTCGTTGAGTCTTGGGATGTGTGGAGTAAGTAAGCTTTGCTTTGATAGCCTGCAATATATAATCGACATTTTAGCAATATTTTAAAGAAACTTGCATATCGAAATGAGACAGGCATTTTATAGCATTAGAGAACACAAATTTTATAGTTCTTTATTATTGAATCACACCAATTTCTCAGCGTTTTACAATACAAAAGTTCTACATCCATCATCATTTTACAAATTTAAGCAATGTTGTTAAGTAAAAAGAAATGGATGCAAGTGATTGTTGTTCCAGAATCCCAAGATTGAATTCCAATTTCTACTGGATTCGTAGTTTTGAATTCATATGCCAGAGAGAATGAAAGATGCCCCAGCTGCAGTTTTGTGGGTGATTAGCAGTCGTCCCAACTTCCACTTGCTGGGTATGGACCTCTTGTGACAACATTAATGATAAGCTGTTCGGACTCTTGCACTGCTGTGTTGTTGCGAGAGCTGGATTGAAGGGTAGAATGTTGTTGCCCCTGAGTGGATGAGGTTGGATCGTCCCCGATCTTCTTCACATATTGTTGAAGTTTACCCTGTTTGAGCAATTCTTCAATCACACTTTTTAACTGGCGACATTGGTCAGTGTCATGGCCAGGTTGATTGTGAAATTGGCAGAATTTCCCATTACGCACTGCACCTCTTCTCATTTCAGGTGGCTTAGGATACTTAACAACATCTTTTGTTGCGAAAAAGATATTTCCTAGTGTATCAGTTAAAGGAGTAAAATCTGAAGGATCGAAGCGGCGGAGTTTCTTCTCATTTCCCTGGTTCTTTCCTCCGTCGTTTTCCCTTTTCTGATTCCCAGAATCTCTTTTGTTAGAAGCAAGATCATTATTGTTGTCCCTAGCAACAACCACCTTTGCTGGTGCGGAAAGGTTTTCTAGGCGCATGAATTCATCAGCCTTTTTATAAAACTTTTCAAGCGAGTTTGGTTCCTTCATTTTTAGCCATTTTACAAATTCACTCGATTTATTGATGGCTCGCACCAAGTAGGTCAGGATCATACGCGGTTCTGCATTATCCACTTCGGCTAAAGCTATATTGAAATGGCTCAGGAAAGATTTGATTGATTCTCCGGGAGCTTGTTCAAGACTAGACAGTGACATTATATCCTTAGCTTTTGAAGCATACAATCTGAACTGTTCTTTGAACTTTTGCGTTAAGTCGGAGAATTGATCTACAGACCGAATTGGAAGCTTTGTGAACCAAAGTAAAGCCACACCTTCCAAGTACACTGGAAAGTATCGGCACTTAATCTCATCTGACGCTCTTGCACCGGTCATATGCCAGTCGTACTTATATAGGAAATGATTAGGGTCACTCGTTCCCCTATAGGCTTGGATAGTAGGAGGTGCAAATTTCCTTGGAAATTCCGCTTTCAGGATCCTTTCAGTAAACGGAGTTCTGCTTGGTGCAAATCCCCAGTCACTCTCATTCTCTTCCCTCTGCATGCTCTCTTTCATGATGCGGTCAACCATCTCGGACAGGTACTCTTTATTGTTCAGAGACATCACCGGGCAGGCATCAGTCCTTCTCTCGGAAGCTTGCCTGGGCACATGTTCGTGATAAGTTGGCTGCGGCATAGAACCTTCAGCTTGGAGAGGTGGCATTTCAAGAAAGGTTGTTTGATGGTTTTCTGGCTGACGATTTGCCCCCAGCAGAGCATTTAATCTATCCATCATCAAAGCGTTTTGAGCTTCAATTTGTTGGTATAATCCAGAAACTACGTCATCTAATTCAGCCCTTGTGACTCCAACGGTAGGAGTTGCTTGGTCTGCTGTTGGGGAAGCGGATGTCCCTTCATGAGCATTTTTGGATCTAGCTGGTCTACCTCTCCTTCCAGGAGCCATTATTTCAGATAAACTTCTGGTTTTCGAAGAAACTTTTTTCAACAAATTCTCGTGAAGCAATGATGACAATTCTCCTGAGTTCAATTCTCAGTGAAAGCACCAAAATGTTAATGCTTAAAATTGAACGCTAACACCCGGTGTGTGTAGTAATAACGTGAAAGCACCACCCGTTGGTACGGGAACATAATATAAGCTGAAAATAGCTGAAAACGGTAAAGGGACAACAGATTTATAGTGGTTCGGCCCGTAATTGAGCCTACATCCACTTTATAGTCTTTTATTGCTGATTTGGTTACAACTTGATACAATACCCTTCGAATACAATTCACTTCGAACACTCAAACATTTCAGATTAGTAACTCAAACTTTGATGATGAGATTTGTTGAATCCATGTCGGATGTGTAGAATCTTGTTGAAAGCTCGTTGTAGTATCTTCAATGTTTGGAGTTCTTCAAGTGTTGAATGAGTTGAGAATCCGGCAGAGTAATGGCGCTCCAGAGAATGGTCCAAAAGTCCCTTTGTCGTTGGAGTTATGGCTGTATTTATAGAGAAGTCTGGGCAGGAATTTTTGCCAAGTCCTGAGTCGTGGCCGACTTAAGATAAGTCGTAAGTCATGGTCGACTTAGCAGGTAACAGCATAAGTAAAGCGGTATAAGTTTTGCGGCAGTGTATTATAACCCAGCGGCTTTAGGTCATGGACGACTTAAACTAGGTCGTGGCCGACCTAAGTTCTATCACGACTTAAGGTTCAATAGAGGCTTCTTTAAGTCGTTTCCATCTTAGATCGTTAACCCCCTTAAGTCGTTGCACATGTCCACTCCTTAAACCGTTAAGTCGTAGACTTCCTTAAGCCGTTAAGTCGTAGACTTCCTTAAGTCGTAAGTCATAGACTTCCTTAAGTCGTTAAGTCGTCTGGTCTTTGACTCGTTAATTCTCTTAAGTCGTTAACTGCTATAAATTGTTTCAACTCTTAGGTCGTCTAGACCTTAACTCGTTAAGTCGTTCACACCTTAACTCGTTAAGTCGTCCAGACCCTAAGTCGTAGGTCGTGAAGTATTCTGAGTTGTTAGGTCGACCAATTCTTGACTCGTTAACTCATGTACCTTGCTTGAGTCGTCCAGTTCTTAGGTCGTAGACAAATTGAGGGTTAACAATAAATACATCACTAATTCCATTTAAGATCAAAATAGAGAGATCATAGATTATTTGTGTGTTGATTTACAAAAAAATGAGAGTGGATTTGCCTTTAAATTGTTTTCTAATATCATATTTTCATTCACTTGTTCTTGCTAGTTTTACAATTTTAGCTTAAAACCAATCTCAAATTTGGTTTAATTTGATTGAGTAGAATTTTAAATCTATATAATTTCATTCAGATCGACCTGTACTCGCCACGCACTAAAATTGTATGCCATGTGCTTGCGGTTAATTTTTAATCAAAATTTATCGGCTATTTTCTAATTCGATGGAAAATTAGCCAGTAAACAAGTTTTTGGCACCGTTCCCGGGGAATTAATTTGATTTGAATTTTTACTGTTCGAATTATTTTCGTTTGATTTTATTGTGTGTTTGTTTTGTGTGTTAGTTTGCATTTTAAAAAAACCAAAAACAATTTCTCACTTCATTTTCTAAACCTTGCTTCTTTCTCTAAACTCAATTCTAACTTCTTCCTCTTCCCATTTCCTTCTCACTATTGCATGAGTATTTGGATTCGTGACACTTCTACGAATCGTTGGACTCGTGACCCTTCTACAAATCGTTTAACTCAAACAAACGATCCTTCTTAAATGGAAAACGAAAATGCCCCTTGAACCCCTATGGATAGAATCTTTCCCGATAGAGTTTCTATTCCATCTTGCATCACGTTACCCATCCCAATGGGTAACCATTTTGAAATTCACTGGAACCATATTGCCACGCTTCCAAAATTTGGCTATTTTGAGCACGATGACCCATACATTTTTTTGACGAAATTCAAACAAGTTTGCGCAACCATGAAACTCCAACAATATCCGATGACGGAATCAAACTTCGATTAATTCCATTTGCTCTTACGGATTACGTTGAAAAATGGTTTTATAGCATACCATCTAACTCGATTAAAACTTGGGAAGAATTTGTGAAAGTTTTCTTAAAAAGATTCTGCCCCTTGGAGAAAACATCTAAAATCCAAAATGAAATCGTAAATTTTCATCAATTCAGAGGAGAACCATTCGGAAAATATTTTGAAAGATTTAAAGAGCTCTTGATAAAATGTCCATACCATAACTTCAAAAAATGGACGCTTTGCAAAATCTTATACGATGGACTCGAAAACAGCTCATGAACCATGCTTAAATCAATGTGCCAAGGAAATTTTCTCGCCCAACATCACGATGATGCTTGGAAATTTCTTGAAAACATGGCCGAAAAATCATCCCAATGGGAACATTCAAATGAAAAATCCATTTACTCACGATCGAGCGCACACTCGATAGGATCATCTTTGGCCTTGAAAGCTAAAATCAACGCAATGATTAATAAATTCGACAACGTTTTCTCATCGAACCAAATGAACCAAGCTTCCCAACCCATGTGTTATAAGTGCAACGATCATAATCATATAGCCGATTAGTGCCCTAATACGGTCGAACAACTCAATGCTTTTAATAAAGTTAAAAATGACCCGTTTTCTCCAACATACCTGGTTAGAGAAATCATTCGAATTTTTCTTGGAACCAAAACAATCCTAACACGAATGCGGTTCGTCCCAATTTTCAAGCATTTCCGAATAATGCTTCGAATCCTCCCTTTCAGCCCAATCATTTTCAACCAAATTTTGCGGGTCCGTCTCAAAATCAACCGCAACAATCTTTCGCTCCCTCTACCCAACAAGATAAACGTTTAAGTTTGATTGAAAAAAGTCTTAAAACATTGGCTAAAGCAACTACTCAAACCCTCCAATCAAACAATAATTTTTAAAATTATTGACCTCATATATGCAAAACACGAGTCAGTCGATTGCAAAACTTGAAATGCAAATGAGTCAACTAGCCACGTCTGTAAGTGAACGTGAACGAGGCACATTCCCAAGCCATCATGTTCCAAATCCCGGAAATCAAAACACAAATTCGAATCAAGCCCATGTTGTTCAAGATAGCAATGTAACCCAATTGAATGCTATCACAACTCTTCGTTCCGGTAAACAAATCGATAATCAAGTCGTTAATCCAAACGATTTATCAAAAACTCCTCTCGACACTTCTAAAACAATAAATGAATCTGAACAAAACATGGAGCAAAACATCGAATCAAATGCCAATAAAAATTCTTCTTCTACTCAAGTAAACCCGCCTACTGAGTATCGTGTTCTATTTCCACATCGTCTTCGATCTAGGGAACACTCGGACCAAATGGAAAGGATGTTGGAAATTTTTAAACAAGTAAAAGTTAACATCCCGCTTCTTGACATCGTTCAGCAAGTCCCAACTTACGCTAAATTTTTTAAGTACTTGTGTACCCAAAAGAGACACACTCAAATGCCTAAAAAAGTCTTCTTAGCGGCCAGTTTGAGTGAAGTTTTTTCCCAATCCATTCCCGTTAAGTACAAAGATCCTGGCTGCCCCATAATCTCATGTATAATTGGAGACAAGATGATTAGCAAATGCTTGATAGACTTAGGCGCAAGTAAATTAGATTCCATATTCTGTGCATGAACAATTAGGCTTAGGTGAGCTCAAACCAACAAAAGTCATGCTTCAATTCGCTGATCGTTCCATTAAGAAGCCCGTGGGAGAAATTGAGGAAGTGCTCATTAGAGTAGGGCAATTCATATTCCCTGTTGATTTTATAGTTCTCGAAACACAACCTATGACCAACCCTACGAATCAAATCCCTTTGATATTGGGCCGACCATTCTTACCCACCTCAAATGCCTTAATCAATTGTCGCAACGGTTCGATGAAAATTTCTTTTGGAAACATGACTTTGAATCTTAACATTTTCAATCTTGAAAACCAATCGAATGAACCTCGTGACCAAACGTTGGAAGTTAGTGTCATTCACGAAAACTTTGAAAACGAGACGATTGACCTTAATGATGAATGTGAAGCTGAGTACTAAAGATTATTTCATGAAATCCCCAACGAGATTAAATACACACTCCCCTTTAAATCACTTGCAGTTGAGTCCGAATCTCAACCTAATTCTTTGATTGAGCAACCCCCAAAGTTGGACCTTAAATCCCTTCCCGATCACCTTAAGTATGCATACTTAGGTGACAACGAAAAAAATCCCATCATAATTTCTGCAACTCTCTCTTTTGATTAAGAAACTTCCTTACTTTCAATCCTTTCGAAGAACAAGGAAGCAATTGGATGGTCGATCACCGATATAAAGGGAATTAGTCCCGCTCTTGTTCAACATCACATTTATTTAATCGACGAAGCCAAACCTACTCGTGATGCATAACGTAGGCTTAATCCCAAAATGAAAGATGTGGTGCAGGAATAAATTCTTAAACTTCTTGACAATGGTACCATATACCAAATCTCTGATAGTTCATGGGTTAGCCCAGTTCATGTCATTCCGAAAAAGTCTGGACTTACCATTGTCAAGAACAATTCAAACGAACTTATTCCAACTCGTACTCAAACGGGTTGGCGTGTTTGCATTGACTATCGAAAATTAAATGCCACAACACGTAAGGATCACTTCCCTCTTCCTTTTATCGACCAAATGCTCGAATTTTTAGCCGACCACGAATTTTATTGCTTTCTTGATGGTTATTCCAACTATAACCAGATTCCAATCGCTCCTAAAGATCAAGAAAAAACAATTTTCACATGTCCCTTTGGCACTTTTGCGTATCGACGTATGCCTTTTGGCCTTTGTAACACTCCTGCTACGTTTCAAAGATGCATGGTCAGCATCTTTTCTGATATGATCGAACGTTTTCTTGAAATGTTTATAGAGATTTTTCAATCTTTGGAAACTCTTTTTCCGAATGCTTGCACCATCTTCAATTGGATCTTAAACGATGCAAGGATAAACACTTAACGCTAAATTAGGAAAAATGCCACTTTATGGTCACTCAAGGCATAGTCTTACATGTCATTTCAAATAAAGGCATTGAGGTAGATAAAGCGAAAATCGATGTCATTGCAAATCTACCCATTCCCAAATCTGTTAAAGACATTCGCTCTTTCCTTGGACACGCGGGTTTTTATCAACGCTTTGTGAAAGACTTCAGTAAGATTGCTTGACCTCTTATGACTCTTCTTGGAAAAGATGTTCCTTTTGATATTAACTCTAATTTTGTCTCTGCTTTTGAATGTCTCAAAAACAAACTCATTTCTACTCGTGTAATTTGCTCACTGAATTGGTATCTTCTGTTTGAGATAATGTGTGACACTTCGAACTTTGCAGTTGGTGCTGCCTTAGGACAATGCATCAACAAAATTCTTCACATTATCTGCTATGCTAGTATGACTCTGACCAATGCTCAACTTAATTACACAACCACAGAAAAACAGCTTCTAGTGGTAGTTTTTGCTCTCGAAAAATTCCGACAATATTTGATAGGCTCACACATTACTATTTACAATGACCATTCCGCTCTTCGATATCTTTTCGCTAAAAAGGATGCTAAGTCTCGCTTAATTTGTTGGATCCTTTTACTACAAGAATTTGATCTTACAATCTAGGACAAAAAAGGATCCGACAATGTCATAGCCGATCACTTATCTCATCTTCCCAACGCACCATCGCCTTTACCAATCAATGAAAACTTTCCTGATGAACAACTTCTTTCTATTTCTGTCGATCCGTGGTATGCCAACATAGTGAACTATCTAGTCACTAAGGAAATCCCATCATTTTGGTCGAAACAAGATAAATGTAAATTTCTATCCCAAGTCAAGTACTTCTATTGGGACGATCCTTACTTGTTTAAATACTGTTCCGACCAAATAATTTGATGTTAAATTCCAAATTGCGAAATCAAGAGCGTTCTCTCGTTTTGTCACGATCAAGCGTGAGGTGGACATTTCGGTCCTTGAAAAACTGCTGAAAAAGTACTTCAGTGTGGTTTCTACTGGCCCACTCTTTTCAAAGACTCATTCGAATTTTGCAAAACTTGCGATCGTTGCTAAATGCTAGGAAGAATTTCTCGATGAAATATGATGCCTCTAAACCCCATTCTTACGATTGAAATATTTGATGTTTGGGGTATCGACTTTATGGGACCTTTTCCCAATTCTTTTGGAAACTTGTATATTCTTCTCGCTATTGATTACGTCTCGAAATGGGTCGAAGCCGTTCCATGTAAAACCAACGACCATAGAATTGTTGTGAAATTACTTAAAGAAAACATCTTTTCAAGGTTCGGAACACCTCGCACAATAATTAGTGGTAACATAACCTATTTTTGCAATCGTTCTTTTGAAACTTTAATGAAGAAATACTCGATAACCCACAAGTTATCCACTCCGTATCATCCTCAAACTTGTGGCCAAGTTGAAGTTTCAAATCGTCAAATAAAACAAATTTTGGAGAAAACTGTAAACAAAAATAGAAAAGATTGGTCTCAGAAATTGATCGACGCGCTTTGGGCTTACCGTACCGCTTTTAAAACTAACCTTGGGATGTCCTCATTTCGTTTAATTTGTGGGAAAGCTTTCCATTTACCAGTAGAAATAGAACACAAAGCACTGTGGGCAGTTAAGAACTTAAACTTTGATTTTGAAAAGGCTGGTGAAAACAGAAAATTGCAAATCAACGAACTAGAAGAGATTAGGAACGACGCGTTTGAAAACGAGAAAATTTACGAAGAAAGAACAAAAGTTTTTCATAAAAGTCTATTCTAAGAAAACGTTTTCACCAAACCAAAAAGTTCTTTTATATGACTCTAGACTTCACTTATTCCCTGGGAAACTAAAATTGAGATTGACTAGACCATTTGTGGTACGAACGGTTTTTCCACAAGGTTCCATAGAAATCCAAAATCCCAGGGATGGATCGATTTTAAAAGTCAACGGTCATCGTTTAAAACGTTTCTTGGAATTTCCAAGTAATCAAGAGGAGGAGCTCATGATTCTTCATGAGCCATGCTATGTCTAGAAAGAAATGTTAGCCCTCTTTTGTAAATATGTACATATTTTTCCCCGTTACACTCAGTATATCATGCATTGACTGTAGGGACACAGTCCAAATCAAGTGTGGGGGGAGTCTCATCTTCATTTTTATATTTCAAGGTTTATTTTTTGCATTTTCTTTCCAAATCTCAAAAAAAAAATTATTTTCTCTTTAGCATTTTGATTTATTTATGAAGAAACACTATAAGATAAGTATATGTTTTTGGTTATTAAATTGAAATTTTTGAAAATTTATTTGTCCCAACAAAAATAAAAATAAAGTTTGATTACAAGTAATGATGGTTTAACTAGTATATAGGAAGGTTCATGGGTGATAATTATGAAGTATATCCTAATTAAAATCTTTGTTTAATAAGCGGTTGGTTTAAAGTAAAGGCGTTAACATTTTAAATCTTCTAAGTTAAGTAATGCTAAGATGATATTGTAAAACTCTCTCTTCATAAATAAAAATAAAAAATAAAAAATAAAAATAATTTTTGTATATATGTATATATTTTATTAACACCTAGAGTCATGTGTTCACACACAAGTGTGTACACACGCCATGCTTTGTACCCTTCTCACATAAGCTCGAAAAGTAGTGCATGATCGGTACATCTGGCCTCAGTTTATCTGAGTTAGGTGTATGTATATAAAAATTCTTTCATTAATAACACCTACAATCGATAAATGTACACACTTGTGTGTGCACTGCCATGCTCAGTATTCCCCTCACGTAAACCTGAAAGCAGTGCATGGGTCATATATCTGGCCTCGGTTTTCTGAGTTAGGCATATCTAAATATTGTTAATATCAATAAAATTTTCAAATAAAGAGAGAGTAAGCAATTGAAATCCAAGCACTATTTTCACTTATGTGATTTGACTTGTTATTCAAAAGAAATGAAAATACCACTTTGAAAAACTTTGATATTGAACTAAGGATTTCTTTCATAGTTGCACTATGTTATCATTTGAAAAAACTAGTGAAATTAGAGTCTAATTGTGATGATTACTTAATTTTTGGTTGAAGTTTGACGAGTAAAAGGACTTAAAATTCTTGATAATGACCAGAACTTATGCTTAACTTATTCGTGTCGATTTGAAAGTAAATTGTTCATTTGTAAATATTTTCAAAAAGTTGCATCCATCTCCTTGTAAATAAATCTTGCATTTAGTAATTTCTCATGTTGCATTTGGATTTTGTGGGTAGTATCCGCTGAAACCCTAACGAGACAACACTTGTCCTATTAGGGACACTTAGAGGTTTAACGGCTTGTTGCATACGCTCAATGCAATCGTGTTTCCTATGAAAACAGATTTATCTTAGTTTTTCTTTATTCGAGAACAATTAAAAAGTGTGGGGGTATTTGATGTGCACGTAAATATGTATATATTTACATTCATATTTAATCTATTTTTATTTAAATAAATGTCATAATTGGGTATTTTCACATGTTTAAAACCCAATTTCAAAAATTCTTTCAAGTCATCATTCATACATCAATTTGGGGGTAAAATGGTAATTTTGTGCATATATTAATTTTAAGGATATTCACTTGCACATTTTTTTATTTGTAGGAATTTGGATGGAAATATGAAGAGGGTTTCATATAAATATGCATGCACAAGGATGGAAAAAAAGGAATGAAGATGGAAATAATTCTACTCATCCATCATGGAGGACCCTACCTACCCACTTACCTTAATCTACAATTAGGAGCTAATGCACAAGTTAGTGGAGGTTAAAGTTACATGCATACTTGATGATGGATTAATTAGAGACTAATGATAACTTGGTGGCCACACTTCCTAAGGGGTATTTTGGGAAGCCCCCTAAAATATGGATTAGGGTTTTGTGCATGTATAAATAGCCCTCTCATGTTCATGTAATGGATCTTTTAATTACTTATCATATTAGAATGCAAGTTGTAGCCTCAAATTAAAAGAGAAATAAAAATGGCTTCCTAAGCCTTTTCTTTTTCTACTTGTTTTTATTTCATGCTAACTTGTTTTTTTATGCTTATCTTCACTTACATGCTTTCTTTTCTTTCATGTTAGTAGTGTAGATTTATTTTATGCAAGTAGATTAATTTTCTTTTTATTTTATTTGCTCTTACTTTGCTTGTTTTTCTATGTTGAAATTTACAAGTGTAGAAATGATAACACAAATGAGTAGCTAAATCCCTTCAATTTAGGGGTAGTGAAGCTCTCTAAATTATGTAAATTAAACATATCTTGTCATTTATGATCTCTTTTTAATGCTTCATGAAAAGTGAATGTTGATGTAAGTTTACAAAAATGAATTTTATAGCCCATGTTGTATTTACAAATAGGCTATTCTTATTCAAACATAAACATAATTTACATCATCATTTCACTAATTGATTTTTGATTATGAAATTAAGGAAGAAACAAAATTCGATGATCTATGTTACTAAATATAGTAGTAAATAGATCATACTTAAAATAGCTTTTGCTTTGATTTCAATTTCATTACAATTGATAAGTGGTTTTATGTTGTATTATAGTTTGGTGGTTTAAGTTATGTTAATCAATAACATAAATAAACCATACTTATGATAAATACATCACTAATTCCATTTTAGATCAAAATAGAGAGATCATAGATTATTTGTGTGTTGATTTACAAACATATGAGAGTGGATTTGTCTCTCAATTATTTTCCAATCTCATATTTTCATTCACTTGTTCTAGCTAGTTTCACAATTTTTAGCATAAAAACAATCTCAAGTTTGGTTTAATTTGATTTAGTAGAATTTCAAATCTAAATAATTCCCTGCAGATTGACCCGTACTCGCCACGTACTAAAATTGTATGACGTGCGCTTGCATTTAATTTTTAATTAAAATTTATCGGCTATTTTCTAATTCAATGGAAAATTAGCTGGTTAAACACACAATATAAAGCATTTTTATATCACTAACAAATACGCGCTCATATATATAATACACTCAAACTCACTCTAGGGTATTACTAACCCTATCTATAATGAGTACCCAACCAAAGCCTAGGTGTTTGCAAAATCCTAAGCTCTGATACCATATGTGACAACCCGCAAATCCATCCCGTCTAGAGCTGACAATAACCACACATGTCCAGCCCCAAACCGAACAGAAACACAGATAGTCATGAGAAATAAATAAGAGAGAAGAGATATAAGAAGAAGAGAGAAAGTAGAAGAAAGAAGAAGAAGAGAGAAAGAGAAGAAGAAAGAGAACAAAGAAAAGACAAAACAGAAGAAACTAAAACAATTACAGAATCTCACAGTCGCAACGGAAAAACATATAATATCATATCAATGATCTTTACAAGACAGAAACTATAATATAATATACATACATCGGAGTACAACAATCAATCACTAATCATCAGGCTGGACAGTTATAATAACATGTCCTTACAATTGCTGATAATTTAAACAACAAGGGAACATAAAAATAAACAAGTAAGTGAATACGACCAGAAGACTTCCAGCTCGTTTGCTAAAGCTTCAAAGCATCCAAATCTGAATCTGTAAATATACTCGGTCTCACCCGAGCATTGAAAGGGAAGAACATCCAGATCAACCTGGTAAACTAGCATGAGAAAACACATCTCAACTGAATTTATTTTAGATTTATAAAATCTTCCTTTATCAAAAAAAGATATCTCGTAAGAAATGCCCACACATAAAGACGGACAGGTTTTTACCTTACGATGACCAAAACATTTCATATCAAATCCTGTTATATTATAATAGTGTCTAGTATACAAATAATAATTCAAATAGCAGAAATTGTTACCATTATTAAATTCCAACATACTGGGCTCTACAAATAAAATGGTAGCCACGTAGTGGAGTATGGATTCCATAAAAATGACTAGGTGAAGGGACTACCTTCAGGCAGTACATCTCTAGATGAATGTACGAGGCCCAACAGATGGTCCTCTACCAACACAAGACCGACCTACCTCTTCCTAGATAGTACCGAATATGTCCCGGTCATTACCAACCTATCCGAGGGCCCTAATAGCGTACATCTACAATAATTTACATCTCGAACATCATAGCGGGAAGAAATATATCTAGAAGGGGATGATCATATCCTAATGGTGGCAAACCACATAGCCTTTCCGCATCTACCCTGTTTCGGTCATTTCCGGGTGTGAGGCCAAAGGTCACATTACCTTTCACATAGCACATCATCTTTGTTTGAATGCCACATTACCATTTCATCAATCACTATTGACTTCCACAAGAATACAACCTCTGAGTTCGTACGTCTCAAAGAAGGGTGTTAAGCTAAGAGAAGTTTTTTCTCCACACCAAACAGACGTACGTTTATAAAAATCAATGATGTAATCTCAAAAATGCACTGTCAGACATCCATCCATACAAGTTGTCCAGGAACAGGACAATCCAAGGGCACTCTCCTACCACATCCTGTCGGGAATAACTCCTAAGGTTAGTAGCGATTAGTCCTTGCATTGGATGTTTCATAATGAAGAGACCACTGCTACTATATGTATATTGGGAGTTTATCCCTAAACGATCAACAAGCAGTCCTTCATTACGAAAATCCCAAATATCAATGTCTTCCAAACTTGCACATTCGAACGCACATACGTTGGTCCGAAGTGGTTTTCGGAAAAATTCGACCCCGGTCACTCCAAACCAACAACGATAAAGAGGCCAAATATTTGATAGTCGGTTATTTAACTATCAAAGCAACAAACTGTAACGACCCGGAATTTTTGTCGTCTTGAGTTTTGAATATTAATTTTTAGTATTCAATAATTCGATCTTTTAATCAAAATAAAACCCTTGTTGAATGATAGTTGGTAATAATAAATAGTTTTTAAACCAAGATAATATTTTGATTTTCCAGATTTTAATTATAAAATAGAAAATTGATCTATTTTGGAATTTCTTATATAATCATAACAAAATAATTTATATATATAAATTGAAAAACAAACTCAAATAAATATAGATGAAAAGAAAAGAATATATTATAAATGGAAATGAATATGGCGTATAAAAATATAATGTTGTATAAATAGAAAGAGTTTAAAATTGGATTTTTCTTATGTATATGTAAACTAAAAACTAATTCAAAATATAAATGAGACAATGAGAAGAATGCGTATATATATATATATAAGTTCAAAAGGAAAATATAGTACTTATAAACAAATAAATATAGTATATTAAAACCAATATATATTGGAAAGTGGAAAAGAAGTAAATATATAAGAAAGTATATGGTGATGGAAATGAGAAATTTAATAAAAACAAACATTTAAACCATTTGGGAAAGAGGATCTTTTTACAAAATAGTGTTTCAAGCAAGAATGTTATTAGTAAACTTTTAATTCCTTGAATTTTTAAATGTATAAATATAAAATAAATAGGAATATGAACACTTAAAATTGTTTAAGTCAATACCACTTAACAATTGTTTAAAAATATAGTGAAACATGTTTCAAATCAAATAACAAAAGTAAAAAAGGTAAAACAAGTAAAAATGGGTAAAACATATATATATATATATATATATATATATAAACATATGCATGTCTGGTTCAAAATAGGAAAGGCTAAAACATTCAATTTAACTTCTCTTCATCTCAACATCATATCAACTCAAATCACCAAAATTCTTTTCCATCACAACATTGTACAAATCCTTGAGGTCTGCAGATCTCTTGAGCCAAAATACTGAACAAGTGCACATCATTTTGTCTTGAAAACGAGTGTATATATATAGGCTAAATTGTATGTATGCTTCAGTGTTTAAACACTCTGTAAAACAAAGTCTGTAAAAAAAGACCCGTATAACAAAACATTGTAAAGTAAGAGGGGAGGAAAGCACCCTGTTCAAATCCAAAGCAAGGCAATAGTTTTCAACATTTCATATCATAAACTAAAGATCAATGAGGAGATTTCAAAGGGCTTTCAACATGATTACAGTGAGAAATTTTATTTTGAATGCCTAAAATGTTCATAATATTACTTTGTCATGTATAATAGAGTTAAAATCTATATATGCTTAGTTTTTAAAAATCAATATCTCTCAAATTGATTTGATTTTGATAATAATGTAAATTAATGAAATGATCGTTATTGAGTATATATTGCACTAAAAATAGTTTGGTTACATTTCATGAAGTATGTAGTGAGAGATGTTGGAATTATAGTAAGCAACTTAATTTTTCATGATTTTCGACATACTCAAACCATCGATTCATGTATATAATCATGATCTTAATATGAAAATAGGATTTTAGCAAAGGAATCAAAAATTTTAATGGCTTATATCACGAGAAATCAAGAGATCATCAAAATCTATTAAGAAAATAAATTCTGGCGATGTCGTCGACGAGAGGGTGTGCGGTTTAGTCAAGGAGGAGCGTGATGACGCGAGGAAGAGGTTCGCCATGGCTTTTTTTTTATTTTGGCTACGATTCGAGGTGGCAAGGGGATTTAGGGTTTTGGGTTGATGGGTTTTTAGCTCTGGAACGTGGCCAAACTGCCGCGTGTAGAAGCGATGAGGGTTGTTCGGTCTTCGACTAGAGGTGCTGGAGGGGATGGGGTTCCTAATGGCGAAGGTGGCTGGGGTAGGCGAGGTGCGAGGAGACGGGACGAGGTTGATTTTGGCGTTGTTCGAAAAACTATACTCGGTTCGTATGTTTGATTTTGGCTAGGGGTGATTGTTAGTGGAACCAAAGGGTGGAGATGGTCGAGGAGGTGAAGGCGAGTTTGGGGGTGCGGTTGCCATGGTCGATGGTGGATTGGAGTTTCAAGAGAGGAACTGGAGGCCCATGGCGTATTCACATAGATGATTATTTTTCCATTGCATTATAGTTGTGTTCAGCAATTGTGAGGACAGGTTTTTATAACTCTCCGTGCTGAATAGGTTAGTATACTCTGATTGGCATCTTGCTATAAACATTACAGTTTTGTTTTATGTAAAGATTTGTTCTATATTATAGATTATTCGTTTCCGTTGTGAGATTCTGTATTGTTTGGTTTTCTTTCTATCTTCTTTCTACCTTCTTTTTCTTAACTATCTGCCTTTCCATGCAATTTGGGCTGGACAAGTGTGGCAAATTGTCGGTTTGAACTGTACGAAAAAGTAGGTCGTGACACAAACAATATCTAGCACCATAGGCAATCACCAAGCCCATTTAATAAATATTTTTACTAATTAAATCCATCTCCAAATTTTTACTTCAAATTATCTTTAAAAAGATATTTCCTAAAAACTATTTCAATCTATCGGTAATGGAAAACCTTTCCATATACTTATAACAAGAGTATAAGCATATTAACAAATCATTTCATCCCAACACTCAGAAAATATTTTCATATACTTATATCAATGGTATAAGCATATTTAATAACACTACCATTTGGAGACATGCCAAATAGATTTCTATAACCGTACAACTCTAGAGTTCATACGCCTCCGGATGGGTGTTAAGTATAGGAAGCAACGCTCCTACACCACCAAACCATTAGTACGATCACAAGAACCGATTCATGCATTTCACGATGGAAGGTCAAAACATAATTTATTGGGTCAAAATGAATGTTGCGTAAAACATCGTTACAACAACCCAAAAACATTAGTATAGGGATTCGATAAATAAATATATAGATAAATCCCATGTACTATATAAAACACTTCCTTTCGAAAATCATTTACTATAACAACAGTGTTATAGTTCATACCTTCCTTACTTTCCCGAAAATGTCTATTGCAACAATAAATGTTGAAATCTATGTTTCCGATGCATATCTCAGTTTAAAACATTTTCGAAACCATTTATTCCATTTAAAAATCACCACTTCCCAAAATATTATTTTTAAAAAATAAATTACTTTTAAAACATTTAACTCCATCAAAATATTTATTTCAAAACTCCTTCAACTAAAAATCCATATTTAAATCTCAACATAAGTCACTTCCAAATTTATGAAATTATTTTTATAAAACTCCTTTCTCTTTTATAAAACTTCTATTTATAAAAATTCCTTCATTTAAAAAATTCTATATATAAATCCATTTCTTTTATAAAACTAATTTTACTAACAAATCCATTTATAAAATCCATTTACAAAATCAAATTCAAATCCTTTTCAAAATATTTATAAATTTCAATTATAAATCTATTTCTTTATTTATCAAAATATCACCTTTATAAATCTTTTATATAAACTTATTCAAAATCTCAAATCAAAGTATATCATAAAGCCATACTTTTGTAACATCAAAAACCATATTTTATTTCTTTAAAAGCAAATTCCTTTCTTTTAATAAATAAAAATCATTAAAACATATTATACTTTCAAAATCACTTCGAAATCCTTTTCAAATCAAAATAATCATTTCGGTATTTCAAAATATCAAAATAAGGCCCAGTGCTACATAGCACTAATTAAATCAAATCATATCAAAAACATCAACATGACATCCAAACATCATATATCAGCATATATATGAAAATTAAATCAACGGTGGTGAGGAATCCTGTTGGATCCATCCAACCTGTCCCCCTACATCACAAGCATCATATAATCATAAAAATAAAATCAACCGCTTCGAGGCGGGATTCATATACAAAGGGTCATCCGCTCTTACACGAGAACGTAATAGGGTCTCATCCACTCCAATAGGCGGGAATATATTCAAACCAACAAATATAAATAATATATCATCCAAACAAACATCAAACATCATAAATAACTTTATTCCCACTTATATAAAAATATAAGCAGGCTAGAGAGGTGAGTTAACTCACAAAAATGCCAGAAATCTGCTAAGCGCTCTGGTTTGAATTAAAATTGAACGGTCGTTCAATTTAACCCAAAACTCCTACTAGCTCCGAAATTCATCCAATCCAACTCCATAGCGTAGTGCTCGCTGATACGAACGCAACAGTACTTGCCGCGTTTGAAACGGACCTTGTACGAACAAGTTATGCATAAATGAACATTCGATTATTGATTATATAATTAACTTATATAAAAATTTACAATTTACTTAATCTTCCCTCGGCCTTCTTCCCTCCAATAACAGGCCGCGTGCTCCTCTTTTTTTTCGCTTTTCGTTCGAAAACGCATGCCTCCAGACGAACGCCATCAGCCTCCATGCCCTAGGACGACCAACCCCTAGTGTCGCACCAGCCCTCCTCTGCCTGCGCCATGCCGCGTGCGCTCGTCGCCCAAACCGAGCCCGAAAACTCATTCACCTGCAGCGAAAGGGGAGCCTCCAGCCTCTATGTCGACCAACGATGGCTCGATCCAACCATACACTAGCTTTGTATGATCATGCTCTACATTTCTCTAGTTGAAGTCATTGGCTAATTCTGCTCCTAGCGGCTCCGATCAACGTCGACCATCAGATAGAAATGTTTTAATGGTGGCTGTGAATTTTTTTTAGGGTTAGGTTTATAGTTGAGAGAAAGTGAGGGCTATTTATAGAAAATATCGCATGGCACTATTCATCCGTGAAAATTCCGAACTCCAAACGAAGCATGCCGCTTGACGTTTTATATGTTATACCCCTATTTCGAACACAATGAAATATATATCGGGAGCCAATTCCATCATATATAGAAGATAGCTTTTCAAAATTGAATTTTTTAAATTAAATTCCATTAATTTATTTCTACACGTTTCGAACTCTCACAATCAAACGATACGTCTAATCGACACGAAGTTTGACAGCATATTATAATTCACTATTATGGACCCAATGAAACTGGTTTCGTCGAAATCCGAGACAGTGCCAAAGATGACTATTTTTACACGTTAATAAAAATATAAAATTTCCAATTTTAGTTTATTCACTTTTAAATCAAATTAAAAGTTTGCTAACTCCATTCTAATTCAAATAGAATTTAAATCAACTTTATAAATCGTTTTCATTCATTTTAAATTCAAGATTCAATTATTTCCATAATTTCAAATATTAAATTTAACAATTTAATTATCAAATAAATCATTATATTTGAAATATAAGTTATTTAACTTATAAAATTAAATTTCAAATATTTAAAATCAATTAAATATTCAAAATTCGGATGACTGAAATTCTGGGTCGTTACATCTTCTTCTTCGTATTTTTGCTGAATTAAAATTTTTATTCTATTCTTAATTTTTTTGTTAGTCTATTTCTATTTCCAAAATGATGGTATAAAAACTGCTGGCATTTACAAGGCAAAGAATTTCTGCTTGTGTTTGTGTAACAACCCGAATTCCAGTGGGCCTGGATTTTTCGCAAAAATACTAAAACTTAAGCCCACTGAAACCCGATCCTACAAATAGGCAAAGACAAATATATGAGATCTCAACTAAATATCTCACAGCGGAATTGACTAAAATATAATAGTAAGTAAATACTTACCGATATAATAACAGTTTCCAAACAAGTATCTTAAAGCTGGGAAGTCTCTGCCATCTATTTAACCTGTAGGATGTTATGAGGAGGGGGTCAGAACTAAAGTTCTGGTGAATGAATAAATTATATATTTCTAGGCTTAATTCTATATATATCATTTTATTTCCATTTACTCTTATATTAGGTTCATTAGGTTACAATATTCTCGCCTCTATTCGTGAACCGTGCCCATCTACTACATAGTATATTAAAACCTAATAAATAATATATACATATATGTTGCTATATGCCAAGTGACCATATTGGTCCTAGGTACCACCCATGGTACCTTCCGTATCATCCTCGAAAAGGGCTCCATCATCTTGCTTCGAGAGCGTTCCGTAACTACATCTATAAAGTACTGCTTCGTAAGGCATACAATACAGATGATCCATCATCTTGCTCCGTAGCTATATCTGTAAAGGACTGCTTCATAAGGCCTACAATACAGATACTCAATCGTCTTGCTGCGCAAGCGTTCCGTAGCTACATCTGTAATGGACTGCTTCGTAAGGCCTACAATACAGATGCTCCACTACTTACTATGAAAACGTAAATCGCGTCCGCAGTAGTCTATGCCAATGCTCGTACATTCACAATGTACCACCCAGTGCGTACATTAAGGACTACGTAATCGTTCTATCTACTATCTGAATCCCGCCAACAAGGTCTACCTTGTACGGAATTCAGTCGGGGATTTTCTATATCTGTAAAGGACTGCTTCGTTAGGCCTACAATACATATATTCTAGTTGGTCTGTCTCTTTTTCATTGTGGTTATGGCCCCACGTAGCCACCCCTCAACTAATCGAAAGACTTCTAAAGAGTTAAGTGGACATACCCTACTGCAAACAATCTAACATCCAAATGGCTGTACCCCTCACCCAATGCCTTGATAGTGAAAGAATCATTGGTCTGTTGGTTTAACTCTAATCTTTCTCGAACTCGTTCTTGGTTTTGATGCTGGTGTGATATCCGCATGCGACTATCCTTTTGGGTCCTGCCCACTAAACTTACTTGCAAGTACTAGGACATACGAATATCCTACTCCTAACACCAAACCCTTCTGACTGCCTACAAAGGTCTGCTTCGTTAGGTCTACAATGCAAATGCAGTCAAGGCATACTCTCTTGATGGAACACCTACAGACCTGCATCCGGGGGTGCAGCTTCGTTAGGCATACCCAGAGGGCCATCCTAGAGTATCCTCATGTCCCGTAGAAGTCTCGTACTTCCTTGAAGCCCAAAAATACTAAGTAGGACGTGCTTCTCCATTTCTGAAATTCGTGATGAACTGCTTCGTTAGACGCTTCATCCTTTGGGCTGCTCCAAACGCATCCCAATTCTTTTATTAGAACCCTAAGTCTAATCTTTTAATTTGCGTTTAGTTTACTTTCTTATCTGTTGGCTACTTATTTACCCTAATTAGCATATTCTTGCCCTCGTCTCACCTCTATCTATTGTGAGATTTCCATTTATTTAATGTGGAATGCTGTTGGTATGAGCCACATTCATTATCTTGCTTATTCAACTTAATATAAATCTTAAGTTCATTAAAATAAGCCTCTTTAATCATTCCTGCTTTATTTGCTTATTGACTTAATATAAATTATTTAAATAAGCTTATACCATTATTATTGCTCATTAATTTATTCAAAGTCTTAAAATAAGATTTTTCGTTCTTATTACTTAATTATAACCTATGTTATAATTCTACATGTTATTGTCATTTTCTCTTCTTTTATAGTCCGTACATAAATCCAACATTTCTTTTCTGTTCTAATCTGCCTTCTTTTATTATGATATAGAATATTATTTTATTCTCTTATATTATATAATTCACTTGCCATAATAACTATCTTCTTAAATAGTCTGCGTAGTGAATGCAGACCTAGATTCATTATCGTTTGCAGCTTCAAGTTCTTATCTAATAATTTACTTGATTCATGTCATAATTTGCTTTATTATCTTCTATTCTAGGAAGTAATTCTATTTTATTTGGTTGGTTATGAAACTATATTTAAAAATCCATTTCCATATTTTAATATTAAATAATACTATAAACAATAATCCGTAATTGCTAGATAGTTCTTTTACTATTTTGGAATTGTGTAAAATACAGTGATTTCTCTATTTTACACTAATTCTCTTTTTCTTTCTTTTATTCTAGCAATTACCTTCATTGTTGTCTTTTAAATATTAAATTATAGAAATGTATCTTATTTTCTAAACCAACCAATTAACCTTTTATTTACTCCCGAATCCAGTTATTAGATTAATTAACTTTTCTCATTTTAACGTAATTTATTACAGTAATTCCATTCCTCAAACTTTTATTACTTTACAACTTATTTCCTTCATTTCAGTATTCTTAATTATTTAATTCATATTCATGTTTTATCTGTTCTAATCCATACGCGAAGAAAGGGGAGAAAATAGAAGAAGAATGACGCTTGCATAGAAATCCAAAACGTAGAAACAGATGTAAATAAATACTAATACTGTAAATAAACTGTAAATTCCTTATAGTTTAGCATAACTTAATTAATAGGATTAATTATTGAATAAAATTATCTAAATGGAAATTTAACAATAATATATCTTAAACTTAAAAGATTAATAAATAAATCCACTCACATGTCGTCCTTAGCTTCAATCTATATCCCTTTTAATTTGCTACGCTTTTCTCCGCTTTTCCCCCGTTTTATTTCACTGTAAATTCCCTGATTTATTTGCGTAATTCTCTGATTTGCTTGTATGTATATCCTTGTTTAATTTTATTTTTTGTTTGGGGAAATATTTGATTGATAGAGGAGAAAGGAAGAGGGAGAAGAGAAGAGGAGTTTGCTGTAAATGACAGCAGCTGATTCAGAGAAAATAGTGTGGGCTAGGGTTAAGTTACGTTCAATTTATAGGTGTAGTGAACAACTATGAAACATCCGATTAACCCTAAAAACAATCATCACCATCATTTATTGATTTGTTTAAGTTAGCTTATAACGTATAATTCTCCAATGTTATTCATTTATTCCTTTGTTATACGACCCTATTAATTCACGTTTTCTTCTAAATAAGATTCTCCCATTAATTATCTAATTAATTAGATCATACATACATACATACATACATACATACATACATATTTATATGTATATATGTATATTCAATATTAATTGTTTCTTATACGTTATAGTTTCTTAACTATTTGAACACGTCAATTAATACCTCTATTAATTGATTGTATATAAAAGTTATACTTTTTTATTTATTCTTATTAACTTACCTTCATCATAAACTTAATTACTCCATTTGATTTTTGTACGCATTCCAATTCTTTCTTCTTCTTTTTAACTTGAAAATAAATAATCTTATAACTGGTGTTTTCTTCTAGCTAATTAATTTACATTATTAGCTATTGTAACAAGGGCATATTCTTTGATTAATTGACACCCTTTTTAAAATGCTCAACTGATTGCCAATTAATTAATTGACACGTTTTCCCATTTTAATCGATATCCAAATTAATTCCTATGCGTCACTCAATCACACAATATTATTAGTTGTATATATTTAAACCGCCAATTCATTACCCAATTAATTGACATATAAGTTTCCCTCTTTTATTAATTGACGCTTACTTAATGTATTTAATTAATTTCTTAATAAATTGATTGCGTCAATTATAAATTAATATATGTATGTTATCATTTAATTTATTCCCCCCATACATTTTCCTTTATTAGAAGATCCCTTAATTAATTAATGTTATAAAAGTGACATATTCTTTGACTAATTGACGCCTCTATATCCCTTAATTAATTCCTCTTTTAATTGATTGATGCGTCAATTAATCACACACTCATTGCCTGCATAAATCTATGTAACCTCTTAATTCTTAAATGCATATATTTGGCAATTATATTCTGTTTTGCAATTATGTTAATTCAATTGATTTTATTTAATTATATAAAAATGCGGGGTGTTACATTCTCCCACCCTTTAGGAAATTTCATCCCCGAAATTCGACAAGGGTAAAATTATGTAATTCCTCGCATCAATAACATCCATTTTGTGTACATCCAATTTTTCGATCACCCTTGCTCTTGTGCAAAAGTGTTATTCAATACAAAATATATGCATGTACATGAATTTCTAAGCGGTACCTCCTATATGAATGCTTTGCTTCTTTCAAAATTTATTTTTAAAACATGATGCACACATCCTAAATATACTTGCAAAATTTCTATATGAATGCAATCCTTTGAAAATTTAAAACACTTTTCATATAGCTTTTCCCACACTCCTATATATTGAATAGCGGTGTAGTTCAACGAATTTTGCATCCATACCCTACCATACAACTTTAAATATTCGAATTTCAGAAAAATCTAATTTTCTGAATTCGATCTCTTATGTCAGAAAGAAGGTAGAAAATGGAAAAACTTCATATTTCTCTGATTTTCTTTTGCGCACATCTTCCTCCGTACTTGAGATTTAGGCTACTATTCTAAAAAAATTATTTACTTCCCCAAGCACAGTTTACATAATAAAATCTCTTTTTAAATTTTTCTGTTAACGTTTCTGTCGCTTTCTTTAAATTTATTATTTTTCTTTTAGTTATCTTATTCTGCTTTTACTTTTTTTTATATTTTTATACAGCAACTAAACACAGCTATCATCTAGGGCAAGAAGGTCTAGGACCATGTCCACTATGACACAGAAAGGTTCTACTCTAGGATTCTAAGTAACTCATATGCTTCTCCTGCCGCCTATTACTTGTTACCAACTTACGCTGTATTACTCACGACGAATAAGATCTATTCATCTCTTCTATTCCATGCTCAAAAAGGAATAAATAAGTCTCATTTACTACAATGGATAAGGGTTTCAATCTATGCAGTCTTTATCTAAAAAGACAACTAAGCTTGTGGAAATTTTCTCTTTACTTTTCATTTTTCCCCAACTAAGGTCCACCTATCCCAACCACGTGTGTCTTATCAACTTACTAATATCATTTCACTATTCTTCTATAGTCTGCACACATGAAGCAACATTTCTAGGTTTTCACTAGTGTCCTATATACCTTACGGGAACTTTTATTATTACTAAGAGTAATTACTGCTATAACCTTATACTTTTCCCATTACACCTAGAAAATGATTCATATCTACTCCATATTTAAAAGTTTGATTTGGTTTGGTATTTATCAAATTTTCTTCAAAAATTACAACTTTTAAATTTTATCTTTTCAAAAACTTATTTACTTTTCCACCAAACCATCTTTTTTTAAACATGTCATGCTTGTCCTTAAAACATTTTTCCTTTTTCTTGACTTTAAAAAAAATATCCTCACATGTTTAAAAAATATCCTTCTTTTTTTATAGATTTTCAAATTTACTAAAACTGGGGTAAATAAGAACAATTATTTTATCAAAAATCTCTTAACTTTCCTACTCTTCCAATTACTTAACCTTGAAGGAGTTACTAACTTACTACACTTAATGGTTTTATACCTTAATTGTAACAACCCTGGTTTGGAGATTGCCTATCAATAATAAATTATAATGGTAATTATAATTTAATATTGTAAATTAAATTAAATTAAAATTGGAGAAATTAAATTGTTTATTTGGAATAAACTATAAATTGGAATTAAATTGTGAAAATAAAGCTTAGAACTTTATTTTATTTTGTTTGGAGTAATAATAAATGGAAACTGGGCTTTAAATAAAGAACATGACTTTATTTTAGAGAAAATGCAATAATTATATTAATTATTGCCCAATTGCTTCTTTTAATAGTTTTTAAAAGATGTATGTAACTTTTAAGGGTGATTTATTAATTAAAAAGGTAGAAATTGGTTTAAAATGTGTTTTGGCTATAAATTATGTTTGGAAATAGTTTGAAATATTTTTCTAAGTGAGAAAATAAATTTTGTGAAATTTTAAAAGTTAGTTATAGAGTTTTATTCGTTTATTTGAGTAAAAAGCACATTTTTGTTAAATTAAGGAATTTAATAATAAAAATGTTTTAAAAATACAACTTAATCTTTTCATATGATAGAAAATGTTTTATTTTATAAGTATACAGGTTTTCACATTTTTTTTGTATAAAAACTTGAGAGAAAAACATTTTTATTTGTGTGTATATGTGATGTGCACACATATTTTTGGCTAAGTATTGATTTTAACCTTACGCCGTCTTATTTCCTTTTTATTTTGGGTCCAATTCAGCCCTATTCACTTAGCCTGGTTACAAGACAGAAAGAAAAAGAGTCTGTATGTTCATTTGCATACTCTCTTCTTCCTCATCTAACTTGAAAAAGAAAAGTCGGTAAACTCTTTTTTACCAAATTACAAAATCAAGCAAATTTCTTCATATTAATTCACCAAATTCAAGTCTTTTTGCAAGCTAGTGATAAATCAAAGGTAATAAACTCCAAATCACACCATTTCATCATAATTTTCTATTATAATAAATGATTTTTCTAATTAACTATAAATATTGTTTTGCATGTTCTCACTACAACAAAAACACCCTTTAATAGCGTTTTAAAAAGTCTATTCGAAGCTATTATAGCGTTTTTTCTTACGCTGTATATTAACATGTTGTAACAGGTCAGTGACATATAACAGCAACATACAAAACGCTATAAGAGACGCTATGGACAAGGACATTTCATAGCGTTTTATGAGTGCTGTAAACATGACTTTTAATAGCCTTGGAAAGTCGCTATGAAGTGAAACTATAGCGTTTTCATGACTGCTATGTAAAAACAGGCTGGCACACATATGAAATATACAACAGCGTCTATAGACGCTATAGAACACAATATTTTACAGCGTTATCTGCTGCAATAGTACATTGTATGTATAAGTACAGCTACTTTCTATAGCGGTTTGCTGTCTTTTATTGCGTTGTTTTTTTGTTATGAAAATTGTTTATAGCACTATCATAATGCTGTAGTATATAAAACTGGAAAAACAACCTTTCCATAGCACAGCTAAAACGCTATAAATTTTTATCCCTGCGGTTTTTTTTACTAGGTACATCCAAGCTTACAATTCTACTAATATATTATAAAATTTCAAAAAACACAATTATCACATAATGATGTACGTAATCAAATGAAGACATAAGCCAAACCACAATATATATTTAAATATATATCCATAATATTTCGTACACAAAGTTTCAAATATTTGTGATCTTAAAAAAAAACAATACATACAACCATAGCTGACCAAAACGATACATACTAAAAGCAAAGATATATGAACGTCAATACAGGCTTTTGAAGTAAATATTGTTTTGCATGTTCTATAGCTTCTTCCTATAGGCTTTTAAAGACCAAATCTAGCTAGAAGCTTCAATCTTTTTGCCAAAATCCGGGTATTTGCATCTAACGGTAAGGTGAGTTATAATACTCACAAAAGCAAGCTAAGCCAAGCTCAAAATCGCCTAAAATAGTGAATAAATTAGCTTCTGTTTGTATATTACTGTTGTTTTATCTGTTCAAAATCTGATTTATATTGCTACTTTGAAAGCTTATAACTTTTGATTCCGGCAACGATATGCTGCCGTATTTCTTCCAGATAGTAGTTTATATGTTGAACTTTGTCTCTACAAAATTTGATTGAAAAATGTTGTCATTTGAGTGTTCAAAACTTTGCTGCAAAATCAACAATAACCCAGATTTTTGCCTGGGCATATTTTTGTTTGAGTTGCCGCAAACATGGCCTGAGTTTATGTTTGAGACAACATAACTCTTACATTTCTTATTGGAATTCATCGATTCTTTTTTTGTTTGAAAGATGAAGATTTCTACTATAAGCATTCCAATTTTCAGCTCAATCCGAGGTTGTTTGTTCCTCTTTTTTATGCCTGAAAGTTGAACCCCAGATGGTTTTTAGGCATGTACATTGTTTTTTTAAAACTGTTGTAAACATGGCCTGAGTCCATGTTTGAGACAGTGTAACTTTTTCATTTCTAGTCGGAATTCATTGATTCTTTTTTTGTTTGAAAGATGAACTTTTATGGTATGCTTATACCAATTTCCAGCTTAATATGAGGTCTTTTGGTCCTCTGTTTCAGGCCTGCAAGTTGAATGAAAGATGGTTTTCAGGACTGGGCACATTTTTGTTTTTCAACTGTTGCAAACATGGCCTGAGTCCATGTTTGAGACATCGCAACCTTTTCATTTTCAGTCGGAATTCATTGATCCTTTTTTGTTTCAAAGCTGAAGTTTTCTACTGTGTGCACACCAATTTTTAGTTCAATCAGAGGTTGTTGGTCGCCTGTTTCATCTCTGAAAGTTGAACCCAGAGAAGATTTCAGACCTGGGTATTATTTTGCCTATGCATTTTTATGTTCTTTTTCCGTCCGACTTTTTACTTTTACTCCATGTTTTTGTGATATTTCTGAAATGTCTTAAGGGCTATGATGCCTATCAATAGGCTAGCCAAGTTTTGATGAATTTGAAATTCAAATTTGAATTGAATTTGAATTGAATTTGAACGACAGTTTTGAGTGATTTCTTTGATTTCGAGCATGGATTTTTCCAAACAATTTTGAAATAAAATTTAAAATTTATAGGCATTTGAAAATAATTATTATATAATATTTTAAAGTATTTTCAAGTGTAAAATCAATTTATTCTCTATAATAAGGGAAATTTTCAAATAGGGTTTTCAAATTGATTTCGAGAATTGGTTTTCAAAGCTTATTTTCCAAAGTAAATTATTTTATATTTAAATTACATGTTTTTGTACATTTCAAGCGAATGAGAAGGCGAATTAAACGGTTTGGTAAAACACGTTGTATGGGACACATGCATTTATCTTATCGGTTAATTCCCGACTTGTCTGTTTGATCGTTTTGACCTTCGAGTCGAGTTTACCGATGAGATGAGGTAAACTTTTTACTGCTTTGAGTGTGAAATTTACTAGCGGTTAGTAAACCATTTAGTGCGAATGTGTGGTATGAGACACATGTTAACATTGTTCGGGTTTCTATCCGAGAGTTTGTGACACATTTGCCATTGCGGCGTATTGCCAGTACTGGACCTTCGGGTCCTTGCCATTGCGGCATTTTCCATTGCGGCGTATTTTTCCTCGAAACGTTTTCCATTATGGCGTTTGCCATTGCGGCGTATTTGCCATTGCAACGTATTTGTCATTGTGACGTATTTTCCTTCGGGCGCGGTACCATATTTGAGATCAGTACTTGGTAGGCTTCGGCCAAAAGCACGTGCAAATTTTGAGATGTTTTCATTGATTTCCTGAGTGTATCGCCTTTTTCATGGTTGGACATTCGAGCCATTATATATATATATAGCGATTACCTTATGGGGATATGAGTTGCCTACACTGGCGTTATTTGAGATTTTCCTTTTGGCGATATTATTGAGATTTGTCTATTGGCGTTATTATATGAGATTTGCCTTTTGACGTTTATTTGGGATTATATTCTCCTATGTTAGAGAGTTATATTTGATTTCCTTGTGGCATATTTTTGAGATGGTGATTTCTTTGAGATTTCTTTGAGTTTGCCGATATGGCGGGTTTTTGGATTTCTCCTTTTTAGGAGTTATATTTTCCCTAAACCATTATTTATGATTTGTGATATGCCGATGATATGAGGCTTGCTTTATTTAGCGTTTTATGGATTGTTTTATATCTTTTGAGATTATATATTTGTGTAAGTGATATCATCTCATCACTTAAAGTAACCATACCATATACTCATGCTTATACTCAGTATTGTTCCTTCTTGTTTAAGAAGAACATTACCCTTATTCTTATCCATTTATTACTACTTATCCTCTTAAACTAATATGTTTGGCTAGACTGACCCATGTATTTTATACTCTAGTCAGACCGAGGTGTTTCAAGTTAGGTATCTTTGGACTTAGCCTATTTTGCTTCAGCATGGACTCTTTTCTGCTATCGCCTTTTTTGATATAGTTTTTTTGTGTAGTCCTTTTTGTTTACTATTCTGATATGTATATTCTTTTGCCGCTTGTATATTGTGGTCGTCATACCACTTAGGATGTATCATTTGTATTGTATTGTGATGTATCACTATATATGTATATATATATATATATTTGTTTGTTGTTTTGTGATGTCTTATGCATTTGAGTTTTTGTATTTTGTTCTGATAGATCCTATAGCCACCTGTAGTTTTGTATTAATCATTTATTGGATATGTCGATCCACTTAAGTTAGAAAAAATTATATTGAGCACTAATCGACGTATTCAATAGATATTTAAGACAAGACTATAGATGGTCGCTCCTAACCAGCCCTATTTTCCGCATTGGCAGACAGTATTACCTAGTAATACTCTTTGTTAATGTGGGTCTCGGGGTGGGGCGTCACTGCTTGGTATTAGAGCTGAGTTCAGAACAAAGTATGATAAACACAGAACAAAAGCATATATTACGAAACATCCAAGTATAGTACAAGTGTTACAAATCCTTTAATCATCATGTCCTTTATCTTATCGTGTCCTTTAAGATAGAAGACTTGGGATATGTCTAGGAATATATTTTATTCCATAGTATCCCATAATTGAATTGATTATATCTTATCTTAAGAGTAATCTTAATCGTGATTGTTTTATTCGAGTCCTCTTTGATACGGGTGCTTGACACTCATCCGTATCGGAGGAATTTGTTGATGCTTTTTGATGTTCTTATCTTATGATTTCTTTAAGGACTGTGAATCCTATTGAGGGGATCCACAATATTTGGCATGATGTATGAGGATTTGAGTTTTTTCCTTGTAGCTTCTTTTTTTTCTTGCGTATTAGCACGCTATTTTCTATCTAGAGTTGGAATGATTTGAGATGGAGAGGCTTGCATTTTATCAAGCCACATTCTGAGATTTGAAGGATCCTATGTTTTGGTTGGTTTATTATTCCTTGAATTCGGGATGTTGATGATGATTCTGAAGTCTCTGTAGTCACTCTTGAGTTTTGAGATGTTCATGATATATCTCAAATTCCAGTCATTGTGTCTCTGTTGATTTCTATGAGTCTGTTTCGGGTATGACACCCAATCGGGCAATCGAGTATTGTATTGACCTCTTTTCCAATTCTTATCCTTTCGGTCATCCTTCCACTAGGATGTCCACTAGGGAAATGAGGTGATTCATTAAATTTATTTGATATTGTCGTTCTTGCCTCCTTTTAAGATATCCTTTTTGGATACTCAATTGTTGATATACTTTGTGGTATTACTTCACTCGAAGTAATGATTTGTTGTTAATGTTACTTCTCCTCATTTGAGAAGATATTTACCCTTGATTTTATTTCTCATTTATCTTTTTTTTAATCTATTGTGTGGTGCTAGGGTTATTCTTCAGCTTGACCCTACACTAATTTTTCATGGGCTACGGGTCACAGATGATAGCGTTACTCTTTCCACATTTCGCACTCGTTATGAGTCTTGTGAGTGGTTCGTTATACCATTCGGAATAATGAACACTCCAGTCTATTCCACCAATCTTGAGGATCGAGTATTCTAAGAATATCTCGATGAGCTCTATTTATGTTCCTTGATTTTGAGAACAAGTAATAAATTGTGTTTTTAAATTTTTCAAAAAAAATTGAAGGTATGTTCTAAGAGAAATTGGATTTTGTTTTTAGGAAAAACAAAGAATATTTTAAGTATTATATATGAGGTATTTCTTTTTAAAGAAAATGAATTTTTTTGTTGGGTTGTCCGTCTAGTGCTTTAAGAATTCTGGTCGATGCGTTTGGCCAATGTTATCGATAAGAATTTCTTAAACGCTGTGATGAGGCAGTCTGACACGATAAATTGTGTTTTAATAAGTAAAGTTGGAAATAATTAATATGGTGGAGTATTAATTTTATTTTAAATGTTTAATGAAACCATTGAACCATAATGACTGTTGGAGGAGTGGCGAGGCAGTTTTGATCATTTGATCAACTCTGCAGCTAATTGATGGTGTCATTCACTATAAATTAATGGCGAGGCAATAACCTTATATTATTTGAAATTTGAGAATTTGAATATGGTAATTTGGGTAAATAAAGCGAATAATTCTAATTAAGGGGATGTCTTAATTAGAAGAAAATATCATTTGATGCTTTGATTAATAAAATGATGTATTTAAAGTAAAAGAATACTTTGGTTTGAAAAATTAAAATATTAATTGAATATTTTAGTACAAGTTATTAATGATAACTATAAAAAAAATTTGACACTTATTTATTTGTGTAATAGTAAAGGATACATATAAAACTCTATCTTAAGAGAAAATAAAGAAGTGTTAGTTTATAACATTTAGTATAAATTTATGAGCTAGTTTTTGTTTTAAACTTAAATGGTATTAAAACTTGTGGGTTTGAAATTGCAAAATTCTTTTGAAAACAAGTTTGAACTAATTATCAACTTTAATTAGTTCTATGTTGATAATTAGATGGAAATTTAATTTTTGTGACAAGTGGAAATGTGAATTTGGATTGTTTTGATAAATGAACAATTCATGTAGTATAATCATTTTAAATTGTGAGAATAATTTTAAACTTTATATATATCCCAAAAATTTATTTTGGTTGATAATCAATAATCATCTATTGATAATGAAAGAGATTAGTTATCTCTTCCAAAATGAGTTTTCAAGTTAATTGTTTTAAAGTAGATTATGGAAAGTAACGAAAATATTTCCACTTAATAAAATGTTTTATGATGATTACATAAAGTTGATCTAAATTTTGTATGTCTTAGCTTTCCAGGGAAAAAGAAAATCATTTAATAAATGATTTAGCAAAAATCTTGTTTGAAAATGTAGTTTGAGATTAAAATGGTTTGGGTAAATTTGAAATTTTAAATTGATTTAAAAGCTGAAATTTTGTTTGAAAAAGTACTGTACTAAAACAGCGATAACTTGAGATTTATAACTCCAAATGAGTTTAATCTTTTTGTAAATTAAAAAGATTTCAGTAAGCTATAAAGTTTCTTCTTACCACTTTAAAGGATTTTGCATTTTACCGAGTCTAAAATAGGTTTGAAACTGGATAGGAATTTCTGCTCTATTACAAAATTCTCTATGATTTAAGCTAAAAGTAAATTTAACATAACTTTCAAACCGTAAATACGATTTTGATAATCTTTAAATTGATAGAAAGCTTAGACTTAGTAGAACAACTTTCATTTTATAAAAAAATTCAGATTTGGTAATTTGCTGGGTGAAAACATGCCTTCTTTACAGCAGATCTGAAATGAAATTGATCTATTTCCCCTAATAGTTAAGTGTAGTACTTCTTATTTATGAACATGAACTATTATCATCTATTTGAGATAAGTACAGGTGAAAGAGGATAGTTGGAATGTATTTTGTGCAAAAAGAATATAAGTTTGTGCAAACCCACTTTAAAATCATAAAAAGATGGTACGTTTTTGGATTAAATTTTTAAAGTGTTAAATGATGGTATATATTGTGTTTCCGACCTAATGGTCGATGTATATTATATAAATTATTTTTGTAATATTGTATACGATCCTCCATAAAGAGGAGACTCTACCAATTTTTCCGAAAATTTCTAACACTTAGAAAATTTGAGAAACAAATTGAAAAAAATAATAATATATGTTGCAAACTAGAGAATACCTATGAAAGAACTAGAGAATAGACAACTTAAACTTTATTTACTCTAATGAAGAGTAATGAATTTAAATTTAAAATCTAAGTAAGAAGTTTTGAAAAAATTTCAAGTGTTGAAAATTGTGGTTATAATTATAAAAATATTGAATTTTGAAACTCTAAGAATTTTTTATTGAGAGTTTATACATATATTTTAGTTCCTTATGTTTATCTTACTCTCATGTTATTTTCTAACGACGTGCATTTATGCGGTCGTTTGAGTATGGTGGACTTTGAAGAAATCACCTTTTGGTTGAACTATCTTGCCTCTTTTGTGTCTATCTTGTATCGGTGTGGTTCCTCCCGTAGTGTCATACGAAAATTCATATCGATAATCGTTTTGTTGGTTAGAGTTCGGGTTGGAATTGTGCTAAATCCCAACCCTACTCGAGGAGCTTACGAGAAATCAATCTCATTCGATTGATCCTTTGTGTAGCATCTTGTTATGTTCTCATCCGAAGGTGAGACGCCTTTGAAATCTTGTGTGTTGCTCAGAAAATTTCGATGGTTCGCTAATTCCAATATTAGCACTTTGAAAACCATAGAATTAATCGAGCAAGCCTTATCTTGGTTTTCTACCATTCTATTTTGAGAGTGAGAGAGTTTTTAAACTCGAGCTTGTTTATCTTTCTTTTGATTGATGAAATTAATAGGTTGAATATAAACTCTTCTCTAGAAATTGCGTGGACGCAATTTTGTTAAGTGGGAGAGTCTGTAACAACCTTGGTTTGGAGATTACCTATCAATACTAAATTATAATGGTAATTATAGTTTAATATTGTAAATTAAATTTAAATTGAAGAAATTAAATTGTTTATTTGGAATAAACTATAAAATTGGAATTAAATTGTGAAAATAAAGATTGGAACTTTATTTTATTTTGTTTGGAGTGATAATAAATGGAATATGGGCTTTAAATAAAGAAAATGACTTTATTTTAGAGAAAATGCAATAATTATATTAATTATTGCCCAATTGCTTCTTTTAATAGTTTTTAAAAGATGTACGTAATATTTAAGGGTGATTCATTAATTAAAAAGGTAGAAATTGGTTTAAAAATGTGTTTTGGCTAAAAATTATGTTTGGAAATGGTTTGAAATTTTTTCTAAGTTAGAAAATAAATTTTGTAGAATTTTAAAAGTTAATTATAGAATTTTATTCATTTATTTGAGTAAAAAACGCATTTTTGTTAAATTAAGGAATTTAATAATAAAAATGTTTTTAAAATACAACTTAATCTTTTTATATGATATAAAATATTTTATTTTATAAGTATACAAGTTTTCACATTTTTCTTGTATAAAACTTGAGAGAAAAACATTTTTTATTTGTGTGTATATGTGATGTGCACACATATTTCTGGCTAAGTATTGATTTTAACCTTACGCCATCTTATTTTCTTTTTATTTTGGGTCCAATTCTGCCCATATTCACTTAACCCAGCTAGAAGACAAAAAGAAAAAGAGTCTGTACGTTAATTTGCATACTCTCTTCTTCCTCATCCAACCTGAAAAAGAAAAGTCAGTAAACTCCTTTTTACCAAATTACAAAATCAAGCAAATTTCTTCATATTAAGTCACCAAATTCAAGTATTTTTGCAAGCTAGTGATAAATCAAAGGTAATAAACTCCAAATCACACCATTTCATCACAATTTTCTATTACAGTAAATGTTTTTTTTAATTTTTCTGTAAATATTGTTTTGCATGTTCTATAGCTTCTTCCTACAGGCTTTTGAAGACCAAATCTAGCTAGAAGCTTCAATCTTTTTGCCAAAATCCTAGTATTTGCATCTAACAGCAAGGTGAGTTATAAAACTCACAAAAGCTAGCTAAGCCAAGCTCAAAATCGCCTAAAACAGTGAATAAATTAGCTTCTGTTTGTATATTCCTGTAATTGTTTTCTTTGTTCAAAGTCTATTTATATTGCTACTTTGAAAGATTATAACTTTTGATTCCAGCAAAGACATGCTGCCGAATTTTTTCTAGATAGTAGTTTATATGTCGAACTTTGTCTCTACAAAATTTGGTTGAAAAGTATTGTCATTTGAATGATACGCTGCCTGAGTCCATGTTTGCGACAGTGTAACTTTTTCATTTTTAGTCGGAATTCGTTGATTCCTTTTTTGTTTGAAAGATGAAGTTTTCTAGTATATGAATATCAATTTTCAGCTTAATATGAGGTTGTTTGGTCCACTTTTTCAGGCCAGTAAGTTGAACCTAGATGGGTTTCAAGCTTGGGCACATTTCTGTTTTTGAACTGTTGCAAACATGGCCTGAGTCCATGTTTGAGATAGCGTAGCTTTTTCATTTCCAGTCGGAATTCATTGATTCTTTTATTATTTGAAAGCGGAAGGTTTCTACTATGTTCGCAATAATTTTCAATTCAATCAGAGGTCGTATGTCCGCCTGTTTCATGTCCGAAAGTTGAACCCAGAGAAGATTTCAGACCTAGGTATTATTTTGCCTATGCATTTTTATGTTCTTTTTCCTTCCGACTTTTGACTTTTACTCCATGTTTTTGTGATATTTGTGAAATTTTTTGAGGGCTATGATGCCTATCAATAGGCTAGCCAAGTTTTGATGAATTTGAAATTCAAATTTGAATTGAATTTGAATGACGGTTTTGAGTGATTTCTTTGATTTCGAGCATGGATTTTTCCAAACAATTTTGAAATAAAATTTAAAAATTATGGGCATTTCAAAATAATTATTATATAATATTTTAAAGTATTTTCAAGTGTAAAATCTATTTATTCTCTATAATAGGGGAAATTTTCTAATAGGGTATTTAAATTGATTTCGAGAATTGGTTTTCAAAGCTTGTTTTCCAAAGTAAATTATTTTATATATAAATTACATGTTTTTGCACATTTCAAGCGAGTGAGAAGGCAAATTAAACGGTTTGGTAAAACATGTGGTATGGGACACGTGCGTTTATCTTATCGGTTAATTCCCGACTTGTCCGTTTTATCGTTTTGACCCTCGAGTCGAGTTTACCGATGAGATGGGGTAAACTTTTTACTACTTTGAGTGTGAAATTTACTAGCGGTTAGTAAAGAGTTTAGTGCGAACGTGTGGTATGGGACACACGTTAACACTGTTCGGGTTCCTATCCGAGTGTTTGTGACATATTTGTCATTGCGGCGTATTGCCAATACTGGACCTTCGGGTCATTGCCATTACGGTGTATTTGTCATCGAGACGTTTGCCATTGCGGGGTATTTGCCATTGTAACGTATTTGCCTTCGGGCGTGGTACCATATTTGAGATCAGTACTTGGCAGCCTTCAGCCAAAAGCTCGTGCAAATTTTGAGATGTTTTCATTGATTTCCCGAGTGTATCGCCTTTTTCAAAGATGGCCATTCAAGCTATTTTATATATATATATAGCGATTAACTTATGGGAATTTGAGTTTCCTACACTATCATTATTTGAGATTTGCCTTTTGGCGTTATTATTGAGATTTGCATATTGGCGTTATTACATGAGATTTGCCTTTTGACATTTATTTGGGATTATATTCTCCTACGTTGGAGAGCTATATTTGATTGCCTTGTGGCATATTTTTGAGATGGTGATTTCTTTAAGATTTCTTTGAGTTTGCCGATATGGCAGGTTTTGGGATTTCTCCTTTTTAGGAGTTATATTTTCCGTAAACCACTATTGATGATATATGATATGCCGATGATATGAGGCTTGCTATATTAGCGTTTTATGGATTGTTTTATCTCTTTTGAGATTATTTGTTTGTGTAAGTGATATCATCTCATCACTTAAAGTAACCAAACCATATACTTATGCTTATACTCAGTATTGTTCCTTCTTGTTTAAGAAGAACATCACCCTTATTCTTATGCATTTATTACTTCTTATCCTCTTAAACTGATATGTTTGGCTAGACTGACCCGTGTAATTTATACTCGGGGTCAGATCGAGGTGTTTCAGGTTAGGTACCTTTGGACTTATCATATTCTGCTTCCGCATGGACTCTTTTCTACTATCATCTTTTTGATATAGTTTTTTTGTGTAGTCCTTTTTGTTTGCTACTATGATATGTATATTCTTTTGACTCTCTTATGTATTATGGTCGTCCTACCACTTATAATTTATTATTTGTATTGTATTGGGATGTATCAGTATATATGTATGTATATCTGTTTGTTGTTCTGTGATGTGTTATGCATTTGAGTTTTTGTATTTTGTTCTGATAGATCCTATAGCCACCTGTAGTTTTGTATTAAGCATTTATTGGATATGTCGATCCACTTGAGTTAGAAAAATATATATATAGCACTAATCGACGTATTCAATAGATATTTAAGACAAGACTATAGATAGTCGCTCTTAACTAGCCCTATTCTCCGCATTGGCAGACATTATTACCCAGTAATACTCTTTGTTAATGTGGGTCTCGGAGTGGGGCGTCATATTAATGTATTGGAATTACTTTCTCTTATGAGAAACCATTTACGCTAAAACCTTCTATGAATCCTTTAGAGGTGGATTTCATGTTTATGTGAAATTATAAGGAATTTATTTTATCTTTTATCGAAATAGGCTATACAAAATATGGTGTTTTCCATACCTTATACATCTCTTTCATGTATTCCTTATAACTTGCACAAAACATCTTTAATTATGATTCATAGAAAATTATATCATTATCATTTAATTCCAATAGATTAAAGTATGTTTAATCTATGTTCACTTAGATAAGATATTTCCTACTAAATACATTAATTTATCATACATTATTTTTTTCCAAAAGAACTCATTTTCTAAACGCTTTATAACTAGAAAATATTTTCATATACTTATTTAAATGATAAGTGTACATACAAACCACTTTAGAAATTATCTCCAAAACTCATTTGGGTCAAAATAGATGCGGTGTAAAACACCGTTACTACAACCCAAAAATACTAATTTATGGATTCAATTATAATAAGTATTAATAAATCTCATATGTTATGTTAAAAACATTTCCTTTGGCAGTCACCTACTATAACAATAGTGTCATAGTCTATGCTTCCATTATTTTTACCGAAAACATCTATTACAACAATAAATGTTGTAACCTATGTTTTCGATACTTAACACACTCTAGGTGTTTATATTTAAAATCTTTGTTCACCTACAAGGAAACTAGCGAGCTATACATGCTCTATAATTCTTCAAAAAGAATTTCACTTTTAACAAAATAAAAACCAATTTAAATTTCATACCACTTTTTCTTTTCAAAAACCCAATATTTACTTCGTCAAATATATTAACAATTATATTTTTCAACTTTTCAATTCCAAAAGTTTTATTTTATTGGGCTAGACATAAAGTGGATTTTCTTCTTACTAAAACCTCTTGTTTTTCCAAAATAAAAACACTCTCCCTACTATCCCTAGGGAACTTCTCCACTTCCTATAACATATGGATACCAATCTTCTCTCAAAACATGGCTTATTTGTATACTATAAATCGGTAATTAACATAGGGTTCAACATACTTGGGTCATCACAAACTCAACTAGCAAACTATGCACAAATATACTTCTAAAAAATTTCCATATGTTAAAATCTATGGTTGGGGACTATTTGGATTTTAGTACATAATATATTTATATTTTATTCAAAAATACAAATAAGTTCGCTCAATATCTACCTAGGAACCCTAAACCTAGGCACTGATACCAAATGTAACAACCCGAATTTCAGTGGGTCCGGATTATTCACAAAAATGCTAAAACCTAAGCCCACTGAAACCCGAGTTGGGAATCTGGTATCCTGCAAATAGGCAAAGACAAATATATCAGAGCTCAATTAAATACCTCACAGCAGAATTGACTAAAATATAATAGTAAGTAAATACTTACCGATATAATAACACTTTCTAAACAAGTGTCTTAAAGCTGGGAAGTCTCTGTCATCTACCTAACCTATAGGATGTTATGAGAAGGGGGTCAGAACTAAAGTTCTGGTAAATGAATAAATTATATACTTCTAGGCTTAATTCTACATATATCATTTTATATCCATTTACTCCTATATTAGGTTCATTAGGTTATAATACTCTCGCCTCTGTTCATGAACCGTGCCCATCTACTCCATAGTAGATTAAAACCTAATAACTAAATACATCTATGTAGCTATATGCCCAATGACCATATTGGTCCTAGGTACCATCCATGGTACCTTCCGTATCCTCCTCGAAAAGGGCTAGCTCCATCGTCTTGCTTTGAGAGCGTTCCATAACTACATCTATAAAAGACTACTTCGTAAGGCCTACAATAAAGATGCTCCATCGTCTTGCTCCATAGCTATATCTGTAAATACAGATACTCCATCATCTTGCTCCGCGAGCGTTCCGTAGCCACATCTGTAAAGGGCTGCTTCGTAAGGCCTATAATACAGATGCTCCACTACTTACTATAAAAACGTAAATCGCGTCCGCACTAGTCTATGCCATTACTCGGACATCCACAATGTACCACCCAATGCGTACATTGAGGACTACGTAATCGTTCTGTCTACTATCTGAATCCTGCCAACAAGGTCTACCTTGTACGAAATTCAATCGGGGATTTTCTATATCTGTAAATGACTCCTTCGTTAGGCCTACAATACATATATTCTAGTTGGTCTGTCTCTTTTTCATCATGGCTATGGCCTCACGCAGCCACCCCTCAACTAACCAAAAGACTTCTAAAGAGTTAAGTGGAAGTGCCCTACTGCAAACAATCTAACATCCAAATGGCGGTGCCCCTCACCCAATGTCTCGATAGTGAAATAATCATTGGTATGTTGGTTTAACTCTAGTCTTTCCCGAACTCGTTCTTGGTTTTGATACTGGCATGATATCCGCATGCGACTATCCTTTTGGGTCCTGTCCACTAAACTTACTTGCAAGTACCGGGACATACGAATATCCTACTCCTGACACCAAACTCTTCTGACTTCCTACAAAGGTCTACTTCATTAGACCTACAATGAAAATGCAAATGCAGTCAAGGCATACTCTCTTAATGGAATACGTACAGACCTGCCTTCGGGGGTGCAGCTTCGTTAGGCCTATCCAAAGGGCCATCGTAGAGTATCCTCATGTCCCATTGAAGTCTCGTACTTCCTTGAAGCCCAAAAATAATAAGTTGGACGTGCTTCTCCATTTTTGAAATTCGTGATGAACTGCTTCATTAGACGCTTCATCCTTTGGCTGCTCCAAACGCATCTCAATTCTTTTAATAGACCCGAAGTCTAATCTTTTAATTTGCATTTAGTTTACTTTCTTATTCTATTGGCTACTTATTTACCCTAATTGGCATATTCTTGCCCTCGTCTCACCTCTATCTATTGTGAGATTTCCATTTATTTAATAGGGAATGCTGTTGGTATGAGCCATATTCATTATCTTGCTTATTTAACTTAATATAAATCTTAAGTTCATTAAAATAATCCTCTTTTATCATTTCTGCTTTATTTGCTTATTGACTTAATATAAATTATTTAAATAAGCTTCTACCATTATTATTGCTCGTTAATTTATTCAAAGTCTCAAAATAATTTTTTCCGTTCTTATTACTTAATTATAACATATGTTGTAATTCTACCTGTAATTGTCATTTTCTCTTCTTTTATGGTCTATACATAATTCCAGCATTTCTTTTCTGTTCTAATCTGCCGTCTTTTATTATGTTATAGAATATTCTTTTATTCTATTATATTATATAATTCACTTATCATAATAACTATCTTCTTAAATAGTCTGCGCAGTAAATGCAGACCTAGGTTCATTGTCGTTTGCAGCTTCAAGTTCTTATCTAATAATTTACTTGATTCACGTCATACTTTGCTTTATTATCTTCTATTCTAGGAAGTAATTCTATTTTATTTGGTTGGTTATTAAAACTATATTTAAAATCCATTTTCATATTTTAATATTAAATAATACTATAAACAATAATCCGTAACTGCTAGATATTTCTTTTACTATTTTGGAATAGTGTAAAATACGGTGGTTTCTCTATTTTACACTAATTCTCTTTCTCTTTCTTTTATTCTAACAATTACGTTTATTTTTGTCTTTTAAATATTAAATTATAGAAATGTATCATATTTTCTAAACAACCAATTAACCTTTTAGTTACTCCCAAATCCAGTTATTAGATTAATTAACTTTTCTCATTTTAACATAATTTATTATGGTAATTCCATTCCTCAAACTTTTATTACTTTACATCTTATTTCCTTCATTTCAGTATTCTTGATTATTTAATCCATATTCACGTTTAATCTATTCTAATCCGTACGCGATGAAAGAGGAGAAAATAGAAGAAGAATGACGCTTGCATAGAAATCCTAAACGTAGAAACAGATGTAAATAAATACTAATACTGTAAATAAACTGTAAATTCCTTATAGTTCAGCATAACTTAATTAATAGGATTAATTATTGAATAAAATTATCTAAACGGGAATTTAACGATAATATATCTTAAACTTAAAAGATATGTAAATAAATCCACTCACATGTCGTTCTTAGCTTCAATCTCTATCCATTTTAATTTGCTACGCTTTTCTCCGCTTTTCCCCCTTTTAATTCGCTATAAATTCCCTGATTTGTTTGCGCAATTCTCTAATTTGCTTGTATGTATATCCTTGCTTAATTTTATTTTTTGGTTGGGAAAAGATTTGATTGATAGAGGAGAAAGGAAGAGGGAGAAGAGAAGAGGAGTTTGCTGTAAATAACAACAGCTGATTCAGAGAAAATAGTGTTGGCTAGGGTTAAGTTACGTTCAATTTATAAATGTAGTTAACAACTATGAACCATCCGATTAACCTTAAAAACAATCATCGCCATCATTTATTGATTTTTTTTCGTTAGCTTATAACGTATAATTATCCAATTAATTAGATCATACATACACACACACACACACACATATATATATATATATATATCCAATATTAATTGATTCTTATACGTTATAATTTCTTACCTATTTGAACACGTGAATTAATACCTCTATTAATTAATTGTATATAAAAGTTATACTTTTTAATTTATTCTTATTAACCTGCCTTCATCATAAACTTAATTACTCCGTTTGATTTTTGTACGCATTTCAATTCTTTTTTTTTCTTTTTAACTTGGAAACAAATAATCCTATAACTGGCGTTTTCTTCTAGCTAATTAATTTACATTATTACCTATTGTAACAAGGTTATATTTTTTGATTAATTGACACCCGTTTTAAAACACTCAATTGATTGCCAATTAATTAATTGACACGTTTTCCCATTTTAATCGATATCCAAATTAATTCCTATGTGATTGACACGTTTTCACCCAATCACGCATTTATTAGTTGTATATATTTAAACCGCCAATTCATTACCTAATTAATTGACATAAAATTTCCCTCTTTTATTATATGATGCTTACTTAATGTCTTTAATTAATTGATTGCGTTAATTATAAATTAATATACCTATGTTATCATTTAATTTATTCCCCACATATATTTCCCTTTATTAGAAGATCTCTTAATTAATTAATGTTATAAAAGTGACATATTCTCTGACTAATTGACGCCCCTATGTCTCTTAATTAATTCTCCTTTTAATTGATTGATGCGTCAATTAATCACAGACTCATTGCTTGCATATATCTATGTAACCTCTTAATTCTTAAATACATATATTTGATATTTATATTCTGTTTTGCAATTACGTTAATTCAATTGATTTTATTTAATTATATAAAAATGCGGGGTGTTACAGTTTGAAATTGGTAGTATTTGTTTTCCTCGTAAAGGCATGCCAAATAACAAACTTATGTCTTCATTTATCTTTAGAAAATTTCCTCCAATTTCGAAAGCATTTTTCTCTGTGTCATAAGTTTGAATTATAACATCTAAATTTGTAGCACATTATCTGAAATCACACCGTTTCATTTTGTATTTGGAGAATAGTTGTAAAAAGTTTTTAAATGGTGTCTTTTTCATGTATGAAACAACAACTGGTTTTAAAATATTTTTGTTTTTAAGTTTTTGAAAAACTTTAAAAACTGCATCTAGGTTACACCTGAATGTTCCATACATTTTCTTTGGTTCTCTTTGCTTAAGTTCATTGTCATATAGCCCATCGCTATCATCTTCTTCTTCTGTTGCATACTCCTCATCATCTGAATTTTGTTAGTTCTTATGTTCCTCATTATCTGTTTCAAATGGTTCATTGTCATCTTCATCTTAATTCTACATCTTCTTGCATCACTGAACTCCCTTGAGTAGGTAGAATTGCTTTTATTGGTGAAATTTTTTTATCTTCTTTCTGTAAATGTATAAAATAAGAATTAATATAGCATTCAAATAACTTATAATATGATGTATAAAAAAATGTTGAAATAAAATAAAACCTAATTTTCATGGTTAAATTAAGATATTCATTTGTAGATTTTGAAATTTGTTTTTTTCTCGCCACACTGTAAAACTGTAATCATGATTATTCGGTATAAATATTTGCCAAAGATCACTAATCATATTCTCTGATAAAATCTTAAAGAATGAATTTTTCTAGTACCTGTTAACACATTATACCTAACTTTTCTAGTAATTTTGAAAATTCAATGTATGAAAAAAGGGTTAAAAATTTGGAGTTTCAGAGTTGTGTCGATAATATAGTTATATGCACTACATGGTCAAAAATCAAACCTGGCATAAAATATGTACCGTTCATCTTATAAATCAATAAGGCAAAATCTAAAAGAATTCAGATTGTTACTGCAGTTGAAAAACTAGAGGTAGGAGTAAAATAGTTGATGCAATTTACCGACTTACAAAATAGAAACCACACTGAATTTGCTTGCCCATGAATTATGATGCATTTATAAAAAGCTGAACCTGCTTATTTTGATTTCAAATTTGATTCACAAAAGCAAAACATTCAGATTTATAAACATTATTAGTGTTGATCAACGGAAGAAACCTATGATAATATGAAGATTTATAAAAGATTCATGTTAAAATCCCTGAAACAGAATTTTAGTTGACGTAGGGAAGTTATTAAAAGGAAGATTGGAACATTAAACGATATAGTAGCAACTAATTCCTATTGAAAGATTATGTTCTGCCTACTATATCCAATTAATATAACATGATTGAATGAAATAGTTGGCATGTGTTTGTGAAAAGGATGAACGAGATATTTGTTGAGTGGAGTGGGAAAAGTTAATACAGAAGGAAACCAAAGGGAGCAAAAGAAGTTCTAATATATCATATGAAGAATGACAATAACATTGTTAGTAAACAATTGTTAATATAAAAATATAGAAAATTCAATTAATTTCAAGTCTGTATGAAAATATTAGAATGTACAAAAATTTACTTACTTTAGTATTTTCCTCAGCGGCCAATTGTGATTATGGGCTCGAAGACTGTGATGAGTACGATAGGAACTATTCATTGGTCTCATACTGACACATTGTTTTCCTCCTATGCTTATAAAAATACATTTTGCATCTTCATTGCCATTTGTAGATGATTTTTTTGCAACCTTTTTGATCTTTTAGGTGGCATCTTTTACCTGCAAAAGATATAAATTGTTAATGACATTTAAACAATAAGTAATACATGTACATAATAAAGTTGAAAGATGAAACATAATTGAAAAACTAAAATGGATTAAGGAAAAATTATAAACTATAAATATAATTATAAATCAAATTAGAGAACATTGGACATTATAAAATCATTTCTTTGTTATAAACTGTGCTATAAAAGATAACATTTTTTTTCAAATCATTATAAATTGTGCTATAAATGCTTTACCAAACCAATTTAAGTGCATTGGGAAAGATTTTGATACATGCATCGTTAATCCTAGCCTACAAATATTCATTGACGATGAGTGGTTAGAAATTACAAGCATCATGGCAGGTCAACATCCAAATATTGGACATGTGACACCCCACCTCTATACCCGTACTATCCAAGAGTATTACCGAGTAATACTGTCAGATAATACAGAGAATGAGACTATATGGGGTACACACATGAATATTCCCTTGAACTAACACTGGTACGTATTAAACATCTAATATACAACTCACCTATATGTACACAGCATCAGTGCAAAGCAATAGACTCGTTTATCTCCAAGACAAAACAATACATAATATACAGTATCACATAGAGAACACAGAGTCAATCACGGTGATAATATATTGTATATAAAATACAATAATGTTTTAAGAATACAATACAACTCTAATGTCAATTATACATATACAGTGAATTAATGTTGTACAAGTATCATATAACCATCCTATATACGACTCCTCTAAGCCCAGTGAAATACATGTTGGTCATGTTGTCCCTATACCTGAAATAGCTCAGACTGATCCGAGTATTATAAAATAACACACGGGTCAGAAGATGTCTAATCAAGGATCATAAATAAGTTGATATAATATACACAAGGTATAATAATATGATCTCGCTATTAGAGATACTCAATACATCAAACGACATATCAATACATACATACATACATACATACATATATATATATACATACATATATATATATATATATATGTATACATACATACATATATATATATATAGAATAATCTTTAAGGCATTAAATCATCCAAATCTCATATCCATATAAAGATGTCATCACCATATCAAATCAGAAATCACGTAATCTATATAAATGGGTGAATCATACATATCCATAAACCAAAGTATAAATCAGGAAAACAACAATAAGCGAGATATCACTACGTATATTGGGCAAGCATGAAGCTTTGCCCAATTATCTCTCAATCTCATAATATAAAATATCATCATTAGATTACTAAAGTCAATAAGAAAGATCCGAGCCAACTCATAACAATATCCAAATATAATTAATGATAAATAGGTTGTCTACCTATAAAGGAATAAGCCATCTGTCTAAAAAGGATACGGGGTTAACTAAAGTCTGGACATTGTCCCATGTATAATCTTATCTCTAATATGCCTTTCCACCGCACGTGAACCGAACCCAAATAGGATTCTGATGGCTTTATGCTCGCTCCATGAACTCAATGTCTACTATGTCGTTTGCTGTGTAGCTGGATTTGTTCCTATAACATTGATTCATGCGAACCGAAATTATATGGGAGACTAGTGGCCGTATTCCCTCTTAAGGAGCCCAAGGTCACCTAACTGGGTCTGCTCTACAGCCTTCTATTACATCGACAGACATCGTGACACATATCCACCATTGGCCCGTTGACATGCAACCGCGGTCATGACTCTGCTTTGCCCCTATAGGTAACAGACTGCTGGCCTATGCGACTTAACAAAGGGGTGTACATCACTACCCTACAGGTCACCTAACCCAAACTCGTAATGTTGGGGCACCTACCCCATGGGTCACCAAACCCATATCGCATAATGCATATCTAAATATACTATATCGAAAAAAGGTGTCGCGGATTAGGGGCGTGACCCCACGAGCAGGCCACTAGGGTGGATTCTGGCCAATCTAGTTTACTCTCGGAATATAAAAGGAGCTGTACAAGGGTAGATAGACAAATAGAACAACTGCAATAATCGACACAGGGGTCTAAGTATACTCGACACAACGAGCATCTCATACAACAATCCCCGTATTGAGTGTCATCCACGAACAAAAAATAATTGAATAAATAACACAATGGTATCTCATACTACCGCGTGTTACTAATTCATTTATTCAGTTCTCATACATCACACTTACCCTTCTTTATTCTATATAACGAGTCCAAAGAATAACCAGAATAGAGTTACTAAAAGTCTCACACCAGACGGTATCACTAAACTATTTATTCAGATTTCTCATCACATAGAATAAATAATAATAAATCAAATAGAAAGGGTGTCATCACCATATCATAATAAATCAATAATCGAAACAACATCAATGGTGAATCATTCTAATAATCATATTCAATATAAAAGAGAAATCAGAAAAGTAATATAAAATAGATTAATCATTTATATAAAGAACAATCAAATGAATAAATTAGTCAAACATATAATTTCATATATAAGAAAACAAATATTAAGAAATAAGTGTTAAATACATATCTTAAAAATAGGTATAAAATTTAATACTTTATACAAAAATTATTCCATATACTCTAAATTAACATACATCAAAGATAACTAGTGGAACTATTAAATAATACGAATTTAAGATTATTATAAATATCTAAATTAATTCTTAACAAATACATTAACAAAAATTTATGTTATATAAAAGAGTATAAATATACATAGGTGTACAGTAAGAGAATAGACTCAAATTATTAACAGATAAAATCAATGGCAACCTTATTGTATACAATAAGAAATTTCTAAATCTTCAATATAATAAGTAGTAGTAAAAATATTTATTAAATATATTAAATAACTCATTTTAATCACCAAAACCATTTGTAAAACTAATTATTATATTATGTATTAAAATTTCACACTTTATAAATAACAATCAAAATGATTAACTTACGTTCATAAGCTCCTACTCTTATACTCAGAACAGGGATACAAACATGCGCCAAAAATCAAGTGCGATAGGGTGCAGGGAATCAAAGCATAGAACAAGAAAGAAGCATCATTGAATACTCAATGAATTTAGCTGTTTTGAAAGCAGATATCGTTTAGTTTGATTTAAATATAACTATACATATTTTTAGAGCGTTAAACTACAAACAGTTTAAATTAGCAAACTATTTAGTCTAGTTTATTATAAAATATAGATTGACACATTCATTTACTAATTGTAACTTTCAAGAGTTAATTTTCATATGAAGTTTCATGCAAATGCTTTTGCATCATAATTTCCAGGCTAACGAAACTGGAAATGTAATAGGGTGCAATGAAACAAACTAGTACACAATGCATTGAAACTAATCCATGCGCACAAACTTCCACCATATAAACACGGCAGCTAAAATAAACATAAGCATATGAACTAAGATGTACACATATCATAAGCCTCATGAATGTACGCTGTAGGAAGCAGTAGACATGCTCACTCATGATAGCAATTCGCTCGCACGTACCCAAGACAAACCACCACATACACGCAGAAGAAGGCAAGTATTAGGCTGCCCACTGATCGGTCAACCGGTGGACAATGATAGGTTAACTGGTCGAGGCTATTCCAGGCGAGATCAATCGGCTGTTGTGCTCGATTACTTCATCCCACATTCGATCAATGTTTACTATAATCATTTCAATATATTTGCAAGCTAAGCCTCAATCCAAAACAAGTATAGGTGTAATGATTTGATGATTAGATATAGATTGGTGAGTGAATAAACTCACTTGAGAAGTTGCGTTCATTATTTTCTTACTGTTCTTGATCGCACAACACTCCTTCGAATGAACGGATCTCCATTTCCTTTGTTGCTTTATGTGTTTAACAGCGTTGAATTGCTTACGTTTGATTTTGAGGAATTTAAATAATTTATTGGATTTAAGAGAGAATTTTAGAATTGAAGGAGGAGAGGGTTTAGGTAGTGAGATGATTTTCTAAAGCTAATGAATTTGTCATTACTATTATCTATATATAATGAGAATACCTTCATTTGAAGCTTTGGAAATTACGTTAATACCCTTGCTATACATTAATTAAAAATAAGGCAACGGGAGGATGGTTTCGTCCTTGCTAAAAATAAAACTATTGCATTTTTTCTTTTACATGCCATACGTACTGGTATTTATAAAGAGGAAGGAGAAGTCTGGAATCGAATTTTCTAAAAATGGAAGTCTTGAAACTAAGGCTATGTTTGGTTTACCGTTTTTAGTTTTCGTCCATAAAAAAATACGCACGACGCATGTATATTATGAAAAATGACCATTTTAGAAAACGAATTTAACACACAAAATAGAAAACAACTTTTTTTCATTTTTCGTGTTTTGAGAAAAACGGAAGCACGAGCAATAATTCATCCTTCCGTCGTTCCTCCATCCACTTCGTGGTCCCCTCCAATCTTCCGTTCATCCCTTTCGACCTCCATTCATTCTTCTTATATTTTGTAATTAATGTTGAAAACTCAAAACATAAAATACAAAATAAACCAAACGACCCCTATATTTTTGGGTGTGGGCTTAAAGAGTTGAGTTCGGGCTTTGATTAAATAAATAAGTGCGTATTGATTTATTTGTTTACTTTTTCCTTTAAAATTAAATTATATTCCATTTAGTAAATAAATAAATATTTTCATTTCAAAATAATTTCTTTTACTTGTTAATTTTATATTTCGATTACATTACCATTATAAGCATTATTTACATATTTTAACTTATTTAAATTCAATTATCTCATTTTCACAATTTAAATATTTTTGTTATACAATTTAAAAATTCATTTCCAAATGAATATCAAAGTTCCAAATTAATTAACTAAATTACCATTATTAACTTAAATTAATTATCACCTAAAAACCGGTTTGTCACAGACTCCCCCTTAACAAAATTGCGTCCTCGCAATTTCCTATAAGGAGAAATCTGTAATAATTTCATTACACTAAACTTAATAATTTCATTTCGCTTCTATTTTTAAACAGCGATCATTTATTAAATATAAAACTCACTTTTCAGAATTACAAAATACTTTATTTAGTTCAAACACAATTTAAATTCAAAATTTTCCATCAAATAACTTTAAATAATTCTAATAAAAACGAAAATCTTATTAATAAATTGTTCTGCTAACATCAACTTTTCCTATTTTCCTAAAAATCTTTTGATGTATTTCTTGATTTCAAACATTTCATGTCTCAAAATTAATTTTAACATATATTTTGCAAATTCTTTTCACAAATTAAACAAATATTTAACACTTTTGAATTAAATCTAGAAGGAAAATTCCAAATTTATCACTTCATAGATAATTCCATATAACTTATCGAAATAAACCCTATTCAATTTACTTGTACATAATAAATCTTTAAATTATACATATTCACATCTCAAAATTTCCAAAACTCTACAACATTTACTCATCATTATATATAAAACATTATCGAATATATATATATATATATATATATATTCACAAATTTCCATGTATAATAAAATAAAGTGATATTGTCTCACCATCTAATATAGTGATTACTAATATCAATTGGCTGCAATATTGACTACATAATCAATACTGCCTCGCCAATGATTACAAATGTGGACTAATATCCAATGGCTACAAATATCACCAAAAATAACACATAAAATATAGTTTTACAAACAATTTTCCAAAATACTAAATATAAACTCCGGTTTCCTAATCTTTTGCAAACATAAATCTCAAATATCCCTTTAAAATAACCCACTTTACTAAATCTCCTTCAAAACATTCCACTCTATTCGAAAATACTTTATTCTTTCACTAATTACTTGTATCTTTTTAAATCACTGTGTCCAAATGCCTCATTTAAGTGTTTAATAATTTCTATCGAATATATGTGCACCCTCATCAACTAAAATCCTAAACACACTCAACAGACAAGTTAACACAATTTTACTTCCAAAATATTTACAAGTATTACTTCCATAAATTTATTTATTTAATGTATTAGTTCCAAAAACAACAATTTTCCAAATCTTCATTTAGTACTTTACTTATAGTATATACTTTTCAAATGATTTCTAATTAAAACACTCACTTCGCTTTTAAAATCATTTGATAAGAATAATAACAATAACTGATATTTATTTATGATAAACCTTTGCTTTCACCAAATACTTACTAATTTTTAAAGCATTTCCAAACAATCTTTAAAACACACATATATTTTTTTATATTATTCAACAAACCATTTCAGAAAGTAATTTATAATAATAAACAAATTGTTACCCAGTACCTTGGCCCGGCTACACCAAGTTGATCATGAAGTCCAAATTCGGCTATTGATAGGAAGGATGATCACGAGCAACATCCACATTACCAGAGTATAATGTTTGAATAGTCATATCCAGCCCAGGCTAAATAAGGTCGACAAATGGATAGCATTGGATGTCGAAGTCTTAGAAGTTAGTTTGTTTGGATTGGGAACCTGAATGGATGATTAGGCAAATTCAATGAAACCCAGAGGGGTCGGCATAGGCATAATAGAGGTCGGATCGGCAAAGTATATGAAATGGCTGGGATCGACGAAGTACATGAAATGGATTGGGTCGGCATAGTGTATGGAATGGATCGGGTCGGCATGGAATTTATGGTGGACCGAGTCGGCATGGTATTTATGGTGACTTGGTTCGACATAGGAGCGAAGGCATTCGGGTCGGCATAGGAGCGAAGGCTTTCGGGTCGGCATAGGAGCAAAGACTTTCGGGTTGGCATAGGAGCAAAGGCAATCCGGTCGTCATAGAGTATGAAAACTGTCGAGTCAGCATGATATTTATGGTAACTCGGGTCGGCATGCTTGGATGGGTCGGCAAGGTATGTTATGAGGAGGGTATATTATAACGGGGTTGGGATATCATAATGACATGACATTGGGTCGGCATGATAGTTTTGGTTTGGCATAGTATGTTGGGCCGAGCTTTTCTTATGGTCGGCCCAAATGGCCAGGCTGAAGGCTGCCTTCATCTATAAATACAGGAGCGGTGGGCCATTTTAGGGGGGGGGTTTGATCTTCTTCTCTCTGCTCCAGAGGCTCTGCCATTTTTATTTCTTGAAACTTATATCAATGGATCCAAGCTGATCTAAATGCTCTTGTAGTTGTAATCCAATGAAGATTAATAAAAGTATGAAGTGGATGTAGGCCCAAATTGCCGAACCACTATAAAATCTGTGTGTTCATTTACTTTTATGCTATGTTCTATTGATTTCATTCTTTGTTTGATATCTATAAGATTCTACGGGTGTTGATGCCCATTTTTTGTGTTAACATTTTGGTGCTTTCACTGAGAAATGAATTCTCAGCTTGATTGGATTGCATCGTCTACTGGTAGATTCCCATATTCGCGAGATAGATCAGTAATTAACCTACAAACTTCCTATTCTACTTTGATTTGAAGGAAATCTAAAGGAAGATGATAGCCATGGTTAGAGAAACTAAGTCTACATCCCGTATTTTTGGAGGATTTGATTATGCTAATGTTCTTGTTTGGAGTTGTTCATGTGTTCATGTCCATTTGGAAGGGAACAGATTCACTCATGTATGCAAGATCTTGGTATCAGATGTTGAAGTTTGCATTAAAGTTAAGTGATGGTCGATCCGTCTTTGGAGGCCTAGATGGTCGATCCCTCTTTGAAGGCCATGATGGCTGATCCCTCTCCAATCTCGTCAATGCCAAACTCTCCAGATGACATATGTGTCGAACCCTCCAGATAGCATGTGTGCCGAACCCTCCAGATAGCATGTGTGCCGAACCCTCCAGATAGCATGTGTGTCGAGTCCTCCAGATAGTACGTATACCGACCCGTCTCTAAGAGGTATATACCGACCCCTCTCCGGTATGTATACCGACCCCTCTCCAAGGGGTATATGCCGACCCCTAACCAGGGTATATACCGACCCCTCTTCAATGGGAAGAGCCACAACTACCAAGTGGACAAGAATCGACCATTTGATTGCCAAGTTTCGTCCTGAATGTTGGGGGCAGAATCCCATTCCATGAGCAAACGTGGTTCGACCATTCATTCGACAACTTTCTCCTCGACACGGTAAATGAAGTACAAATCAAATGGGTGCAAATACGACTGCTCTCAACAAAAATCTCTAAGTCCCTGAAGCGAACTAGAGTATTCTAAGTCCCTGAAGCGGACTAGAGTATAAACGACTTGACAAAAATCTCTAAGTCCCTGAAGCGGACTAGAGTGCTCTAAGTCCCTGAAGCGGACTAGAGTATCAATGACTTGACAAAAATCTCTAAGTCCTAAAGCGGACTAGAGTACTCTAAGTCCCCGGAGCGTGGGCTAAAGTATAACGACTCAACAAAAATCTCTAAGTCCTCGGAGTGCAGACTAGATTACTCTAAGTCCCTAGAGCACGGACTAGAGTATAAACAATTCAACAAAAATCTCTAAGTCCTCGGAGTGCAGACTAGAGTACTCTAAGTCCCCGGAGCGCGGACTAGAGTACTCTAAGTCCCCAGAGCATGGACCAGAGTATAAACGACTTGATAAAATCTCTAAGTCCCTGAAGCATACTAGAGTACTCTAAGTCCCCGGAGCATGGACTAGAGTACTCTGAGTCCCCAGAGCGCGGACTAGAGTATAAACGATTCAACAAAATCTCTAAGTCCCCGGATTGCGGACTAGAGTACTCTAAGTCCCCGGAGCACGGGCTAGAGTATAAACGACTAAACAAAAATCTCCAAGTCCCTAAAGCGCAGACTAGAGTACTCTAAGTTCCCAGAGCGTGGACTAGAGTATAAACGACCTGACAAAAATCTCTAAGTCCCTGAAGCGGACTAGAGTACTCTAAATCCCCCGAGTGCAGACTAGAGTATAAACGATTCAACAAAAATTTTAAGACCCCGGAGCGCAGACTAGAGTACTCTAAGTCCCTAGAGCGCGGACTAGAGTATAAATGATTCAACAAAATCTCTAAGTCCCCGGAGCGTAGGCTAGAGTACTCTAAGTCCCCGGAGCGCGGGCTAGAGTATAAATGACTCAACAAAAATCTCTAAGTTCCCGGAGTGCGGACTAGAGTATAAACGATTCAACAAAATATCTAAGTCCCCGGAGTGCGGACTAGAGTACTCTAAGTCCCCGAAGCACGGACTAGAGTATAAACGACTCAACAAAAATCTCGAAGTCCCGAATTGTGGACTAGAGTACTGTAAGCCCCCGACTGTAGACTAGAGTATAAACCATTCGACAAAATTTCTAAGTTCCCGGAGCGTGGACCAAAGTATGAACATAAATTGGGCGCGAGTCGACTGCACGCAGTATAACTCTAAGTCCCCAGAATGAGGATTGGTGTATAAACAAGGATGAATAGACGAGTGTGGTTCGACCAATCACTATTCTATGAACTCCAACTTGAACTCGACAAGAGGAGTACAAACTCCCTATGGATTGAATTGGACCATCCACGAACTAAATTTGCTAACCCAAGACTGGGGCCAGGAGTACAAATCACTAAAAGCTGAATACGACAGGTCATTATAGCTCTGGCTTGGTGTTCTTTACAACTTAAGGCAACGACTGCAAGGAGGCCTCAATACAAAATCAAGCGAAACGACATCCGAAGTTACGGATGACCGACTATATCGTACCATCAGATCGAGGGTCAATATCGATCCATACCAAACATAAACGGATGTGACCTGGATGTCCCTCGAAAAACTATGATCACCAGAGTGTGGAAAGGAGAATAAACCAAGAAGACTTGATCATTAATTCTCCAGCATCCTGCTTCAATCCGTCAGGAGGAGTATGAAACTGGATGAGCATGACCCGACTGCACTTGAGCCAACTTTACCCCTTAGATCTAGTTACATAATATGAATTAAAGTGGACGTGACTGACCATCTAGTACCTAACTCATGCTCGAAATCTGATGAAGCATCGAAGTATTCCCCCTTGGAAGGAAAAACCAGAATACAATCCAGGATAGGCGAGACTCAGCCTTCTATCAATCAACCTGATCCCGCGATTCAATGGGAAAGAGTGTAAAGCTAAAGTGGACATGGTTTGCCTTCCTACTTATCGATATATGCCCGGCACGAGTGAGAAACAAGATGAATATGAACCGACCATTTAACGATCAACTCTATGTCTTTGGAGCTTAGGTGGAAGTATAAACATATTTAGGACGAGACTCGACCGTCCACGTAGTACATTTATCAACCAGAGACTGGGAGCAGAAGTGTGATTATCCAAAGAATGACTGTGATAGCTCAATACTGCGACTCATATCCAGTGTTTACAATGACTCGAGGCTACGACCGAAAGGATGCCTAAGCTCATGGGCAACTGACTATCATTCTGACCTGAATGACAAGCAACAGATCGTGAGTACATTGAATTGAAAGTGCATTACTCAAATACAAAAGTAGATGCAAACTCAAAGCAAGAGTCAGCTATGCAATTGAGCTCAACACGAAGTTGAACCCTACTCGACATTTGATTCGATGTGCTCCTTTAAGTCTGATCTTCAACCATCATGGATAAGCGCTAAAAGCATCTAGAACCCATCACTATCAAAATTCAATAACTCATGACAAGACTCTAGGATTCGACCGGAGTAACCGTCATCATTGACCATCCCAACCAGATTTCACGTTGATTATTACGCGAGATAGTTACGTTTGAACTCAATGAATCCAAGACTGCTCCCGCTGAGCTCACAACCGACATTACATTCAGCCATGTCGACCCATCATGGGTACTGAAGATCATATCACAGCTCAGGGCAACGATGATGAAGGAATTAGCCGACTTTCTCTGAATGAAACTTGATGTGTTCGCTTGGACCCATTCTGACATGTGTGTGATTTCACCGACTATCACGAGCCATGCGTTGAATATCGACCCGAGGCATGTCCCAGTGAAACAAAAGCAACACAGCATGGATCAAGAAAGATTCGCTGCACTTAAAGAGGAGGTGGATAAACTCAAAAACAACAAGTTTACCCATGACACCCTCTACACAAAATGGGTATCAAATCTAGTTCTTGTGAGAAAAGCTAATGGAATGTAGCGGTCATGCATCGACTACTCAGACCTAAACAAGGCATGCCCAAAAGACAGCTTTCCACTTTCGAGGATCGACCAGCTGGTTGACTCAACCGTTGGATATGAACTACTTTCATTTATGGATGTGTACTCTGGGTACAACCAAATACTGGTGCATGTCCTTGACCAGGAGCACACCAGCTTCATTACCGATCCAGGATTATATCATTATGTTGTAATGCCATTTGAACTAAATAATGCTGAAGCTACTCATCAGAGACAGGTCAACAGGATGTTCAAAGACCAGATCAGGCAATTGATGGAAGTATATGTGGATGATATGCTCGTGAAGTCACGACGATCAAATGACCACATCAATGACTTAGTGAAGATGTTCAATATTCTACAAAAATATGAAATGAAATCGAATCCCTTAAAATGCTCTTTCGACATTGCGTTAGGGAAATTTCGGGGTTTCGTCGTCGACTCTCATGAAATCGAAGTCGATCCCGAGAAGATTCAAGCAATTCGAAACATCCAAGTACCAAAGACCATCAAGCAGGCTAAGAGCCTAAATGGGAAGGTCACCATCCAATGTCGATTCATCTCCAGGGCCACCGGATTGCATAGATGCGTTTCAAGCTCTAGTAGATCACTTAGAGAGACCACCCGTCCTATCCAAGCCATTGGATCATGAAGACTTATACATCTATTTATCTATGTCGGTACACGCCATAAGTATCGTAATGCTATGTGAAGAGAAACGGATCCAAAGACCAGTATATGATGTAAGCAAGCTATTGACAGGCTCACCCCATTAATGTCTATACTGACCAGCCGTTATGACAGGTCCTATAGCAACCTTAGATGTCCGAAAGGTTACTCAAATGGAATATCGAGTTAAGCCAATTTGATATCACTTATCTCCTTCGGAGAACTATCCATGGTCAAACATTAGCATACTTCATATCTGAATTCACTGCATTAGACGACTATCCGAAGAGCAGTGGAGAATCGGCTCGCCGATAGAGAATGTATGTAGAAGGAACTTCCAATATAATCGGTTTTCTAGCGTCGGAGTTGCATTAATGACTCCTGAGGAACGATCGATCTTCTATGCTTTAAAACTCAACTTCTCTGCAATAAATAATGAAGCTAAGTATGAAGCCTTAGTTTCCACGCTCAAACTTGAAAGAGAAATAGGAGTGGAAACTTTACATATCTTATGTGATTTCTGGTTAGTGGTATGCCAAGTCAGGGAAGATTATCTTACTAGGGGGCAGCGTCTTGCTCCTTATCTCAGCTGGGTCCAAGAGCTGCTAGCCGACTTTGAGTATTACACCATTACACACATCCTCAGAGAGCAAAATGAAAAAGTCGAGTCACTGGCCAAGCTATCCAGTTCTGGGGATGCGTGAAAAATAGACTTTGTCTCGGTTGAAGTACTTAATATTCCAAGCATTAACATATGAAGATCGACTAGATCTTAGAGACGGAGCCAGAAAAGGAGTCATGGATGACTCCTATCAAAGACTATCTACAATGGGGAATTCTTCATGAATGGAGGAATGAAAAACGTCAGATCCTCTTCAAAGCTTCACGCTGCATCATCCAAAAAGGAGTCATGTATAGAAAAGGCTTTCTACATTCCCCTACTTCGGTGTATCACCCATGATGATATCAAATGAGTCTTGAGAGAAGTCTATGAAGAAGAACGCGGCGACTGGAAAACCTTGACAAGGAAAATACTCTACTATGGGTATTACTGGCCGACTGTTAATAGAGAAGCAGCTTATCATGCTAAACAATGCACGGAGTGCTAGATGTTTGCAAAAATTCCAAGAGCCCCACCGATGGAAATTACTCAAATGGCCAATTCATAGCCTTTTGCCACTTGGGGCATTGACATCATCATCTTCTTGTCGATTCTAAAGTTGGTGCGAACTACGCCATCGTATTAGTTGATTACTTAACCAAATGGGGTGAAGCGGAACTTTTAACATGATCACGATGAAGAAAATAATCAACTTCATTGTCTGGGACATTATCTGTCATTTTGACCTTCCACTAACCATTATAACTGGTAGTGAAGCCCAATTCGACATCGCTAAATTTAAAGACTTCTGCCGTCGGCATCATATTGAAAAGAGATTTGCGGTAGTTGCTTACCCTCAAGTAAATGGATAGGTTGAAGCTGTAAACAAAATCATAAAGTCCATCCTGGAGAGACATTTGGAAAAAGCTAGAGGTAAATGGATAAATTAGCTCCCAAAAGCATTATGTGCATACAGAACCACCCACAAGTCCACGACTGACTCCATTCACCCTTGCCTACAGCTCTGAGGCCGACATCCCTGTTGAACTTGAAGTCCCCTCGAGTGACCTTTCACAACCTCTATTTCATTATAAAATAATATATATACACAAGTAATTGTAGTTGAATTGCAATAAAACTAGAAGGAATTGGCAACGGCTCGTGAGCACACAAAACACATCCAGGAGCTAATGACAAGAATGTGTACCTGAGCGTGCATGTGTATATTCAAAAAATTCGACTTCTTGTAATAGACAAAAATTGAATTTTCACTTGGAGTTATTAAAGAAAAGACTGGGTCAAATAGCCAAAGCTTACTAGTCCTGTAGAATCGGACATAGATAGCCACTGATGGAATACAATCCTGAATTAATACTATTGGGAATCGACCAAGCATCATGACGATCAAAGAGTGATACAACTCTTTGAGAGGATGAAATGGAAGGATAACGACTATTTAGGAAACTGGATGGATTTCTTTCCGCAGACTCTAACTTGCTTCAATTCAAATCACGTCATGTACACAACAAGGCATACTTTGGGGGGGCAGGTGTTACTCGGTACTTTGGACCGGCTACACCAAGTTGATCATGAAGTCCAAATTCAGCTACTGATGGGAAGGATGATCACGAGGCAATATCCACATTACCAGATTATAATGTTTGAACAGTCATATCCAGCCCAGGATAAATAAGGTCGACAAATGGATAGCACTGGATTTCGAAGTCTTAGAAGTTAGTTTGTTTGGATTAGGAACCAGAATGGATGATTAGGAAAATTCAATGAAACCCAGAGGGTTCGGCATAGGCATAATAGAGGTCGGATCGGCAAAGTATATGAAATGGCTGGGATCGGCAAAGTACATGAAATAGCTTGGGTCGGCATAGTGTATGGAATGAATCGGGTCGGCATGGAATTTATGGTGGACCAGGTCGGCATGGTATTTATGGTGACTTGGGTCGGCATAGGAGCGAAGGCTTTCAGGTCGGCATAGGAGCGAAGGCTTTCGGGTCGGCATAGGATCGAAGGCTTTCGAGTCGGCATAGGAGCGAAGGCTATCGGGTCGGCATAGAGTATGAAAACTATCGGGTCGGCATGATATTTATGGTAACTTGGGTCGGCATGCTTGGATGGGTCGGCAAGGTATGTTATGAGGAGGGTATACTATGACTGGGTTGGCATATCATGATGACATGACATTGGGTTGGCATGATAGTTTGGTTTAGCATAGTATGTTGGGCCGAGATATTCTTATGGTCGGGCTGAAGGCTGCCTTCATCTATAAATACTAGGGCAGTGGGCCATTTTGGGGGGTTTGATCTTCTTCTTCTTGCTCTGGAGGCTCTGCCATTTTTATTCCTTCAAACTTATATCAATGGATCCAAGATGATTTAAATGCTTTTGTAATTGTAATCCAATGAAAATTTAATAAAAGTATGAAGTCGATGTATGCCAAAATTGTTGAACCAATATAAAATCTGTGTTTTCATTTACTTTTATGCTCTGTTCTTTTGATTTCATTCTTGGTTTGATATCCATAATGTTCTATGGGTGTTGATGCCCATTTTTGGTGTCAACACAAACATTACTTATATTTATTTACAATAAGTAGGAACCAAATAACTTGATTCATTTCATAACTTTGATGATTTTACATAAATCAAATTCAGTTCTCGCAATTTCAAATTATCAAATAAACCTATGAGACTAAACATAAGTACTCAACAGAAACCAATAATTCCGCTGTGCACTCTGATAGAACAAAAAAAATGCAACTACAGTATCTCAAATCATCCAAAATTATAAATACAAATATTACTGGTTGGAATAACTCCGTTCATCCTTGCTACTCCAACCATTTTATAATTAACTCAAAAGAAATAAATGGAAAAATAACATGTAATTTCAAAATATCAAATACGTTCCTTGATTATTACTCCCCAGTAATCATCTACCATACATACATACATACAGATATATATATTATAATACACTATCTCTTATTATAGAAATTTACCCAATTCACCCCAAGGGTCAGGGACTCCTAAGTCTCATGTATAGTCTCGACTCGTGTCACTTATATATGATGTATTATTCTAAACCTACTCTGATACCAAATTATGGCACCCCACCTCTATACCCATACTATCCAAGAGTATTACCGAGTAATACTGTCAGATAATACAGAGAATTAGGCTATATGGGGTACACACGTGAATATTCCCTTGAGCTAACATTGGTACGTATTAAAACATCCAATATAAAACTCACTTATATGTACACATCATCGGTACAAAAAAATAGACACGTGTGCCTCCAAGACAGAATAATACATAATATACAGTATCATATAGAGAACACAGAGTCAATTGCAGCGATAATATATAGTATATAAAATACAATAATGTTTCAAGAATACAATACAACTCTAATGTCAATTATACATATAAAATGAATCAATGTTGTACAAGTATCATATAACCATCCTATATACGACTCATGTAAGCCCAATGAAGTACATGCTGGTCATGTTGTCCTTGTACCTAAAACATCTCGGACTGACCCGAGTACTATAAAAATAACACATGGGTCAGACTATGTCTAATCAAGGATCATAAATAAGTTGATACAATATACACAAGATAGAATACTATGATCTCACTATTAGAGATACTCAATACGTCGAACGACATATCAAAATATATAGATAGAATAATCTTTAAGGCATTAAATCACCCAAAATATCATATCCATATAAAGATGTCATCATCCATATCAAATCAAAAATCATGTAATCTATATAAATGGGTGAATCATACATATCCATAAACCAAAGTATAAGCGAGATATCACTATGTATATTGGGCTAGCACAAAGCTTTGCCCAATTATCTCTCAATCTCATAATATAAAATACCATCGTCAAGTTACTAAAGTCAATAAGAAAGATTTGAGCCAACTGATAACAATATCCAAATATAATTAATGATAAATAGGTTGTCTGCCTATAACATTAATTCACACGAACCAAAATTAGACGGGAGATTAATGGTCGTATGCTCGCTCTAATAGCCTTGGGTTTTCTAATCGGATCTGCTCCTACACTGTTTAGTTAACTCGATGGACATCGTGACATATATCCACCAGTGGCTCGTAGACGCATAGCCGTGGTCATGACCCTGCTTTGCCCCTATAGGTAACTGACTGCTGGCCTATGTGACTTAACAAAGGGGTGTACGGCACTACCCTATGGGTTACCTAACCCAAAAATTATAATGTTGGGGCACCTACCCCATGGGTCACCAATCCCACATCGCATAATGCACATCTAAATATACTATATCAAACAAAGGTGTCGCAGATCGGGGGCACGTCCCCACGATCGGGCCACCGGGGTGGATTCTGGCAATCTGGTTTACTCCTGAAACATAAAGGGAGCAGAACAAGGGTAGATAGACATATAGAACAACTGTAATAGCTGACACACAGCTCTAAGTATACTCAACGCAATGAAAATCTCATACAACAATCCTCGTATTGAGTGTCATGCACGAGCAAAATAATAACTGAATAAATACGACAACAGTGTCACATACCATCGTGTGTTACTAGTCCATTTATTCAGGCTCATACATCATACTCGTTCTTCTTTATTCTATATAACAAGTCCAAAGAATAACCGGAATAGAGTTACTAAAAGTCCCACACCAGACGGTATCACTAAACCGTCTATTCAGATTTCTCGTTACACGAAATAAATAGTAATAAATCAAATAGAAAGGATGTCATCACCGTATCATAATAAATCAGTAATCGAAACAACATCAACGCTGAATCATTCTTATAATCATATTCAGTATAAAAGAGAAATCAGAAAAGTAATATAAAATAGATTAATCAGTTATATAAAGAACAATCAAATCAATAAATTATTCAAACATATAATTTCATGTAAGAAAACAAATGTTAAGAAATAAATGTTAAATACATATCTAAAAAATAGATATAACATTTAATATTGTATATATAAAAATTATTTCATATTCTAAATTAACATACATCAAAGATAAGTGGTGGAACTATTAAATTATATGAATTTAAGTCTATTATAAATATCTAAATTAACTCTTAACAAATATATTAACACGAATTTATGTTATATAAAAGAGTATAAATATACATAGGTGTACAGTAAAAGAATAGACTCAAATTATTAAGAGATAAAATCAATGGCAACCTTATTGTATACAATAATAAATTTCTAAATCTTCAAATAATAGTGGTAGTAAAATATTTGTTAAATATATTAAATAACTCATTTTAATCACCAAAACCATTTGTAGAACTAATTATTAAAATTTCACACTTTATTCATAACAATCAAAATGATTAACTTACATTTATAAGCTCCTACTCTTATACTTAGAACAGGGATACAAACATTTAAAATCAAGTGCAATAGGGCGCAGGGAACCAAAGCATAGAACAAGGAAGAAACATCATTGAATACTCAATGAAATTAGATGTTTGAAGGCAAATATCGTTTAGTTTGATTTAAATATAACTATACATATTCTTAGAGCATTAAATTACAAACAGTTTAAATTAGCAAAATATTTAGTCTAGTTTATACTTATAAAAGGGGTTTTATAAAAAATGGTTATTTATAAAAGAGATTTGATTTCCCAAATTGATCATCTTAATTATGATGGTATGGAACATTCTTTTTCATACTTAACACCGAAGGAATAGTGTTGGGTTATTGATATCTCAGTTTTTAAATGACATTGGTTTTGTCCCAACTAAGTGTGGGTTTTTGAAAGTGAAATTTTTCATAAGCGTTTTGTTAATATACTTATACCAATGAGATAAGTATATGGATATTTTCAAAGTATTGAAAAGTGTAGAGAAGAATTTGTGAAATATATCTTTGTAAAAGTATTTTAATACGAGAATTTACAAAGTATTTTTAATTAATGAAATGATTAATTAAAGAGGCTTAGGGTTGCTTTGTGCTTAACTAACGTTATTTTCCTTATGGAATTAAATCTCTAGTTGTATTGTTTGTTATTTGATAGCTAAATAACCGTCTATCAAATTTTGTCCAGTTTTAAAAACCATTGTTGTCGGTTCGGAGAGACTGGGATCAGATATGTTATCAAAAAACCACTTCGAACCGACAAAAGCATTCGAATTAGAGACATCTCAAAGATGATAAAAGATGAAGACCTATGAAGTTCAAGGGCTACTTGCTACTAATCCTGAGGGTGATTCCAAAATGGATGTAGTAGAAGTAGTGCCTTCGGTTTGTTCATATCCTGAACAACTTCTATGGACGAATGCTGGCACTGCATAGCTACCTAAATGGCAGTGTTAGCAGTCCAAGTATGATTGCTATTCTAAAGGTAATATGTAGCTTCAAGCCTTAACCAACCGGGAATGACTAAAACATGGGATATGGCGCAATGCTATATGGGTCACATCCATTAGGATATTGTCATCACCCTTCTAGATAATCATTTATGGACTTAGTTATGCATGAGAGCTCTCGAAAAGGTTGCGAAGCAACTAGGGTGATGAAATATTCAGTACTATCCAGTAAGGGATAAGCCAGTCTTGCCATGTAGGGGTTCCATGCGAGGCCCTCGGTACATTTTATCTAGAGATGTACTATGACAGACGGTACCCTATAGCCTTGTCGTTAATGGAATCCATTCTCCAATAAGCACCTTACGGACTTAGTTGTACCCAACTATGCTAGATGCGAGATACAAGAATTCTAGCTATGTTCTGATTTTACTTTAAACCCCAGACATTATTATGATATCAATGAATTTCCTATAAAAAATGGTTTGGTTATCGTAAGGTAAAAACTCATTCGTATTTATGTGTGGCGTGGTCTTATGAGATACCTTTATTTTTTTAAAAATTTATAACATTAAAAATTCATTTGAGGTGTGTTTCTCGCGCTAGTTTACCAGACTGATCTGGGTGTTATTTTCTAATAATGCTTGGGTCAGACCGAGCATATTTTCAGATCTAGTTTGGATGCTTTGGAACTTAAGAAGATGAATTGGATGCCTTCAATATGTATTCACGTATTTTTTATTTTTCCGCTACATTGGTTGTTAATTTATTAGCAATTGCGAGGAAAGGTTATTATAATTGTCCAGGCTGATGATAGATTAGTGTACTCTGATTTGATGTATGTATATTACAGTTTTTCTTTTTAAAGATTTGTTGAATATTATATATTATTTATCATGATGTGAGATTCTGTTCTATCCTTTCCTTCTTTTTCTCAAACAATTTGTCTTTCCTCCACTCGGATGTTACATAATAGTATAATATAGGATAAAGGATAAAAGATAAAAGATGAGACAAAAAAGACTAATAAAAGACAAAAGACAAACAAATTATGATAAAAGATAAAACAATAGTAAAAGATAAAGATAAATGAAAAACTAATTATGATAAAAGATAAAAGATAATATTAAAAATAATGATAAAACATAAAACATAAGATAAAAGTAGAATAAAGGATAAAAGATAAAAGACAAACAAATTATGATAAAAGATAAAAGATAAACGAGAAAAGATAAAACAATAATAAAGATAAATCCTTAGTTGCATAAATCCTTTTACTTTTTAGTTCTTTGATCTCTTTCAAAATAAGTTGATTCCTTTGTATGTATTAGGTGCCGTATAATGGTTGAATCCGATTCCAAGAAATTAGAAAATTAACCGCAAAATTTGGAGAAGTCATGGGTATTTTCAACTTGAAATTGGATCGAATCAAGTAAAATTAGAAAGTAAAATAGTACAATCAAAGTATGAACAACTCAATAGAAGGAATTAGAAGTGGGGAGCGGCAATTTCAAGGAATAAGAGAGGATGGATTCAAATTTGAGACTTCAATTATTACAAATGTATGCCTTACCATTCTTTTTTATTTAGTAATTCATAGGTTTTGGATATGACAATTTGCTAGTGCAAAAAAAGTATGAACAACTCAATAGAAGGAATTAGAAATGGGGAGCGGCAAATTCAAGGAATAAGAGAGGATGGATTCAAATTTGAGACTTAAATTATTACAAATGTATGCCTTACCATTCTTTTTTATTTAGTAATTCATAGGTTTTGGATATGACAATTTGCTAGTGCAAAAAAATCAATTTTATCAAAATGTATCCATTGGGTCCACTTGCATTGCATTGTTCATACTACATATATGTGATATATCTAATTGTTCATATTGTACAAGGGTCATTTTACTTGCATGCTCCAGAATTACCTAAACTTCACATCACACTAAATTTGTATTTGTGAATGGCATGATTAGCTTATGATAGACAAGAAGACTGCATTCTTCTACAGTTCAGAACTGTATCAATATTAAGAGTAGAAAACTGTTCTACAGTTGATAATTTATGATAAAAGATTAAAATAAATGAAAAAGGATGAAAGATAAATTATAAAAAGTAAACATTGGACGAAAAATAAAAGATAAAGTATAATATTGGATAAAGGATAAAAAAGATAAAAGATAAGACAAAAATTATAATAAAAGATAAAAGACGAATTATGATAAAAGATAAAAGATAATACAATAATAAAACATAAAGATAAATGACAAACTAAATATGATAAAAGATAAAAGGTAAAAGTATAATAAAAGGTAAAAGATAAAAGACAAATGTAACGACCCGCCTTTTTGATTCTCAGAAGTCGACACTAATATATCCATGGTATTCACGTGCCGAACATCCAAGTGCTGGGAAGACAGAGTGTTAGGGAAAAAAGAAGAAAGAAAACAAAATCTCTCAAAAACGTGATGAGTAATATATAATATTAAACAAGTCTTTGCAAAAAGAAAGAGACTTTAATATACATACCTAAATTAGAGTACAACACTAACCCATCATCAGCCTGGACATTTATAACAACTTGTTCTTACAAATGCTGATAAACACAAAAATCAATGCAGTGGAAATAAAGAAATACGTAGATACGTCTTGGGCCTCTAGCTCGCCTCCTGAAGCTCTAAAGCATCCAAATCAATCTGGAAATATGCTTGGTCTAAACCGAGCATTATAAGAAAATAATGTCCGGATCAGTCTGGTAAAACCAGCCTGAGAAACTCAAATCACAAGAAATTTTATTATAACTTATAAAACCCTTTAAAATTAAAGGTATCTCGTAAGACCACGCCACACATAAACACGGACGGGTTTTTACCTTACGATAAACAAAACCATTTTTTAAGGAAATCCAGTGATATTATAGTAATGTCTAGGGTTTAAATAAACTATGAATATGCTAGTGTTAACCCACCTTTTGGCAAGGCTATAGGCAGGCATATTTTACTAAATCGACTACTTGTTTGTCGAGACTGGAATACGATATGTAACAACCCGCCATTCATTCCACAGAATGACGCATCATTAATAAGAAAGAAAGGGATAGAAAAGAGAAAAGAAGAGAAGAAAGAACAACAACAACACATCAGAATCTCACAGCGGAACGAATGAAATATAATATATCACATAAGATATTACATAGTATCATATATATCAGAGTACACAACTTATATATCACAAAATAGACAGTTATAAATTTCTATCTATTATACAACTCAAGATACAACTCAACAAAAGACTCATAGAAACCAACACAGCGGAACACTATATATCTACGAATGCTGAAGCCTCCTGCTCCAAATCTCCTCCATAGATTCGTCAAAGCTAACCTGAATCTCTTGGCTACTCGTAAAAATTTGAGTACCCAAGAGTTTAATAAAACAGAAAATAAACACTTGGGTCAGACATGGGTCTGGTGTGAGTAAACGGGTTAAAGTTGTTTAACTTTAAAAACCTTTGAAACAAAAGGTATCACGTAAGACTTCCCACACATAAACATGGGTAAGTTTTTACCTTACGCTAACCAAACATTTGATAGGAAATTCGGTTATATTACAATAGGGTCCAGGGTTTTCAAATAAATAAGAAATAGCTAAAATTGTTACATGATTAAATTCCAGCATACTAGCCAACAAAGTGGGTTATACAATCAAGTCTGTTATCACTTATTGGAGATTGGATTCCATACAATGGCAGGGCTACTGGGGTACCGCCTGTCACAGTACGTGGCCTAGATCACCGTATCGAGGATCACGCCCAATCCCCTGCAACACAAATTCGGAACCATCCCTTACTGGATAATTCCGAATAAAATCACCCCACGGTTGTGATCTGCAACCGTACCAATAAGCCGAAATAAAAAGGGACATCTAGACAGGGATGACCTTACTCTCAGTGGGCGCTACCCACGAAGCCTTGCTGCACCTCCCCGTTTTAGCCATTCCCGGTTGATGAGGCTTGAGTCTATGATTACCTTTAATCAGAACACATCACTTAGAATGCTCATCGTCCACCTGACGATGTGCTGAAAGCATTCAATCCATACAAGTTCGTTCTAGGTTTGAACGAAACCGAATGCATTATCTCATTACACTCATTTTGGAATCACCCTCAGAGTTAACGACAATAACCCTTGCACTCTGAATCTTCACCTTCACTTAAGATTCACGACCTATCGTTAATATGGATCAATGTGGTATTCGGATATCCAAATCTGGAAACCCGATCCCGGTCTCATCGAAATCCAAAACGTATCTTTTAAGGCCAAGTTGTTTTAAGGTTAAAACAATTCAATTCAATTATCTAAGTACACACAGATAGATAATTCACAATATCACAATAGATAATCTATACCATTATCACAAAATAGATAATTCACATTATTATCACAGTTCAAACAAAACATCCATACCACAGATCAGCACATATCTCATCAGAGATATCAAACAATGCAAAGCATTCAATATTATTCAACCATCCATAAGTAATGATTTATTCCACCTCTAATTAATTCAAAATAAATTAAATTAATTACTTCATTCTATAAATCCTGCTTACTTAACCATTAATTAATTATAAATTAATTAATTAATTATCCTCTAATTATTCATTTCAATTAATCATCCTTGATTAATTATCTTTTAATTACTTTAAGTAATTAATCCTTAATTAATTATATAGATTAATTATTCCTAACCATTTTAGTAATTAACCTTTAATTACTTTATTAATTAATTAACTATAATTTATTACCTTAATCCTTAATTAATTACTCTTTAATCACTTACTATTGATTAATTAGTTTTAATTAATCAACCATTAATTACATCATTAATTATATTAATTAATGATCCCTAATTAATCTTAATTAATTATCCTATTTAAATTAATTACATTAAGTAACTAATCTTTAATTAAACCACATTTATTAATCACCTTTGATTAATCTCATTCAGTAATTAACTTCCCTTAATTACTTCATTACATAAATTAATTACTCCTTAATTAATTATCTTTAATTAATCCCTTGATTAATTACAAAGTAATTTAATCCAAATTTCTTTCATCCTTAAATCATCTTCCATTAATTATATCCAGTAATTACATTAATTACTTTACTAAGTAATTACAACCCATTAATTAATCATATTAATTAATTAGTCTTAATTAATCATATTTATTAATTAACTTTAATTAATCACATTAATTAATTATCTAAGTAATTAATCCTTAATTACCTTTCATTAATTACTTCCACAAAGTAATTATCCTTTTTAATTAATTACATTTAGTAATTACAAATTAATTACTTACACTAAGTAATTTACTTAATTAATTATATTAAGTAATTAATCCAATTCAAAGTTTATCCTTGATTAATTAATCAATTAATTAAATTATCTTAATTTAATTACAATAATTAATTATTTCTAATCACTAGTTAATGATCCCATCATTAACTACCCATTAACTTCCCATTAATTGCTTACCCTAAGTAATTATCTTTAATTAATCTCATCATTAATTAATTATACCAATAAATTTTATTAGGTGATAATTCTTTTAATTAATTTACTAATTAATTATCACAACTTTAACTAATTTTAAAGATAAATTCTTTATCTTTATTAAATTCTTAATTACATCATTAAACTTTCATTTGAAACCATTTTGCAAATCAATCTTATATTTGAAAGATATAAGATTTTCTTTAAACAAAACAAATCTTAAAAATTATTAAATTCTTTGAAACTCGTTCAAACTTGTTTAATAATTTCCTATTCTTAAATTTAACATTTCTCTAAAACATATTTATTTTAAATGTATTTAAAAACTTAGTTAAATATTATTTCAAATACACATTTAACTTGTTTATATGTTTTTCCTTTGAAAACAAATTGTTTAAATAACTTAAAACTTTTATCATTTTAAAACTGGGTTTTATTTGTTTTTAAACTTGAAACCATTTTGCTTTTAAAACAAATTATTTAAATACTTTTAAACTTTAAAACTTATTTTCTTAAATATATTTAAAACTGGATGTTATTTGCTTTAAAATCTTGGATTTCTTTGCTTGATAAAAACTAGTACAAGTTCTTTCAAAACCATGTATTTAAATTTTCTTTAACTTAAAACATGTACGGGATTTTATTTCAAATTTTAAAACCTGCTCAAAACAATACTAACCCGAGCCTATCACTAGGAATTCCCGAGACCATACTCGAGAAACTCACAATCCCCCACTACTTCGAGTCGCACTCTCGCTTCCCCGAGAGCATCCCAGAGTATCTCTCTTCTTCCCCAAACACAACACACCAGATAAAACAACCCAACCCAACATGCATGTGCACGTGCACGACAACTCCGGCCTCCTCCGATCAACGCCGCTAGCTTCCCCAAGTCGATAACCATCCCCCTGACCCACCTGGCCACCGAGATCACCGATATCACCATCGAATCGAAATCGAACCCATCGTTCGAAAAACTAGAACCCACCACCATCGGAATTCCACCGATCATCGACGAACTCGTCCCCAAGAACCCACACCGACTTCACCAAAGCATCGCCACACTCCGATGAACCACTTCCCCCCTATTGCGATCGTCTCTAGTGCGCCCATGTTGACGCAGTTACCTCGACTACAATCTCAACCAAAAACTGGCATTAAACCCTAAATTGTTGTCGTCCGGTCATCACAGTTGTTTGAAACCCCAGCGAGCATTTTTGCCAAAAACCCTGATACTCGAGTAAGCCTCAGCCACAATCCCTACCAGCTACGTTGCTCCGATCACCAGAAAATGCCAGAGAACCCAATTCCGTTCAACCACGAATTCCTCACTCCATACTATACTAAAAACCCTAAATTTATTTTTAAAAATCACGTTTTTCGAAGTCCAACCAGATGATGTAAGTGCAACTTGTAATCATGACACTCGAATTTGACATGCTTTTAAGTTTCCACTGTAAATTTTAATTTTCCAGATAATCTTAAACTAATTGTTCTTAAAAATATTTTTAAAACTCAAATCATGTTAATTCAAACACTTTTTGTTTAAATTTTAAAGCCTATTAGAGAATAGGTGAGGAGATTTTGATTTTTGAATTTGGTTTAAACCCTGTAAACCTGGAACAGAGATATATGTTCTTGAACCCAGACATGCACACATCATTTACATGTATATATACATGCATGCATACTTACATCTATACAAACATTTCATATTCATACTACAAGCATTTATCACAGGCAAATCAAGATATATATATATATATATATATATATATAGAGTTAAGAGTTTACTCACTTTTAAAAACAGAGAACAGGATGCATATATATATACAGACATATACATTCATATTCATATGCACAGACATTCATATATATACATGCATTCACATCATAAACATATACAACCATATCCTACAGCAATTCATCACAAACATTTAAGAAATATCACAGGTTTTAAGAACTGTTTTTATTTTCAAATGTTTACTCACCTGTTAAAACAGAGAATAGTTTTTCTCCTCCAGAATTTTGATCTGGAACTTTTGTATTAGATTTAGATCTGAACTTGACATTAGAAAAGATCTGAAGCTTCATCATTGAATTTTCTTGTTTACTTGATTAGCTTGCTAAGGTTGGACATGTAAAAACTGTTGTTGCTGTTTGATTTTCAGGTTTCTTTTATTATTTTTTTAGAAAAGATGAAGGAAGAAGAATGATGAAAAAGCATTAAACTGAATAACCATATTTTCTTTAAAACATTATATCTATATTTCATTTACAAGAGAATTTGGCCACTTGTTTAATTGCATGTCATCTTAGTTACAAATGTCTTAATGTTTGGTTTTATATTTTTTACAAATGTTAAAACAAGGTATTATTATGTTTAACCCCTTATTTATAAAATTACTTATATTTTTTTATTAGTTATGTAATATGTTTATTTTTATTTATATATTTACAAGCTATTTTAATTCATGAGATATTTAAAAAGAAAGAATATTTTAAATCTATATGTACATATATATAAATCATTTTAGTTTTAGGTAATTTAAAAAGAAGGCATTTTAACCCTTTTTATTAAATTTAAACTTAGGCAAAAATAAATTTAAACAATTTAAACTTAACAATTTAAAACCATATAGTAATTTATTAAAAAACTTTGAAAAGCTTAATATTAAATTAAATCATAAATCCCAAATTACCAAAATATGTTAGAATTTGAAATTTATGTTTTATTTTTTAAATTCAATCCAAAGCTTTTCTATTTACAATATATACAATTATATATATCATAAATAGAAAACATTTTATTAGTTTTAAAAGATAAATTTACCAATTAAATATTTATTAAAGAAGTTTATTAAACCAATTTAAATCTTTATTAACAAAGATTATTAAATCAATTTAATTTTTAATATAGATTATAAAATTGATATTGCCAAAAATTCCGGGATATCACACGATAGGTTTAAGTCGACTGGACGGATAGATGATGTAGTGCGCTTGGAAGATGGATATTGGATTGGATGAAGTGGATCTACATAGGCTAGTGGCTTGATGTTGGAGTCTCAAGGGAGTCGGGATGTTGGAGTCTCGATGGAGTCGGGATGTTGGAGTCTCGAGGGAGTCGGGATGTTGGAGTCTCGAGGGAGTCGGGATGTCGGAGTCTCGAGGGAGTCGGGATGTCGGAGTCTCGAGGGAGTCGGGATGTTGGAGTCTCGAGGGAGTCTCGAGTTAGTCGAGATGTTGGAGTCTCGAGGGAGTCGGAATGTTGGAGTCTCGAGGGAGTCGGGATGTCGGAGTCTCGAGGGAGTCGGGATGTTGGAGTCTCGAGTGAGTCGGAATGTTGGAGTCTCGAGGGAGTCTCGAGTGAGTCGGGATGTTGGAGTCTCGAGGAAGTCGTTCAGCATTGGAAGTCGCTCGGCAAAGGAAGTCGTTCGGCACAGGAAGACGCTCGGCACAGGAAGTCGTTCGGCATTGGAAGTCGCTCGGCACAGGAAGTCGTTCGGTATAGGAAGTCGCTCGGCATAGGAAGTCGCTCGGCATAGGAAGTCGTTCGGCATTGGAAGTCGCTCGGCACAGGGAGTCGTTCGGCACAGGAAGTCGCTCGGCACAGGAAGTCGCTCGGCACAGGAAGTCGCTCGGCACAGGAAGTCGCTCGGCACAGGAAGTCGTTCGACATTGAAAGTTGCTCGGCACAGGAAGTCGCTCGGCACAGGAAGTCGTTCGGCATTGGAAGTCGCTCGGCACAGGAAGTTGTTCGGCACAGGAACTCGCTCGGCACAAGAAGCCGCTCGGCATAGGAAGTCGTTCGGCATTGGAAGTCACTCGGCATTGTACCTCGCTCGGCATTGGAAGGCATTCAGCATCGAACCTCGCTCGGCATTGGAAGGCGTTCGGCATCGAACCTCGCTCGACATTGTGGAGAGGCCGATGTGGCTCGGCATTGTAGAGGTATGTGGCTCGGCGAAAGGCCTTGATGCGCCCGGATCATTCAAAAAGCCCAACAACTCAGGATTTTCCTATAAATACAGCATGTGAGGGTTTAGAAAAGGGATCTTCTTTCTGCTCTCTTACTTTCTATTTTCTAAAGCCGAGGCTACTCTGCCATTTTGTAACTGTAATTGATTCGAATATCAATAAAAAGGAAACTTCTGGAGTGGACGTAGGCCGGAGTTAGTCGAATCACTATAAAATCTGTTGTTCTTTACTGCTTTCATTTTAATTTTTATTGTTCTCCACTTCATCACTCTCTACACACATTCTGTTTGTGAGCTGTGACTGGTATTTGGTGCTTTCAGCTGGATTTGGGTGTCAGTGGACAATTTTGGCGCTAACACTTTGGTGCTTTCACTGAGAACGCAAGCACTCGGGAATTTTGGAATTAGGGACTTGGATCCTAGAAAGCAATGGCTAGACCACCAACAAGGAAGCAAGTAGCAGAAAGAAGCAATCAGGAAGGAAGTCAAGTGGTCTCTTCTGGAGCTGGAGAGGATCATGCATCCATCTACGTAACTCGGGATGAGATGCAGGTGATGATGAATTCTATGCAGGAGCAGATGATGAAACGGCAAGAGGAGATGATGCAGGCTCTTCTTAGGCAATTTGGACAACTAGGAACTGCAGGTGCTCAAGTTCTTGGAACTGGTCCAAGGGAACTCAACCAGCGGACAGATGGAGTGATTCAGTAGGAGCAGCTCCCAATCAACAAACAGCTAACAATCTAGATGGACCTAGACTCGGGTGCACACCACCAGTTGATGTTCGACCAGTTCATAGAGGGATATCGGATGACGCTACGCGGCCTGACGTTGATAGGAATACAGGAGTACGTGATGAAGAATATGTGCCAGAATTTCCTCGGGGACTTGGTGGGCAGTCTGGAAACATTGATAGGGGCAACCCTTGGTTGGAAACACTGGATTGGCTGACATTATCAGGCGGACTATTCGCGGAGGTCTGACAAACAGGTATTCAGAGGGAGTTAACAAAAGTCCATTTATCCGGAACATCAGGACAGCCAGGAATCCGCCCGATTTCAAACTACTCACTCTGGAAGTATACAACGGGAAGATGGATCCCACCGGCCACTTGATGAGGTACACTAGGCATATGGAAGTGCTGGGGGAAACGGAGGAGGTTATGGCCCCATGATTCCCCATGTACTTGACTGATATTGCTGCTATGTGGTTCAGACAGCTAGAGGATGGATCCATTGGAACATGGACAGAACTGGTGGACAAGTTCTTAAGTCAGTTTCGAGTTCACATAAAAAGGCCAAAGAACGTGATGACACTAACGTCAGTCAAACAGAGGGCGGATGAATCGCTCAGGACATTCTTAACTCGATTTAATGTGGCAGTTGCTTTGGTGGATCAGCCAGATCCATCAATGGTTCTGATGGCTGCGGTATCAGGAGTCAGAGATAATTCAGATTTCAAAGTATCATTGGTACGAGACCCACCGTTGGATCTTGGGGAATTCTTTCATGAAGCTGAAAGATTTATTCGACAAGAGGATGCATGTTTGGATATGAGGTCAAAGGAAGTAAACATGACTAAGGATGGAGGACTACCCGACGAAAGCTCGGGTGGGGGCAAGGATAAAGGGAAAAGGAAGCGCTGGGGAGAACCAAACTTCTCCACTTACACAGGATTGAACGCAACGTTGGAGAGGATTTTCTTGGATACTCTGGATCGCATTCCCTATCGAAGGCCAGCAAGGAGGGAACCCACAGAACGTGAAAGGGCATCAGGAAGGCACTGTCTCTTTCATGACCTGGACGGGCATGATACTAACAGCTGCCGACATTTAAAGGATATAATCGAGGAGCATGTAAGGAATGGTCAGTTGCGACAATATATCGAAACTCGGAATGCAATGGTGGAACAGGAGTAGCCACCGCCTACCTTGAGCGACGATGGCCCAAGGCTCAGGAATGGTGGTCGGTTGGTCATCAACTAATCGTGATGGTTTGGAATAAGTAGCAAACTTCGGATAAACGGCTAAATCAGGAACACCATGGCATTACTTGACATAGGTTGTCAGGTGCAAGTTGCGCTTGGCAAGAACACGGAGAGGTTACAGATTTGGATATTAGCTATGAATAGCTAAGGATTCGGACAAGGATCCGGAGTGGTCCCGGATTTGGATATCGACCCGGAGAGGTTACAGATATGGTTATAGGTTATTTGATATGGATGGATTGGGACTCGGTAGTCGGGTTCAGATGGATGTGGAATTGGATAAGGACTTGGTTACTGGATAGGAATCAGATGTCGACTCGGAACAGTCGTGGATTTGGATAAGCATGCGGCAGCGGCACTTGGAAAGAATGCATTGGATGATGGATCGGATGGTACGGCTATGGATGACGTATGGACTTCGGATATCGGGTTTGAGGCTATTCAAAACAAACCTTCCAATAGCAAGGCATGTTTTGGGGGGCAAAGTGTTAACCTGCCTTTTGGCAAGGCTGTAGGCAGGCGGATTTTACTAAATCGACTACTCGTTTGTCAAGACTGGAATACGATAGGTTTAAGTCGACTGGACGGATAGATGGTGTAGTGCGCTTGGATAGATGGATATTGGATTGGATGAAGTGGATCTGCATAGGCTAGTGGCTTGATGTTGGAGTCTTGAGGGAGTCGGGATGTTGGAGTCTCGAGGGAGTCGGGATGTTGGAGTCTCGAGTGAGTCGGGATGTTGGAGTCTCGAGGGAGTCGGGATGTCATAGTCTCGAGGGAGTCGGGATGTTGGAGTCTCGAGGGAGTCTCAAGTTAGTCGAGATGTTGGAGTCTCGAGGGAGTCGGGATGTTGGAGTCTCAAGGGAGTCGGGATGTCGGAGTCTCGAGGGAGTCGGGATGTTGGAGTCTCGAGTGAGTCAGGATGTTGGAGTCTCGAGGGAGTCTCGAGTGAGTCGGGATGTTGGAGTCTCGAGTAAGTCGTTCGGCATTGGAAGTCGCTCGGCACAGGAAGTCGTTCGGCACAGGAAGACGCTCGGCACAGGAAGTCGTTCGGCATTGGAAGTCGCTCGGCACAGGAAGTCGCTCGGCATAGGAAGTCGCTCGGCACAGGAAGTCATTCGGCATTGGAAGTCGCTCGGCACAGGGAGTCGTTCGGCACAGGAAGTCGTTCGGCACAGGAAGTCGCTCGGCACAGGAAGTTGCTCGGCACAGGAAGTCGTTTGGCATTGGAAGTCGCTCGGCACAGGAAGTCGTTCGGCATAGGAAGTCGCTCGGCACATGAAGTCGTTCGGAATAGGAAGTCGCTCGGCATTAGAAGTCACTCGGCATTGTACCTCGCTCAGCATTGGAAGGCATTCGGCATCGAACCTCGCTCGGCATTGGAAGGCGTTCGGCATCGAACCTCGCTCGGCATTGTGGAGAGGCCGATGTGGCTCGGCATTGTGGAGGTATGTGGCTCGGTGGAAGGCCTTAATGGGCCCGGATCATTCAGAAAGCCCAACAACTCAGGATTTGCCTATAAATACAGCATGTGAGGGTTTAGAAAAGGAATCTTCTTTCTGCTCTCTTACTTTCTATTTTCTAAGGCCGAGGCTACTCTTCCATTTTGTAACTGTAATTGATTCGAATATAAAAAAAAGGAAACTTCTGGAGTGAACGTAGGCCGGAGTTAGCCGAACCACAATAAAATCTGTTGTTCTTTACTGCTTTCATTTTAATTTTTATTATTCTCCACTTCATCAATCTCTACACACATTCTGTTTGTGAGCTGTGACTTGTATTTGGTGCTTTCAACTGGATTAGGGTGTTAGTGACCAATTTTGGCGCTAACAGCTAGGAATGCTTGCATCTCACGATCTAGCATAGCTAGGCACATCTAAGTCTGTACGGCGCTTATTGGAGAATGAATTCCATCAATGACAAGGCTACTGGGGTACCACCTGGCATAATACAACTTTAGAAAAATGTACCGAGGTCGAACCTATCGACCCCTGCGAATCAGGACCAGCCCTACTCCTTACTGGGTAGTTTCAAATATTTCATCACCTCGGTTGCTTTTGCAACCTTTTTTCAGAGCTTTCATGCACAACTAATCCATAAATGTACATATCTAGAAAGGGTGATGACAATAGGCTAATGGGTGCGACCCACATAACCCTGAAGCATATCCCTGTTTTAGTCATTCTTGGTTGATGACGCTTGAGGTTACGTTTTACCTTTTCATATAGCAATCCCACTTGGAATGCTAACACTACCCTCCAAGCAACAATGCAATGCCAGCATTCGTCCATACAAGTTGTTCAGATCATGAACAAACCAAAGGCATACTTCTACTTCATCCATTTTGGACTCACTTTCGGGATTAGTAGCAATTAGCCCTTGCACTTCAAAGAGCACCAACTCTTGATCTCTCATCTTCAAGACGCTTCCAATTCGAAAGTTTAAATTGGTTTGAAGTGGTTTTCGAATAATTTATACTTATCCGATTTCGGTCTCTTCAAACCCATATTCGATAGTTTCTGGAAAACTCAACTTCGGTTCTTTTGGAAATAAGTAAACAAAGTAAGAGCGGGGATCACCCCCTAACCACTTAAGTGGATGGATCACCTTACCATCTGTCCTATACGCACACAACGAGTTTATATGTACAGTAGTACCATCTAAGATAACTGTACCATATAATTCCGTATTTTCCCAAGATATTTCTAGAGTTAAAAACTGGTCAAGATTTGATAGTCGGTTATTTAACTATCAAATAAACACACATCAATCACAGGTTTAATTTCCCATGGAAACCACTAAGTCTCGTTTAATTGATCTCTTATTAATTAAATCTCTTAAAATTTTTCCTAAAATATTGATATACTTATTTTACCGGTATAAGTATATTTACAAAACATTTAGAAAGATTTCCTATTTCAAAATCACAAATAAAAGGGTTAAAAAAATGTCCTGTAAAACATTGTTTACTATAAACCAAACCACTTATCCTTTGGTGTTAAGTATGGAAATAGCATTTCCAAACCACAATAATTAAGAAGGATTATTTATTACTTCAAGAGTTTGACTTTTCTTAAGCAAAACTAAATCGTATATGGAAATAACAATTTGTATTCATAAGTGCCGTATACAATTTATTCAAAACATGGTTCTTTAAACTCATTTCTTTTCAAGTTTCAAATCTCTTTTCCAATTATAAAACTCTTTTGCTTAATTCTTGTGTTAAGTAAAACCCTCTTTATAAACCAAACTCATTAGCTTTAAACCTCTTGTATAACACAATATCATTATTTAAAGCGTATTCTTAAGTTAATTAAATTAACTTAAATACCATTTATAAATTAATTAGTTAACTTAAAACACCAACTTAAGAAATGTCTAATTAAGTTATACATCGTTATTGAATAATTAGTCAACCTTAAATTACCATTTAATAAAGTAATTAATTAAGGTAAACCTTATTAAATAAAATAATTAATTAACTTTAAATACCTTATTTAAATAATTAATTAACTTATAAACATCATTAATTAAAAGATTAATTAACTTAAGATAATCATTAATTTAAAATGATAATAGCTTAATAATCACAAAGTAAAATAATAATTAACTTAACATAAATAATTAAAATAATAATTACTGTAAACATTATTAATTAAAATAAGAATTAACTTTAAGTTTTTTAAAACTTAAACTAATTTCAAATCCATAACATGTCCAATTTTGGGAAGAGGCTTAGCAATCTCAATGGTACTTAAACAAGCTACCACTATACTTGATATCTTCACTCAAGTCACAAGACATGTATTGACATAAACAAAAGATATGTAAATAAAATCCACGGTTTCAATTGATGGATTGCATCTCAATATAATTCAATTGGTAGATAAATAAATGTCCAAATTCACATTCTAGTAGAACGGTGATTTACTCTGCCTAACAGATGTCCAAAATAATTTACTCAACTTAAATATAGAATAACTGTGTTTTATTATGCTAAATAGACGTCAATGTTAAGTACAACTAATTTATATTTCTTTGGCTACCTAATGGCACAAACAATGAGAATCCCTTGTGTTCAAATTATTCCTTTATACAAGAAAGTTCCCTTTTTAAAACAAGCCGACCTTTGGAAAATAAAGAAATTAAAACTTAAAACTCTCTTTAAATAAATACTTTCAAGTTAAACCCTTTATTAAATCATAATTAAGTCTTAACTTAATTACTAATTAAGAGGTAATTAAACTTTATTATATAAATAATTTATTTATAAATTAAGCCCTTAATTAATTGATAATTAATAATAATTAAACACTTACTTAATAATAATTAATTAATAATTAACTTTATACTTAATTAATAATTAACTAATAATTATTCTTATACTTAATTAATAATTAACTAATAATTCAAACTTAGTTTAAAAGTTAATTAGTTAATAACTAATCTTTACTTAATTATAATTAACAAACCTCACTTAATACTTAATTAATTATTAATTACTCAATACTTAATTAATTCATAATTACTTAACCAACACTTAATTAACTATCTTAATTCTTACTATAATGTTTAGAAAACATTTCAAAGATATATTTAAGTGTAAAATCTATATTTTGCAAAAAGTTGATTTTTTTACCAAAACTGCATCCATAGCGACTATCGCTACGAATACCATAACTTAAAATTGGTTTTCTAAGTATTTTCTTTAAAACTTAACTTTTGAAAACCTTTACTTACTTCCTACAACTTAAAAGTAAGGTTTTGGAAAACTAAAAACAAGTTAAGCTTAATAATGTTTAGTAATTTAAAACCAATAAGCATAGTCTACACAAAGGGTTCCATGTCGCTTAAACAAGTAGAGATGCTACATTCTTAGCATATAATCACATATTCATGGTCATAACTTACATAATCATTACACAACCACAAATATAAGCAAAAATCTCAACTTTACATCATTCACAACATTTTTAGACTTCAAATTCAAGTCTAAGTCTTTCTCATGTACAGACACATACATATATACATCCAATCAACATAACTTACCCATACACAAGCATTTTCACATACAAATACTAGTCATAACATAAAGGTATAATTTTTCCCATAAATAAATAGTTTCTGCTCACCAAGCTTAAGCAAGCTAACCAAATATTCATAAAACTTGGAAAAGGACCTAGATCTTGACTTTTCCTTATCAAAACTTGCTATTTGCCTAAAGGGATGGATGGTGGACTCAGTTTAGGAGCCTATGGGCTCAGCCAAGGGTGATAGGGGTGGATGTGGGCTTGTTTTTAGGAGGAGGAAGGTATAAGAAGTATAAAAGAGGTGCTTTTAAGTGTTTTTAAGAATTAAAAGGAAGAAAAGAAGTGAGTTTTAAATCCTAGAAAATATTTGGAAGCATTAAAAAAATTTCCAAGCTTTAAGAAGAAGATGTAAAGTTTAAAAAAGTAGAAAATGGAATGAGGAAGGAGAGAGATAAATTTGGAAATAGTTTTATGGAAAATGAGTTTAGAAAATTACCTAAATGCCCTTAAGTACCATGTCCTCCACTCATTTTGTGACACATCATCACATCCTGCTCTTTCCTTGCCTTCTCACACACGTTACCCCCCTCCTCTTACACACATTTCCATCATTCCATCACATCTTAGTACTAACATTTGAAAGCATAATGGATAATAAAGTTTTTCATGTACCTTAAGTTGAAATTTACACTTAAGCTTCTTTTCCATGTCACATCTTCCTTATATTATCTTAAGTAAATGCATATTTACCATTTTATATCCTTAACCATCTATATATATATATATTATTTATATATGTAAGTGTACATGCATACTAAGGTGTTTACAACCTTTATTACAACTTTAGATCATGAAAAATCAAAATTTTGGAAAAATCTTTCCGTCCACACCTTTTATTTTCCTTTGAACTAATTATTTTTGTAAACAAAATTTTTAAACTACTTTTCCATCATTAGTTATTAAGTAAAAAGGGTTATTGGACCATTAAAAACCATTAACTAAATATTCGAATTAAGTTAAATATCCACAAATTAAAACGATAAAATTATAGGTCGTTACATTTTTTCCCCCTAAAAGAATTTCATCCCCAAAATTTCATCTCAAACAAAAAAGAAAGAGAACCAGGTAATATAGAACTTAACCATTTTATTTATGAAAACATTTTCATAAAACACAACTTAAGTTTACAAACTTGTATAATACCCTACTACACCCTTAGAGTAAATACAATTATCCGATTTAAATTTGAATTTATTTCCTTAAGTAAATTCAAGATCCAAATACCCGGTTTTATATAAAACCCCTTTTGAAATGATACAATATATTTTAATCATAGAAAATAAATATACATATAGCTCGAATAACTCCAAAATGATACTAAGGAACTGGGTTCTACCAAATAGTATACATTCCCTTAGCAAGAAGGTAATACTTAAAAGACATACTTACCATTCGAAAACATCTCCTTCCAATTTTTAATTTATTTTTCAAGCCACTCGAACTAGTTAACTTAAAAATACTTCTTTTGAAATGTTTATACTTATAAAACTTCCAAGTAATACCATTTTTGATTTTTCTCAAAAGTTATTGAAATCCTTTTAAAACATCGAGATTTAAATCCTCAAAAAAACCTTCTTATGTAAACACATTTATAAAATCATCATTATAAAAATCATTTCTTAAACATGTATTTCAAATATTCTAGCTTTTCTTCTAATAATTACTCCTTATGAAACCCAATTTTATGAAATTATACTCATATAATATCCTCATTATTATACTAATTCCCTTTCTAACAAATTTAAATTTGTTATCCCTACATTATTTAACGAACGTCTTATAATTAAATCGTGAAACTGAATTCACAAGATGTTTATATCTAATTTTAAATTGAACCAACCAATACATGCTCATAAACTAACTAAGCACAAGCAAATAAACAAATGATGATAAATTAATATCAACATTTCCTAACAAACAATCACAACAAAAATAACTCTAATTATTATACTGAAAATTATTTTATATATATATAAAATATAATCCTAGGTAAAATTATTTCATTTACAAATTTTAAAACAATACTGTGTCGATTTGTATAGTTTAAGTGTTTAGAAACCCCTATCAACACTGTGGCGTCCCACGTCTCAATCGGAATTCATAAAATACTCAACCGATAAATCAAAATAATGTAAAGCACTTTTATAACACTAACAAATACACGCTCTCATATATAATACACTCAAACTCATTCTAGGGTCATGCTTACCCTATCTCAAATGAGTCAATCACACCAAAGCCTAGGTGTTCGCTCAACCTAAGCCCTGATACCAACTATAACGACCCGCCTTTTCAATCCTCGGAAGTCAACACTAATACATCCATAGTATTCACGTACCAAACATCCAAGTGCTGGAATGAAAGATTGTTGGGGAAAAGAAAAGAAGACAAAATCTTAGAAAAATGTGACGATTAATATATAATACTAAACAGGTCTTAACAAAAAGAAAGAGATTTTAATATACATACATAAATCAGCGTACAACACTAACCCACCATTAGCTTGAACAGTTATAATAGCATGTCCTTACAAATGCTGATAAACACAAAAATCAATGTAGTGGAAAATAAAGAAATACGTAGATACGTCTTAGGCCTCTAGTCCGTCTCTTGAAACTTGAAAGCATCCAAAGCGAATTTGGAACTATGCTCGGTCTGACCCGAGCATTATAAGAAAACGATGCCCGAATCAAGTTGGTAAAACCAGCATGAGAAACTCAAATCACAAGGAATTTTATTATAATTTATAAAACCCTTTAAAATCAAAGGTATCTCGTAAGACCACGCTGCATATAAACATAGACGGGTTTTAACCTTACGATGAACAAATTCATTTTTTATGAAAATCCAATGATATTATAATAATGTCTAGGGTTTAAAATAAAATATGATATAGTTGGAATGCTTGCATCTCACGTTCCAACATAGTCGGGCACATCTAAGTCAGTATGGCACTTATTGGAGAATGGATTACATTAATGACAAGGCTACTGGGGTACCGCCTACCACGGTACACAGCTAGAAAAATGCACTGAGGTCGAACCTATCGACCCCTGCAAATTAGGACCGGCCCTACCCCTTAACGGATAGTTTCGAATATTTCAACACCTCGGTTGCTTTTGCAACCATTTCCAAGAGATCTCATGCACAACCAATCAATAATGTATATATCTAGAAAGGGTGATGACAATACCCTAATGGGTGAGACCCACATAGCCCTGAGGCATGTCCCATGTTATAATCATGCTCGGTTGATGAGGCTTGAGACTGCATTTTACTTTTCATATAGAAATCCCACTTGGAATGCTAACACTGCCCTCCAAGAGACAATGCTAATACTTCCCTCCAAGAGACAATGCAATGCCAACGTTGGTCCATACAAGGTGTTCAAGTCATGAACAAACCAAAGGCACTACTTCTATTATATTCATTTTGGAATCACCCTCAGGATTAGCAACAAGTAGCCCTTTGTTATCCCGCATTTTTGGCAAGGCCGTGACACCAAGAACTTAACCGGAAACCAAGGAGGTTTCATCCCGAAGATCGGTTATATGCAGGCTCACTATGAATAACAACGATTTTTTTCCAAATACGGATCAAGCTACAATTAACATGACGTGACATGCAAAGCTATGGAAACCTACGTTCCAAATTTCAACTCAATCCAAGGTTGTATGCTTAAGGTATGATCGATGCAAACCAAGGGAATCAATTCGTTCGTCTCCATCTGTTTGCATCCATCTGTTCATCTCCATCTGCTCGCCTCCATCTATTCGCATCCATCAAGCTTCATCTGTTCGTATCCATCAATTGTCTGATGTTCATATCCATCACGTACACTCAACTTCGTATCCATCAATTAGAGTCAATTTGTATCGATCCCAATTGCACAGCTCGTATCGATTGATCAACGATCGATACGAGTAAAACATCAAACGATCGATACGAAATGGCCACCAGCTATCGATACGAAGTAAGCCATTAAGCGATCGATACGAATAGAACGATGACAATCGATTCGAACAAGGAAGAGCTGATCGATACGAACAAGGCCGAAATGCATCGATACGAACAAGATACACTCCAATGAAAGACTTAGTCACTCGGCATGAAAAGTGGATCGATCCGAGGAGTTAGTGCCACGTCAACTTGTGAGCACGTGCACAAAAAGTGATCCGAACAGATCGATGCGAACGATATCGATACGAATTCGACAGCCTAGAGAAAACACAAGTTTGCATCGATCATATCTCACAATCTACAAGTCCAAATGCTACCAAATTTTCACAGAAGCTTGCGTACATCCTCAACAACACTCATAATCGATCCCAACTCAATTGGATGAGGTTCTGATCGATACGAAGCTCGTTTGTATCGATCCCAGGTCGTGTGAAAATCACATGGGATTGATCGCGTGGGCCCACCCAAGTGAGAGAAGAGGTCTTCCGAGATCTGAGCGAGATATTTGCAGCCTACGCCTATAAATAGCAGCCCAGAACCTACAGAAAAGGAATCTTTTAGCTCTTTAACATCCAAACTCTGCCGAAACCATTGTTGCACTCAAAAATCACCGTTGTACTCAAAATTTACTGTTGTAATCCATTGTAACCAGCAAGAAAAAGGTAATAAAAGTCAATCATTTCATAGTGGACGTAGGCAACACGCCGAACCACTTTAAATCTCTGTGTTCCTTTGCTATTTTTCTGATTATTGTTTGAAGTGTTTGTTAGATAATCCTCTTTTTACATTTACTTTCTTCATTTTATCTCTTCAAACACTTCCGAAGAGTGTTATGCCTAATTTTGGTACAAACACTTTGGTGCTTTCACTGAGAAAACACGGTTTTTCTCCTGCTTGTTGGATCTACTATCGATATCGGATTGCACAAATCTACGAAGAAGATCCATATTTCAAAGTTTAAAGTTCTTCCATCCTATTCAGATTTGCACCAAGTCTAGGAAAGAGCTTCACTATTCATCATGGTTAACACGAGGACTACTTCTACAGCTGAAGATCCAGAAGGACGTGACAGACAGAACCCCGTACAACCACTTCCAACCGACCAGAATGCTGCCGGACCATCAGATCCGCAAGGCCCTGTCACCAGGGAAGAATTCCAAATGCTAATGCAAGAACTGACTCAGAGCCGCCAATAGCTCACTCAACAGCTTCGTGCTAATGCGGAACTGTCCAACCAACTAAACCGTCAATGACGAAGGGGATCCAGGAGGGATCAGGCTTCCCATTCCTCCACCGAGAGTTCAGCCTCTTCTGACTATCATCATAGATCCACGCTCCCGTGACTGGACGGAAGTTACACTCAGGCTACTGGACATCAGCATGCACTGAACCTTGGGCAACCGAGAGCTGGCCCGTCAACTAGCCATTAGACTAGACCCTCCTCCCGAGGAGGTACTATTCCATATCATGTTACAGACAACTACACTAACACTACTGCTACTGAACCGGGAGTTGACGCCCGAAATCGGGCAGATCCGAACCATCGCTAGCATGAACATACTCCCGAACCATATGTTCCAGAGAACTTCGAACCAAGGAGGCGAGATATGGACCGTCGATCGTGACCGGTCCAACCTCGCATTGTGGAACCCGACCACACCTTGGCCCAGTGTGCTCAAAATGTACAAATGCCGGACATTCCGATGAAGATCCATCAGATGATCCGAGAGAGTCAAGGCCTTACTAATGACGACTAGGGAATTTCCCGGAGTCATACTCCTTTTACTGATGATATACTTTATGCTGAACCACCTCGGCGATCCAGGATGCCAACTTTACCGGTTTATGAAGGGATCTCTGATCCCAATCAACACATCTTAAAGTATGAGTGGTTGATGAATGCTACACGAGCTGATGATGTAGTTAAATGCCGAAGCTTCTCGATCTCTCTAGGGGGCATAGCAACTATGTGGTTTACCCGTTTACCACCTCAATCTATCTCTTGTTTTGATCAGTTGGCAACAAAGTTTATCGAGCAATTCTGTATGCATGTCGCAAGACCGAAGGATGTTAATACTTTATCTAGTGTCACTCAAGCTCCTAGAGAGATACTCAGGCGTTATTTAGAGAGATTTCATGCTGCATGCGCTGAGATCAGCAACCCTAATGATAACTCCATTCTAATGGCATTGACTAAAGGGATTGATCCCGATTCTGAGTTCGGTAACTGGTTGGCCAGAAAACCCCCTGCATCATTGGACCGTTTCTATTCCAAGGCAGCCCAATTCTTGAGAAGGGAGGATGAAAAACAATCTAGGAAGAAGGATGATGCGAGGCCTAGTATGGAAGGAATTCAGAGCAATGTTGTTGTAAAACAAACCGGGGAGAGCTTCGGGAAAGTACAATTGAACATTCAGAATAAACAAATCAGCAGAAAAGAAATGGTAAACAAAATAGAAAAAGGGATCAGAATCGTGATCCACGACATAGGGCTCCTATGTTTGATGATTATACTCCTTTAAACATATTGCTGGAGAATGTGTATTTACAGACCTGCAATACTATTCAGTATAACAAGCCTGCTCTGAAACAGTCATCGGAGAAACAGATCCAAACAGGGAAGTTTTGTAGATTCCATGAAAGCTACGGCCACAACACAAATGAGTGCCGTCATTTGCAAGATCTCATTTAAAAGTTGATAAGAGAGAGAAAGTTGGAGCAGTTTGTGTGGGCGCCGCAGTTTGGAGGAGCGAGCCCATCGAATCAGAATCATGTACCGAATCAGGCTAGACAGGAGGAACCTGCTCGTACTGGCGGGAGGTTGGTGATAAATACTGTTAGTGGTGGTCCTCATCCAGCAGACCAAAGCTGGAAGGAAATGGAGTCGTATGCCATCTCTATCAGGCATGTGGACTTTGAATGTTGTAGTAATTCAGAAGATGGAGCTCCGGTCAAGCAACAAAGAACGATGGCAGACGACATCGTATTTCGAGGTCGGGATGCCGACAGGATCGAAGCCCCCACTATTGATCCACTTGTCAAATCAGCTCATGTAGGTCATGCTTGGATGAAGAGGATCTTGGTAGACAGTGGAAGTTCTGTGAATATACTGTTCACGCGAGCCTATGACCAGATGAAAATGGAGACTAAAGACTTGAACCCGTGTCAGTCCCGTATTCATGGCTTCAATGGGAGCGCAACCATACCCACTAGAATAGTTGAATTACCAGTAGAATTGGGAATCAGAGAATGCTGAAGAGTCCGGATATTACAGTTTGTTGTATTGGACATAGCCTCGCCATACAATGCTTTCTTGGGCCGACCGGCCATGGCTGAATTTACGGTCGCTATTTCCCCGTGGTGTTTGACTTTGAAGTTCCCTACCAACAATGAGGTCGGAGTTGTACAGGGAGAACAGGCTGCTGGGCGAGCCTGTTATATTATTGAGCTGCGAGAGGCGTAGCGAAAAGAAAAAGGAAAGGGCATAAAGGAATCTCTCTGCGTCCGCTTTGCTGAAAATTGACAATTAACACCTGGGCCTAGGCCTGGGCACCCCAACCAATTCCAAAGAGATCTTGACCCGAGAGATACCGAAAGTGAAGACGAAAGTAAAGATAGTCAAGCTTCTCCGGCCGAGCTGACGATCGATGTCCCGATCAATGATAGTGATGATTCTAAAATGATAAAGGTTGGATCTCAGTTGAGCCAACAAATGCAAGAGGAACTGGTTGAATTTCTCCAGGAAAACCTTGACGTGTTTTCCTGGACGCACTTTGTCATGTGTGGGATCTTGCCGGACATCGCGAGCCACACATTGAATATTGACCCGCAGCACGCCCGGTCAAACAAAAGAGGCATGGTATGGATCCAGAGAGATCTGCCGCCCTTAAAGAAGAGGTAGATAAGCTTAAAACGAATGGATTTATTCGAGATACATTGTACCCGGAATGGGTATCCAATCCTGTACTTGTCCGAAAGCCAAATGGGAAATGGAGAACATGTATTGATTACTCAAACTTGAATAAAGCATGCCCCAAAGACAGTTTTCCACTCTCTCGAATCGATCAACTTGTAGACTGAACGGTCGGACATGAACTCTTATCCTTCATGGATGCATATTCTGGCTACAATCAAATATCCATGCACTTGCCCGACCAGGAGCATACCAGCTTTGTAACCAATATGGGACTCTACTACCATAAAGTTATGCCTTTTGGACTCAAGAATGCTGGGGCAACTTATCAACGGTTAGTTAATCGAATGTTCGCTGACCAGATTGGAAAAACCATGGAGGTATACGTGGACGACATGTTAGTCAAGTCATGATTCTCTACTGATCATATCAGAGACCTGGAATCAATCTTTAATATCCTCCGAGAATACAGAATGAAGCTCAACCCGCTGAAATGTCACTTTGGGGTTGCATCCAGAAAATTCCTTGGGTTTATCGTCAACGCTCGAGGAATCGAAGCAAATCCCGAAAAAATCTAGGCAATCAAAAATCTCGAGACTCCACGAACTATAAAGCAAGTCCAAAGCCTCAACGGGAATGTAGCAGCACTTAGCAAGTTCATTTCAAAATCCACTGACAAATGTGTTCCCTTCTTCGATCTAATCCGAAAAGGGAAATGAAACTTTGAATGGACTATGGAATGTGAGGGTGCATTCCGAGCACTAATTCAACATCTCTCCACACTGCCAATTTTGTCAAAGCCTATCGATAACGAGGAATTGTACATTTACTTGGCGGTATCAGAAAATGCAATCAGTGCTGCCCTAATTCGAGAGGAAGACCGAATACAAAAGCCGATTTACTATATTAGCAAGCCACTGACCAGAGCTGAGGGAAATTATCCGAAGCTAGAGAAGTTGTCTTATTGTCTTGTTATTGCCTCAAGGAAGCTCCATCCGTATTTCTAGGCTCACCCAATCACTGTCTATACCGACCAGCCATTACGACAGGTCCTTACGCGTCCTGAGACAACTAGTACGTTACTCAAATGGAACATCGAGTTAAGTCGGTTTGACCTTACTTACACTCCAAGGCGAGCCATTCAGGGACAAGTCCTAGCAGATTTCATAGCTGAATTAACCACCCCAGAGAACTTGCCCGAAACAAGTGAATCTTCCAAGTATATCTGGAAGCTTCATACAGATGGTGCATCAAATGAACATTGCTCAAGTGCAGGGGTTGTACTTGAAATTCCTGAAGGTCGATCAATATGCTATGCTTTAAAGTTCAACTTCCCTGAAACCAACAACGAAGCTGAATATGAAGCCCTACTGGCTGGATTGAAACTTGCCAAAGATTTAAAAATCATTGCTGTGAAAATTTATTGTGATTCACAATTGGTCGTGTGCCAAGTCAGAGGCGAATACCAAGCTAAATATCGAAGACTGGCTACTTACCTTGTTCAGGTTCAGGAGACATTGAATCAATTTGATTATTATGCCATTTATTACATACCACAAGAGCACAATCAGAAAGCCGATTCGTTAGCAAAGTTAGCAAGTACAGGTGAAGCACAGAAAATAGGACTCATTCCCATAGAGACATTGTCTTCGCCAAGCATTGATCAGATGGAAACTTATTGGATATTTGATGTCGTTTCCAAGAAGGTGTCATGGATGACTCCATTAAGAAATTATCTTGACCACGGAAACCTACCAAAGCACAGGAGTGAAAAGAGACAGATTCTTCGGAAAGCTTTGCGGTTCACTATTCAGAATGGAGTCATGTATAGGAGAGGATACTCTGTTCCTTTACTCCGGTGTATCGCTCACGATGAAATCAAATGAGTGTTGCATGATGTACACGAAGGAGAATGTGGCGATCACACCAGGGGGCAAGCCCTTGCCAAGAAAGTGTTCAGGTATGGATACTATTGGCCAACCGTAAATCATGATGCATCGGATTACGCCAGAAAATGTGATAAATGTCAGAAGCACGCTCGAATTCCAAGAGCCCCACCTACCGAAATAACTCAGATGGTCAGTCCATGGCCATTTATAGTATGGGGCATTGACATTATTGGCTCTTTAACTCTAGCCAAAGGATGTGCAAAGTACGTCATCGTAGCAGTTGATTACTTTACCAAGTGGACGAAAGCTGAACCCCTTGCTACAATCACAACAAAGAAGGTGATCAACTTTGTAGTGCGCAACATCATCTGCCAATTTGGTCTCCCACATACTATCATCACTGATAACGGGACCCAATTCGACAGTGTTGAATTTAATGATTTCTGTCAACGATTCCACATTCAGAAGAAATTCTCCGCAGTTGCACACCCTCAAGCGAATGGACAAGTCGAAGCTGTTAACAAAGTTATAAAGTCTATTTTGAAGAAATGACTGGAAAAGGCCGAGGGCAAATGGGTCAATGAACTTCCTATGGCCTTATGGGCTTACCGAACAACCCACAAGTCTGGGACCGGCCACACTCTGTTTTCTCTTTCTTATGGTTCAGAAGCTGTTATTCCAGTCGAATTGGAAGTGCCTTCTCATCGTGTGACATAATATGATCCGAAGACAAATTCTATATTACTTGCCGAATCTCTGGATTTATTGGATGAAACGTGTGAAGAGGCTGATTTGAGGGCAGCCGCATATCGAAGTCGAGTCGCCCGATTATACAATACCAAGGTCCGACCCCGAACCTTAGATCTCGGCGATCTCGGCGATCTCGTCCTTAAAAGAATTTACCCGGTCCCTTCGCACATGAAGCCAACCTGGGAAAGGCCGTATATTATTGAATGGAAGCTCGGAGATGGTACATTCAAATTATCGATCATTGATGGTCTCACTCTTCCGAGAGCCAGGAACAGCGAACGTCTTCGTCCATACTACACATAACAGGCTCTGTTTATTTATACAGTCTATTTTTCATTTGCAATTTGTTTCTACATTTCGAAATTTGAATTTGTAATAAAGCAACTGATTTTGCCATATTTTCTTATTTCAGCAATAAAATGCAATCTCTTCGAGCCAGAGCTGTGGTTTATTGAATGCACCGTACAACTATCACTATGCACAGAAAATTAAATTCCATCCGACGGTGGAATTTATTCAAATAGGGAGTGACTGTGATACGACCGGTTACTCGCTAAATGATACCCGAGCTCGGGGGCAAATCATATCACTGAAGTCAAAAAAGGTTTGATACACGACAACCCTTTAACCAACTCCAGATTCCCAGAGTGTGAACTGGAGTATAAACTTACAAATACGGTTTCAAAGAGGGTGGATCCATCCACCTAACCACTTCGCCCGTACCTTGACCAAGTTTGAGGAAAATGGATCCGTTCATCTAACGACCTCACTTGTTAATTTGGGGTGGATGTGAACCGACCATCCATGATCCTGATAGATTCATCGTTCCCGGAGTGCGAACGAAATCCTAAAGCCTGAACAGATGTGACTGACCATCTACCGGCCAACTCCAAGTTCCCAGAGCACGAACTGGAGTATAAACATCAACTAACTTCGGATTCCCAGAGTGTGAACCAGAGTGTCAACATAAACACCAACTCCAAATTCCCAAAGTGCGAATTGGAGTATAAATGTTGACTCAAAATCCTCGGAGAGTGGATTGGAGTTTGAACACAAACCGAATTGGGATCGACCGTCCGTAAAACAACTCTAAGTCCCCGGAGCGTGGTTAGAGTGTAAATGCAAATTAGGTGTGACTAACCACTCGCGAATCCATCTAAAGTCCCAGAGTGTGGACATCGTTACAAACATTAAACGGGTGTGACTGATCATCCATGAAAATGACTTAAGTCCCCGAAGCGTGGACGTATCCTTGAAACTCAAGCAGGCATGCCCAACCACCGACGTACGAATGCCAATCCCCGGAGTGTGGATGCAATCGTCGATAAATGAGCAAGTGCGATTCGACCACTCGAGTTTCCTTGTTTCAACATCAATTTAACGACGTTAAGCTCGATGAGTTGAAGACGGGGCACAATTGCCGCTTGATCTTTACAATTCGTCCCTGAAACTGGAGGCAGAACTTAAGCGCCAATCGCTGACTGAGATAGTACAGGATCGAAGTCCGGCTTAACGTACGGTCATAACTCATAGTCGTGATTTCAGGACTTAACAAATAAACTTGGATCCAATCCAAAGGGCGAAACTCAACAAGTGTACTGGACCGGAGTTCAAATGCTGAAACACTTAAGCAAATAAATGAAAATTGAGTTAAAGACAAAATGGAATTTCATTTCAACTATTTGTGGAAGAAAACTAAGTACAAGTTTATCACAAAAATCCTACTAGTAGGGGCCGGACCTGCATCTATACACGGCCAACAAAAGCTAAAGAAATTCCCATCTACTCAAAAATGAACCGAAGAGATGTATCTATTCTTTTTTCTTTCGTGGTTTCTTCTTCGGTGTGGACCCGCTGGAGCTCTCACTCGGTTTTCTTTTTGAACCCTTTCTTTTCGGTGGTCGATCTCCAGTCGGGGGCATTATATCAACATCCTCCTCCAAACTCAAATGTATTGGAACGCTTCCTGCAGGCGGAGTCCCAGGGACAGGATCACCAGAAGGAGGTGGGGCAAGCGCGCTCGTCTCAACGACCGTTCCTCCCGGAGATATCATCCACAAAGGGGCTGGACCAAGTCCAGCCATTCCACCGCCAAAACCACTGCCCCGTGCGGCTGCCTCCATCTCAGCATTGATTTCGGCTATAATTTCCTCCTCATGAACTGTTTGCGCATCACTGGAGACTCCCGTAGTTAGGGCCGAGTAACTTGTCATTGGAACTCTTCCACCCATAACGAACGTCAAGTCTGCAAAAGGGCCACTGTGATGACCGAGGAGTTCCTCCATCATATGCTCATCAAAAATAAGTGTGCTCCCCTGCACTCCATCAGTCGGTGTCGTGGTCGTCGTGGTGGTTGCTTCTGTTATAATGGCCTCCTGCATATGATGTGGTTCTTGAGTTGCCGGAGGCATAACCGGTGTAGCTTCAATCACTGGATAAAAGAAAAAGAAGAACTGTTAATAATTACTTCAAGTGATGCTTCTGATTTCGGATAAGCATAGAGAATGTTCAGAGTACCTTCCTCGGTTTGGCTCGCGGGTGGCAGAACTGCCTCAGACATTTGCTCGCGAGCTGGAGATATCTGCGGTTGATCCGGATTATAAGCAGGAACGGTCTGAGGATCAACCGCAGGTGTGGATTCGGGCTGAGTCAGCACGGGAGTTTCAGAACTTGTATCATGATGCTTGACACCAGAGCCTTCTCCAACTTCCGAATGCTGAGCGCCAAGCTTCTCCTTTTCATATGAGATCATTGCATCATGGAGAACTTTCCATTCGTCTTCGCTCAACACCTGGTTCTCAAGCTCGAACTCGTCAATTGATTCAGCTTGGTGGGCAGCTTTTTCATCTCCTACTAATCGGCCCAAGCGTTGTATAGATGTGTCGAATAATTTTCAAGCCAGGCTAGATTCCTATGCTTCAAGACGTTAGCATTATAAGTAATGAGTAGATCCTCAATATCAGCCTCTAGCCTGGCTTCTGCCATCTTAACCTCATCTTCAACCTTAGCCTCCACTTCCCGGACCTTAGCCGTTGCCGCATCCCATTCGCCCCGGAGCACTACGGCCTGCTCACATGCCTCCTGAGCTGCTCTATTTGCATCATCCTTCTCCTTGGTGATTTCGGAAAATTTAGCTTTGAGCTCATTAAGTTCTTTAAGAGCAGCGTCCCATTCGGCTGTGACTGTGGTGTTTCGATGGCCCATCTGCTCCACCAAAGCAAAATGCGTTTGTCGCATTCTTTCCATGGACTGAGTCGCCTCATCAGCTTTTTAGGTGGCCTCTATTTTAGATTTTTGAGAGGACTCGACTTCATAATTAAGCACTTGAATAATACGGTCTTTCTGGGCCAGATCAGTTCCTAACTTCTCAATTGTCTTCGCCCGTTCAAAATCCACCGCAGAGACCTTATCAGCAGTCTTCATCCATTCCCTGTATTGGCTATATACATCATGAACGTAGTCGTGCATGGTATGTTCAGCCTCAAAGGGAATTTTATTCAAATGTGGGGGAAAAAAGCCATCAAAGCAAATATTGGGAAAGTCTTTCTTCAGCTGGGCGATTTTGATCGCCCCTTCCCCCGCAGGCTCAATAATGCTTGTTCAGTAACAGTGAGAGCTATAGCTTCGGTCCTGCATTGTTGAGACTCAGACCTCGGAGCATGAGAAGATGGTTTTTGGCGTGGAGGCTCTGGGGGATGTGTGCCGTGAGTAGAAGGTTGTGTAGGGAGTCGAGGGGTGGAGAACGCGGGATCGATATCTATAGTCCCTATCCCTATCTCTATCCCTCTCATAATGATCTTGGTTGGAGTAACCGCGATCGCGGTTTCTGTCATCCTCCCTCCAACGGGACTCATAATACGAACTCGATAATTGGCACGCCGAACGGAGACTGCCAAGCATAGAATCTCACCTATTCATCGTATCTGCAACGTAAAAGAAAAACGGAGTTAATAATTTCCCAAAATAGGCAACTTGAGACTGGAAACCGTGTAGTGCCATGAAGTGTATGTGTGTGCAACCCCCTCGACCAATCGGTAATGTCATCCACGCTTGTGGGAAGAGACTCGCTTAAGTCTAGAGCACTTTGGAGCTCCTCCAATCCGGTGTCGTGTTGAAGTGACACATAGTCCGGAATTGGAATATCAACAAGTCCTTCAAAAGGGTTCTCTACTGGCAAAGGAGGAGCCTCCAAAATTCTAACACTGGAGGCAGGTAGGGACACTATTACGGATTTCCATCTTGAGGATTTGTGACGTTTGTGTGCAACTGCCTTGCCTTTTCTCCTTCCCTCTGAACCTTGAAAACAGTCAGAAGGCCTGGCCACGGGTTCGTCATTCGTAGGTGTGTGTTCTTCATCACCTTCCTTAGCAATTATAACCTTGAGCGCTTTGCGCTTTACCCGCTTCGTTTGGGCAACCCTAAGCATTCCTTCAAGTCTTATGCTTTGTTTTCGTTCGATTAACCCAAGAATTCTTAAGTTCCTGTCGGTGAGCACTGACTTGATTTCTCTCATCTCGCCTGGAACTTCTTGGAGGACCCATACTATTTCTTTAAAGTGTGCGCCATCAGGTCGAAGAATTGCGGTTGTAAAAGAAAGAGAGTATTAGTCCCAATACCAGTTGCAACTATATTGTTAACTACCAGAAAAGTCGAAGCACTTACATCTAACCAACCATCGACTAGCAAACCCTGGTGGGCATCGAACATAGAACCACTTAGTTTTGAAGTAGCTCAATCTGGTCAAAGCACCAGTCACAACTTGACAGTTCCTGACCGCCTCCAAAAACGTGAAAGAAGGGCTATCTCCTCGACTCTTAACATTAAGAAGGTATCTGATTTCGATCGGAGTCGGGGGTCTGAAAAGATGCTCCATGAATACAATGAATAGACTGTTCAGCAACGCGTATCCATTGGGATGTAATTGTAATGGGGGAAATTCCAAAGAAGGACAACACTTCCCGAATATATTGATTGAATAGGAAGCGTCTCGGCTGTACATGAATGCCTGTTGAAGGCAGTAAACCCTTTCGGGGGAGCATGTGGTCTATCATTTGGTCCCGGTAATAAGACATCGTCCAACGGTAGACCATGCCTTAGACATATTTGTCCTAGCATATCTTCGGAGACGTTGGACGGCACAGAATCTTGTGGGTTCATGATAAACCTGGCACCAAGCAGCTTGTCCGGAGCTGGATCTATAACTTCGGCAGCGATGACCGGAATCTCTATGACTAAGGGAGATGAACTCTGAAGCTCCTACTATTGTGAGCTTGTAGACTCCATAACTAATCAACTTATTAAAAACCATCATTAGATGATAATAAGCCCGTGTGTTCCCCGGTGTGAAAGGCGTGGATGTGTTGTGAAGTCCAGTGTTACATAATACTTAAGAAATTCTGCAGGATTTGAGAAAGTTTTAAAACGACAAGACTTCGGATTCAACCAGAGTGACCGTCATCACTGACCGTCACAACTGTGCCATCCAGACTTTGGAGATCGATCCAAGTTAAAGTTTGTTAAATTTTGTTAAGTTACAGTTCCATCGACAAGCTTCGAAAGGCAGTCAAATATGCAGTGAAATAGTTAAGTCCGATTATGCAAGGCAGAAGCTCGTTGGAGTCCAGTATTCAAGTATGCGTGAAATTTCTTATCCTTCAAGGTCCAAGCTCAGATCTATCGGTAAAGAACTTTGGTTTCGTATCGATCGAAACTTATTAACTTTGTATCGATCGGAGCTCAATGACTTCGTATCGATCGAGTTATAAAGAGTTCGCATCGGTCAGAGATTATTCGTTTCGAATCGACCCCCAAACCGTGAGATGCGTATCGATCACCTGCCACGAGTTTCATATCTATTGTTGGCTATTCGATTCCGTATCGATGGCCTCAAATCGATACGAATTGTTATCACTCCGGATTGATACGAAGATCACTATTTCATCGATCAATTACTCATCGATACGAATCCCATTCCCAAAGTCGATATGAAGCCAAGCCTTCTCTTTCTTTTCATTGATACGAAGTTGAAACTATACATCCCTCCTCACTTCATCCTCTCCAAAAATCAGTCAGATGCCATATCCTCCATCCACGACCTTGCTCTGGCCCATCTCCGGTCTCCACTTCACCAGAGTCAGTCACGGAAGCAAACAGAATGGCAAAGATTTCGAGTCTCATCGTTTACACGTTGGATTCGTTCAATGGATTACCTAATTAGAGTAGTTGGTTCGAGGGATTAACAAATTAAATGGATCGAAGACGAAGGTAATTTCTTTTTCTCTGATCGATACGAAGGCCGTATGTGAGAGTCAAAGCAAGTGGAAAATTTTCTAAGTCCTAAGCGTATTTATATGGACTTGAACTCAAAAGGAAAAACGATTTGTATCCTAGTGGCAAGAACCGGTTGAAATGGTCAGAGTTCAATCGATACGAAAGGCGTCGTGCAAGCCTACCTGGAACCTACATATCCATCGATACGAAGACGATGCTCCGTATCCATCAGCCCAAAACAGTCCAAAGAGAGCTATTTGTATCCATGGACCACCTAGTTGAGGCAACGTTTATTCGTAACCATCCTACTATCGATACAAAGAACGACATTATTATGAAGACTGATTCATCTGTTCGCATCCATCAAATATCTATCGATGCAAATTGGCATCTTTGCATCCATCAAACATCTATCAATGGGGAATGGCAAGTTCGTGTCCATCATTATGAAGACCGTCTGGGTTTGTATCCATCGATACGAAATGATTCAAAGAACCAACTGATTCGTATCGCTTGCCATTGATACGAAGAACGACTTCTTCATTTAACTTTTCACATCGATCCAGGAGAGGATCGATACGAAGAGACACTCTAAAACAACCATCAAGCGTTATAACAACTTGAATTTCTCACCGATTCTGGAGAGGATCGATACGAAATTCGATAAAAAAAAGCCTGACAACGACTCGTGAACGTACGAACGTTAACGGGAGTCAGGCTAACGTACATTCATGTATAACAGACTAACGTCCGATTTTTAAAATTTGCAGGAATTGATAACTCGTTTGATGACGATTACAATAACAGATCGTTATCCAATAGCACTCAGTTATTGGCAGTCAACAGTTCATGATTTATGTTTCTAACGAATCAATCAAAGGTTACATCTTTCGATGAAAAGACAACAACCGTTCAAACAAGTCAAATGAAAATGTTCAGAATGAAGATTGCAACTTTTCAAAGCACGTCATGTTCTCACAAGACATACTTTGGGGGGAAAATGTTATCCCGCCTTTTTGGCAAGGCCGTGACACCAAGAACTTAACCAGAAACCAAGGACGTTTCATCCCGAAGATCGGTTATATGCAGGCTCACTATGAATAACGATGAATTTTGTCCAAATCCGGATCAAGATACAATTAACATGACGCGACATGCAAAGCTATGGAAACCTACGTTCCAAATTTCAAGTCAATCCGAGGTCGTATGCTTAAGATATGATCGATGCAAACCAAGGGAATCAATCTGTTCGTCTCCATCTGTTCGTCTCCATCTGCTCGCCTCCATCTGTTCGCATCCATCAAGCTTCATCTATTCGTATCCATTCATTGTCTGATGTTCGTATCCATCACGTACACTCAACTTCGTATCCATCAATTGGAGTCAATTCGTATCGATCCTAATTGCACAGCTCGTATCAATCGATCAACGATCGATACGAGTAAAACATCAAACGATCGATACGAAATGGCCCCCAACTATCGATATGAAGTAAACCATTAAGCGATCGATGCGAACAGAACGATGATAATCGATATGAACAAGGCAGAGCTGATCGATATGAACAAGGCCGAAATGCATCGATACGAACAAGATACACTCCAATGAAAGACTTAGTCACTCGGCATGAAAAGTGGATCGATCCGAGGAGTTAGCGCCACGTCAACTTGTGAGCATGTGCACAAAAAGCGATACGAACAGATCGATGCGAACGATATCGATACGAATTCGATAGCCTAGAGAAAACACAAGTTTGCATCGATCATATATCATAATCAACAAGTCTAAATGCTACCAAATTTTCACAGAAGCTTGCGTACATCCTCAGCAACACTCACAATCGATCCCAACTCAATTGGATGAGGTTTTGATCGATACGAAGCTCGTTCGTATCGATCCCAAGTCATGTGAAAATCACATGGGATTGATCGCGTGGGCCTACCCATGTGAGAGAAGAGGTCTTCCGAGATCTGAGTGAGATATTTGCAGCCTACACCTATAAATAGCAGCCCAGAACCTACAGAAAAGGGATCTTTTGGCTCTTTGACATCCAGACTCTGCCGAAACCATTGTTGCACTCAAAAATCACCGTTGTACTCGAAATTTACTGTTGTAATCTGCTGTAACCAGCAAGCAAAAGTTAATAAAAGTCAATCATTTCATGGTGGATGTAGGCAACACGCTGAACCACACTAAATCTCTATGTTCCTTTGCTGTTTTTCTGATTATTTTTTGAGTGCTTGTTAGATAATCCTCTTTTACATTACTTTCTTCATTTTATCTCTTCAAACACTTCCGAAGAGTGTTGTGCCCAATTTTGGTACAAACACCCTTGCACTTCAAAGAGCTCCAAATTTTGATCCTCTCATTTTCAAGATGCTTCCAATTTGAACGCTTGAGTTGGTTCGAAGTGGTTTTCAGATAATTTATACTTATTTGATCCCAATCTCTTCGAACTAACATTCAACAGTTTCTAGTAAACTCAACTCCGGTTCTTTTGGAAATAAGAAGACAAGATAAGAGCGAGGATCACCCCCTAACCATTTAAGTGGATAGATTTCCTTACCGTTTGTCCTAGACAAACATAATGAGTTTGTATAGTAGTATCATCTAAGATAACTGTACCATTAAATTTCTGTGGTTCCCCTATATATTTCAAGAGTTAAAAACTAACCAAGATTTGATAGTCGGTTATTTAACTATCAAATAAACACACATCAATCATAGATTTAATTTCCCACGGAAACCAGTAAGCCTTATTTAATGAATCTCTTATTAATTAAATCTCTTAAAAAATTTCAAAATATTCATATACTTATCTCACCGGTATAAGTATATTCACAAAACATTCAGAAAGATTTCCTATTTCAAAATCACATTTAAAAGGGTCGAAAACAAATGTCCTGTAAAACATTGTTTACTATAAACACATACCACTTATCATTTGGTGTTAAATATGGAAAAAGCACTTCCATACCATCATAATTAAGAAGGATTATTTATTACTTCAAGAGTTTGACTTTTCTTAAGCAAAACTAAATCGTATATGGAAATAACAATTTGGATTCATAAGTTCCATATACAATTTAGTCAAAACATAGTTCTTTAAACCCATCTTTTTTCAAGTTAAAAACCTCTTTTCCATTTATAAAACTCTTCTACTTAATTCTTGTGTTAAGTAAAACCTTCTTTATAAACCAAACTTATTAGCTCTAAACCTCTTATATTAAACAATATCATTATTTAAAGCATATTCTTAAGTTAATTATAAATACCATTTATAAATTAATTAATTAACTTAAAACACTAACTTAAGAAACGATTCATTAAGTTATACATCGTTATTAAATAATAATCAACTTTAAATACCATTTAATTAAGTAATTAATTAAGGTAAATCTTGTTAAATAAAATAATTAATTAACTTTAAATACCTTTTTTTAATAATTAATTAACTTAAGACAATCATTAGTATAAAATAATAATAGCTTAATCATTATAAATAAAATAATAATTAACTTAACATAAATAATTAAAATAATAATCGCTTAAACATTATAAATAAAATAAGAATTGTTTGCACAAAAAATGGACAAACACCTCAAAGTCGTATGATTTAATAGATTTTATGTTGTTCGTAGTGATTTGGGTGATTTATGCAAATATATGAAAAGCAGGGGCTAAGCTGTAAAAGACACACAGATTTATAGTGGTTCAGCCAGAATGTGCCTACGTCCACTTTATATGTTATTTCTCTTTTTCTATTTAGATTATAAGTACAAAGCTTTGATACAAGTAAAAGAAAGTTGTTTGAAAGTTCTCTCCGTGCTTGAGCTCTCAAAACTTTTCCCCCCTTGTTGTACCTCTGCCCCTCTATTTATAGAGTGAGGCTGGGGGCAGGGGTCTATAGCTGCTGGTGGGCCTGGGCTGATGCAATCTGGCCTGGCAACTTTGGTTCGGCAATGCCTTGGTTCGGTAGTACTTTGGCTCGGCGGACTTTGGTCCGGTGGTAGGTGGAGTGGTTTTGGTTTGTGTTGGTTCGGCGTTGAATTGGTGATCTGGTTCGGTGGTGTTGGACCGGTAGCGGATGGAGGGTGGTTGGTTCGGTAGCACTCTGGTTTGATAGCAGGTGGATGGAGTTGGTTCGGCAGTGCTTGGATGTGGAGTTTGGACCGGCCGTGCCTGGAGGAAAGATGGTTCGGCAGTGCTCTCCTTCTCCTTGGTTCGGTGGTGGTGGAAACGCACCCAACATTTGCCCCCCAAAGTGGGGCATATGTTAGCATAATGCCGCGCTTTGTTTTAGCTCGGACATCCTTATTCAGACCTATGCGCCGAACCATTTGGTCCGGTCATCCACGTTTGCTTATAAGTATGGACCCTGTGTCTCCGTTATCCCTTACCTGCCGAATCAATTGTAGTGTCGAATCATCTGTTGTGCCGAATCAACTGTAGTGCCGAATCAACTTTAGTGCCGAATAACCTGTAGTGCCGAACCAGGTGAATCTTGCTTTTGCCGAATGAACTTTTATATACTTGAATTTTTATGTTTTGAATTACGAGTGAAACTTGGGCTAGAATGGCCGAATGAGCTTTCATATGCCAAATGAGCTTTCATATTTGGAATGCCAAATGAGCTTTCATATTCGGAATGCCGAATGAGCTTTCGTATTTGGAATGCCGAATGAGATTTTAGTTGGGCCTTACTGAATGAATTCGGGGATTCCGAGTGTTGAATGAACCCTTTACCGGATGGACTTTTATACCTGAATCACCAGTGAAACTCTAGATTACATAGTTTATGTGTCTTAACGATATACTTTCTTGTGTCTGCAGATAAATGTCTCAAAGAGTGGAAACCCGATCAGAGAAAAAGAGATCTCAGGATAGAGAAGAGCCTTCCTCAGTACCCCCAGCTCAGCCAGGATCTGCCCGTCATAGGCCCACCCCGAGATCATTGGTGGATGGATACGGTCCTCAGGAACTTCTTAACTTGCCTCCTGATTGCTTCCCTAGCTCACTCAAGGGCGAGCAACTTGATGTTATATCTCGCTCTTTCGGGATCGACCGAGCGCGCATGTTATTGCCGAATGCGGGAGTGATGCCGTATGATCCTCCCGAAGGATACTTTGCCTACAGCAGATACCATTGCATGTGTGGTGCCATCCCGCCTCTCAACGCCTGGGTAGTCAGCTTTCTCACATATCTAAAGGTAGCTCCATTCCAGCTTCAGCCCAACTCCTATGCTATTCTGGTGAGTCTCTTCGTCATCTTCTAGAGGATATATGGGCGTCCTCCTTCCAACCGAGAGATCCGGTATTTGTACAACTTGAGAGGCTATAAGAAGGGGTCTCCCTACATCAGCTTGGAATCGGCCGTATCCTTTAAGCCGGTCCTGGATTTATACTCCAAGTACAGCATGTTTAAAAAGGAATGGTTTTTTGTCAGGGATGATTCCGTTTCTATTCGGCGCTTCACCTCCGGATGTAAGTCAAAGCTTTATTTTTTATTCCCGTTCTGGTTGCAATGCTCTTTCTTATGTGTTTTTATTTTTTGCTAGCGACATGTGGTTTTACGGTCGTGGAGAATGATCGCCTGGTTCAGACGGCAGCAAAAATAGAAGCTATTACTGGGAGAGATAGGTCGACTGCTTACCTAATCAGGAACGCTACACTTTTGGAGTACAACTTGATCCTTCCACAGCAGTCTGTGGTCAAGCAGAGGGATACGGCTGAAGAGAAGGCTGCCCAAACTAAAGAAGGGGCCGAGTCGAAGAGCAGTAAAAGGAGGCCCTTTCTAAAACACTCGGTTGCCGGGGGGAAGAATCTTAAAAAGTCTGACGGTCCCTCTCCCAGCACATGTCCAGATATCCCGGAGGAGGGAGATGTGGAGGAGGAGCAAGGCGAAGATGGAGGAGAAGGCGCTGGAGGTGGCGACGGTGTCGGGGCTTTGTCTTCTGGGCAAGTAGGCGAGATGCAAGAGTGGACGGATGATGCTTTCCGCCAAGCGTTCGAGGGTTTGGAGGGGACGGAGAAGCCCAAAAAAGCCGATAAAGTTGGGACCAGCGTCGATTTATCTTCCGGGAGCGCATCTACTGAAGCAACTTCGGCGGTTCAAGGTGAATTTCTATTTACTCTTTTAATTCTTGAATGATGGCTCCATACATGTTGGTGACACTTGGTTTTCATATCAGGAGCGGGTAAAACAGCCAAGACCTCAGATCTTCGGCACAGGCTTGAACAATACAAGCTTTCCAAAGCTTCCGCCAAGCCTAAGCCTTCTACTAACCGCCCGGGAGACATAGTCGGTTATCGTCCTCTTCTGGGAGTTATCGAAGAAGATATACAGAAGAGGAAGAGGAGTCGATCTTCGTCTGGACCTCTTCTTGGACCCTCGGCCCCACTCCAGCCTATTCACGACATTACAGAGGAGGATACCGAGCTTATGCCCTCCCCCCATCCGTTTGAGAATCCAACCGTCATCCCAATAGATCGTCCTGGCTTAGCTCGCAATCCGTTTGCAGGTCATCCGGACCTGGATCTGGCATCTCATGACATCTCTTTTGATGAGGTTACTGGTGAGCACCTTCTTTCTCGCAATCCTATGGTAAGGGTGCTTAATGAGGCAAAGTCCTTGGATCTTGATTTGCTTACTACTCGGATTGTCGCTATGGGGAACGAAGCTAAGGCAAATATCGACTGGGTTGCTGAGGAGACCAGGAAGTTGATGGGGCATCATGCTCGACTGGTCAAGGCCGGGGAGGAAATTGGGAGTGCCAACATAAGACTGCGGTTAGTGGTTTTCGACCAGGCCAAGCAACTCGCCGATCAGGCCATTCAGATCTCTCAGCACGAGGCCGCCTCCGGACGATTAAAGAAAACTATGGAAGAGGCCAGCCGGGCCGAACTGCGGAAAATGGAGGCTATTTGCAAGGAACGGATTGATATGGTCATTGCCACGGTGGATGAGGTTCGGAAAGCGGATCTTGAGCAGATAGAGGAGTTATCTGGGAAGCTTGAGGCCGTAGAGCTTGCTCAAGCCAAGTTGAAGGAGGAGATGGAGGCGATGCGGAAATCCCTTCAGGCTGACTGCTCGAGATACCAATTGGAGAGAGATGCTGCTGTTGTAAGGTTGTCGGCTTCCGAGACCCGGACGAGGGAGCTTGAGGAGAATGAGGGGATGATGGACGAAATGCTCCAGGATATGTACTTCCGTACTTGGAAGCAGGGCAACCTCTCCTGGATGGATGATTATCCCCGGGTCATGGCTAGGGTTTATCTTCGGGCTTTGGAGGAGGCTAGGGCTGATGCGGATAAGGAGGGTGGTGTGCCCTTCAGGATGGATGTGGTTACCGCCCAGTTCACCAAGGAGGAGAAGGTGGCGGTGAAGGAGGGCATGCGGTTGCTTGCAGCTGAGGAGGCAGGTGTGCAAGTAGAGGATGATGATCATGATGATCAAGGAGTAGATGTTGGTAAGTTTTCCTTTCTAGTCTTTTCGTTAACTTGGTCGCTTATCACTAATGAATTTTTTCTCTGATTGGATAGGCGGGCAACAGGACAAGGATAAGACTCTGACGCAGCCGGCTCCTTGATTAGACCTGGATATCTTTTTGTAGACTTGACATTGTTGTACATGTTAGTCTTAAAACAGTAACGTAACTCTTAGGTTGTAATTATTGCTACTTGTAATAAATAGCTCTATTCTTGACGTGTAATTCTTTAACTTAAGCCAATTTTGTTGTCTTTTGAATGTTTTTGCTATTTTGACATGTTGTATGAGAAATATAGCTATGCATATTCTTGTAATTAAACTGTGTTTGATGTTAGGTTCTTGTTTAAAACATAATTTCATGACTTGCAATGTTAGCGTGAGGTGTGAATAAATTATAGCCACGTGTTTACTCATGAAAGAAGGAAATACCGCCCTTTATATTTTGCTGGTGGATGGCAGCTTTGAATGTCTTGTGTAACCAAGTACGGAATGCGGTCCAGTATCTTGCCGTGAGCGTCCGCTTCCATTAGCGAATGTCTCTTGTTCTGCGTCCTGTACTTCAGGGATTGTTACAGAGGATAGGAGAAAAGTTTCTTAAATAAAATTGAAATATGTGAAACAGTAAAACTTCCAATCATGGAAGGCCTTCGATGTGCTTAAGTTCGTGGCAAACGGGCTTTGTAGTCACTTTCCCTAGCTGTGGGTCTTGGAGACATTTGTCACCCATCTTACGCCTCCGCGGGGAGTTAATTCTTTTTTACCACAGCCACACTTAAGACACATCGGAGCCGAGATCGCGCACAGTAACTACCCGGGCCATTATGGCCCGTAACCGTAGGTATTATTCGATTTACTATGGCCGGCTAGCGTGGGTTCCGATCGTCAACCGTGAACTGCCCCTGGCTGGCCATACCTTATGTTGGGGCTTATAGTCGGTTCACAGTTGTCGGCGAGCCGAACGACGTAATGAGCTGCCTCGGCTATAGTCGGCCTTCTCAGTGGCTTATAATCGGCTCATTACAGTTGGCTTTAAGGGCCATCACGAGCAATGAGTTAACCCGCAGCACAGGGATACCGGAGCAAAAGTGTCTCATTGGCAAGGGCATAGATTCGCATAGTACCTGTTAGGTCTTGTCCAGGTGAAGTTGCGCTGTGGAGTGCTTTGAGTGGAAATGCTACAGGATTTTGTTCAACAGAAAAGGATAAAGTTAACAAGCAGCCAAGATATAAAGGAACAAGTTAAAAAAGAGACAAGGTTTTTTAAAGTGGTTCGGCACAAAAAGGCCTACGTCCACTGATTCTCTTTGTTAATTCACTTCATATGGGCAGTACAAGTTAAGAAAAGTATCGACGGAGGTGTTGGATGTTCCATGCCCTCTGGAACACCTCTCCGTCCACTGTTCACAAAATATAAGCTCCATTGTGGAGATCTTTATGAATTACATATGGTCCATCCCAGATTGGATCTAGTGTTCCGGGGCGAGGAAAAATTCGTTTGAGGACAAGATCCCCTTCTTGTAAGGTACGATGCTTGACTTTGGAGTTGTATTGTGCTGCCACTTTTTGCTTGTGGGCCGCTGCTTTAAGGACTGCATCATTTCTTCTCTCCTCAACTAGATCCAAAGACATGTGAAGGAGTTTTTCGTTCTCTTCTAGGTTATAGTGGATCCTACGGTGGGAAGGCACAATGGTTTCAACTGGGAGCATAGCCTCCGATCCGTATGCCAAAGAGAAAGGAGTATGCCCTGTTGATGTTCTGAAGGATGTGCGATAGGCCCACAGTGCCGTAGGGAGTTCATCCACCCAAGCGCCCTTTGACTTTCCGAGTTTTTTTTATTAGAGTTTTCAGAATTTTGTTGACGGCTTCGACTTGTCCGTTTGCCTGGGGATACGCTATGGACGAGAAGCTTTTGTGAATTCCGTGCTCTCGGCACCAGTTGGCGAATTCCTCGCTGTCAAACTGAAGTCCATTGTCTGATATGATTTTGAGTGGGACTCCGTACCTGCACAGAACATTTTTGATCAAGAAGTTAATAACTTTTGCTGAAGATACTTTATTCAGAGGTTTCGCTTCCACCCATTTGGTGAAATAGTCGACTGCCACTATAGCATATTTGGCCCCACCTCGTCCCATTGGTAGCTCGCCGGTTAAGTCAATTCCCCATACTGCGAAGGGCCAAGGGCTGGTCATTTGAGTAATCTCAGTTGTTGGTAGCCGCGGAATCTTAGCAAACTTCTGGCATCTGTCACACTTTTTGACGAAATCTAAGGCGTCCTTGCTTAAGGTGGGCCAGAAATATCCATATCGGAGTATCTATTTTGCTAATGTTTTCCCTCCGGTGTGATCTTCGCAGCTTCCCTGATGAATGTTGGATAAGATTTCATTGGCTTCCCTCCCAGCGACACACCTTAATAACGGGTTAGAGAATCCACGCCGATAGAGGATGTCTTCTTGTATTGTGTAGCGGGAAGCTTTCCTCAAGATTTTCTTGACTTCGTTACGCTCGTTGGGTAGTGTGCCGCTTTGTAGGTAGTCTCGGATGGGAGTCATCCAAGTTGCTTCTTCGGTTGTAGCTATCAGATTCACTTGCTCAAAACTTGGGGTCAGTTTCTTTGAGATGGTTACTGCTCCGAAGATGGCGTTGTCTCTCACACTTGCTTGCTTTGCCAATTCGTCGGTCTCTTGGTTCTCTTCCCGAGGGATGTGTTTGACTAAGTAGTGGTCCAATCGGCTGAGAAGTAACTTGGTCTTCTTTAAATATGCTATGAGTCATTCTTCTCGAGCTTGGAATTCTCCTAGTATTTGATTAACAATAAGTTGAGAATCGCTATGAAGACACAAAGAATTGGCTCCGATTTCTATGGCAAGTTCTAATCCAGCTATCATTGCTTCATACTCTGCATCGTTGTTGGTGGCAGCGAACTCCAACCTTATAGCATAGTGCAGCTTATTTCCCTTGGGAGTGATTATTACCACACCTGCCCCCGAGCCTTGTTCGTTTGATGCACCATCCACAAAGAGATTCCACTTGATGTCTTCTGCTATTTCCGATTGCTCCTTACCTTCGTTGGTAGTGAATTCTACAATGAAATCAGCCATGGCTTGTCCCTTGATGGCGGTGCGAGGGTGATAGGTGATATCATACTGACTTAGTTCAATGCACCATTTAAGTAGTCGCCCAGAAGTGTCGGGACGATGGAGTACCTGCCTCAGTGGTTGATCGGTCAGAACTTTGATGGAATGGGACTGGAAGTAGTGATGCAGTTTCCGTGATGTGATTAGTAAACAATATGCTAGCTTCTCAAGTTTAGGATATCTGACTTCTGCCCCCGTTAACCTCTTACTTACGAAGTAAACTGGCCGCTGCGTGCGGTTGTCTTCCCTTACCAAGGCAGCGCTTAGGGCGTGAGATGACACAGCAAGGTATAGGTATAACTCTTCGCCTTCGCTTGGAGTCGAGAGTACCGGTGGTTTCTGGAGGTGTTCGATCAAGTTAAGGAAAGCGGTTAAGCATTCGCCAGTCCATTCGAACTTTCCTTTGTCTTTCTTTAGAGCTTCGAAGAAGGGGACGCACTTGTCCGTTGCTTTGGAGATGAATTGGCTTAGGGCGGCCACTTTCCCATTCAGGCTTTGCATTTCCTTTCGAGTGGAAGGTATTTTAATATCTTTTAGAGCTCCGACTTGTTCAGGGTTTGCTTCAATCCCTCTAGCATGGACGATGAATCCCAAGAACTTTCCTGATGACACTCCGAAGGAGCATTTTAGAGGATTAAGTTTCATTCCATACTGGCTAAGTACTTGAAACATCTCGCCCAGGTGGCTTACGTGATTGTCGGCTTTCCTTGACTTTACCAGCATGTCGTCCACATACACTTCGATAGTTTGTCCTATTAGCCCTGCAAACATCTTGTTGACGAGGCGCTGGTAGGTGGCTCCTGCGTTTTTAAGTCCGAAAGGCATTACCTTATAGCAGTACAAACCCCGGTCAGTGATGAAACTAGTGTGGTCTTGATCGGGGGAATGCATAGGGATTTGGTTATATCCTGAGTATGCGTCCATAAAAGATAAGAGCTTGTGCCCGGCTGTGCTGTTTACAAGTTGGTCGATTCGGGGAAGCGGGAAGCAGTCCTTTGGGCAGGCGTCGTTTAGGTAGTAGAAGTCAATGCATGTTCGCCACTTCCCATTAGCCTTCTTTACCAGTACCGGGTTAGCGATCCATTCCGGGTAGATGGCTTCTCGTATGAAGCCATTGGCAAGTAGATTCTTTACTTCTTCATCGAGGGCTGCTGCTCGCTCTGCCCCCATACTTCTCTTTCTTTGTTTTACGGGCGCCTTGGTAGGATCGATGTTTAGTACGTGGCATGCTACGTCGGGGGAGATTCCGGTCATGTCAGCGTGTGACCATGCGAATACATCCAAGTTGTGGCGGAGAAAGTCGATGAGTTGCTCCTTTAACTCTGCTTTTAGTTGGGACCCAATTTTCAATAGTCTACTCGAGTCATGTTTGTCTACAGATACAAATTCCATATCCTCTGTAGGCTCGGCGGTGGCCTCCTCCTCTTTGTCCCTGGGGTCTAATTCATTGAAGGGATCGCTGGTATATCGAAGAGGAGGGGCTTTCTTTAGTTGCTATGCTTCCAAACTTTTTGTGCAGAGGGCAACCTCTACACCCTTCCCTTTATCCTTCCTGAGATTGTTTCGAAGTTCTGTTATATAGCAGTCTCGAGCAACATCCTGGTCTCCTTCTACTTCCCCCACTCCATTGTCCGTTGGAAATTTCATCTTTAGGCACCATGGGGCTAGGAAATTTGGAAGTCAGACAAGCCTGGCCTTCCTAAGAAGGCGTTGTAGGCCAAGTGGTTTTCTATTAGCACAAATGTCTATTTCCGCACAACAGAGCGGGGATGACTTCCAATTTCAACAAAGAGGTCCAGTTGCCTGAGGGGCATCTTTGCATCTCCAGTGAAACCGTGTAGTGGTTTATTGCAGGGAGACACATCCTTTATTGATAGTTTCATTTTGTTGAATGCATGTTTGAACAGGATATTTACTGAGCTTCCAGTGTCTACTAGAATTCGGTAAACTTCGGCGGGACCGAGCCGGGCAGAGATAACCATGGGATCCATGTGAGGGTATTGCCTTCCTTCTAGGTCACGCTTACCGAATGTGATGTCATCACTTTCTTTCCGCTTTGGGCGGTGCTCTTCTATAACCAAATTTATACAGTCTTTATTGTCTCTAAGCGACTTTCCATATCTTTCCATCTCTTTCCAGCTTCTGTCTGCGATGTGCGGTCCTCCCGAGATGGTATGGACCACTATCTTCTCTTGACTAGAGCTGCTAGTGTTGCGGTTTCCTCTGCCGATCTCCAACGAGGGTAGCCTTGGGTTTTCATTGGCAGGAGCTGGAGTCCTGTCCTGACCTTTTACATAGCGTTCCAGTTTCTTCCTTCTGATGTGTTCTTCAATCAAGTCCCGGAGATGATGGCACTCATTGGTATCATGCCCATGAGATTCGTGGAAGCGGCAGAACTTTCCAGACTTCTGCGCGTTATCTGATTCCTTCTTGTATGGTGGGCGTCTGTATCTAACTTCGCCTTGGGTGGCAAGGAAGATGTTTTCGACGGTATCGTTCAAAGGAGTGTAAGTGTCGAACCTCGGTCCTGGCCGATATAGGCGCTTTTCTCCCTTCTTGCCCCCAGCATTGTCTCTGGAATCATTTCTTCGAACGTCCCTTGCCACAGCAGGTGCGTTGCTGTGAGTTGCCTTATTTTGCTGTCCTGACTGCCCCTCAACGGCAGCATCCTCAAGCCTCATATATTTCCCGGCTTCATGGAAGAAATCGGGTAAAGTAGCCGGTTTTTCTTTTGTCAACCTTCTAGCAAATTTAGTGTCCGGATGCACTCCACTACAGAGGGCCATTAGGATAAGCTTCTCATCGGCATCTTGGACTGCGGCCGCTGCGGCATTGAATCGGGTTAGGTATTGCTGCAGTTTCTCTCCAGGTTTCTGTTTGACGCTGGATAAGGAATAAGCGTCCTTAGGTTGTTCCACATGAATGCGGAACTGACTGATAAACTTTTCTTTTAACATTTCCCACGAGCTGATGGATCCCTGGGGTAGATGACAGAACCAGGAGGTAGCGAGATCTGCTAAGAATAGTGGAAAGCATTTGCACAGTACTCCCTCTATCGCTCCACTCATGAGCATATGTTGTGTGTATCTCTGTAAGTGTACAACGGGGTCGGAGGTTCCTTTGTAAGGCTCCATTGTTGGCATCTTCCATTCTCGGGGGGTGATAGCAATTTCGATATTGCGGGCGAAAGGGCTGGTTACCCTAGCGCCTATCCCTCGATCTCTTTGCTCCCGTTGGACGCACTCTCTGAATAAGTGTGCCATCCTTTCATTAAATTTGGAGCAGATAGAAATGAGTTTGGTTCTGTTCTGTGGGATTGATTTCGTCTAGATGACCTGTAGGGATGGTATCGTCTATCATTCCTCATATTTTCCAGTGGCTGCCTTTGGTCTTCTGGGAGCATGCTAGGGTCAGCTACAGTTGGCCCTTGCCTTGATCTCCCCCTGCTGGGTTCTGATCTAAGCATCTCCTCGGGTCCAACTTCGGGCTGGACTCTAGCTCGGCCCCTTCCGCTGGCGTTTCCATGGTTAGGCAGTACAACCGGCTCAGCTACAGTTGACCTCCACCCGGTACCTCCCCCGTTGGGTTCGGTTCCAAGCGTTTCCTCAGGCCTAACTTCGGGCTATGCTCGATCTCGGCTCCTACCATGGCTGCTTCTGCCGTTAGCTCCTTCGAAGAAGGAAGATCTTTGTTGTCTCTGAGATCCTCCAGACTGGGACTCGCCCCATGATTCAGTGTTGCGGTTGGACTCTTCAGCATCCCTTAAGCGTGACATGAGATGGTCCACCAAGGCTTCCTGCTGGGACGTGAAGCGGTTAGTTACTTCAACCACAACCCTGTCTAAATCTACCCTAGTAATTGCTGTGGGCTGTTCTGTGGCAGGAGTGGTCGGATTAGCCTGTCCTTCATTTGGTACTGCTGCTGGAGGAGGACGATTTACTTGATCCGTGACCGCTGGATCTGGAAGACTACTGGATGTGATGTTTTTCCCTTTGTTAACATCTTTTTTCTGCTTGGGAGGCATGTTTTCCAAACGATGAATGATGCTGTTAGGAAAAAGGTTAAGTGGAAGAAGCTGAAGCTTCGAGCTTCTAGTGTTCAGAGAAAGCACCAAAAATGTTTGCACAAAAAATGGACAAACACCTCAAAGTCGTATGATTTAATAGATTTTATGTTGTTCGTAGTGATTTGGGTGATTTATGCAAATATATGAAAAGCAGGGGCTAAGCTGTAAAAGACACGCAGATTTATAGTGGTTCAGCCAGAATGTGCCTTCGTCCACTTTATATGTTATTTCTCTTTTTCTATTTAGATTACAAGTACAAAGCTTTGATACAAGTAAAAGAAAGTTGTTTGAAAGTTCTCTCCGTGCTTGAGCTCTCAAAACTTGTCCCCCCTTGTTGTACCCCTGCCCCTCTATTTATAGAGTGAGGCTGGGGGCAGGGGTCTGTAGCTGCTGGTGGGCCTGGGCTGATGCAATATGGCCTGGCAACTTTGGTTCGGCAATGCCTTGGTTCGGTAGTACTTTGGCTCGGCGGGACTTTGGTCCGGTGGTAGGTGGAGTGGTTTTGGTTTGTGTTGGTTCGGCGTTGAATTGGTGATCTGGTTCGGTGGTGTTGGACCGGTAGCGGATGGAGGGTGGTTGGTTCGGTAGCACTCTGGTTCGGTAGCAGGTGGATGGAGTTGGTTCGGCAGTGCTTGGATGTGGAGTTTTGACCGGCCGTGCCTGGAGGAAAGATGGTTCGGCAGTGCTCTCCTTCTCCTTGGTTCGGTGGTGGTGGAAACGCACCCAACAAGAATTAACTTTTAATTTTTATTAAACTTGAAATGATTTCAAATCCATAACTTGTCCAATTTTGAAAATAAGCTTAGCAATCTCAATGGTACTTAAACTAGCTATTATTATACTTGATATCGACATTCAAGTCACTATTTAGGTATTTACATAAACGATAGATATGTAAATAAAATCCATGGTTTCAATCGATGGAATGCATCTCAATATAATTCAACTGGTAGATAAATAACTGTATAAATTTACATTCTAGTAGAATGGTGATTTACTTTGACTAACACATGTTCAAAATAATCAACTCAACTTAAATATAGCGGAACGGTGTTTTATTCTGCTAAATAGATGTCAATGTTTAGTATAACTTATTCATATTTTTTTGGCTAACTAATGGCATAGACAACGAGAATCCCTTGTGTTCAAATTATTCCTTTATATAAGCAAGTTGCCCTTTTTCAAACAAACCGGTCTTTAGAAAATAAAGACATTAAAACGTAAAACTCTCTTTAAATAATTAATTATAAGTAAAACCATTTATTGAATCTTAATTAAATCTTAATTAAGTCTTAACTTAATTACTAAATAAGGGTAATTAAACTTTGTTAAATAACTAACTTATTTATAAATTAAACCCTTAATTAATTGATAATTAATAATGATTAAACACTTACTTAATAATAATTAATTAATAATCAACCTTATACTTAATTAATAATTAACTTATAATAAAAACTTAGTTTAAAAGATATTATTAAATAACTAATCTTTACTTAATTATAATTAATAAATCTTACTTAATAATTAATTAATTATTAATTATTAATTGCTAAACACTTAATTAATTCATAATTACTTAACCAACATTTAATTAACTATCTTAACTCTTATCATTAAGTTTAGAAAACATTTCAAAGATATATTTAAGTGTAAAATCTCTATTTTGCAAAATGTTGATATCTTTACCAAAACTGCATCCATAGCGACTATCGCTACAGATACCATAACTGATAATTGGTTTTCAAAGTATTTTCTTTAAAACTTAACTCTTGAAAACCTTTACTTACATCCTACAACATAAAAGTAAGGTTTTGGAAAACTAAAAGCAAGTTTAACTTAAAATTGTTTGGTAATTTAAAATCAATAAGCATAGTTTACACAAAGGATTCCATGTCGCTTAAACTAGTAGAGATGCTAACTTTCTTAGCATTTAATCACATATTCATGGTCATAACATACATAATCATTTCACAACCACAAATATAAGAAAAGTTCTCAACTTTACATCATTCACAACATTTCTAGACTTCAAATTCAAGTCTAAGTCTTTCTCATATACAAACACATACATATATACATCCAATCAACATAATTAACCCATACACAAGCATTTTCATATACAAATACAAGTCATAACAAAAAGGTATAATTTTTCCCATAAATAAATAGTTTTTACTCACCAAGCTTAAGCAAGCTAACCAAATCTTCATAAGCCTTGAAAAAGGACCTAGATCTTGACTTTTCCTTAACAAAACTTGCTTATTGGCCTAGAGGGATGGATGGTAGGCTTAGCCTAGGAGTTCGGGCTCGGCCAAGGGGTGATGGAGGTGGATGTGAGCTTGTTTTTAGGAGGATGAAGGTATAATAAGTATAAAAGAGGTGCTTTTAAGTGCTTTTAAGAATTAAAAGGAAAAAAGAAGCGATTTTTAAATCCTAGAAAATATTTGAAAGCCATTAAAAAGTTTTGCAAGCTTTAAGAAGAAGATGTAAAGTTTTAAAAAGAAGAAAATGAAATGAGGAAGGAGAGATAAATTTGGAATTAGTTTTATGGGAAATGAGTTTAGGAAATTACCTAAATGCCCTTAAGTACCATGCCCTCCCCTCATTTTGTGACACATCATCACATCCTCCTCTTCCCTTGCCTTCTCACACACGTTACCCCTCCCCCCTACACACATTTCCATCATTCCATCACATCTTACTACTAACATTTGAAAGCATAATGGATAATAAGGGTTTTCATGTACCTTAAGTTGAAATTTACGCTTAAGCTTCTTTTCCATGTCACGTTTTCCTTATATTATCTTAAGTTAGCACATATTTACCATTTTATATCCTTAATAACGTATATATTATTTATATATGTAAGTGTACATGCATACTAAACAATCTTTATTACAACATTTAAATCATGAAAAATCAAAATTTTGGAAAAAGCTTTCTAGTACAGACTTGGGTTCGAGCTCTGCCTTGCCACACTTCTCACAAAAAACAGTACAGGGGTTATAGGTGACATTTGTTGAAGCAGACATGCACAACTTAATACCCCGTGGAGTTGGTCGGTCTGACATCCCTCTTGAGGGTCCTCTGTATTGGGGAGTTTCTAAAAAAAATTTGTATACAAAATTTTAAGACAGCTTTTTCATCATTAGTTATTAATTAAAATAGGGTTATTTGACCGTTAAAAACCATTAATTGAATATTTAAATTAAATATCGAAAAATTAAAACGATAAAATTCCAGGTCGTTACAACGAACAAATTATGATAAAAGATAAAAGATAAAACAATAAATAAAGAAACAAAATATGATAAATGATAAAAGATAAATGACAAACTAATTTCATTGTAAAAGGTAATGAAATTGTAAGGTTCTATATGTTGATAGAACAAAATAATTATGATAAATTCATATAATTAAATGCATAAAAATTGGTTACAAATTCTAATTTATAATTAAAGTAAAGATTTCTCAAAAAGTGAAGACATAAAAAGCTTTGAAAAGATGAATAAGTTGCACCCTACAAGCAAAACAAATCTACACACAAGGGAGATATCAGTTGAGATACGTTTCCCTCTTATTTAGGTGGACATCATCACCATGACCTGCTTTTGTTTTCTAGAGATTCTGCGTCAGTCGCATTTCACATATATTTATTTACTAGTATAACCACACAACGGTGGGGAAACCGACCGTTTAGTTATTTGATATCAAAGAAAAAGGTATTTGTTAATTTTTTTTCTTTACTATTAATTTGATGAAAAATTAACTACGTATTAAAAAAAACTAAAAGTAATTGAAAGGTGTAAATCTAATTATGCTAAGGATTGTAAACGTAGGCCAGCATGATACTAAGGATCTGCTATCAATGTATTGATATGAACCACTCACAGACACACACACACAAACACAAGCGCGCGCACACACACATATATGTATCAAGAAAGATGAATATACTCTTAATTTTGAGCTTCTTTGTAGCTCTAACTCATTATTGAATTTGAGAAATAAATGAAAAAATAACACAAATATCATCTTAGTATGTATCATCATATGTGTGAATATTAAATTAAAGAAGACGAAAAATGCAAAAATTGATGTAATAAATAAATCTTATATCATTGAACTACAGTGTTTAAATAAATTACCTAAAAGTACCATTATTATTTAAAAAACTAACATTACTGAAATAAATATACGAAAAAAAACTGACATTACTGAGATAAAAGACTAAACTTTTGATTCTGCCATTATTGATATTTCTTCTAACAAGAAGCTTGATTTGGCCAAATAATCAATAACTGATTGAGACATAACATTGATCTTTTGTTCTTTTTCATTCATATACTCAATCTGGTATGTCTGGATTTATAGATAAATTGCTTTTACTCAACGTTGATAAAGATAAACCTGCAGTAACATTAAATAAACTTAAAAAATGATGGCATGGCAAGGGTTAAAAAAATTGAACAATTTTTACCTTGAAAATCTCCAACTTTTAAATATTTAATAGCTACTATAAGAGATTCTTCAACCATTTCTACCAGCTCACCACCGACTTCCACATCAAGTTTTCCTCATAATGTCATATTAATGGTTTTGGTTCTGTACCTTAAATCTAAGCATAAATATTTTTATTAAACAAATTAATTGGTTTAATATGTTACTTACGAATCATCTGCAATGGTAATATCACGTTTTGGAATATTCTCATTGTTGATTTTTCTTCGAACGCCTTTGATTGATGGGACACTTTGAACAAGACCGATTACATCTAAAAGATACTTATGTTAAGCAAACATACAATGATTTATAAAAAAATTAATAATATGGATGCATTACCTACAACTTCCTTTCCTGTAATATATTTTTGAAGTTGATTAATTTACAAAGTTGTATACGATATCGGGTATACTAGAGTTCGCATCATCCACCCATTCGACTATTGAGTACTCATTTATAATCAGCTTGTGTTCGTTTTCTATAGTACTAAATTCTTTATTTGCAGGCTTAAGAGTTCCTTTAGAAATATAATAAACTTTTCCACATTTGAATATAGGATAGTACTTGTCTCAGCTTTATTAAACATTGTAGCTTGAATTTGGGTACCCTATGAATTTGAAGAAAACAATCATTATAATAATAACTTAATGATTGCACAACTAGAGAAAATATTATTGAAAGCATTAAGGTTAAAAAAATTACATCTTCATCGGTAAAATCTATACTAAACATGCAACATTCTCCTTTAATATTTTTATAAGATCTCAAATTGCCTTTATTTGTCATCCGAACTTTGATGATCCAAATACGATAATATGGATTCAGTAGTGTAAGAGGAAGAACATTTCTAGCCAAATCCATTTGAGTAATAGAGCTAACATTGATTAATGTAATATTAGAAAACAGATATAATACAAAATTAAACAAGGTGAGCTCAACAAGATTATATAAATGATAATGCAACAGTGACAGCTTAAGTGTATGAAATATACAACTAAAAGTAGCAGCAACTCTGAAGTCCAATGCATGTAAGAGGGACAGATCAATTGAATGTAGTAATATGGCACGTGAAAAAGTTCTATAGAGAATGAACCATTTGAACAAAATGTAACATGAAAGGCAAGTCTATAAATAGCTTAACATGGAAATATTAATAAATCACTTAGCACGAAAGGAGATAGAAAAAGAAAGAGCAATCAGCAAAACGAACAAATTGAACAAATGCCACATAAGAGGCATGCATCGCAGCAAAGACAACCAAGAATGGTTCAAAAAACTAAAATAGCAAACAAAGCTGAAAATATAATAGTAGGAAGGGATGAAACCTGAATGTAGCAGTTGAAAACATGAAAGCAGATATGTCTAACAATAAATCACTTAGCATGGAAATAAACTAGGCCTAATACTGAACCAGGCATGGAGCTGAAACATGAAAAGTGCAACCTTGCCTAAAAACACACATTAGGAAAAGCAATGAGCTGATTGAACCATCATCGAAGGACAATAGAGCAAGGCAAGAAGGCTGCAGAACAGATGAGTTGAAACAGACAAAGTAGGCTAGGAGAAGCAGTAATATACTGCAAACCGAACAAAGATACAGTATCAAACCACACAAACATCCACCCGAACGGGAATGAACAAGCAGAAATGGCACAACAAGCATGCTCATCCATATAGCTTTTACATCTGAATCTAAATATGAAAATGCCATCACATCACTTATGTCTATAGTCTATGTAAATATATATGAAGTTGTATCTTTTTATCTCAGCTGATTCCTACAATATTTTCCTACGTATCATTTCACATAGTAAAACTGGTCATTTGCAGCGACTATAACTATTCCAAATGAATTTTTTATTTTTTATGTTATCTAAATTATTGTAGTTAAAAAATAATTGGCCAACACAACTTAAAACCTTATGTTAAGAAATATGACATTTAAATGCATACAAATTTCCTTTTACCTGGAAACTTCTGTTTTGGATAACAGTATCTAATACTGCAAATAATATTCTATGTGTGACCTGATCAAATTGTATCAAAGGAATTTACCATAATATGAAAATTTCGAAGTTAATTTTTGGTAAATAAATGTTTAAAATTTAAGAACTTATAGCAAAAGAGTAAACAAAATATATTTTGCTCCAAAGATTTGGTTTCAAAATTTGGCAATGCATTAATAGCTACCAGAATTGAAATTACCATTTCGCAATGACAATAGATTTGAATTTGAGAATGTAACCCATATCATACAAAGCTAAAAATCTAAGTTTTGAATAAAAGATCACCATCTGGAACTATTTTTCCTATAAGAAAAACTAAATTCATATCCACGATGGATCACCAAAGACTGTCATAAGAAAAGTAAAAGATATACCAACTCAAACACATCCTGCTACATATCAAATCAAGTTCAGAATATATACGAACAAGACTGTCTTAAGAAAAGTAAAAGATATACCAACTCAAACTCATCATGCTACATATCAAATCAAGTTCATAATATATACGAAAACAAATTGATTGGAATAAAATGGAATTTATCATGAATGTGTACATAACCAGTTAACTGACTACAAACAAAGTAAGCTTATTATTATTTTGTCCACAATATACAAACTGATGATACAATGAGTATCCAAGGATTTTTTATTATGACGTCGATCAATATATCTCAACAAGTGAAGAATAATTGGAGAACATTTATTTTCTTGGATTCTTATTATTCAATATGATAAAATATACATATTGCATTTTATTGAATAATACATACTGCATTTTTCTATAGGATAAAAAGTGGAATGTAAAAATGAGTTACAAAAACACAAACCAAATGTTAACATGTGAATTAAATTCCCTTGAACAGTAAATCTAACTAGGAAGGTCCTCTAATAATGATTAAGCTTCTTATTATGTGCAGAGTGCTAAATGTAGTACTAGCAGGCAATGAATTAACTTTCATTATAATTATTTAAAAAGTATTTTAACGTCCATCAACAGATCACCTAAGGACAAGGATTAAAATTGATTCATTATAGAAAAGAATAAATCAGAAGAAAATGTTATACATCTAGTATACCAAAACATAGAATAATCAATTATAAACTCGTCTCACAAGTTAATCAATTAGATTTCCACTACTCTGGAAGTCTGTATTAGCTAATTTAAGCAATATGTATGTAGTAGTTGAATTACAACAACAACGTTATACTATCGTAAGAAATATCACAATGTAGAAACCGGAAAGATAAAAGAATGATGTATAAGAATATACAAATAGACTAGAACCTGGCCGGTTAATTAAGAAAAATTCCGTCTAAGGCTTGCCAAAACAATTTCCTTAAGAATTTTTATTCAAATTCTCCCAAGGAACAACAGACGTAATATGCATGAGATTGTAATGAGTAAGTCAACTCTGTGATTTATTGTACATAGCAGTAGAGAAGAAGAGGCAGAAGAAAAATAATTGAAAATCGAATGAGAATGTGATCAGTATTCTCTCCTATTTATAATTTCGTCCGCATCCATTCAAACAGTCGCGTCCGCTTGACGGATCACACCTGTTTCCTTTTTAACTGCTACTATTTGTTAACGGGTCGCACCCGCCTGCTACTCGCATCCGCTCACGTCGCACCCGCCTGCTACTCGCATCAGTTCGCCCGCGCCTCTTCAGTCAATCCACGTCCGCTTCCGAACAGATCCGCACCTGTTCGTATAGCCTGTAACTGTCTAAAAACCCAGCCCAGTTTTGCAGTAAAAATAGGATCATATTAGACCCAAACCCAAACCCGAGCCCGGCCCGGTTAGGTCGGACGGACGATGGCTGCACGCGTGTGTGGTGGTGATGCATGATCTCCCTCCTCACAACGAAGCAAACATTTGGATGCCCCAAGGCCCCAACCCCTTCATTGCAAAGCTATTAATATACTAGAATAGTTTTGCAATTTTGGCGATGTGAGACTATGTTATTTTCATTCAATTTAGTATTAGGAATTCCAACAATCCCCCACATGAATGATAATATACATATCCCTCACACAAAGCGAAATATCACAGAGTACATATGAAATAATGCTTTATCGTGGATAAGTAGATATTTCACTTTGAACTTTCCCTAGTTAAAACTTATCGGATCTACATGGCTAATCGGTGAATTATTTCATTTTGAACCGCGGGCCTTTATTGTATATCCAGACAATAAGCTATATGAAGCATTGATTCCCTTCTCATCCAATCTCTTGGTTGTGTTCATTTTGGTCCTGAGCACATTTTGGTTCTATGAGTGTTATAGAGAATTTAAGCCTTTAATATTCTCATAGAGCCGACCCAGCTCACACTAACATAGGTGATCGTAACCATTAAGAGTATCTTACATATACCCCACTTGTTATTTCCAAGATATGGTCATCATTAAAAAACATAGTTTTAACCTTTAACTACTTCTATAGGCATGCATTATATTTTGCACCATAGGAATGGAGTAGGACTAAGTCCAAACAAATGCATTGCTTCTTTAGTTACTCATAACTGGTTTGCCTATTGATCCTAGTCTGTGTGATCTCCAGTTGCTAGGATAGGTTTCCGTATAAGGTAACTCTTGTTGGTTTAGGCTTTTAAACTCATTCCCCTCGATGCGCAGTCAATTTTTTCTCTTGATAAACCTTTAGTAAATGGATCCGCTAGGTTATCATTTGTTCTCACATAATCAATGGAAATAGTTCCATTAGAGAGTAACTGCCTAACTGTCTTATGGCAACGACGAATGTGTCGTGATTTGCCATTATACACAAAGTTTTTCGCTCTACTTAGCGCTGCTTGATTATCGAAGTGAATACGTATGGCCGTTATAGGTTTGGGCCAAAATGGAATATCTTCTAAGAATTGACGAAGCCATTCTGCTTCTTCTCCTGCTTTATCTAATGCGATAAACTCAGATTCCATAGTGGATCGAGCTATTCATGTTTGTTTAGTAGATTTCCATGACACTTCTGCTCCTGCAAGGGTAAACACATAACCACTTGTGGATTTTGATTCCTCTAAATCTGCGATCCAGTTTGCATCACTATATCCTTCTAAGACCGCAGAATATTTTCCATAATGTAAAGAAAAATTAGTGGTATTCTTTAAATATCCCAACACTCTCATTAGTGCTTTCCAATGTTCCTTCCCTGGGTTACTTGTATATCTGCTTAATCGACTTACCGCGTAAGCGATATCTGGTCTAGTGCAATTCATTAGATACATTAAGCATCCTATTACACGAGAGTATTCCAGTTGCAATACACTCTCATTAGTGTTTATATGCAGTACTTCTGATGGATTAAAAGGTGTTCTCACTCCTTTAATTCCATAGTCTTATAATTTTTCAATCACTTTGTCTACATAGTGTGATTGAGACAATTCAATTCCAGTAGGTGTTCTTATTATTTTGATTCCCAATATAACATCTGCAACTCCTAAGTCTTTCATATCGAAATTATTGATTAACATCTTCTTTATGGTCTCTATTACTTTAGTGTTAGGACCAAAGATTAGCATATCATCTACATATAAACAAATCATAACGTATGATCGTCCAACTTTTTTGTAATAAATACATTTATCACATTCATTTATTCGAAAACCATTTTTCATCATGACACTATCGAATTTTTCGTGCCATTGTTTTGGAGCTTGTTTGAGTCCATATAGTGATTTTACTAACCGACATACTTTGTTTTCATTTCCTTTGGAAATAAAACCCTCAGGTTGCTCCATGTAAATCTCCTCATCGAGATCTCCATTTAAGAATGCTGTTTTTACATCCATCTGATAAATCTCTAGATTATATATGGATGCAATTGCTATTAACATTCTTATAGAGGTTATTCGTTTAACCGGTGAATAGGTATCAAAGAAATTTACACCTTCTTTTTGACGATATCCTTTTGCCACTAATTTGGCTTTATATTTATCAATAGAGCCATCTAGTTTCATTTTCTTCTTAAAAATCCATTTGCAGCCAATTGGTTTTATTCCAGGTGGAATATCAACTATTTCACAAGTTTTATTACTTAGAATTGAATCAATCTCACTTTGGATTGCTTCTTTCCAACGTGAAGATTCAGAAGATGACATTGCTTCCTTGTACGTTTGAGGTTCGTGTTCTAACATATAAGTTAAAAAATCTAAACCAAATGTCTTGGAAGTTCTTGCCCTTACGCTTCTTCTTGGTTCAACTTCATCTTTGTCCTGATGAGTTTCATCTTCATGTGTCTTATCTCTGTTATCTCTTGTCCTCTTTGGGACAAGGTTTTCATCATTTCTTTTATGTGGGAACACATCTTCAAAGAACAAGACATCTCTTGATTCTATGATTGTATTTACATGAACATCAGCTATATCAGACTTGAATACCAAAAATCTGTAGGCACTGCTATTTTGGGCTGGCCCTAGATAGTAACAATCTACTGTTTTTAGTCCAAGTTTGACTTTCTTGGAAGGCGGAACTAGAATTTTTGCCAAGCACCCCTACACTTTGAGGTATTTAAAACTTGGTTTGTGTCCTTACCATAACTCATATGGAATTGTTCATGTTTTATTGTGAGGGACTTTGTGTAATATGTGATTAGATATATTTAACGCTTCCCCCCACAAGTTCGTCGGTAGACCAGAGGTTAAAAGCATGGCAATAATCATGTCTTTGAACGTTCTGTTCTTCCTCTCGGCTACACCATTTTGTTATGGTGAATATGGAGCTGTTGTTTGATGAATTATACCATTTTCGGCACAGAACTGTTCAAATGATGATTCATATTCTCCACCTCGATCAGATCTCAATATCTTGATCTTTTTATTTAACTGATTTTCTACCTCAGCCTTGTACTTTATAAATGATGTAATTGCTTCACCATTACTATTCAAAAGATAGACATAGCAATATCGTGTATAATCGTCAATAAATGTGATAAAGTACTTTTTCCCACCTCTTGTAGGTAACGATTTAAAATCACATAAATCTGTATGAACCAAACCTAGTGGTTCGGTGCTTCTATCAATAGATTGAAATGGTTTTTTAACTATTTTTGCTTCTACGCATGTCTCACATTTGTAGTTATTATCAACTTGGAATTTCGGAATTAATCCCAAGTTTGATAATGTTTTCATTTTTTGGAAATTTATGTGTCCCAATCTATCATGCCATAGTAAAATTTTGTGCTAAAGCAAGTAAGAAACTTCAATTTTATTAATAACACAATCAGAATACATAGTTTTATTGCCGATAACGGCTACATTTTCCTTAAATAGGCCATCACATAAATATCCCCTACCGATATACATTCCATCTTTGGACAGAACCATCTTGTCTGACTCGAACACAATTTTGAATCCTTTCTTTGATAGTACTGAGCCAGAGCTCAGATTCTTGCGTATGTCTGGAACGTGGAGCACGTCATTCAACTTGACAGTTTTTCCAGAAGTAAACTTGAGGATTACTGTGTCACTGCCTTCGATCATGGAAACAACAGAATTACCCATGTAGAGTTTTTCTTTCTGATTGAATTTCTGATATGTTGAAAACATGGATTTATCATAGCACACATGGCGAGTAGCTCTTGTGTCCACCCACCATTGGTTAGGATTCTAAACCAAATTGCATTCAGATATAACTGCTGAAAAGTTGGACTCGTCCACTTCCATGTTGACAACTATATTTTCCTCTGAGTTGAGTTCCTTCTTGTGTCTGTAATCTCTAGCGGCATGTCCCATTTTTCCACAAACCCAACATTCTCCATTAAACTTCTTGGTTTTATTATCTTTGGGTTTGTTTTTAGGAGCTTTCCTCTTCTTTGAGAAGTTCTTCTTTTTGTTGAAGTGGCCTTTATTCTTGTTCTTCGACCCTTTTGTTACCAACGCCTCCTCGCTTTGTTTGGTAATTCCGCGGTTATCTGCCTCAATCTTTAATCGTACGATGAGGTCCTGCAAAGAAATCTCTTTCTTTTTATGCTTTAGATAGTTGCGGTAGTATCTCCATGACGGCGGCAGTTTTCCCGTGATGGCTTCAACCAAAAACAATTCTCCAACCTTATGACCTTCCGCTTCGAGTTTGTGAATGATGATTTGTAGTTCATGTAGTTGAGCAGTCACCGGTTTGGAGTCAACCATCTTGTAGTCCATGAATTTGTCTACAATGAATTTCTTAAGACTGATATTCTACGTCTTGTACTTCATGGCAAGTGCATTCCAGAGTGTTTTTGCTGTCTTTAGAGGTTGATATACTTTGTATAGCACCTTGTCGAGACAATTCAGAATATAGTTTCTGCATAGAAAATCGGAATGCTTCCACGTATCAACATCAGATTCCTTGCCTGGTGTAGGAATCTGTTCCTCCTCGTCGAGATACCATTGCAGACCGAGTGTGATGAGATAAAATAACATCTGTTTCTGCCATGTTAGAAAGTCATCACCATCTCCTTTAAAAGGATCGGGCCTATGGTGTGTAGTAGCCTTTGTTGAGAACTCTACTGTTGCCATCTCTGTTTTAGTGAAAACAGTAAAAATTCTTAAGATGTTATATGTCTAGTATACCAAAACAGAGAATAATCAATTATAAACTCATCTCACAAGTTTATCAATTAGATTTCCACTACTCTGGAAGTCTGTATTAGCTAATTTAAGTAATAGGTATGTACAACAACAACGTTATACTATCGTAAGAAATAGCACAACGTAGAAACCGGAAAGATAAAAGAATGATGTATAAGAATATACAAATAGACTAGAACCTGACCGGTTAACTAAGGAAAATTCCATCTGAGGCTTGCCGAAACAATTTCCTTAAGAATTTTTATTCAAATTCTCCCAAGATACAACAGACGTAATCTGCATGAGACTGTAATGAGTATGTCAACTCTGTGATTTATTGTATAGAGCAGTAGAGAAGAAGAGACAGAAGAAAAAGAATTGAAAATCGAATGAGAATGTGATCAGTATTTTCTCCTATTTATAATTTCGTCTGCATCCCTTCAAACAGTCGCGTCCGCTTGATGGGTAGCACCCGTTGCCTTTTTAACTGCTACTGTTTGTTAAAGGGTCGCACCCGCCTGCTACTCGCATCCGCTCGAGTCGCACCTGCATTTGTTCGCTTGCGCATCTTCAGTCGAGTCGCACCCGCCTGCTACTTGCATCGGTTCGCCCGTGCCTCTTCAGTCAATCCGCGTCCGCTTCCGAACAAATCCGCACCTGTTCGTATAGCCTGTAACTGTCCAAAAACCCAGCCCGGTTTTGCAGTAAAAATAGGATCATATTAGACCCAAACCCGAGCCCGGCCTGGCCCCTTCATTGCATGATTTCCCTCCTCACAACGAAGCAAACATTTAGGTGCCCCAAGGCCCCAACCCCTTCATTGCAAAGCAATTAATATACTAAAATAGTTTTGCAATTTTGGCGATGTGGGACTATATTATTTTCATTCAATTTAGTATTAGGAATTCCAACAATCCCCCACATGAATGATAATATACATATCCTCCACACAAAGTGAAATATCACAGAGTACATATGAAATAATGCTTTATCGTGGATAAGTAGATATTTCACTTTGAACTTTCGCTAGTTAAAACTTATCGGATCTACTTGGCTAATCGGTGAATTATTTCATCTTGAACCGTCGGCCTTTATTGTATATCCAGACAATAAGCTTTACGAAGCATTGATTCCATTCTCATCTAATCTCTTAGTTGTGTTCATTTTGGTTTAGCGAGTGTTATAGAGAATTTAAGCCTTTAATATTCTCATAGAGACGACCTAGGTCACACTAACATAGGTGATCGTAACCATTAAGAGTATCGTACATATACCCCACTTGTTATTTCCAAGATATGGCCATCATTAAAAAACATAGTTTTAACCTTTAACTACTTCAGTAGGCATACATTATATTTGCACCATAGGAATGGGGTAGGACTAAGTCCAAACAAATGCATTGCTTCTTGAGTTACCCATAACTGGTTTGCCTATTGATCCTAGTCCGTGAGATCTCCAGTTGCTAGGATAGGTTTCCGTATAAGGTAACTCTGGTTGGTTTAGGCTTTTAAACCCATTCCCCTCGATGCGCAGTCAATTTTTTCTCTTGATAAACCTTTAGTAAATGGATCCGCTAGGTTATCATTTGTTATCAGATAATCAATGGAAATAGTTCCATTAGAGAGTAACTGCCTAACTGTGTTATGGCGACGACGAATGTGTCGTGATTTTCCATTATACACAAAGTTTTTCGCTCTACTTAGCGCTACTTGATTATCGCAGTGAATACATATGGCCGTTACAGGTTTGGGCCAAAATGGAATATCTTCTAAGAATTGACGAAGCCATTCTGCTTCTTCACCTGCTTTATCTAATGCGATAAACTCAAATTCCATAGTGGATCGAGCTATGCATGTTTGTTTAGTAGATTCCCATGACACTGCTGCTCCTGCAAGGGTAAACACATAACCACTTGTGGATTTTGATTCCTCTGAATCTGCGATCCAGTTTGCATCACTATATCCTTCTAAAACCACAGGATATTTTCCATAATGTAAAGAAAAATTAGTGGTATTCTTTAAATATCCCAACACTCTCATTAGTGCTTTCCAATGTTCCTTCCCTAGGTTACTTGTATATCGGCTTAATCGACTTACCGCGTAAATGATATCTGGTCCAGTGCAATTCATGAGATACATTAAGCATCCTATTATACGAGAGTATTCCAGTTGCATTACACTCTCATTAGTGTTTTTATGTAGTACTTCTGATGGATTAAAAGGTGTTCTCACTCCTTTAATTCCATAGTCTTGGAATTTTTCAATCACTTTGTCTACATAGTGTGACTGAGACAATTCAATTCAAGTAGGTGTTCTTATTATTTTGATTCCCAAAATAACGTCTACAACTCCTAAGTCTTTCATATTGAAATTGTTGATTAACATCTTCTTTATGGTCTCTATTGCTTTAGTGTTAGGACCAAAGATTAGCATATCATCTACATATAAACAAATCATAATGTATGATTGCTCAACTTGTTTTTAATAAACACATTTATCACATTCATTTATTCGAAAACCATTTTTCATCATGACACTATCGAATTTTTCGTGCCATTGTTTTGGAGCTTGTTTGTGTCCGTATAGTGATTTTACTAACTGACATACTTTGTTTTCATTTCCTTTGGAAATAAAACCCTCAGGTTGCTCCATGTAAATCTCCTCATCGAGATCTCCGTTTAAGAATGTTGCTTTTACATCCATCTGATGAATCTCTAGATTATATATGGATGCAATTGTTATTAACATTCTTATAGAGGTTATTCGTGTAACCGGTGAATAGGTATCAAAGAAATTTACACCTTCTTTTTGACGATATCCTTTGGCTACTAATCTTGCTTTATATTTATCAATAAAGCCATCTGGTTTCATTTTCTTCTTAAAAATCCATTTGCAACCAATTGGTTTTATTCCAGGTGGAATATCAACTATTTCCCAAGTTTTATTACTTAGAATTGAATCAATCTCACTTTGGATTGCTTCTTTCCAACATGAAGATTCAGAAGATGACATTGTTTCCTTGTACGTTTGAGGTTCGTGTTCTAACATATAAGTTAAAAGATCCAAACCAAATGTCTTGGAAGTTCTTGCCCTTACGCTTCTTCTTGGTTCAACTTCATCTTTGTCCTGAGGAGTTTCATCTTCATATGTCTCATCTCTGTTATCTCTTGTCCTCTTTGGGACAAGGTTTCCATCGTTTCTTTTTTGTGGGAAAACATTTTCAAAGAACGAGGCATCTCTTGATTCCATGATTGTATTTACATGAACATCAGCTATATCAAACTTGAATACCAAAAATCTGTAGGCACTGCTATTTTGGGCTGGCCCTGGATAGTAAAAATCTACTGTTTTTGGTCCAAGTTTGACTTTCTTGGAAGACGGAACTGGAACTTTTGCCAAGCACCCCCACACTTTGAGGTATTTAAAACTTGGTTTGTGTCCTTACCATAACTCATATGGAATTGTTCATGTTTTATTGTGAGGGACTTTGTGTAATATGTGATTAGATATATTTAACGCTTCCCCCCACAAGTTCGTCGGTAGACCAGAGGTTAAAAGCATGGCATTAATCATGTCTTTGAACGTTTTGTTCTTCCTCTCGGCTACACCATTTTGTTGTGGTGAATATGGCGCTGTTGTTTGATGAATTATATCTTTTTCGACACATAACTGTTCAAATGGTGATTCATATTCTTCACCTCGATCAGATCTCAATATCTTGGTCTTTTTATTTAACTGATTTTCTACCTCAGTCTTGTACTTTATAAATGATGTAATTGCTTCATCTTTACTATTCAAAAGATAGACATAGCCATATCGCGTATAATCGTCAATAAACGTGATAAAGTACTTTTTCCCACCTCTTGTAGGTAACGATTTAAATCACATAAATCTGTATGAACCAACCCTAGTGGTTCGGTGCTTCTATCAATAGATTGAAATGGTTTTTTAACCATTTTTGCTTCTACACATGTCTCACATTTGTAGTTCTTATCTACTTGGAATTTCGGAATTAATCCCAAGTTTGATAATGTTTTCATTTTTTGGAAATTTATGTGTCCCAATCTATCATGCCATAGTAAAATTTCGTGCTCAAGCAAGAAACTTCAATTTTATTAATAACGCAATCAGAATGCATAGTTTTATTGCCGATAACGGCTACATTTGCCTTAAATAGGCCATCACATAAATATCCCCTACAAATATACATTCCAGCTTTGGACAGAACCATATTGTCTGGCTCGAACACCATTTTGAATCCTTTCTTTGATAGTACTGAGCCAGAGATCGGATTCTTGCGTATGTCTGGAACATGGAGCACGTCATTCAACTCGACAGTTTTTCCAGAAGTAAACTTGAGAATTACAGTGCCACTGCCTTCGATCATGGAAACAGCAGAATTACCCATGTAGAGTTTTTCTTTCTAATCGAATTTTTGATATGTTGAAAACATGGATTTATAAGAGCAGACATGACGAGTAGCTCCTGTGTCCACCCACCATTGGTTAGGATTCTGAACCAAATTGCATTCAGATATAACTGTTGAAAAGTTGGACTCGTCCACTTCCATGTTGTCAACTATATTTTCCTCTGAGTTGCGTTCCTTCTTGTGTCTGCAATCTCTAGCGGCATGTCCCATTTTTCTACAAACCCAACATTCGCCATTAAACTTCTTGGTTTTATTATCTTTGGTTTGTTTTTAGGAGCTTTCCTCTTCTTTGAGAAGTTTTTCTTTTTGTTGAAGTGGCCTTTATTCTTGTTCTTCAACCCTTCTGTTACCAACTCCTCCTCGCTTTGTTTGGTAATTCCATGGTTATCTGCCTCAATCTTTAATCGTACGATGAGGTCCTGCAAAGAAATCTCTTTCTTTTTATGCTTTAGATAGTTGCGGTAGTCTCTCCATGACGGCGGCAGTTTTCCCATGTTGGCTTCAACCAAAAACGATTCTTCAACCTTATCACCTTCGGCTTCGAGTTCATGAATGATGATTTGTAGTTCATGCAGTTGAGCAGTCACCGGTTTGGAGTCAACCATCTTGTGGTCCATGAATTTGTCTACAATGAATTTCTTAAGACTGATTTCTGCGTTTTGTACTTCGTGGCAAGTGCATTCCAAAGTGTTTTTGCTTTCTTTAGAGGTTGATATACTTTGTATAGCACCTTGTCGAGACAATTCAGAATATAGTTTCTGCATAGAAAATCGGAATGCTTCCACGTATCAACATATGATTCCTTGCCTGGTGCAGGAATCGGTTCCTCCTCGTCGAGATACCGTTGCAGATCGAGTGTGGTGAGATAAAATAACATCTTATTCTGCCATGTTAGAAAGTCGTCACCATCTCCTTTAAAAGGATCGGGTCTGTTGTGTGTAGTAGCCTTTGTTGAGAGCTCTACTGTTGCCATCTCTGTTTTAGTGAAAACAGTAAAAATTCTTAAGATGTTATACGTCTAGTATACCAAAACAGAGAATAATCAATTATAAACTCATCTCACAAGTTTATCAATTAGATTTCCACTACTCTGGAAGTATGAATTAGCTAATTTAAGCAATAGGTATGTAGTAGTTAAATTACAACAACAACGTTATACTATCGTAAGAAATAGCACAACGTAGAAACCGAAAAGATAAAAGAATGATGTATAAGAATATACAAATAGACTAGAATGTGACCGGTTAACTAAGGAAAATTCCGTCTAAGGCTTGCCGAAACAATTTCCTTAAGAATTTTTATTCAAATTCTCCCAAGATAAAACAGACGTAATCTGCATGAGACTGTAACGAGTATGTCAACTTTGTGATTTATTGTATAGAGCAGTAGAGAAGAAGAGGTAGAAGAAAACGAATTGAAAATCGAATGAGAATGTGATCAGTATTCTCTCCTATTTATAATTTCGTCCGCATCCCTTCAAACTGTCGCGTCCGCTTGACGGGTCGCACCCGTTGCCTTTTTAACTGCTACTGTTTGTTAACGAGTCGCACCCGCTTGCTACTCGCATCCGCTCGCGTCGCACTTGCATCTTCTGCTACCCGCATCGGTTCGCCCGCGCCTCTTCAGTCAATCAGTAAAAATACATAGCATGAGAAGGACTACTTAAAAAAAGTTTTTATTTTATATACATTCAATAGTATTACAGTACGATAAAAGAAAAAGAAAAATGATAATGATTGAGAAACATACCTCTATACAGTGTTGTCATCTAAATAACAATGAGGAGTATTGGTTTTAATAGCAGTTGAAAATGGAGATGGGTTCATTTTATTTAGGTAGTTTAAAAAATATCTCTGATCAATTCAAGTTTAAATTCGCATATAGATTTTGGACCATGTAAAAGGTGTTCATCCAGTTGAAATCACACATAAATTTTGGACCACAGTTATAGTTTTTTTTGTTTTTTTGGTGCCTAACCTCCTTTTTTTTCTTTTTCTTTTTTCACTAAAGCCTATTACTTTATGATTTTTGAGTAGAATATGTATCATGCGAAGGTAGTAAAACTCTAAGCAAGCAGCACGATATTCTTTCCATTAAGTTTTAGTAGGCTTCTTGTAAGCTCTAAAATCTACCACTGGAAATAAAAATAACTTCGATATTTTATTTTGCGAAAATTGATTTAGGAATCTAAAAGATAATAATCCACTGGCCTTTGCCACCAAGTTCCTAAATTGTGTTTAGGATTATTCAGTGTTATAAATTTTGTCAAAAACATTATTACGGATAATGGAGTATTATATTTGGTAATTTAATATAATGTTCTATATCTGTATTAATTTTTTGCATGAAGCTCATGGGGAAGTGTCTTTGTAGGCTGTATTGGTTATATATGATTCATTTTGGAATAGGTTCTCTTTAATACATGAAAATGAGGTATTTACGAATGTATCTAAGGAGATAGGTTAGTGTGTTCCTGATCTCTTTTGATATTGATTCTATTTTGAGCAACATCGTCCAACTCATTGCAAATTTTTGATATTTTTATAAAGTTTCGCTGTTTGGTGAGTGTATACTTGGTTTGATCCTAACTCTATTTGAAAATTGAGGTTGCTTCCTATGTTGATGGATATTAAAAAGAGTCTCAAATCCAGTTAAGAATATGCTGGTGGAATACCTTTAGTTGCCAGAGTGGTTTATAACATTTGTATAATTAGTGTTAAATGACAGTGACAAACACTTAAGAAAGATAAATGTATCCAGATGTTATAATGAATAGCTAGGATACCCTTTTTGGTCTAAAACTTTAATATAGAGTTCTAATAATATAAAAATAGAATATGTATTAAATGTGCTGGTATATAATGCTAAATTTAATAATTTCAGTAGAATATAGAATATGCATCACAAGTTGACCACATGCGTTGACATTTTGTACACATAAACAAACATGAAATATATTCTCACTTTCCATTAATTATATTATTTAATTCCAAATTAAATCAAAATGGAGGACAAACAACTTGATAAAGCTATACTATTAAACAAAGAAAACAGAAAATAAAAAATATGATAACCCAACAGAGAAGAAAATGATTTTTTACTTTGCGATTAGATTCAAGGAGAAAACATAAACATGATAAAAAAATATAGGATAAAACAACAGACAAAAATTTCTATTATATTAGAACTTAACAGTTGCATAAAACAACAGACCAAAATCCACATGCAACATAGTAAAGATCACATATCCTTTTCTATTAAGTAAACAAACATCTTAAGCCAATACATAAGCTGCAAAAATAGTCGGATTTTGTATCATTTCGATAGCTCTTCAGCTCTCCCCTAGTGTTACTCAGTCAGCGCATGCTTCAGCTACAAGCACTGCCAGAGTAAGCAAGGCTTTGGTTATTCTCCAACCAAGCTGCAGCTCAGACCATTCTTTACCATAGTTCATGCATAAATCAATAGAGGTGTATGTCGTTCAACTATCACCAGCGACAAATAATTCTGCAACGACCAACTACAACCAGGTCTTGCCACATCTCAATCAGGCATTGCGCAGGTTTCAACATGTCACCAGCTCACATTCTCAGACCCAAGCAATAACATCTTTAATGCATCTCCCCTGCAATAGCTTCTTCACTTTAGATTAACCCAGCAATCTGCAAACCGAACAAAGTGACTTCAGATTCAAGTATATTCCTAACCCAACAAACTGCATTCCATTATTATGTCGATATACCCCCTTGTAACGTGCAATTAAAAACTACAATCAAATCATCATACTGATACATGTGCTTCTAGAAGACGTTATATATAAATATACATTATATATATTCATAATGTATATTTTTAAATTTCGAATTCACGACCTAAATTCTAGTTTTTTTTCTAACATATTATTGCTTATGATATTTGAACAGATATTTGTAATGGAAGAGAAAGATGATAAGAAGTCTCGAATGTATAGGTCAGTAGATTCATAGCAAATTGATATATTTCAATAAACCAATTTAAGCATCTGCTCTTGACAGGGCAATTAAAACCTAATACCGAAGTGTGTGCCTCAAATTCTAAAGAGACCTAAAAATAAAGTGATTTAGCTAAAATGATGTAACATCCCGTATCTGGAGGCTAAAAGCTAAGCGCTATGGATGCTGCAGTCATCCACAGTATTAACTTCTGATGATGAAATACGGTAGTGTTAATGGTATTTATAATAGCAGAAGCACATGAATATGAACAAAATCACAGATTTCCAAAAACTGTAATTTCAGTGATTATATTTCAAATAAATCATATACAAGTTACAAAAATCTCAAACGTAATCTTTGACATTGATCAAATATAATTTACAATAATACGCCAAGAGCGACATATGAAGATGCCCCATTGGATGATCAAAGCAATATAGACATAATTGTCTTAGTATACAGCAGAAACAATTTAAAACAGAATTCCTAAATTAGCTATCCGTCAGCCACATGCTCATCTTCGGATGCGTTATTCGTCAAAATCTGCTAAAACCTAAAAAATCCAAATCCTCAGTCTACTCAAATCAAATTTTGAGCACCCGAGAGTTTAATGGGAAACAAAAACTTCGAGTCAGACTTAAAGCCTGGTATGAATAATTTATGTAACATCTTAGTTTACTGATAAATAGTGAGACCATGCCGCTTAGCGGAACGGGTTTCCCCTTACTAATATCTCTTTTCAAAACATATATTTTGCAAATCATTTCCTGCAACCAAACTGGTTAATCAACCGATTATAATAATAATATAGCAATATTCATTATGCTAAAACAAAAAATGAAAGAGACAATCTGTCTAAAATCTGAACATTCTATTCTGAATTCTGAGCTATCTGCTCTTTTCTGGACTATCTGTCCTAAAATTGATTATAGCAATACCTTTTATGCTAGATAATGGACTACCTCCTCAAAACAGGTAAAACTGGTGGACTAACTATCCTTAAAAATTTAGCAAGGTCCATTATACTAATAAATGAACTATCTGTTCATACAGAGCTGACTGCTCTTTCTGGACTAACTATCCTCTAGGCTGACTGCCCTCAAAACGGACCGACTCTCCGAATCTAAAATGAGCTGACTGTTCGAATTTTCTTTTGGGTTAACTACCATTCAAATATCTGAGCTAACTGCTCTACAAAATATCTGAGCTAACTCCTCTTTAAATTTTCCTTGAAACCTTTTCAGAATGATTTAATCCGTCAAATCAAATATATACAAGGAAAATACATCTTTAGCTTTACTCTAAGCTATTTTTTCCATGTTATATATACTTTACTCAAAATAATGTTGATGATGTTCAATAAGGATTGTCTATCCTTTATTTTAAGTTAATGTCCTTTATAACTTAAAACACTTAGGTTATCTGCCTAGTACTTATATTTGAAACCCTTGTTTAAAACCTTTAAACAACCTTTCGAAAACATAGAAGGTAACTCCTTCGAAACCATTTATAAAACCCTTCGAAATTGTTGAAGGTAACTCCTTCATATCCTTTAATAAACCGTTCGAAATCATTGAAGGTAACTCCTTCTAAACTTTTTAAAAGCTTTCCTTTTACAAGCTTTAAAACATATGACATCCGCCTTTTAAATCCTTTAAAACTTAGCCTTTCAAAAACATTGCAAAACCCTACCTTTCGACCTTGTCGAAAGGTCCTACCTTTCGACCTTCTCGGAAGGTTTCTTTTCAATCTAGTCGAAAGGTTTCACCTTTCGACTATGTCGAAAGCCTGGGGTACTTCCACTATGTAATAAACCTTTCGAAAGCAATGTAACTCAAAATCTTTCGAAGACATTGGGTTCAATCTAAAACAGGTGGAAAACCTTTCGAAATCAATCAAAGTTGACTACTTTGAAACCTTTAAAACATTTCGACTTAAAACATTTGGATTATGCAAAAGGATCAGAAAAACATTGGAGTCGAAAGCAACTGCTTTGAAACCTTTATAAAACATTTCGAAACCATTCGAAAACAATGAAGTGTTGGCATTGGAACCAACCCTTCGAACTCAATGGAGAGAGGCGACAAGTTTTAGAAAAAAAAAGATAACCTTTGACTCCATCTATGTCGAAAGGTTAGGAAGCGGAAATAATGTTTTCGGCCTTGTCGAAAGTTATACCTTTCGACCTTGTCGGAAGATTTCATTTAAAACAAGAAAGCAAACCAATTGAAACCTTTTTCTTTTAAACGTTTTTGACAATTTCGAAAGCTCTTTGTCGAAAGTTAGCAGGCGTATTTTCTTTAAACCAAAACAAAACTCCTTCTCTTTCAAAAGCTATAACTTTTCGTCCATAAACCCTTTCGATTTCATCCAATCCACTACGTACCAGTTGCCTGATACATTATGCATTGATATTTGACCTAGCCGAAAGGTTTGATACCTTTCGACTTTGTCGGAAGGTCTGGAATGAAGGCGGAAGCTCTACCGAAAGGGTTGAAATAGAAGAAAGACTATTTATTTGTACTTTAAAATGGTTCTTTTGTACTTCACCTGTCTTGTTTGTCTTAATTTGATTGGTTGCTAGAATTTTATATTCAAAAGTGCTGCCGACTTTCCTTATTTGAAAATTTGAATAATTTTGAAAAAGCTCCTTTCTTCTTTATAATTATATAAAATATTTAAGTCCCATAGCTTAAATAATTTTATATAACTATTAAAACACCTTGAAGAAACCTGAAAAATTCCAGAAAATCAAATAATATGTTCTCTTCAACATATAAAACTTTCGAATCCAAACTATAATTATTTTTTCGGTAAAAAAATTTATAATCCAAATTAACCTTTTCTTCCTTAGAAAATTCATAATAATTCCACAAAAATTCCTAAAATTCTGAAAATCGAAACCCATCTCTAAAATAACTTTTTAAATCATCATAAAAATTCGCAAGGCTAACAGATGTCATTTAATAGGGTTTTTATCTCAAAACATGTCATAAAATCTATATGAACATATATAAATCATCAACACGTATATATAATCTTTTTTTCATTCAAACACATGGCAAGTCTTTGCAAAATCATTCGAAATTAACCATAAAACCGAAAACAAAATTATTTAGAGATGTAAACATTATTCACCTTTTGCTTTAATGATTAAGGAGCTTGAGATTTGAATGAGTTTGATTTGAATTTGCTTTACTTAAGCTTCTCTTTTGTTTCCTCTTCTTCTTCCTTCGTTAATGGTAGCCGGCCAAGCTTTTAAAATTTCGAAAGTGAGAATAAACGTGTGTTCTGAAATACATGGCCTAAGGAAGACAATATAGAAATGGCCTCTTTCCTATAATACCCCTCCTCTAATTCATTTTGAACCTTTCTTTTAATGTATTAGTTAAAAGGCACGGCTACCTTAATTAAATAAAATTTCAATCCCCTTATCAACACATTATTTATTTAGTTTATCTAACTAAATCTCCTAAATAATGTTATCAAAAATTTGGAGTGTTACAGACTCCCCTCCTTAAAAAATTTCGTTCCTAAAATTACAATAAGGCTAAAAAAACAAGAAGGTAAAACATAACATCATAACAAATCAGGATAAGTATCTCTAATCCTACTCTTGACCTCCCAAGTACAGTCTTTGTCATCGTCACTCCACTGGACTTTGACTAATCTGACCGTCTTGGTTCTAAGCCTCTTCTCATCTGTTGCAACAATGCGAACTGGCTTCACTATGGTCAAGTCCGGTTCTACCACTAAATCATCTAGCACTATCGATGCAATAGCAGTCTCCAGGTCTCTAACACTATTTCTGAGGTGAGAAATATGAAAAACATCATGGACACCTGCCAAACTGCTCGGTAACTCAAGTTTATACTCGAGCTTCCCGATCCTCTCAAGAATAGGAAAAGGTCCTATGAACCTAGGAGATAACTTCCCCAACTTACCAAATCTAAGCACATCCTTCATCGGTGATACTTTGACGAAAACCTAGTCCCGAACTAAGAACTCCAAATCTTTCCGTCTTTTATCTGCATAACTTTTCTGCCTAGACTGAGCCTCCTTCATCCTATCTGGAATGGCCTCAATCTTTTCTGCAACTTCTTTAACCAAATCTGGACCAAGAATCAACCTATCCCCGATCTCCAACCAACAAACATAAGATTTGCATGGCCTTTCATACAAAGCTTCAAATGGTGCTATCCTAATACTAGTCTGATAACTGTTGTTATACGAAAACTCGACTAGATGCAAATGGTCCTCCCATGATTCCCCAAAGTCTAGAATACACGCTCTCAACAGATCTTCTAAGATCTTGTTAACTCTTTCCATTTGCCCATCTGTCTGCGAATGGTAAGCGGTACTCATCATAAGCTTGGTTCCCAAAACTTCTTACGGACTTTTCCAAAACTCCCTAGTGAACAAGGAATCTCTATCACTAACTATGCTGCTAGGAACTCCATGCAGTCTAACCACATTCTTCATGAAAAACCTTGCTAAAATAGGTGTCGTCCTGGTTGACTTAACTGGAATGATATGGGCACTCTTGGTCAATCTGTCCACTATAACCTATATACTTTCATTTCCCCTGTTCAACCTTGGCAACCCTTCTATGAAGTCCATAGAAAAAGAATCCCACTTCCACACTGGAATATCTAACGGCTGAAGCAAACCAATCGGTTTCTAGTGTTCGGCCCTTGCCTGCTGGTAATTCAAGCACTGCCTTACACACATACTAATATCCTGCTTCATTCCTTCCCAGAAGAAACTCCTCTTCATATCATGATACATCTTGGTACCTTCGGGATGTATAGTGAACTTCGAACGATGGCATTCATCTAAGACTTTCTTTCTTATGTTTCCTATACTTGGAACACATAATTTTCCTTTCTTTCTCTACCACCCATTCTGGTCAAGACTGAAATCTTTCAAGTCATCGCTGTTGGTTCCTTCCTTATCTTATCAATCCGTTCAGCTAACACTGGATCCTCTATCTGCTTAGATGCAATCCGTTCGATCAAAACTGGTCGAACTTCTAAATAAGACAATACAACTGTATCACCACTAGACCCTACCTCGGATCTCCACTGCAATCTGCAATCTGTTAATGACTCTAAATCTTTCCACTCAACCATCATTGCTAACACTACATTCTGATGTTTTCTGCTAAGTGCATCTGGAACCCGGTTGCCTTTCCCTGTTGTGTACTCAATCCCAAAATCAAAAGCGGCTATGAATTCTAACCATCTTTGTTGTCTCATGTTTAGCTCCTTCTGAGAGAACAAATACTTCAGCGACTTATGATCTGTAAACAACTCAAACCTTTCTCCCAAAAGGTAATGTTTCCATACCTTCAAAGCAAATATCACAGCAGCTAACTCTAAATCATGTGTTGGATGTCTGACCTCATGCGGTCTAAGCTGTCTAGAAGCATAGGCAATAACTTTACCTCTCTGTATCAGCACAGCTCCTAATCATGTTCCACATGCATCGGTATAAACTACCAAGTCCTGATTCCGCTCTAGAACTACCAACATAGGTGCATGGGTCAATAAGTGTTTCAAACTCTGGAATGCTTCCTCACACTTATCGGTCCACACAAACTTCACATCCTTCCTCATCAGCCTGGTCATCGGTGCTGCTATCCGCGAGAAATCCTTAATGAATCTTCGATAATAACCAGCCAACCCAAGGAAACTTTTAATCTCGGTTACTGTCTTGGGTCTCTTCCAACTATTCACTACCTTGATCTTAGTCGGATCTACTTGTAACCCTTCCTCTGAGACGACATGACCAAGATACTTCATCTCCTTCTTCCAGAAGTGAAACTTCGAAAACTTCGCTTTCAATTGATGCTGTCTCAGCGTCTCAAGCGCTACTCTAAGATGAACTTCATGCTCTCTTTCATCCTTAGAGTAAATCAAGATATCATCTATGAAAACCAGCATGAACCTATCCAAGTGCTCTCGGAAAATTTGGTTCATCAAATCCATAAAGAAAGCTGGAGCATTCATCAGTCCAAACGGCATAACTAACCATTCGTACGATCCATATCTGGTCCTGAATGCTGTCAAAGCTATACTATCCTCTGCTACTCTGAGCTGATGGAGACCCGTTGCCAAATCCAACTGAGAAAATACCTTTGCTCCATTTAGCTGGTCGAACAAATCGTCAATCCTGGGAAATGGATATCGATTCTTTATCGTCCTCTCATTCAACTTACGATAATCGATACATAGCTCAATGATCCATTCGGCTTCTTAGCAAACACTACCGCTGCACCCTACGGCAAACTGCTGGGCCTGACAAAACTCTTGCCCTCTAAGTCCACCAACTGCACCTTCAACTCCCTCATCTCTGAAGGGGTCATCCTACTTGGCGGTCTAATCAATGGTTCTGCTCCCGGAACCAAATCTATCCAAAACTCAATGGCTTGTTTCGATGGCAATCCATCTACAGGCTCAAACATGTCCGTGAATTCTCTAACCACGAAAAATCGACTCAACTCATCATCTGAATCCAATGCACCCAACAAAGCAAATACTGCACTACTAGAACCTCCTACTGTGAAAACAATCTGATCGCTACAATCCGGGTGATAAAGAGATATCTTCCTACTCTAGAAAAATATCTTAGCATCGTACTCACTTAACCAATCTATACCTAGGATGATCCGAAACCCCACAAAATCAAACACATGCAAACTGCACTCAAAAGTATGAGCTAACAGATCAAACTCAAACTGGGCACACCTCAACCCTAGAGTTGCATACCCTCCTATTGGATTCGCAACTCTTAAGGAAGTAACTAAATATGTGGGTTCAAGGTTAAGCTTATCCATCAAACATCTATATATAAGAGAATGTGATGCACCAATATCAAATAAAACGCTAACAGACATACCATGAATCTGAAGTGTTCCCCCAAGAACTGACTTTCCTTTCTCCTGGGCTGTTGGCTTGGAAGCGGCAGGCTCCAATGCATACATCTTGCCCTTACATCTCTAATGGGCTTCTTGTACTATTTCTTATAATGGCCTATCTGGTCACAGTTAAAGCATCTGATATTCTTCCCTTTAGCCACATCCTTCGCTTTCCCTGAGCGACACCATTAGCAAAGTGCCCTTTCTTGTCGCATTTATAGCAAACAACTTCAGACTTCACTTTCTTTGCTGCTCCACCCTTCTGAGCACCTTTCTTGGGAAAGAACTTTCTCTTTTGGCCCTGCCCAACCTGGACCACTTTTTCCTTGCTCTTCTCCAAAGACTCAAGGACTTCTTCCTACCTCAAAGCCATCTCTATAATAATATCAGAAGGATCTCTAAGATGAGACAAAGTAGCACTAGGCAATTCTGGCTTCAATCCTCTGATAAACTTCTCATTCCGTTTCAACACGGTATCCACTGAAGCATACCCATACCGGGCCAATTCTTCGAACTTCCTGGTATACTTAGCAACAGACATCTCTCCTGCACCAGCTTAGTAAACTGCCTAATCAAAGCTGACTGTGCCATTAAAGACATAAACCTCTTCTGAAATCTCCTCTTGAAATCCTCCCAGGTTATTATCTCCTCATCAACTGTTGCTGTTCCACCAGAACAATGCGGTCCCCTAAAGCTGCCTAGACGCCCACCTCTTCTTCTGCTCGTCATTGAGCCTTAAATCTGCAAAAATCCTTTCGCAGTGCAACAACCAATTCTCCACTTCAATGGCATCCTCCGTTCCCATAAACGGCTTCCCTCCTAGCTTCACATAATCACCGCTCATCTTAGTGAAATGATTAACTACCGGAACTTCTGGAACCCTTGCTCCTGCGGCATTTCCTCCTACCACCCCGGCTGCAACTCCTGCCTACATCATATTCCTGAAAAACTGATACATGGCTTCCATTCCGACCTACGGGACTTCTGCACCAGCATTCTCTGCCTAATCTTGGACTCTCCCTGCATTAGGTCTGGCATTCCTTTCGGTGCTTCCCCCTCCTTGGTTAACTCTGCTTCTTCTACCATCCATATCTATATTCAAACCTCATGAGATACAAAAAGATAACCTAATCAAAGGTAGATGCATTGAGATAAAGCGCATACTTATATATAACAAATACAAGTACGTTACTATAGCGTTAACCCGAACCCAAATCTTACTCCAATTTCCTTGGATTTTTGTTTTAAAAACAATTTTTAGTTAAATTTTTTATAAACCTATGCTCTGATACCAAGCTGTAACATCCCATATCTGGAGGCCAAAAGCTAAGCGTTGTGGATGCTGCAGTCATCCACAATATTAACTTTTGGTGATGAAATACGGCAGTGTTAATGGTATTCATAATATCAGAAGCACTTGAATATGAACAAAATCATAGATTTCCAAAAACAATAATTTCAGTGATTATATTTCAAATAAATCATATCTAAGTTACAAAAATCCCAAACGTAGTCTCAGGCATTGATCAAATATAATTTACAACATTACACCAAAAGCGACATATGAAGATGCCCCCTTGGATGATCAAAGTAATATAGACATAATTGTCTTAATATACAGCGGAAACAATTTAAAAACAGGATTCCTAAATTAGCTATCTGTCAGCCACCTGCTCGTCTTCGGATGCTTTATTCGCTAAAATCTGCTAAAACCTGAAAACCTAAACCCTCAGCTTACTCAAATCAAATTTTGAGCACCCGAGAGTTTAGGGGAAATAAAAACTTCAAGTCAAACTTAAAGCCTGGTATGAATAATTTATGTTACATCTCAGTTTACTGATAAAATGTGAGACCATGCCGCTTAGCGGAATGGGTTTTTCCTCACTAATATCTCTTTTCAAAACATATATTTTGCAAATAATTTCCTGCAACCAAACTGGTTAATTAACTGATTATAATAATAATATAACAATATCCATTATGCTAAAATAGGAAATGAAAGAGACTATCTGTCTATACTCTAAACAATCTATTCTAAATTCTGAGCTATCTGCTCTTTTCTGGACTATCTATCCTAAAATTGATTATAGAAATACCTTTTATGCTAGATAATGGGCTACCCCCCAAAACAAGTAAAAAGGGTGGACTAATTGTCACTACACCAGAATCCCCATTTCGCAACGGCTATAAGCCGTTGCAAACTAATTTCGCAACGGCTTTGAGCCGTTGCGAAATGGGCAGTGGTAAAAATTTTGCAACGGCTCAAATCCGTTGCGAAATATATATTTTGCAACGGCTAAGTACCGTTGCAAAATATACTTTAGCAACGGCTTGTAGCCGTTCCGGATTTTATTTTGCAACGGATTAAAGCCATTGCTAAATGTAGATGTATAACTGATGTTTTAAATATTAGCAACGACTTTAATCCGTTGCTAATTAATATTTAATTTAAAAAAAAATATTCGAAATTTTTCTCTGCACCAGCGACAGTCATTTCATTATCATAATTAATACAAAAATTTGCAAATTTAACAGTATCACAAAAGAAAGATTATTAAACCAAATATTTTTCATAGATTAAACACAAAAACCAAACATAACAAATGTTTGAATTATAATGTTCAACATCAACACACACCACTATATAGTTCAACAAGTGTACATAACATACATAGTACAACAACGGCATCATTACATAATACTACATGCATAGTACAATACATACGGTACATAACGTCTTCCTCCAATCGTCTAATGCTCCCGTCAGCATAAGTTTCATGCCTGCACACAAAACAAGAAATTGATGTTTGTTTATAAAGAGGTCACTAGTGCAAACATATGTACGACAATTTTGAGCAAACATCAATTCTATCCATGATTAAACCACACAAGGATTCCAAGTTTACAAATAAATAGATACATGTTGCAGTATCAATAATGTACACAAAATGCAACAATGAGTCGGTTACTACTGTTATTCTTCCTAGCCTACCACTTACAGTACATAACGGCTGCTTCAAAAATCCACCAACTTCCTCCCCACAAGCTTCATACTTCTGTCAATAACAATCACTCAACCACCAAACTTTCTATGTCACTTCACCACTACCTAAAATGAATATAATATGGTTAATATCCAGAAACATAAACAGTAATAGAACTACCCCACTTGGATTTGGATCTTTAATAAATTGTTTCTAGAATTAAAGGTTTCCAGAAGTTCTCACGTTTGTATAAACTAGGACTGTTCAGAACCTTGTGATGTAATATTGTTATTTTAATGTGTTTGCAAATTTTCATTTTTAGCAAAAAGTAACCGATAACAAAGTTATGTTGTCTGCAACTTGGTTGCAAATGGTTCTTTGGGATAGATGATTTGCAAGTAAGGACAAAAGGCTAATACAGAACTATTTCTGTTGACCCCCAAACTGGGATTGCAAAATTTTGCAAACTCAGCATTTACAAATATAGCATGCAAACACAGTTTGCATAGGCTTGCAAAACTTAGCCTACAAACTCAGTATTGCAAGCTGGGATTGCAAACTCAGTTTTGCATTAGATTGCAAGATTGAGCCTCCTAACTCAGTTTTGCAAAACTAGGCATGCACACTCAGTTTAGCAAATTGAGTATGTGAACTCGGTTGCAACTGAGTTCGCAGTAGACTTAGTTTACAATGCAAATTCAATTGCAAACTCCTTTGTCTCCCTCCGTTAGGGTATACATTCTGTCATTTATAAAATTACATGTAGATAATTATTTGCAAACTCCTTTGCATATTTTGCAGTTATTCAGACTAAAGCCCAAATATCCAACTTCATGCAAGCAATACGTACAAAATGGTATGGAACAATTTTATGACAAAAGTAGTCTAACATTACAATGATGTACCTTATATGACATAAAATGAGCAAAGCCGGTATCTTTCGCACCAAAAAGATGAAACCACTTTATTTTATTCCCTGCATATATTATACTTGAAGATGAAGCAATTAGTGATATATGTGTGTTTATAATAGTATTAGTTAAGACATAGGTCTAATAAAAAAGAAATTATATAACTGACTCGACTGAAACCTGTTTACTAGCCAACTGTCAAATTAGATATTATATAACATAAAATGATATTTTGACATCTTAATTTTTTCAAATATCAAAAGTCAAATTACTTAAGTTATATGTGTGAGTGCCTGCATGGATAATGCACATAACGCCTAAGAGTATATTTTTCATTTTTACTCACAATACCTTATCACTAGATCCAATATAACCTTCTTCTAATCCTATGTATTCTGTGTCAACATAATTCCAATGACAAATAATCCCCATGTATTCCAATTTGACAGTGTCACAGTCTTGATATATCAAGCAATCATATCTATAGTATTCATACTACAAGAAAAAAGTTGTTTCGAGCATGTCAAAAAACTCAAACTAAAGCACAAAAATGTTAAGGGAAAGGTATCATTGCTTTTTTATAAGTATCGCTCTAGGATTCCCATGCAACATTAAAATAAAAAGAAAATTGGTGCATGAACTATCAATTAAGTATAATAGAAAGGTGGAACGAATGAGAAACTGTCACAGTCAAAATTGATTTTCTTGTTTTATTTTGTTCTAAATTCCTTTGCATCTGCATTATACTATGAAAGCTTACAGTTTTTATCAAATTTAGTTAGAATACAAATAAGTCATATTTTCAGGGGTTCCTTTTTTTGGACAAGTATTTTTATCCGTTCATAAGAGCACCGACACAAAGATAATGTTCATTCAGTGCCATCAGAAAGGTAAATTTGTGTCAAATTCATCCAGTTTAATGCCAAATGGTATTGACTGCTAATAGTTACATGTTAAAAAGTGGGATGATTTGTATTTTAAATTGGTTTTGTTCTTTTACGGTATTCATATATCTGCATTTAGGGACAATGGTGCTTGTCATTAAATCATTTAATGATTTAATGAATAAATCATTATTAATTTATCATCTAAAACAATAGATTGTTTAACTTACGAAGTAGGAAGAAGTCGAATCTAATATGGTACCATCCTTTTTCGTGTGAGTTTTCTCCCATACTTGACGACATGTGATTTCTTTTTCTGGATTTGCACCGGCCTGCAACCAAAAAGGAAATAGCCATCAGTGAAACCTTCAGCTTACATTCTCAGTTCAAACTTTAACAGAGAATTGCAGAAAGTAATTTATCATCTTATTCTCAGACCAAATAAATTCCAGTTACTAGTACAAGCTCAACATTTAATTAAAGAATATTAAAAAAATAGGAATATATCTTTAATAATTTTAAAAAGGACAGTGAAATATATCCAAGAAATCATTTAATATGTAAAATAGCACATGGAAACTATTTTTTGTTGTGAATAAAATTAAATCTTATGTTATACATGTAACATTAGTTGTTTACATGCTGTGAGGATGTACATATGCAAATAGGAATATATTGTAGTTAGTGGCAGACATATGTAGGTCAAGTTTATTTTAGTTTTTCTTTAAATACTAACTTAATTGTAGATTATTTGTAGTTATAAAAAATTAATGATGATACGATGGACCCAGAAAGGAAAGTGTTTACAAAATTGATCTAGTCAAAGAAAATTTTGTATCAGGAATTAAATATACACTAAAAGATCAATTCAATGCCTAGATCTCAGAAACAGAGGAGGTAAAATATTATCAACAATTAGTGGTTTAAAAAGGTAAATTACTAAAATGCATTAACTTTGATTTGGCGTATGATGTTGGTTGTTAATACAATTATACATACTATTTATAGAAAGAACATCAAATCATAAAAAGTTGTACATCATGGCACTAAAGGTAAGTAAATCACGAAGTAGAGCAATTATGCAACAAATACAAAATAAAGATGAAAATAAATGCATACTTCATATATGGTAATAAATGTGCACAGTTTTGTAAAGTTAGTTGTATCAAAGCATAAAAAGTAATAACTTAGTTTGCAACACAAATTCATCCTCAATCATTGATTCTTCCATATGCATATACTGCCCTCATCCCCTGATGATATTCCCAACTTATCCCAGTTCCTTACCTGTAACAGAAAAATTATAATCAAAATGATTGAAATGAGTGTCAACATTAATAGTATTATTGGTTCTTCATAAAATCAGAATAACTTTTTATTATAGAAATTTCATTACCATCGAATATTATAATAAAACTGAAAAAGAAATTATACCCAGCCAACTGATGTTGCACCATGACATTTGGATAACTTACTTTTATTTGGAGCAAGAATTGATGTAGAAGGAAGCATATCAAATCTCAAAGCCTGAAAATGCATTTTGATTTAGGTATGTCGAAAATATGGTCATTAAAAAGGTAAAAAAAGCGAATACGTACTCTATGTTGTGACAGACTCACGTCGTAAATATTTATTATCCACCATTATTATATTTGTATATAATACAAGTATAAGATTTTGGTTTATCGTTTCATTTCATGTAGTTAGGTTTTTCAAACATTCATTTGCAAATAATTTTGAAAGTTATCAAGTTTTATTGAAAGCCTAGTAGTATAACAAGGCTAGACACAAAGACCAAACATGGACAGAGCACTATTGTTCAAGCTCAATAAAAAGTTCAACATTGACCAGCTATGAACAAATCAAAAAAGTAAATAATGTTAAAATAAAGAAATATTGTTCAAGCTGTTGACAGCTTAGCACGATCCTGGTTTTCTAATTGAATATATCAGCAATGTTACCAGATCAAAGTTCATCAGTATCGCCACTTGAATCTGACTTGAGCAACCAAAGTGAATTTCCTGCCATCATGGAAAACAAGGTTAAAAATATTAGCAGACATTTAAAAAAACAATCACATAACAATGATTTAAGTGCAAATAACTTGTTGGAAGCTCGAAATTCTGGGTATTAGTTGTAGTTACTGGTTAGTAGATTGATATAGTTTAGTATATAGATAGACAGAAGTAATGAAATATAAAAAGAGTACATCATTCCAAAATGCATGGCTGAATCATATAATATGTTTCCTTTAATAATAATAGAGGTGTAAAAAATACACAAAAATGGCGTGACTCACACCTTTACGAAATCATTATTCTTTGCCAAAGTGCTATCAGAGATAGGTCCATCGATGGATGCTCAAAAATCTGTAACCCACCCTGTATTTGTATCAGAAAATGGAAAAATGTCAGGTTCAAGTCAAGTGCACATAATCAAGCTACAACGAAGAGGCAAACATGAACAAGCAGCAAAATAAGAGATGGACAAAGGCATGTGTACTGATGCAACATATACATGATTTTAGATCTGACATGGACAGTGAATACACAAATATACTTCGAGAAAAAGTGCATAAAGAAACAACGAAGTCGGGTTCAGGTGTGAACAAGTGCTAAAGTGCATCAAGTTAAATGCACATGTTCAAGTTATTCAAGGATCATAGACAAACATAGACAAGTGCATGAACACCTACCAACAACTAAGGCTAGCATAAGGGCACACTCACAATAACCAGTACACAGTGGCCATAGTACCAGTTTAAGGCACAAGGGACAGGCATACAACATCAGGCCAGAGTGAATGATGATAAAGAACACATATGCAATCAGGTTTGAAGTGTATTTGGGTGATATGCACGGCATTGGTGCAAGTTCAACATGAACCAAGACAAATGGATACAGGGTCGAATATGCATTAGATATAAATGCAACAAACACAGAAGTCAATTTTTATGTAATATACAAATTATCATATTCTTCCAATCATCAAGATGCATACAGATAGGTCCAGGCACGTATAACTAAAGCACATACATCAGAGGACATGCATACTTGAAAGAAGTTAAAGGAAAAAATGCGCACAAGCAGGGTTACACATGAATACAACTACACAAAGGACAAACATGAGGGAATTCAACAACAAAGCAATCAGACGTGCACATAACAATAACAAGGTTCATAAAACAGAGCAAAGCAACTCACAAAAATGAACCAGTTAAAATAAGGCCAAAGTAGGGAAAATAAACCTGGGAAAATATATTCGAAATAAAGTCAGTCATCATCCAAAATATATTTGAAATATATTCGAGTATATATCTATCTCAGAGAAAAGATCAGTTCGAAAATACCACACTCATTCGAACAAAAATCAACAGCCAACGTTTAAAAACCAAAGCCAAGTCAAAACGAAAATATTATAACAGAAATCAACTAAAGAATGATGAATACCCTCTAATTCTATAACAGAAAGATCCAAGAAAATACTATTACCTACTAATCTCTTAAAAGATAAATCTTTATCCATCGAAGCCACTTCCTTAACAACACAATTTTGAACATCCGAGACCTAATATGGTTCCAACTTTTGATCTCAGATCGATGGTAATTTGCAGTCTACTTTCAAATCTCAAACATATTTGATTGTAAAATTTGGAGATCTGGAAGATGAAATTAGAGGGGGCGATTAGGGCAAACGCGGAGGGAAAATGAAATGGGCGTACTGTTTTGGGAACGGAAGGAGGGGGTTATGTATGCAAGTGGTCCAACGAATAAAAAAAACTTCACAACGGTTGCAAAAGTAAAACGGCCATTAGCCGTTCTTAATTGTTCTACAACGGCTCCAAACCGTTGCTATTTAGCAATGGCTCCAAACCGTTGCGATTCTTCCACATGGGGGAGTTACAAAACTGCCAATATGGTGTAGTGTGTCCTTAAAAATTTAGCAAGGTCTGTTATGCTAATAAAAGAACTATCTGTTCATATTAGAGCTGACTGCTCTTTTTGGATTAACTGTCCTCTAAGCTGACTGCCCTCAAAACGGACCGACTCTCCGAATCTAAAATGAGCTGACTGTCCGAATTTTCTTTTGGGTTAACTACCCTTTAAATATCTGAGTTAACTGCTCTACAAAATATCTGAGCTAACTGCTCTTTAAATTTTCCTTGAAACCTTTTCAGAATGATTTAATTCGTCAAATAAAATATATACAAGGAAAATATATCTTTAGCTTTACTCTAAGCTATTTTTTCCATGTTATATATACTTTACTCAAAATAATATGGATGATGTTCAATAAGGATTGTCTATTCTTTATTATAATTTAATGTCCTTTATAACTTAAAACAATTAGGCCATCTGCCTAGTTCTTATATTTGAAAGCCTTGTTTAAAACCTTTAAACAACCTTTCAAAAACATAGAAGGTAACTCCTTCGAAACCATTTACAAAACCATTCGAAAGTGTTGAAGGTAACTCCTTCATATCCTTTAATAAACTGTTCAAAATCATTGAACGTAACTCCTTCTAAACCTTTTAAAAGCTTTCCTTTTACAAGCTTTCAAATATATGACATCTGCCTTTTAAATCCTTTAAACCTTAGCCTTTCAAAAATATTGCAAAACCCTACCTTTTGACCTTGTCGAAAGGTCCTACCTTTCGACCTTGTCGGAAGGTTTCTATTCGATCTAGTCGAAAGCTTTCACCTTTCGACTATGTCGAAAGCCTGGGGTACCTCCACTATATAATAAACCTTTCGAAAGCAATGTAACTCAATACCTTTCGAAGACATTGGGTTCAATCTAAAACAAGTGGAAAACCTTTTGAAACCAATCAAAGTTGACTACTTTGAAACCTTTTAAATGTTTCGACTTAAATCATTTGGATTATCCAAAAGGATCATAAAAACATTAAAGTCTAAAGCAACTACTTCAAAACCTTTATAAAACATTTCGAAACCATTCAAAAACAACGAAGTGTTGGCGTTGGAACCAACCCTTCGAACTCAATGGGCAGAGGTGACAGGTTTTAGAAAATAAAAGATAATCATTGACTCCATTTGTGTCGAAAGGTTAGGAAGCGGCAACAATGCTTTCGGCCTTGTCGAAAGTTGTACCTTTCAACCTTGTCTGAAGGTTTCATTTAAAACAAGAAAGCAACCCAATTGAAACCTTTTTCTTTTAAACCTTTTTGACAATTTCGAAAGCTCTTTGTCGAAAGTTAGCAAGCGTATTTTCTTTAAACCAAAACAAAACTCCATCTCTTTTGAAAGTTATAACCTTTCGTCCAAAAACCTTTCGACTCCATCCAATCCACTACGTACCAGTTGCCTGATATCTTGTGCATTGGTATTTGACTTAGCCGAAAGGTTTGATACCTTTCGACTTTGTCGGAAGGTCTGGAATGAAGGCGGAGGCTCTGCCGAAAGGGTTAAAATAGAAGAAAGACTATTTATTTGTACTTTAAAATGGTTATTTTGTACTTCACCTGCCTTGTTTGTCTAAATTTGATTGGTTGCTAGAATTTTATATTCAAAAGTGCTGCCGACTTTCCTTATTTGGAAATTTGAATAATTTTGAAAAAGCCCCTTTCTCCTTTATAATTATATAAAACATTTAAGTCTCATACCTTAAATAATTTTATATAACTACTAAAAAACCTTGAAAAATCCTAAAAAAAATTCCAGAAAATCAAATAATATGTTCTCTTCAACATATAAAATTTCGAATCCAAACTATAATTATTTTTCTCGTAAATAATTTTATAATCCAAATTAACATTTTCTTCCTTAGAAAATTCATAATAATTCCTCCAAAATTCTGAAAATCAAAACCCATCTCTAAAATCACTTTTTAGATCATCATAAAAATTCGCAAGGCTAACTGATGTCATTTAATAGGGTTTTATCTCAAAATATGTATAAAATCTATATTAACATATATAAATCATCAATGCGTATATATAATCTTTTTATCATTCAAACACACGGCAAATCTTTGCAAAATCATTTGGAATTAACCTTAAAACCGAAACCAAAATTATTTAGAGATGTAAACATTATTCACCTTTTTCTTTAATGATTAAGGAGCTTGAGATTTGAATGAGTTTGATTTGAATTTGCTTTACTTAAGCTTCTTTTTTGTTTCCTCTTCTTCTTCCTTCGTTAATGGTGGCCGGTCAAGCTTTTAAATTTTTGAAAGTGAGAATGAACATGTGTTTTGAAATACACGGACTAAGGAAGACAATATAGGAATGGACTCTTTCCCATAATACCCCTCCTCTAATTCATTTTAAACCTTTCTTTTAATGTATTAGTTAAAAGGCACGGCTACCTTAATTAAATAAAATCTCAATCCCTTTATCAACGCATTATTTTATTTAGTTTATCTAACTAAATCTCCTAAATAATGTTATCAAAAATCTGGGGTGTAATAAATGAATGGCTCGTTGCGCCTTGTGTTTGTTAAACTATTACAGTACAAGTTCTATTTATTGAAGGCTAGAATATCAAGTTACCAGAACATCGACCCATGTACTGGTTTCTAGAGAAACAGAAAATCCCAGAAGTACCTGAAAAGAACAGGAAACTCATTAAGTATATTACTTCATGAAAGCTTCTAGTAATAATTTATATTTGAAAGTTTAGGATAAAGTCAGAAAACTTCATGAAGCTGTTCGAATTACAAGGTCAGGGTATATTTTTGAAACCACAATTGCATATTGCACAATCTTCTGATTTTAATTCATTAATGCTTCATAAATTTACGGACATAAATTCGATGCATATTGCATGGAAAGAAGATAGTATCAAACATACAGGAAAAAAAATGAAGTGCGAGTCACTTATGCAACCAACCAATATTAACAAAGAGCATAACCACTTGACACCGTCCAACCATTTGAAATGTCTTTTTCCAACGAAAATACCCAACATATATACTGAAGACAGAAGTACAAATATTTTGAAAAACATGCAGCAAATGATTTTATAAATATGACAGATCATGAAATTATGCGAGTATAAGAGTAAATGTGGAAACTGGTAAATTGATCGATAAATGAATCATATTATCGTGGTTGAAGTGAAATCTATGCATTAGTCACTGCTCTCATGTCAAGGGTGTAAGTTTAATTCGATGTTAAGCTGAGAGAGCTTGCATGGTGAAATCTACCCTTCCAGCCAGCTCAATCGGTATCAACTCAAGAATTATGTGGTTGAGAACTATGCATTTTGAAGGGAAAAACTATAAATCGTATGATCTTACCATGCAAAATATACTTAAATGCAATATATACGTATGTGTGTGTATGCACGTGTGTGTATACATTGAAACTTTTAGTTACTTTTGAAAGTTGAATATCTACAAAGTAACACCTTTAATTAACACAGCTACAAGTTCAAAAATATCATAAGAATGCTATGTAAAATCATGATATTTATACCATGCATTTTGTCATCAGCAGCCTCGGTAGGAGAATAACCTTTTCCTTTCTCATTATCTATGTGAATGATTATAGAGGCATTGCTTTCATTATTTTTAGAAGTGTCGCCATGCCAAACGTTAAACTTGGTGTGCATAGAATATAAAAACCTAGTGAAGTGTTTCAAATTTTAGCAGTAATACTACAGCTAGCTAAAAGGATATAATACATATATATTACCATTCTTGGGTTTTAAACTATCAAACACATATGGTATCAGGTCAAACATTCTAATTTAAAATAAAACATACATATCGGCATTAATTTTTGTTATGTTTCATTAATTCTTAATTTTAAATAAAAAAAATAATTGAAAATTTCAAAATAATAATAGTTGTTTTTACTTACCATTTATTCAAGAGACATTGCATACAAACGTTCTTCCTCTAATAATCTAGAAGGGAGGCCTTTGGATTTTCCAATTTGTGCAAGTCTTTAAAAAGTAAACATAGGATTGAAAGCAAGATCCTTTAATTTTCTAGTTCTTGATAATGCAACAAACGTTATACAAAGACTTTCTCGATCGTCGATATTAATGATATCTTGATCAAGTGTTAGTCCTTGACTTTTATGTATTGTTATTGCTCAACACAGACCTAAAGGTAACTGAGTTCTCGTACATATTGTACCAGAAGAAGGTTTCCAATTTAATGTTTACGGAGTTACTGGAATAATATTCGTTCCCTCATGAAATGGAGTACCATGGTATTTATCAAAATTGACCATGACCACTAGCGGTAGATCGTTAGGAGAACTTGATGACTGTGAATATACAATATCCATAATAGTACCCATTGCACCATTAACCAATCCATTTTGCACTATAAGATTAGATCGTAACATCACTCGAGCACCTAAGAAAGATGAATGCATTGTTCTAAACCTTTTGCATTATCAAACGAAGCATTAAATGCTGCTTCACGGTTATTGAAAGAAGGAACGCGTGCAATAGATTTTCTAAGTTGAATCAAACGATTTTTGTTATGTTCATTAGCAGCAATCCTTGTTGGAAAAATACAAAGAGCATTTTTAAAGGTTTCCTTCTCTTCGTTTGATAAAATTGACCAATCTCTGGTTTTAAAAAGTTTCCAATCGTCTAAAGCTCCTCGTAAAGGTGCTTGCTCTTCTCCAACTTGACGGACTATATACGACAGTCTTACACACTTATCAAAACTCATATATGCAAGTCCTCTACGTTTTTGCAAGAGATTATCACCTTTCAAGTATAACGAACTATCACACACAGGAGGTAGTTGTTGCATATCACCGACTAAGACAATAGAAATGCTACCGAATAAGTTAGTTACTGAAAAAATATCATGACACCGTAAATCAATATTTGCCATCATTTTTCTACCAAGCATACTATATTCATCTATTATAATCAACTTTGTATTTTTAAAGTCATCTTGCATACGATGACATTGCTTTGATGAAAGTTCTTTGTACGATTATTTTATTTCCGTGGAGATTAAAAGTTTGTGATGAATTATGCTACCACCAATGTTAAATGCAGCCACTCCAATTGGAGCCATAATGCGAACTACTTTGCTGGTTCTAAAATGAGTAACAATTGTTCGAACAATGGTATTTACAAGAGTTGATTTTCCTGTACTAGCACCACCGCATATAATCATTCGAATTGATTTTCCTTTAGATATGGCTTTAAATATCATATTATGTGCAATCCTTTGATATTTAGACAAACTCTCAAAAGGAACAACAATAGAATTATTTACGGTCTCATTTGCATGTTCCATAATAGAACGTAAATTGGTATGGATAAAATTGCGTTCAATATCTGTATTAGGATATCTCTAAAGTGCTTCATTCCAATTATGCAAAGTATCGAATTCTCTTAAGCCCATTTCTGTCTCCTCTCCTGAAACAAACATCGGACTCATCGCAGCTGCTATCATCCATTCTTCTTGTTGATTTTCTTCTATATCATTTTTTATACTATCATCTTCGAAATCATCTTCTATAGCATCTGGGAGTGATTCAAGTTGAATCAAACATAAACTAACATATCTATCAGACCAAGCATCGAAGTTTCCTTTTGCTTCATTAAGATTTCGATAGTGATGACGTAGTAGTACCTGTATTCATATAAAAATAAAAACAACATTTTAAAATTAAAATTTCATATTTAAAATATAATTACAATCAGCTTAGTATAGTATACTTCAAATTGAATGGATAATATTTGTAAAAGTTGATCTAATAAAAAGTAGACCAATTGTATTACCTATTGTTCGCAAAAGAATTCCCATTTTTTGCTAAATGAAGGAATATTGGTACTTAAATTTGGTACTATTCGTACAATTGCCTCTTTTCGAAACTTTTGCCACCCGTTATTATAGTAATGGAAGTTTTTTTCCATATTAAGTAGTGAAAGATTTTCATGTTCGCTTGGTCGATCCATATACATTATAATAAAATTTGGGTTTGATTCAACCATATCTTCATCTGTTGTTGTATTTCGACGTCGAATTATTATTGATAGCATGTTTTTTCAGTTATGGTAAGTTGCACTACTGTTCTAGATGAACTTACTAGAGGGTAAGACATCAGAAGATGGCATACCTCTTGTGCAGAAATGTCTCGTTCGGATACGCTCTTAAGAAGTAGTTTCTTGAGGGCAGAAGTTGATGTTTGACAAGGTCGATAAATGTTTTCAACTATTGTTCTGAATGTGTGTAAAGCTCTTCGATACTGATTTAGATTTTGATGCATATTTTCCAATATAATTTACCATAGTATGCACAGAAAACACAGAAGACCAATCAATATTAGCACGCCAAACCTGAAGTACTTTTCTATTATGTGAGCAAATCAAAGGATCATTGCATTGTGAAATAAACCAAAATATTTTACTATTTGGAGGATCTTCTACAATTTTTGATCTTTGAAGGAAATCAAACAGATATTTAAAGCGACATGTCAATTATTTGGTTATTCTATGTACTTGCAAACAATAGCTTCCACACCTAGAATGACGCATAACCAAGTAACTAGATTTGCATAGTCGTCGTTATATTTATCCAAATTTCCCTTTTGAAAAATAAATTTTATTTGTAAATATTTTTCCTATATAAAAAAAACAAAAACATTCTTGAAAATGTCCGAGTTTCCCCACTTACGTAAATTTTACAATAGTTGTGAAAATCAATATAATCCTTATGATTTCACTCCAAATTCGTATGGATATTTTAACAACAACTATCGCTTAAATGATTCAAATTTTGAACCACAAAATTTTCAAAACGATGACCAACCATCAAGTCCTGAAAAGAGCATTTCGTCTTTACTTGAAATCTCTACACAACAAAATCAAATGATAAATGATTTGTGTAATTCATATTTGGGCAATGATTCAAATCAAAGTTTTCAAAATAATCAAAATTTGAATTCACTTCAAAATTCAAACGATTTCGAGTATAACCAATGCCAATTCAATTTTGAACTCCAAAATGAATTTCAAAATCAAAATGAAAATGTGATCCACTTTTCAAATAATTTTGGCAATGGGAATCATCTCGACTATGATGCAAGTGAAAATTTTTGTTCTCAACAAATCCAAATCGAAAATCCTCAAGCTAATAATTATAAATTGGATTTTGTTGAACAAATGAACAAAATTTACGATGATCATAGGGATTCGTTGTTTGAAACTTATATGAAACAACGTGAACAACAAAATCAAATTCCAACATGTGACGAGTCAAACAATAATCCATCTTTTACCCAAATCGACGATTTTCAAATAACAACTTTTGAAATTGAAAACGAAAATCTTAACAAAGTTGTTGAAAACATGGTAATTGAGTTGGATTTCAATTCTTTTGAGGGTGAGAAACTCGATTTAAATTTTGATCTTCCTTTTTCTGAAAATTTGAATACAACAACTTTGAATTTTGAACTTGATTTATGCAATAAATTTGTTGATAATCCAATAAAGGAAGTCGAATTTAATGAAAACGAGTTTTATGGACTTTTTGAAAATGAGTCGTTAAACTCTGATGGGGAAGATTTAAATCACCAATTTGATTTTGAAATCAATAATTTTGAAGAATTTTTCAATGAACAGCATGAATTTCAATTTGGTGAAAATAAACTTGAACTTCAACCAATTGTTTTATTGACCCCAAAAATCATCGAAAATAAAACAACTCGTACGATTTTTAAAACGACATTCGTTTTTCCAAATCAACGTTCGACTTCGAAATCTTTCACGGTTTGGTTTTCCGAGCTTAAGCTGTGTCTCGTATACTTGACGATACAAATGAATCGGTCTTTGGAAGACCATTTCATTTACTTTTTGACGATATACTTTCTGATCTCGTGTAAATACCATTAATTTTCATTTAAATAAAGGTCATGTTTTTATTTTTATTTTTCTCCTTCCACTTGGGTTGACTGTGGGGGCACAGTCAAAATCAAGTGTGGGGGGGCTCATCTTCATTTTTAATTTTTCATGATTTATTTTTGTTTTTCTTTTAAAAACTCAAAATAAAAATAAAAAAAATCCCAAAAACAATTTTATTAAGCATTTTGATTTATTTTTAAAGAAACACTGTAAGATAAATATATGGTTTTGGTTTATTAAATTGAAATTTTTGAAAATTTATTCGTCTTAACAAAAATAAAAATGAAGTTTGATTACAAATAATAATGGTTTAACTAGTATATAGGAAGATTCATACGTGATAATTATGAAATATATCCTAATTGAAATTTTTTTTAAAAAAAAGTGGTTGATTTAAAGTAAAGGATATAACATTTTTTTGTCTTCTAAGTTAAATGATGCTAAGATGATTTTGCGAAACTCTCTCCCTAAAAAAAACAAAAACACAAAAAAAAAATTCTTGTATATATGTATATATTTTCTTAATAAACACCTAGAGTCATGTGTTCACACTCGTGTGTTCACTCGCCATACCCTGTACCCTTCTCACGTAAGCCTGAAAGGCAATGCATGATCGGTATATCTGGCCTCAGTTTATCTGAGTTAGGTGTGTATATAAAAATTATTTTACTAATAACGCCTACAGTCAATAAGTGTTCACACTTGCGTGTTCACTTGCCATGCTCTCTATTCCCCTCACATCAGTCTGCAAAGCAGTGCATGGGTAATATATCTGGCCTCAGTTTATCTGAGTTAGGCATATGTAAAATTGTTAATATCAATAAAATTTTCAAAAGAAAAAAAAATGGAGAGAGTAAGTAAATGAAATCCAAGCACCATTTTAACTTGTTTGATTTAACTTGTTATTGAAAAGAAATGAGAATACCACTTTGACAAACTTTGATAATCAACTAAGGATTTATTTCATAGTTACACTTTGTTATCAACCGAAACAACGAGTTAAACTATTGTCTATTTGTTATGATAACTTGATTTTTGTTGGAAATTTTGACTAGTAAATGACTTAAATTTTCAAGATAATGACCAAGACTTATATTTAACTTCTTTGTGTCGACTTAAGAGTAAATCCATCGTTTGTAAATATTTTCAAGAACTTGCATTCATCCCATTGTAAATAAATCTTGCATTGTGTAAATATTTTCATCCTCCATTTAGATTTTATGGGTAGTATCCGCTGAAAACCCTCACGAGACAACACTCGTCCTATTGAGGACACCTAGAGGTTTAACGGCTTGTTGCATACGCTCAAGCAATCATGCTCCCTACGAAAACGGATTTATCTTACTTTTCCTTTATTCGAGGACGAATAAAAAGATAAGTGTAGGGGTATTTGATGTGCACGTATATTTTCATATTTTTACCACCATATTTAATCTATTTAAATTAAATAAATGATCATATCGCGTATTTTAACTTGTTTAAACCAAAATTCAAATTATTTTCAAATTGTCACATATTCATCTTCATATAGGGGTAAAATGGTCATTTTTATGCATTAATTAAATTGTGAAAATTTACTTGGAATTTTCTATGTTGTTTTGTAGGAAATTTGGTGTTACAAGTGGCTTCATGATAATATATGCATGCACAAGAGTGAAGAGAACAAATGAAGATGGAAATAATTCAAAGTGATGATCATGGAGGACCCCACCCACTTACCTTGATTTTCAATTAGGAGCTAAGCACATGATAAAAGGACATTAAAGCTTCATGTACATTTAAGTGGGGGATTAATGGATGTTAATGATTACTTGGCCACCACACTACCTCAAGGGAAATTTGGGCAATCCCCAAAAATATGAATTAAGGTTTAACACATGTATAAAGACCCCTTATGTTTCATGTAACCCTCTCCTTCCTTAGTCTCTCTTTTAGGCTCTCCTCTCTTAGTCTCTCTGTAAGGACCCGATTCTTCGACTTCTGAATATCGACATCAATACGTCCACTGTATCGACTACCGAGCCATCGAATGCTGAAAAACCGAATACTTAGGGTTTAAAAAAGAAGAGGTAGGAGAGAAGACAGAAGAAAAAGAAAGAAGAAACAACAGAAACATAGAAACAGAAACAATATCAGAATCTCACATTTGCAGCGGAACAACATATAATAGATAAATGAATAATCTTTAAATCAAAGAACTATATCATTTTATACATTACATCAACATCAGAGTTTACAACAACAATACAACACTAAACAGTTATATAAACTTGTCCTCATACAGAATACACAGCGGAATAAATAATATCATACACAAGTGGTACATCTCGCCATCCAGCTTGCCACTAAGCTCCACAGCATCCCGAATCCAGAATGACCTGATAGCCTGACTCTAGACTGCCCGTGTGAAAATTGGTGGGCACCTAGAGTTTAGGAAGAGAACAATAAACTCCAGGTCAGTCATGGTGACTGGTGTGAGAACTTAAAACAGTTATTCTTTAAAACAAACAACAGGAAGATTTTAAAGTCAATTTCGCAATGCTTTTGGAAAATGAAACTACCATAAGACCTCCCGCCACACACACAATGCAAACGCAGAATTGGAGGAGATTCCTTCTTATGATAGTCAAAGATGCTTACTACGCAAAATCAAATCCTTTTTTATATTATTATTAGTGCATAGTGTAGAAAAAATCATTTCGAAAGTATAATATAAATCTTAGCCAGCATGGACATTTCGCACTTATGCCTACTATAGCTACCATCCAAACAGTGGGGCGCCACCATAAGTGAATGATAGGTTCTACAACTAAAATCGTACAAAGTTCGTATTGGAGTTTGGATTTCCAACAAATGGTCAGGCCAAGGAACTTCCCATTGCCACATAGGTACACCTCTGGAAAGACGACCCGAGAACCTAACCGGATATCTGCCAACACAAGGCCGGGTTACCCCTAACTGGGTAACTACTGACACGAATATGTCATCCCTCGATCGTAACCGATCTATATCCGAGGAACCTCGATTTCCAACAACCACATATGAATAATAATGCAGCAACAACATAGGTTAAATATCTGAGCTCCATACCATGATACCACCTCTATCCAGAAGGAATGACATACACTAAAGGGGCGCTACCCCCTAATAACCTTGCCGCATCTTTCCTGTTTTGACCATTTCCGGAGTGTGAGGTCCGACGAAGTCTCGTCCACAAAGCCACGCTTTATACAAAAGCGGTGCTTTGGGTCAACAAATGATCAAAGAAATGATCACAAAGATAAATGATCAAATAAATGATCATATCACAAATGATTAAACAATGATCATTTCACAGCAACACTTAGCATGCCACGTTACCAAATTGGAAATATATCACTAGTAACCATCAACTACATAACCTCTGAGCTCGTACGTCTCAGAGAAGGGTGTTACGCTAAGAGAATAAATTCTCCGCCACCAACAGAAATGTATTTGAAAGAAACCAGCTTTATATCTCAATTTGTAACGTCAGACATACAACCATACAAGTCTATTCCGGGATCGAACAGAACCGAAGGCACTTTTCATGAAGCCCTTGCAAATCCGGATAATTTTCTAATCACGTCCGGACTTCCCGTCACTAAGGGTGATAAAACCTCTATATCGGAGATCAGCCGATGTAGAGTAACTCGACGGTAATCCTTCCATTTTCAAAAATATCCGGTCTTCAACACCGGTCATCAAATGCAATCCATTACGACGTATCACATATTCGGAATGGGTTATACGACCCAAAGGTCCTTTCCCGGCTAACCCGAATAGTGAGCGCTTATTCAAAAATAAGTGTGGCATTCAAATTCAAGCAAATTACAACAAATACCCATTCAAGGGTAAATATTGATAGTCGGTTATTTAACTATCAATAAAGATGCGCAACATCATCAGATTCCAAATAATTTTCCAAATTATTTAACTTCTAAAAATATCTTTACAAGATATATAATTTCCCACACTTAACCATTTGAAACAAATTTCAAATATTCACTTTTCAATTTATCTTTACAAAGATAAAATTTCAAACCTTTCATTTCATATTGGAAAAGCATTTCCATACTTATTTAATAATAAGTAATTCAAAAATCATTTATTTTCAACGGTTAGAAAATATTCGATGTACTTAAATCAAAATTAAGTATATATTTCATTCTTTAAGGAAATCATTCTCTTTCACAAATTTTATTTGAGTCAAAACGAATGTTACGTAAAACATCGTTACGACAACTCAAAACCACTAGTATAGGGATTCAAAATTTAGATAGATATATAAATCCCAATACTATATAAAACATTTCCTTTCGGAAATCGTTTACTATAACAACAGTGTTATAGTCCACCATTTTCTTATTTCTCGAAATGTCTATTTCAACAATGAATGTTGAAATCTATGTTTTCGATACTTAACACGTTTTAAAACATCTTTTAAAATAATTACTTCATTTCGTAATATCACTTCTCCAAAACATATCCATTTTATTTAATAATATATTCACTGTCCAAAATCATGAATATACTTCGTTATCCAATTTCAACATTTCTACACATTTTACTTAAAAGATTATCCACTGTCCAAAATCGTGAATACACTTCCTTTAACAAGCTATAATAATTCACTTATCAAAATAAGTCAAATTTCGGATTTATAAAACAACGTTTATAAATTCCATTTTTATTTTATAACAACTTCAAGTTATAAAATCACTTTTATTAACCAAATCAATTTATATCTCAATTTTATACCTAAGTCATTCTTTTAATAACTTTACAACATTTATAAATCTTACTTCTTGTAAAATTCCATTTTTCGATTTATAAAAATTTAATTTTTTATAAATCTTATCTATAAACCATTTATAAATAAATTCAAAAATCTCCATTTATACTATTTTACAACATAGTTCATTTCATATTCCCAAAAATCAAATTTTGGTTTATATCACAAAATTCTTAATTTTTACAACATAAAAATTATAACATTTATTTATTTAAAATGAATCAATTCCAAAATTTAATAAAACGTATACTTTCGAAAATTCACTTTAAAATCCTTTATAAATCAATATCGTTATTTTTAAACTTCAAAAATGAATCCGATGATGCAACAGCACCAAAAAATCAATCACGGCATCCAAACATCATATATCATCATATGATAATCAACAAATATCACAATATCTGTAATCAAATAAATATTGGTGAGGAATCCAGTTGGATCCCTCCAACTTGCTTCCCTGCATCCACAGATGTTAGCACAATACCAATTCCGCTCCAGTACGGAATATCGCGGTATATGGGTTTAATAAATATTATCATCTATTATGCGGCACAATAGGGTCTCATCCGCTATACAATGCGGGAAAATCAATAACTCCAATATATATATATATATATTGCTATATACATATATAATACCAATTCCACTCCAATGTGAAATTATCGCGGTATATGTTTTTAATAAATAACCTCCGCTTAATAACGGCGTATAATGTCTATTTCAGTCAATAACAGATAAAATTTATCATCCAGGCATACAATCAACAATTTTAAATCTAACTATTTAAAATATAAATCGAAACAGATTCGATTGAGTGAGAAGTTCTCACCGTGAATTTCCGATATCAGTTGTAGCGTTTTATTTCGAATAAAATTAAACGGACGTTTAATTTTACCCGAAATTTTTCCTAGCTCAAAACAATTCCAATCTAGCTCCATTGCGTAGTGCTCGACAAAACGATTCCAACGCAATTCGTTTCGTGCGTTTTCGACCTCGTATGAAAAAGTTATGTTATTTTAAAGATTACACGAATTTAAATAAAACCATTTCAACTTTTTTTTTTATCTCAACCCTACATCAGATCACGGCCGTCCATTGCTGCAGCTCCAGATCTGGGCCGCACCTTCCATCCTCTCCCCCTTCGTTCAAAACCGTGCAAAGACAACCCATAGCCGCCGTTCTTCCCGCAATTTTCACGACCACATCACTGCACTTGAAGACGATCAGAGACCTTCATACGAAAGCCCTTCGCGAGCACTACCACCACCATAAAGCATGTGAAGCTCGGCCCTGCCTTTGGCCTCGAAAAACATGAAAAACGCAGCAGGTTCGAGCTCGATTTTCCATTGATTCTTTGCTCCGTTTTCGATCATCTCCGTATAGATTCGAAGCTCTCATCGTCCTCTAGAACTTTCATGTTGAACACTTCCTCTAATTATCTACGGATTGAGAGTAATTGAGGGGAGAAGGAGATTGATTTCTGGCCATCGGTTTTAATGGTGGCGGCTGGGTTTAGAAACTAGGGTTAGGGTTTGGTTTGATTGCAAAAGTGAAGAGTGGAGGTCCTTTTATAGAAAAATGATCAAAACACTATTCATCCCGGATTTTCCAAACTCCAAACGAAGCGTGTCGACTGACGTTTCTAAGGTTTACCCTGCATTCCGAACACAATGGAATGTGTTTCAGGAGCTAATTCGATCATCTGTGCGAGTTATGGAATTAAACGATCAAATTTAAATTAAACCGATTTAAACCGATTTCGATGCGTTTTGGCTTGCCTCGGACAAACCGTACATCCGATTGACACGAAATTTGAAACCATATAATAATTCAACATTACGGATCCGATGAAATAGGTTTCGTAGAAATCCGAGACTTTTTGAAAAATGACTATTTTTAACTCGCCAAATTAATATTAAAACAATTTCGATGCGTTTGGAGCTGCCACGGTCAAACGATAACTCTGATTGCTACGAAAATTGAAATCCGATAATAACAAACTATTACGGATCCAATGGAACTAGTTTCGTCCAATTCTGAGACTGTTCGAAAAATGGCTAATTTCACTAGTCGATTAAATATTAAAATATTCAATTTTCACAGATTAACTTTTAATTCAAATTTAAAAGTTCTATAACATCACTATAACTTCAATATGATTTAATATAACTTTATAAATCATTTTCATTCACATTAAATCCAGATTTCAATTATTTCTGGAATTTCAACTATTAAATTATCGATTTAATTGTACAAATTAAATCCAGTATTCGAAAAATAAATTATTCGACTTATTAATTTCACTTATTAATATTTAAAATCAATTAAATATTCAAATTTTAATTAATATAAATTCTGGGTCGTTACAAACTTCCCCTCTTAAAAGAATTTCGTCCTCGAAATTACCAAGTCAGAAGAAGATACAAAATCTATTAACTTTTCAAAACAAACCATTCAAATTTGATTTACAAATCTCTTAAGTGTTTAAATTTTCCAAAAATCCAATAGTTAAACTTCTTACAAAAACTTTACTAAGTTTCCAAAATTTTCAAAATTTCCAATTTTCTCAAAAATATTCTAACGCCTTAAATTTTTGAAAAAATTCGCCATAGCCTCCTTTGCGCGGCTCGATCCAAAAAAAAAATGACAGTGTATATATATCATAAATATACATCTCATCAAGTGATGAGGCATCCCGTAGGGAAAAAAGTGTAAAAGTACGATATTTAATCCGAGATATGTACATTATATATAATTAGCGAGCGTATACGGCTAATATAGCGCGAAAGCGAGCTCCAAATGCGAAGCAAACGCCATCCGCACCTACTAAACACTCAATCAAACAAATGAGAATGTGTATATAGAAAATAATATCAATATACATCATATAGAAACATAATAACTACATGTGCTACATAGCAATTGCAACTAAAGCAACAAATGCAACCATCAAACAACTATCATCCAATAAACATCCAACAAATCCATAACCAAATCAATATACATTCACTTTTCATTAATATTCAATGAATTGGTTTCCAATTTAATCACATTTGATTGTTAACATTGGATTTTACTAATATTCATTCGTTCAAATTCAATTAGTTTACATTCACTAATTCACATTTGTTCACTTTCAATTTGAATTCAATTACTTTAGCTTTCAATTTGTCAATCCAATTTCATTAACACTTAATGAATTATATACAATCAACTAACATTCATATAACAACCAATGTACATCCATTACAACCAAATTTATTCAATTTACATTTCTTTACATTCAATTTGGTTCAACACTTTTAATTCCAATTGGTTTAATATTAAATTGACTTCCATTCAATTTATTCCACTTCCAATAACATTTAGCTTTTAATGAATTAACACTTACATTCATTGGTTCATATCAATTTACTTATATTCGATTGATTAACATTAGTTCAATTAAATTGTAATTCATTTTACAAATAAAATTGAATTTCATTTATATAACTCAAGTTCACATTCATCACTTGATTATTTACTTCGATACCAAAATCAATTTCATTCAATCTCACTTAAGTTATATTCCATTTCAATTCATCCTTTGTTCAAATTAACTTAAGTTTCCACTTATAAATTCAATTTAGATTCTCATTCTAAATAAATTCTATTCAACTTTTACCAAAGTTAATTTTATTTCATATTATAAGTATAAACTTATTTCACTTATATTTATCAACTTCAACTTGGATTTTAAATCAAATCTGTTTACCACAACAAAACTTCAATTTCAATTTACTATGGTAGCAAATCCATCACACAAAAACTCGAAAATGATACTGATGATGCTGCAGTCATCACCGTACTATTTCCCAGCAACAATAGCGAATTTCAGTGCTTTAAATTCTTTCAAAAAATTTCCTTTTATTCATAAATCTCATTTATAAATCTTTTCTTATATATAAGATTATTTTACCATTGTAAATCTTATTAATTATAACTTCATACTTATAATTCATTTGCTTATACAATTTATTCTTTTACAACTGTTGTTTTTATTTAACTTATTCAAACAACTTTTAATTAAGTTATATATATTTACATTTTCAACAACCAAACAACCAATTATATACTTTAATTAATTTCTGAAAAATTATTTCTTTATATACAAAATATAATCGAGGTAAAATTATTTCATTTACCCAATTTCAAAACAATATCATGCCGAATTGTTCTATACAAGTGTTTAGAGATCCCTATCGATAGAGTTGTACGGACAATATCGACCAGAATCCATATACCACTCAACAAATCAATCATCACAATATAAAACAATTTTATATTAACTAACAAATACGCGCTCATATCTATTATTACACTCAAACTCATTCTAGAGCACTACTGAATCTATCTCTAATGAGTAACACCCAACAGAGAAGGGTTGTCGCTTAACCATATGCTCTGATACCATGTTGTAAGGACCCGATTCTTCGACTTCCGAATATCGACATCAATACGTCCACTATATCAACTGTCGAGCCATCGAATGCCGGAAAACCGAATACTTAGGGTTTAAGAAAGAAGAGGTAAGAGAGAAAACAGAAGAAAAAGAAAGAAGAAACAACAGAAACATAGAAACAGAAACAATACCAGAATCTCACATTCGCAGCGGAACAACATATAATAGATAAATGAATAATCTTTAAATCAAAGAACTATATCATTTTATACATTACATCAACATCAGAGTTTACAACAACAATACAACACTGGACAGTTATATAAACTTGTCCTCATACAGAATACACAGCGGAATAAATAATATCATACACAAGTGGTACGTCTCGCCATCCAGCTCGCCACTAAGCTCCACAGCATCCCGAATCCAGAATGACCTGATAACCTGACTCTAGACTGCCCGTGTGAAAATTGGTGGGAACCCAGAGTTTAGGAAGAGAACAATAAACTCCAGGTCAGTCATGGTGACTGGTGTGAGAACTTAAAACAGTTATTCTTTAAAACAATTAACAAGAAGATTTTAAAGTCAATTTCGCAATGCTTTTGGAAAATGAAACTACCATAAGACCTCCCACCACACACACAATGCAAACTCAGAATTGGAGGAGATTCCTTCTTATGACAGTCAAAGATGCTTACTACGCAAAATCAAATCCTTTTTGATATTATTATTAGTGCATAGTGTAGAAAAAATCATTTCGAAAGTATAATATAAATCTTAGCCAGCATAGACATTTCGCACTTATGCCTACTATAGCTACCATCCAAATAGTGGGGCGCCACCATAAGTGAATGATAAGTTCTACAACTAAAATCGTACAAAGTTCGTATTGGAGTTTGGATTTCCAACAAATGGTCAGGCCAAGGAACTTCACATTGCCACATAGGTACGCCTCTGGAAAGACGACCCGAGAACCTAACCGGATCTCTGCCAACACAAGGCCGGGTTACCCCTAACTAGGTAACTACTGACACGAATATGTCATCCCCCGATCGTAACCGATCTATATCCGAGGATCCTCGATTTCCAACAACCACATATGAATAATAATGCAGCAACAACATAGGTTAAATATTTGGGCTCCATACCATGATACCACCTCTATCCAGAAGGAATGACATACACTAAAGGGGAGCTACCCCTAATAACCTTGTCGCATCTTTCCTGTTTTGACCATTTCCGAAGTATGAGGTCCGACGAAGTCTCGTCCACAAAGCCACGCTTTATACAAAAGCGGTGCTTTGGGTCAACAAATGATCAAAGAAATGATCACAAAGATAAATGATCAAACAAATGATCATATCACAAATGATCAAACAATGATCATTTCACAGCAACACTCAGCATGCCACGTTACCAAATTGGGAATATATCACTAGTAACCATCAACTACATAACCTCTGAGCTCGTACGTCTCAGAGAAGGGTGTTAAGCTAAGAGAATAAATTCTCCGCCACCAACAGAAATGTATTTGAAAGAAACCAGCTTTATATCTCAATTTGTAACGTCAGACATACAACCATACAAGTCTGTTTCGGGATCGAACAGAACCGAAGGCACTTCTCACGAAGCCCTTGCAAATCCAGATAATTTTCTAATCACGTCCGGACTTCCCGTCACTAAGGGTGATAAAACCTCTATATCGAAGATCAGCCGATGTAGAGTAACTCGACGGTAATCCTTCCGTTTTCAAAAATATCCGGTCATCAAATGCAATCCATTACGACGTATCACATATTCGGAATGGGTTATACGACCCAAAGGTCATTTCCCGGCTAACCCGAATAGTGAGCGCTTATTCAAAAATAAGTGTGGCATTCAAATTCAAGCAAATTACAACAAATACCCATTCAAGGGTAAATATTGATAGTCGGTTATTTAACTATCAATAAAGATGCGCAACATCATCAGATTCCAAATAATTTTCCAAATTATTTAACTTCCAAAAGTATCTTTACAAGATATATAATTTTCCACACTTAACCATTTGAAACAAATTTCAAATATTCACTTTTCAATTTATCTTTACAAAGATAAAATTTCAAACCTTTCATTTCATAATGGAAAAGCATTTCCATACTTATTTAATAATAAGTAATTCACAAATCATTTATTGAAACGACCCGCATTTTTGACCGTTCAAGTCGACAATAATCCACACATGTCCAACTCAAACCGTTCAAAAAGGCAGATGGTTATTGGGGTTAAATAAGAAAAGGAAAGAAAGAACAGAAGCAAACTCAGAATCTTGCAGCGGAAGGAACAAGATATAATAATAAAATAACAGTTCATGAAGCTGTTAAATAAATAAATTTGATTATTATTATACATCATAAATCAGAGTTACATACATATCAGAGATAATACAATAATGCAGCGGAAAAATAATATGGTAGTAGAATACAAATGATGTAATACCAAACTCCGTCTTCGTCCTCCAAAATAGATCTTCAACCTTATCTGAAATGCTCAGGCTGACCCGAGCGTAATGAAAAGACAAAACACTCGAGTCAGGACTAAAATATCTCGTGTAAGTCAAATCGAATAAGAAAATATGAGTGTGACGGCGTCAGAGATGTTTACGGGGTTTGACATCTCCTGTCCAGTGTCAACGTGAGTGCAATAACTTAAGAGATGTTACGGGATTTTCCATCTCTCAAGGATCCGTTAAACTATCTACTATGTAGTACAATACGCTATTATAATATGTCTACATTAAAGTAAAAGTATTAAAATAGCGTTAAGCCATGGCCCATTCCACCCTTAACACAGTTTATATTCCCAAGAGCATATACAAGACCGTAGTTTCCCAAAAACCGGAAGTCACCAGAGGGCAATCCATATACTAAAGGTACAAACCAAAATCGTAGTGGTCGCGAATAGGATAATCAGTATGACTAGGTACATGAGGCAATACCAACTAGGATACTAGTAGTTGCGTGATCTGGACTGATATTGGGCATAGCAGCTACTACCCCAACACCGCGAAACAACACTCCCAAAATCGCGGGGTGCACTCAAATCGAATCACAAAAGTAATAGACATGGTATCGAAGAAGTGTGTCCGCTAGAGGTGGCGAACCTCAATGGCCCGGCGCGGCTCCTGTTTTAGTCATGTCAGGGGTCGTCCAAAATCGTTCTCTTTCTTCAAATCAACACGTTCACCAAAACCATCCACTTCGTTCTGGATCAACACTCCGCGTATACTAGTTATTAAAGTGGTTTTCGGTATCGACAGAGAGTATGTCCATATCCGATCCCGGTCTCTTTAATAACTACGTATTATTACACCGATGGCTCTTTTACATTTCAAATCGATTCATAATTGATATCAAAATATCATATTCGCTTCAAAATCAAATCCATTTCAAAATCATCATATCTACTCAAAGTATACAATTTCATTTCAAAAATCATTTTCGCCTCAATATCTCATTTCGATTTCAAAATCATTTTTCGCCTCAATATCTCATTTCGATTTCAAAATCATTTTTCGCCTCAAATTCCACAAAACGATTCACATAAACTCGAATTCCAAAATTTAAAATTTTATCAAATCTCAAATCATCAATTTCAACTCGATTCAGCTTCTCAATAAACCATTTCAAATTATCAATTTCAAATACATATTTGAACCACAAAATAAACAATTTCACTTCCAATATATTTCGAAACTTTAAATATTTCACATTTCAAAACAGTTCATATATTTATATAAGAATATAAGATTCGCTTTAAAACCATTTCGTATTCAAATTAGAATATATTTCAAATTAAACATCTGTATTAAGTAGTTTACTTAATTTCTGGAACAATTCCAATTCAATAAACTAAGATTAACATTCGGATTTCAAGAATTCATTTAAGTATTACATTCCAAATCAATTTCGGTTCAAATCCTATTCAAATCAATTTTATCTTCAAATTTAATTCAATAGTTTCAATTTAGTCCAATTCACAAATTTCTTTGAATTTCAATTAAATTCCAAATTACTTAAATCTCAATTTTAAATAAATTTTCAATTCCAAACTCAAACTTGAAATATCATTTCATATAAATTTTCTTAGAAATATTCAGAGTTCGATTAAAAGTCCAATCTTTTAAAACAAATCAACTTTCGAAAATTTACGCCGTATTTCAATTTTTCCTTAAAATCTAAACTTCGAATAATTAAACAATTTCATTTACCAATTTTAAATTCCAACATCTCGAGCTTCAATTCAAAATAATTCAATTTCCATAAATTGGATTTTATTCATAACTTTTAAATCAAATCATTTAAATAAATTTCAAATCAACGATTTTAAAATTATTAATTTAACCAATCCGGTGTCCGTATGTAATTTTCTATCCTATGGCCAAGTGATTATTTATTTCAATTACATGTCAGGGATGAATATATATTACTTAAACCAATCACGGTGTCATATGCATGTATAACAGGATATATATATATAAACAAATAAACATCCAAACATTTAAATATCAACCAATAGCATCCATCGAAATAAATCATCCAATAGTCAATACAATTCACGGCAATTTCATAGTTATCAATATCGGGAAATTTGATTTTGATTAAATCCTAATTTCAATTTACTGTCAATTTAATTTTTCAACGGTGAATTCACGTGGCAATCTATATGACAATTAAATTTTTATCAAACAACGACAAATAAATTCATATCACTTCATAATGTCAAATTTAACTACCATAAAGATATTCAGTACGTTGTGAGCGTTATAAAACACTCACCTTGAGTTTCGACGATTTAAGATCCAAATAAAGACCCAAATTTGAACAGTCCCGGAATGCAACCAAACCAGCTCCATATTGTCCGGAATTTCGATACGAACGCAACGGAGAAAACCGCGCGTAAATCCGAGCTCGTATGCAAAAGTTATATACGTTAGAGCGATCAAATATTTAAAATTTTAAATAAATAAAATAACGTATACCTTCTTCCTCAAATTCACGCACACCGCCTAACCCATCACGCACGACGTTCATTCATCCACGCGCGCGGCAAACGACAACCGGACGTCGATCAGGGGGCATCATCACGTGCGCCTCGCCTTGCTCCACCTCCGCGCCAAGTTTCGCCACCCCATTCGCCACCGTTTGCACGCAAACCAAGAAAAACCGTACACGCTTCCAAGTCAGATCTGGGCGAATCCGTGATGCAAAAGCATAGATCAACCGTATGGATTTGAAGAGCTCGCCGAGATCTACAACTTTGCTTTAGGAATTTTTTGATTTCGTTGAACGGATTGAGAGATATTAAGGAAAGAAGTTTCGAAATTTTCTGGCCATTGAATTAAAAGTGGCGGCTAAGGGCTGAAACCCTAGGGTTTTTGGAAAATAGAGAAAGTGAGGGGCTTTTATAGAAAAAATACGCGACACTATTCATCCCGGATTTTCCGAACTCCAAACGAAGCGTGCCGGCAGGCGTTTATAAGGTTTACCCCATGTTCCGAACACAATGGAATAGGTTTCGGAGGCTAATTCGGTCATCTGTGCGAGTTACGGAGAAAAACGATCAGTTTTAAATTAAATCGATTTAAACCGATTTCTATGCGTTTTGGCTTGCCCCGGACAAATGGTACATCCAATTGACACGAAATTTGAAACCATACAATAATATCACATTACGGATCCGATGAAACTGGTTTCGTCGAAATCCGAGACTTTTTCAAAAATGACTATTTTAACTCGCCGAATTAAAATTAAAAACAATTCGATGCGTTTCGAGCTGCCACGGTCAAACGATAACTCCGATTGCTACGAAAATTGAAATCCGACAATAACAAACTATTACGGATCCAATGGAACTAGTTTCGTTCAATTCTGAGGCTGTTCGAAAAATGGCTATTTTTCAGTCGATAATTAAATATTAAAATATTCAATTTTCACAAATTAACTTTAAATTCAGTTTTAAAAGTTCTATAACATTACTATAACTCCAATATGATAAGATAAAATTTTACAAATCATTTTCAATCATATTCCACTCGATTTTCAATTATTTCTGAAATTTAACTTATTAAATTATCGATTCAATTGTCTAATTAAATCCAATATTCGAAAAATAAATTATTCGACTGTTTAATTTCAATATAAAATTCTCAATTTTAAATTATTAACTTTTAAATCAAATTTCAATTGTTCACAAATTCTATTTTTAATTTCACAGTAATTAACAATCTTTTACAATGCAATTTTCCATTATAAATCCAATATAAAAGATTATATTAGATTCCACGTTCAATTATATTGTAATTCAAATTCAAGTTATTTAATTCCAAATGAATTCTTTTATTTCGATTTACACTTTCATTATTGAATCAACCATTTACTTATACATTATTATCAATAGTTTATAATTCATTTACTTTCATTTTCTTCAGCTATCATCTTATTTAAATTCACAGTAATATTAAATTACATTCATTTATGTTGATTTCAATATTATAACTTCAATATTAAATGTAACATTTTATTTATTTCGTTGTTTACAATCAAATTCAATTCATTATTTACATTCACTACAAGTTAACATCCATATTTAATTTACAAATAAGTTATTTCAGAATTCAGTTTTGTATTTTAACTTGTAATTCACATTTAACAACACAAAATTTTATTTCCTTCGGATTTTTATCCAAAATTTTCATTTTAATTCGTATTTTTAAAGTGTTAAAAATACGGGTCGTTACATTTATTTTCAACACTTGGAAAATAGTCGATATACTTAAATCAAAATTAAGTATATATTTCATTCTTTAAGGAAATCATTCTCTTTCACAAATTTTATTTGAGTCAAAACGAATGTTACGTAAAACATCGTTACGACGACTCAAAATCACTAGTATAGGGATTCAAAATTTAGATGGATATATAAATCCCAATACTATATAAAACATTTCCTTTCGGAAATCATTTACTATAACAACAGTGTTATAGTCCACCATTTCCTTATTTCTCGAAATGTCTATTTCAACAATGAATGTTGAAATCTATGTTTTTGATACTTAACACTTTTTAAAACATCTTTTAAAACAATTACTTTATTTTGTAATATCACTTCTCCAAAACATATCCATTTTATTTAATAATATATTCACTGTCCAAAATCGTGAATATACTTCGTTATCCAATTTCAACATTTCTACACATTTTACTTAAAAGATTATCCACTGTCCAAAATCGTGAATACACTTCCTTTAACAAGCTATAATAATTCACTTATCAAAATAAGTCAAATTTCGGATTTATAAAACAACGTTTATAAATTCCATTTTTATTTTATAACAACTTCAAGTTATAAAATCACTTTTATTAACCAAATCAATTTATAACTCAATTTTATACCTAAGTCATTCTTTTAATAACTTTACAACATTTATAAATCTTACTTCTTGTAAAATTCCATTTTTCGATTTATAAAAATTCAATTTTTTATAAATCTTATCTATAAACCATTTATAAATAAATTCAAAAATCTCCATTCATACTATTTTACAACATAGTTCATTTCATATTCCCAAAAATCAAATTTTGGTTTATATCACAAAATTCTTAATTTTTACAACATAAAAATTATAACATTTATTTATTTAAAATGATTCAATTCCAAAATTTAATAAAACGTATACTTTCGAAAATTCACTTTAAAATCCTTTATAAATCAATATCGTTATTTTTAAACTTCAAAAATGAATCCGATGATGCAACAGCACCAAAAAATCAATCACGGCATCCAAACATCATATATCATCATATGATAATCAACAAATATCACAATATCTGTAATCAAATAAATATTGGTGAGGAATCCAGTTGGATCCCTCCAACCTGCTTCCCTGCATCCACAGATGTTAGCACAATACCAATTCCGCTCCAGTATGGAATATCGCGGTATATGGGTTTAATAAATATTATCCGCTATTATGCGGCGCAATAGGGTCTCATCCGCTATACAATGCGGGAAAATCAACAACTCCAATATATATATATATATATTCCAATATATATATTACTATATACATATATAATACCAATTCCACTCCAATGTGAAATTATCGCGGTATATGTTTTTAATAAATAACCTCCGCTTAATAATGGCGTATAATGTCTATTTCAGTCAATAACAGATAAAATTTATCATCCAGGCATTCAATCAACAATTTTAAATCTAACTATTTAAAATATAAATCGAAATAGATTCGATTGAGTTAGAAGTTCTCACCGTGAATTTCCGATATCAGTTGTAGTGTTTTATTTCGAATAAAATTAAACGGACGTTTAATTTTACCTGAAATTTTTGCTAGCTCCAAACAATTCCAATCCAGCTCCATTGCGTAGTGCTCGACAAAACGATTCCAACGCAATTCGTTTTGTACGTTTTCGACCTCCTATGAAAAAGTTATGCTATTTTAAAGATTACACGAATTTAAATAAAACAATTTCAGCTTTTTTTTTCTTTTTTTTTTATCTCAACCCTACATCAGATCACGGCCGTCCATTGCTGCATCTGGGCCGCACCTTCCATCCTCTCCCCCTTCGTTCAAAACCATGCAAAGACAACCCATATCCGCCGTTCTTCCCACAATTTTCACGACCACATCACTGCACTTGAAGACGATCAGAGACCTTCATACGAAAGCCCTTCGCGAGCACTACCACCACCATAAAGCATGTGAAGCTCAGCCCTGCCTTTGGCCTCGAAAAACGTGAAAAACGCAGTAGGTTCGAGCTCGATTTCCCGTTGATCTGTTGCTCCGTTTTCGATCATCTCCGTATAGATTCGAAGCTCTCATCGTCCTCTAGAACTTTCATGTTGAACACTTCTTCTAATTTTCTACGGATTGATAGTAATTGAGGGTAGAAGGAGATTGATTTCTGGCCATCAGTTTTAATGGTGGCGGCTGGGTTTAGAAACTAGGGTTAGGGTTTGGTTTGATTGCAAAAGTGAAGAGTGGAGGTCCTTTTATAGAAAAATGATCAAAACACTATTCATCCCGGATTTTCCGAACTCCAAACGAAGTGTGCCGGCTGACGTTTCTAAGGTTTACCCCGCGTTCTGAACACAATGGAATGTGTTTTGGGAGCTAATTCGATCATCTGTTCGAGTTATGGAATTAAACGATCAAATTTAAATTAAACCGATTTAAACCGATTTCGATGCGTTTTGGCTTGCCCCGGACAAACCGTACATCCGATTGGCACGAAATTTGAAACAATACAATAATTCAACATTACGGATCCGATGAAACTAGTTTCGTCGAAATCCGAGACTTTTTGAAAAATGACTATTTTTAACTCGCCAAATTAATATTAAAACAATTTCGATGCGTTTGGAGCTGCCATGGTCAAACGATAACTCTGATTGCTACGAAAATTGAAATCCGATAATAATAAACTATTACGGATCCAATGGAACTAGTTTCGTCCAATTCTAAGACTGTTCGAAAAATGGCTAATTGCACTAGTCGATTAAATATTAAAATATTCAATTTTTACAGGTTAACTTTTAATTCAAATTTAAAAGTTCTATAACATCACTATAACTTCAATATGATTTAATATAACTTTATAAATCATTTTCATTCACATTAAATCCAGATTTCAATTATTTTTGGAATTTCAACTATTAAATTATCGATTTAATTGTACAAATTAAATCCAGTATTCGAAAAATAAATTATTCGACTTATTAATTTCACTTATTAATATTTAAAATCAATTAAATATTCAAATTTTAATTAATATAAATTCTGGGTCGTTACACTCTCTTAGTTAGTTTTTAGCTTAGAAAATAAATCAAAGCTCTTCTCTTCTTTTCATGGCTACTTAGCCATTTTCTTTTCATGTAACTTTTTTATGTAAATTAATACATGTTCTTTTCTTTTTCTTGTTTATTTCCTTTCATGTTGTAGTGTAGATCTCTTTTCTTTTATGCAAGTAGAATAGTTCTCTTTTCAATTAGCTTTCATTTTTCTTTCATGTTGCTATCTACATTTGTTAATCAAATGACAAATATAAGAGGCTAAACCCCTTCAATTTAGGGGTAATGGAGCTCTCTAATTATGTAGCTTCAACTATTTGTTAATTCATGCTCTCTTTTTGTGCTTAATGATGATCAACGAAGTGTTTTATTTGTTTTTCTTGCTTTGAATTTGATAGCCTATATTGTTGACACCAAATAGGCATGCTTAAACAATCAATAACACAAATGCCTCTTCATCAAAATATGATTACGGCAAAAGAAAGTGATTTGAAATTAAAATTTGATGGTCTATATTTCTAATCAATAGTTAATAGGCCATACTTAAAATAGATTTCATTTGAAATTAAAATTTGATGGTCTATATTTCTAATCAATAATTAAAATTTGATGAATCTTACATGTTCATGCCTTACTTGAAACTCTTGACTTTCATTCCTTTCACTTCTGTTGACAACTAATACTGCCAATAAATCATTTAGCCTGAAAGGGAGAGAATGTGTTATTTCATCGATATCTTGAGGGAAATTAATAATATTTCCACTATATTTATATTGTTGTCCTTTAAAACGGTAAACTGACATAACTGGATGAATGCGCGCAATGAGGATTCGCTCCAAATTTTAGCATATATCTGCAGAAATACGCTCTATGTTGATGTATGTTACGATCCAAATTACATAAATAACAGCTGCAAAATAGTTACAAAATGTTCTAACTGTGCTTTGTACTATTTCTAATTGACAAAAAAGATGTGTTTTGTAGTAACATTCATCAAGAAAAATGAAGACTGTAAAGCATAAATGTTCGTTGATTGTAAATCATATGCCACTTGAACATTTACCAAAGCATATGTGTCAATACTTAATTCTATCAAAGTAAATGTTAGTTGACCGTGCATAAGAAACAATTTAGACATAAACATAAAGGTAATGCAATCAAATACCTGCTAATCGTCAAACCAGATAAAGCTTAAATAATAAAATGAACGTTTTTTTCAACTAACAAGAGTTGAGCTCCATTGAACTTCTTTTCTGCTTTAACAGAAAAAATAAGATCGATAATTACATCTTAAACTACAGCTTCATTCTAATTAAACAATAAGTTAAATGCAGATATGGGATTCTCAATTCAATCTGACCTGAATTGAACAAGAAGTCAATTCATTAATAGCAAATCAAGGAGAGGAAAATGAGCAGCCGTACAACATGTATCAGCAGCCAAAAGTTGAGAATTTAGGGATCTACATTCCAACGGTGAAGGTAAAATCAGGGATCTGCATGCGGCGTTGCTGATTGAGGCGGTAGTACATGGGCAACACTGGTTGCTTACAACGTACAGTTCTGGAAGAAAGATGGACTACGTAATTCTGTTTTTTGCAAATTTAGGTTTAAAGACTAGATCTGAGAAAAAAAGGAGAGAAAACAAGAATTACGAGGAAATACTCATCTACTGAATTTGAATAATGAAAATCGAGAAGAAGGAAACAGAAATGGGCAGAAAATAGGAGAGAATGAGGGAGCGTGAAAATAGGATAAAAACGTGTCTAGATTGATCGCATGTTTCTTGGGCTTCAGAGCATTTGATTTTTGCCAATTGACAGTAAGCAAACCTCCCTATGGTCGATTTGATTATTATGCATCTTTTTTGTATATATCTATCTGTATATCAGTGTTGCGCACGAATTCAAATCAAATTTATTTTTGTACCTTTTTTGGTAGCTTGAACTAAACTTATGGATCTTATCCAGTGATTTAAAAGTCATAGGATCTTATCAAGTGATTTAAAATTTAAAGGTTAGAAATCCAAGTATAGGACTAAAATTATAATGGTATTTTGTATTAATTTAAAAACAGCTTAGTCAAAAAAGTATGATGGTGTAACAACCCGAATTTTCAGCCATCTCTTATTAGAATAATTAACTAATTTTAAATATTGAAATAATAATTTTCATAAGTCGAATAAATAAATTTTCTGATATTGAGAATATCTAAATATAGATTTTGAAAGCTATACTAAATTTTCACGTGCTAACTTCTAAATATGATATATATATATATATATATATATATATATATATATCTGTGTGTGTGTCTATATATGTATATAGCTTCACCATTTCAAACTTATGATAATATATATATATATACAAGCTTTATGATGAAAAAAAATATATAAGTATATACATATATGTATATATGTTTATATAAAATAGTAAATATGTAAATATGTATATGGTAAAAATAGGTATATATGTAAGTGTATGTATGTATATATGTATGTATGTATGTATGTATATGTATATGTATATGTATATGTATGTATGTATATATATGTATGTATCTATATATGTATATGTATTTATATATATATATGTATATGTATGTATATATGTATGTGTATATATATATGTATGTGTGTGTATATATATATGTGTGTGTGTGTGTGTGTATGTGTATATATATATGTGTGTGTGTGTGTGTGTGTGTATGTATGTGTATACATGGGAACTTCATGATGACAAAATCTCAATTCAAGCCCACAAAACTTAAAATCAAGCACACATATGAAATCAAATCAAACCCATGAAATCAAATCAGCCCATAATATCACATTGGCACACAAAAGCAAGAGAAAAAATATGAAGAGGCCTAAACAAAATTTCAGCCACCCTATATGTATACATAGCCACCCTATGTTCCACTATTCCTGTAACGACCAGGGATTTTTGACATCCTGAATTGTGAATATTAATTTATAATATTCAGTAATATTGAATTATAATGTACAAAAATCCCCAATAACTATTAATAATATACAAATTTTCCAAAACCATATAATTTGAATTTTCAGATCTATATTAAAATAGGAGATTGATTAAATGGAAATTTCTTATATATGTATATTTTGGTTTAAAAGTAAAATATGTATATTTTGTTTTAGATAAAATATGTGTAGTTTGTTTTAGAGATAAATATGTATATTTTATTCTAAAGATAAAATATAATGGAGAATTAAATTAATTGGACAATCAAATGCATATATTTTTACATATTGGAACAAAAATTCATGGCATTAAATAGATAATAAAGTAAAAAGGGTATTTTTGATTTTGAGAATATTAAGTTGAAAGCTTCTAAAATAATAATATATATATACATCTTGAATAAGAAAGGTTATATATATATATGATGATAAGTTAAAATGGGAAAATTTTATAATATTTATAAATAAGATAAAAATGTTATAAATTAAGGGATATGTATAATAATCACATAAATATTTATAGGAGAAACTATATATATAGCTAATGAATTTAGTTTATTTGGAAATAATATATATTTCTATATTATAAATTAGAAGATATATATATGGATACATATATACGTGAATGCTTAAAAATAGTTTTTTTATATCTTATAGTCCTTATAATACATATGAATATAGATGTTTAACATAGAATGTTATTTTATTTCATTTTGTTAAAGTAACACATATATATATATATATATATATATATATATTTATAAGATAAATTAACTAGAAGTGTTATTTTAAGTTTCTCACTTTTGTTTTTAAATTGTATAAGGTAAGTAGAGATTAATGCAATGCTACTTTGTCAATATTAACTATGGGCTGTTTAACTTTATAAATATACTTTTTTTTTTGAATAGCAATGGGCTAAGGGAGCCCTGCCCAATATATTCCATACCTATTTATGATTACATGCAAGATTCAGCCTCAATTTCATATCAAAACAACATTTCAAATACAAGATATAAAACTGGAAGTTCTATCATCTAAATTCACTTCAACCTATCTAGCCTTTTTCGAATTCTCTTATCAATAATCCTATAAAGAGTTGCTGCAGACTCCATCTTCATATCAAAAATTCTCCTATTTCTTTCCATCCAAATTTCATATATAAATGTCTTTAACATAATCATAATAATATCTGTCTTCGGGGATTTCCACCTTGTTGCTTTGAATATATTAAACCATTCTAATATCGAGCTTTTAACCGGTTTGTGAAATTTTCCATTTGACAGTAGCCTGCACCAGATTCCAAAGGTGAAATAGCACTCAAAAAAATAATATGTGTATTAGTTTCAGGATGCTTTTGACAGAAAACACAATCTTCATTGCTAATAATACCCATACTTGCTAATTTCTATTTTGTATTAAGAGCATTTTCCATGACTTTCCATAACAAAAGATATTCCTTTGCAGGGGATTTTTCCATCCAGATTCTCGTAGCCCATGGAAACTTTTGAGATTTAGCATTTAAGAACAGAGTTTTATATACTAAAGATATTGCATGCTTTTTTCCTTTATTTGACCATAGGACTTTAAGGTTAGAAGAGGGGAGAGGCAAAGATGTAATATGATGCCATAAAGTCCGGACTTGAATAGAACTACAATAAGGCAGTACAATTGATCCATCAGATATATAAGATGATACTTTAGCTTTGATAGGAATACCAGTCTGCATAATTAAAGAATATGGAAGGATATCCTGTAAAATCAAACCAGGTTTAGCCCATGGTGAAGACCAGAAAAGAAGTTCATTATCCTCAGATGGATTGCATTGAATGATTGGTAAAAAAGAAGGTCTTAATTTTAGTATATTTCTCCAACTCCAGCTGCAAAAATTTGGGACTTTCATTAACCAAAATTCTTTTCCTTTAATAAGACTTTTTAATGTCCATTGAGTCCATAAATCTTCTTTTCTTGATAAAATCTTGTCAAAATAGATTAAGAAAACTGCAGTATTCCATACTTTTAGATTAATTATTCCCAGTCCCCCATTTTCCTTTGGCATTTGAATCTTGATAAAACTTTATAAATATACTTATATATACTTTAAAATGTTTTATGGTTTATATATGAAAATATAACAAGGAAAAAGATTTCAGGTCATAGGCTATAACAAAGAAAACAGGTTAGTAAAAATTGTTTTAAACAAGTAAAACCATGGGTAAATAAGAAAGAAATTTTTTATCAGTAAACATATTTACATTTGGCATCAATTAACTGATAAAATCTAACATAATCATTTATGTTTCCTTTTCAAATTCACTCAGCAAAGCCAATATCATTTCAGCCTCCAAAAATCTCTTTCCAATCTATCATCTAAAATCTTGAGAGTATATTTACATATAGGCTGATTGAGATCTGAGTTAATTCAAGCCCGTAACCAAAAATTTTCCTCTGTCTAAACTATAAGCAAGCATTAAATCAAAATATAAAAAAAAGGGAAGAAGAAGATAACTCTGTAACTCTGTCTGGAGATAGGAAGATATGAGCATCTCTGTTTAAAATTCAAGCACAGGAATTTCAAAAAGAAAGTTTCAAGTTTTCAGATTTAAAGACTTCAACTTCAAATCTTAAAGCATCTAAATCAAATGTTTAAGGTGAGAAACTTTAATTTTTAAAACCTGGAAATAAATTGATCTGTTTCTCTGTTGACAGTGAATATTTTTGTTCATCCCAGTTTCAAAACTCTAAATCTCTTAATCTAGTTCATATTTGATGATGATGTAAACTAAGAGAATATTTATTTCCTAGCATAGTTTAGGTTAAAATTAGTTTGTGAATTTATTATGCTATGTAGCCAATTATTGATAAGTTTTACAATAAATAACCTATTTTTGTGAAATCTCTATGCAATTAAATCAAGAATTCAAGCATGCAATTAGGATTCTTGTATAGAAATATGAATTTTAGTAGTAAAATTAGAATTTCTAGTATTCTATATCACGAGAAATTGAGGGATGACCAGAGTTCGTTCGAAAATTTATTTATGTCGACTTCATCGTCGAGAGGTGGTGTAGCTGGGTCTGGAAGGGGCAGGTGGTCATAGGGGAGGCGTCGACCTTGGCCAAATCTTGAAATTTGGTTTGGTTTGGGAGAGCGAGTGGGCTTTAGGGTTTTGGGATGGTTTTTGGTGGTCGGCGAATGCGAGTGAACTGGGGAGTGGTGGTGCAACCGGAGTTCGAAGGACTTGGCACAGAGATAGCTACATGGGTGAGCTTTAAATTGAGGTAGGTGGCGTGTGAAGAAGTGGTCGATCGACGCTAAGGTGGGTCGATTTGTGTGGATAGGTTGGTTTTATGGAGGATTGAGAGTTGATCGATTTTTCGATCGGAGGGTTGTGGGACATCGGCGAAGTGGCCTTTTTATCGAGAGATGGATGGTGACTGAGTGGTGGTGTCGCGGCGGTGAGATGGTCAGAGGCGAGGGCGTACACGTGCACGTGTGTCATCGTGCACGATGGATCCAGGCAGGCTGGGTTGTTCGTCGTTGTGGTGGGTGGTGCGAATCATAATGGGCTCGGCGATGGTCTCGAATGATTCGCGAACGTATCGATTTCCGAGTGTCGATGCTTGTTGCCGTTCGTTTTGGTGTTGATCGATTTTGGGTTGAGTCCCTGGGAATGGTTCTGGATTCAGGGAAGAGATGGGGAAGAAGGTCGGGGGGGTTTTGAGTTGGGTATTTGGGCTTCGGCCCGTTTTAAATTTAAATAAATGAGATGGTAAAATAACGGTTTAGTTTAATAAGTGTAGTTTTTAAAAGAAACTAATCTTCCCAAAGTATATAACTAGTTAGTTGGTTAAGGAAAAATATTTTAAACAAATTTTCTTTCATATTAAATGTTTATTTAAGTTTAATATGGACCAAAGGATTTAAAGAAAAGATAAAAACTTGTCTTTTATTAGGGTATTATAAATTATTAATTAAGTTTTAAAAATCAAATTTTATTATTAATACTTGAGTTTTATCTGAATAAATTAAAGTATAGTTAAGAAAATGATTAGGGAAATAAATGTTTTATACTTCTGAATTAATCCAAGTTTTTAAATGATTTTATTTATAATAATTATTTTAATTACATTTGTTAAATAGAATAAAGTGTTATTAAGGAGATGGTTCGTATTGTCGGGTATTACGCCGTCGTATGAACTATTGTGAAGATAAACAAGTGAAAATTTTCAGGCTTGTACAAATAGAAATTTAATTGTCAGTTAAAATAAATGTAGTCGTATAATTTTATACGGCTTATCTATTAAGTTGTTCCCAAACAAAATAAATGTGTAAATTGTAGATTATTCAAACTATTGATATCTGGTCAGCGGAAACAAACGGCATTCCGCTAATTATTTAATTTACTGTTGTGGGTGGTATAAGCCATCATTCTGATATATTTTCTGTATAATTGCTGTAAATATTTACTAGCAATGATAAATCTCTGATGCTTATTCCTGCATATATCTGTTTATTTGCGTGTTAGTTATATTTGATGTGAATCGATCTATGGAAGCTGATTGATTTTGAATATCTGTATTGTCATGCTAGACTGTGAATGGTAGATTGATAAGTACCGTTGAGACTGATAAGCCTTATTCTGTTGGGGTTAACTTTGAACCTAGTTTTGTTTTAAAAAATGAATATTATTTGTAATAATTTTTTTAAAAGATTTGATAAATATTTTAGAAATATCAAAGGAAGTAATTTATTATTTTTGGAAATATTTTATAAAGGTATAACTTTATTTTAAATTATAAATTATTTAAATTATTTCATGTATAAAACTATTCTTTTGTAATGATCATTTCAAAGTTAATTTCTATTTATTTTAGAATAATTAGTATTTAAGTATATTTTCTTTTAAATTAATCTATTAATTATTAATGATATTTCAAATGATATATTGTTTAATAAACTTTTATTAATAGTATTTTATTTAATAAAACTTGAGGAATTTATTTGAACCTTATAAGTATGATTTTGGAAAATGGTTTCATGAATATATTTACCAAATGTAATAAGCTTTCTTTGTAAATTTTAATCTATTGGGATTTTAAATGTGAACAAGGCTTAATGGTTGCAATGGGAAATAAACTTGGTTGTATTGATTGATTATTTTGATAGTTAAATAACCGACTATCAAATCTGGACAGAAACCTAACTTTGGAAATATCTAGAGGAAACTCGGGAATTATATGGTACGGTTACCGTTCGAGGTGCTATACCGTACGTATAAACTCGTTGTTCTCTAGGACTAATTATAAGGAAACCCGTTTACTAACGGTTAGGAGGTGAACTCCGATCATATTTTCGTCTGTGTATTTCCTAAAGAACCGGGGTTGAGTTTACCGGGAAATAGCGAACGTTGTTTCGAAGAGACCGGGATCTGATTTGTAATTCGAAAACCACTTCTATCCAACGAGTACATTTTCGTGATGAAGACAAGAGCTTGGAGTCGAAGTTGGAGCAGTGAAGTGAAAAGGCGAATCTCTACTAATCCTGAGGGTGATTCCAAAATGGATGTAGTAGGAGTAGTGCCTTCGGTTCCGTTCGAACCCGGAACGGACTTGTATGGATGAATTCTTTCAGAACATCGTCAGGTGGACGGTGAGCATTCTAAGAGAAATGTTCTAAAAAGGTAATGCTTAGCCTCGAACCTCATCAACCGGGAATGACTGAAAATCAAGGGTTATGCAGCAAGGCTAAGTGGGTAGCACCTAATTAGGTCATCCCTGTCTAGATGTCCCTTTTATTTCGGCTGTGTGGTGTGGTTGCTGATCCCAATCGTGGGGTGATCTTATTCGGGCTATCCAGTAAGGGGTAGTCCGATCTTGTGTTGTAGGGGAATGGAAGGGTCCTCGGTACGCTGATCTAGACCAGGTACTGTGACAGGTGGTACCCCAGTGCCTAGTCATTAGTTGGAAATCCATTCTCCCTACGTGCCTTTACGGTTTTGATTGTAGAACCTAGTATTGCTGGAATTTAATTAATGTAACAATTTCGGCTATTTGAATAAGTATTTGTATTTAGACACTATTATAATATCAGAGGATTTTGATAGGAAATGTTTTTGCTATCGTAAGGTAAAAACCCGACATGTTTATTTGTGGCGTGGTCTTACGAGATGCTTTTGATTTCAAAGGATTTTTAAACTTTAATAAATCAAGTTGAATGTGTTTCTCACGCTGGTTTACCAGACTGACCCGGACGTGGTTTTTTTCCAATATGCTCGGGTCAGACCGAGCATATTTCCAAGTTTAGCTGGAAGACTGGAAGCTTCAGGAGAGGAGCTGGAATCAGGAGGCGTATTCACATAGATGCTTATATTCAGTTCTGTTTGGTTGTGTCATCATCATGTTGTAAGGGCAGATTGTTATAAACTGTCGGAGTTGAATGGATGTAACTCTGATTGAAATTTGTATATGATATTAAAGCAACAGTTTTGGTTTCATGTAAAGCCTTGTTTATATTATAGATTATTCGTTCCGCTGTGAGATTCTGTTATTGTTCTCTTTTCTTCTATCTTCTTTCTATCTTCTACCTTCTTTCTTTCTTTCACTATCCGTCTTTCCGTACGATTTGGTTGACAAGTGGGGTAAAAGTCAGTTTAAACCAGTACAAAAAAATGGGTTGTGACAGTTCCCCTCCATCCTCTTACAAATATGCTTACTCTTTCACGTATTATAAAAAAACAAAACAAATATCTGCCGTCAAACTAAAGAAAGGGATTAAAAGATTGAAGGGGGGAGATTTAACAAAGCAGTGTGCATCACTTTATAAACTGTGAGTAAACACTATACTTTTGTTTGACTGGTTATTTATATATATATATATACACACACACACACAATTGTTGATTTTGGATGGGTCATTGTTCTATGTCATATATGTGTATATATATATATGTGTGTGTATGTATGTATCCGTTGTGTGTATATGGGTATGTATGCTTATCTCGACATGGCCAGTCCATCAAAAATATTGTGCTTCTTCCTTAAAATCCATACTCTATTCGTATTTTTTTCTGATAAAACAGTTAATCCTTTAACTTTGAAAATCAATAACTCAACATCAATTAAGTTTTAAAATTTGATTCCAAAAACAAAGTTGTTTATTTTTTAGTATAGATCTCATTAAAATTTGTTTGAAGCTCATTCATGTTATATATTGTATGAATTTGCAAAAATATAGTAAGTAACCCAGTTTTCGACAAAATTCATCATGTTCAAATCATTGAATCAGACAAGCAGTCGTGATTATTGTAGAAAGATAGGATTTTAGCGAAGAAATCATAGTTTTTAATAGCTTAGATGTTGAGGAATTGGAAGATGATCAGAAATCATTTAAAAATCAATTTCTGGCGATATCGTCGACGAGGGGAGGTGCGACTTGGTCGAGGAGGAGCATGATGACAAGGCCGAGGGGTTCGCTATGGCCAAATTTCGATTTTGGCCTTGATTTGGGTTGGCGTGGGGATTTAGGGTTTTGGACGATGGGTTCTCGGCTTTGGAACGCGACAAAACTGTAGAGAGGAGGGGCGACTAGGGACGTTCGGTCTTCGACTGAAGGTGCTGGAGGGGATGGACTTCCTAATGGCTAAGGTGGCTGAGGTAGGCGAGGAACAAGGAGGTGGAACGAGGACGATTTGGGTCGGTGGTTGAAAAACTAGGCTTAGGCGTGGGTTCAAACTTGGCCAGAGGGTGCCGGAGGTGAAGCTAGGGGGTGGAGATGGTCGAGCTTGGAAAGGGGCGTTTGCGAGTGGTCTTGGTTGGTCGAACGGCGGCGGGGTTTGTTCGTGTTTGTGCACACGTACACGCATGCACGTTTGGTCGTGCACGAAGATGGGTTCCAGGTTTGGGGAAGATGATCGAATTTGGGTGGTGGATTGCCGAAGTTTGGTTAAGGGACTTGAAGACCTGCGAGATGTTTGGGGTATGTGATCGATGAAGCAGTAAGGTCGATCGAAGAACAAGGCATTGGGTTTTGAATTTCGTGGGTTTGGCTGGAAAATTTGGGGAAGAAGGCGAAGCGGGTTTGGGTATGTGGGTTTGGGCTTCAGCCCAGAAATAGGAATGAGGGTGAAAGTAATTATAATTAAAATGTTAATATATATATATATATATAAAGTTAAAGTTTTTGAAATATTATAACTAGTGCATACAAAATCTGATTAACGTGCGACCTTTTGCGATGGGTTCGTATTGCCAAATACTCCGTTATCATGAAGCCTGTTGTTAGATTTGACCAACTAATAATTTATGGTATTTTAAAGCAGATAGTTTTTAAATACGTGATTTAAATGAATTTAGTCGTTTAAATTTTATATGGTCTATCTATTGACGTTAATTTGCCAGATAAAAATATTAGTGAATTAAATTGGAGTAAGTAAGATGATTTGCAATCTGGTTAGTGGAATAAAACACTGTTCCACTAATTGTATTCAATTGGACCCTTATTGGCAGAATAAATCACCGTTCTCCCGTTATTACTAGATAAGTGTGTTTTTGGACATTGAATAGCAGAAATAAACCCTATTTTGCTTTCATATTTGTATGGACACCTAATGATTATCCTATTGATTATATTGGGCAATGTGAAGGATTGATTCTATGAATATCTGAATATGTTATTCTGGAGTGATTATGAAAGAAATGGTGACTTGATTAAGTACATTGAAGTTACTAAGCTTCTTTCCGAATTTGGAAGTTGGTTTTTGAACCAAAGTGTTTTAAGAATGATTATTATTTATTATGATATTTTTTAAAGATAATTAATGATTATTTGATGATTTAAGGTTAACTATTTTATGATTCTTAAAAGTTATTTGAAATTATTTAATTATTGTTTTCAAAGTTTTTTAATTATTTAAAATGTTTAAAAGTATATTTTAATTATTAATTAAAGTTATCTTAAAATGATTTAATTTAAAGTTAATTATTATTTAAGAATTAATTAGCATAAAAATATTATTATTTCAAAGGTAATTTGTTCAAATATTAATATAGTTTTAAAAATATATATTATATAATAAACTTTAATAAAAGAGTATTTTCCTAAATTAAACTTAGAAACTATTATAAAAACTTTATAAGCATTATTTTGAGACAATTATTGAAATAAAAGATTTCAAGAAGTAATGGTATATTTTCATAGCGTAATTCGAGGGCAGAGATTGCCTATAGTTTGGGATGTTTTCGCTGGGATAGCAACATAACCATTGTGCAAACTATGATCTATGATTGATTGCATGGTGGAAATCGGGAGGCAGAGATTGCCTAAGTTAAGTTTGGTTTCTCTGGGATAGAGACGTAACCATTGAGCTGCGATCCATGGTCGCTACCGAATGGTGCTGTCCATATTTATTTTAAAAAGTTTTCAAATATTTTTGAAAGTAATGGTTTGTGAATATACTTACTCCGGTGAGATAAGTATAAAACTATTTTTGAAAATGAGATTTAATTTATTAAAATTAAATTAAATGAGGCTTAGTGATTTCAATGGAAAATGAAATCTTTGTTTGAATGTTTGTTTATTTGATAGTTAAATAACCGACTATCAAATCTTGACCTAAATATGTAATCCTACTTAATTTTGGTGGTAGATAATTAATTTCCTACTTAACACCGAAGGATTTTAACTCTGGAAATATCTAGGAGAAATGTGAGAATTATATGGTATGGTTACCGTTCGAGGTGTAATATCGTACGTATATACTTGTGGATCTTCTAGGACAAATGATAAGGAGATCCGTCCACTTAAACAGTTAGGGGGTGATTCCCGATCTTATGTATTGTCTGATTATTTCCTAAAGGACCGGTCTTGAGCATTTCGGAAATTGACGAATGGTTTTGGGAGCACCTAGGAAATGGAGAGTGTACTCATAAGAGATGACTAGGAACCCATGACCTACTCCGAAACCATATACGGTAAAATGGAGAAAATGTGTTATATTTTGGGATGTTGAAATCCATATATGGTTCCGTGATCCATTGGAGTGTGGGAATATGTGTGAGATTCCAAGATCTATTGAGATGCGGAAATCAGGTATGATTCCGTGACCTGTTAAGGTATGAGAGTCCATGTAGGATTCCATAATTTATTTTGGAAATGGTGCGTAAGCTAGAACGTCGGGTGTAGCCTCAATAGCGGAAATGACTAAAACAGAGATATGATGCATAGCTCAGGGGCCTAGCTAACCCATGAGGGTGTAGTTGTCTCTCTTTCTAGCAAGTCCATATTGTATATTTTATGCATGGTGGGAGCGATACACTCGGCCTAGGTGGCCAATTATGTATTTCCTATGTACCTCGGCTTGACAGGTACTAACCCTCGGAAGGATAACTCTGATCCTTGTGCAGGAGGACCGTTCTCGAAGTAATGAGAGCACCTCCATGGAAATCCTACATAATTAACGAACGAGCTTTATCGGATTTTGATTTAATGAATATTATTGTTGTGATGTACACATCAAATGCATTACAACTACTTTTTATTATTACTTTGGCGATTAGACACTATCAGATGATTTTCTGTAAAGGAGTTTTGGTTATCGTAAGGTAAAAACCCGTCTGTGTTTATTTGCGGTAAGGTCTTCCGAGATACCTTTGTTTTAAAAGGGTTATTAAACTTTAAGAATCAGTTTGATTGTGTTTCTCACGTTGGTTTAACCAGACTGACCCGGGCGTGGTTTTTCCTAAATGCTCGGGTCAGACCGAGCTTATTTTCCAGGTTTAGATGGATATTTTGGAGCTTCAGGAGAGGAGCTGGAGGCTCAGAGACATATTCACGTAGATGATTATATTTCCGTTGCTTACATTGTTGTGTATTATTCAGCAATTGTGAGGACATGTTGTTATAACTGTCCGAGCTGAATAGGTTGGTATACTCTGATTGATGTCTGTATATATACAAATTATAATTTTGTTTTTGTATAAAGATTTGTTATATAATATAGATTATTCATTCCACTGTGAGATTCTGTGATTTGTTTAGTTCTTCTTGTCTTCTTTCTACTTTCTTTTTCCTGACTATCTGCCTTTCCGTTCAATTTGGGCTGGACATGTGTGGTTTATTGTTTGTTTAAATTTTACGGAAAAGTGGGTCGTTGCAGCGTGGTATCAGAGCGAGGTTGAGCGAACACCTAGGCTTTGATGGGGTAGAACTCATTATAAATAGGGTTAGTGATGCCTTAGAATGGGTAACTCATTAGATATAGGGTAAGCGACACCCTAGAATGAGTTTGAGTGTATATATATGAGTGCGTATTTGTTAGTGATATAAAAATGTTTTGTATTGTGTTGTTTAATCTGTTGAGTGGCTTAAGAATTCTGGTCGATGCGTTTGACCAACGTTATCGATAGGGATTTCCTAAACACTCGAACAAGACCAATTGACACAGTATTATTTTAAAATGAGTAAATGGAATAATTTTACCTGAAAATATATTTTTTATATAAAAGTATAATTTTTCATAGTTATTCTGATTGTGCTGGGTTGTTAGGAAGGATAATGTTCCATCATTATCATCTAGGATTTGATCGGTCATGCTCGTCCATTTCTGAGCATTGACTATTATCCATAAATCTATCTTGAATCTTCCTTTTTGAAATCTAGATTGGATAGATAGGAATTTTGGAAACATTAAAACGAGTACCTTGTGAAATAAGTTTCACAATTTGAATATAAGGCATTCATTGATAATAGTTGGGTTGAAATTTGATTTCTAAGGGCATTTATTTAAAAGAGAATTTAAATATTCTGGAATGAATATTTTAGAAACATAAAGCTTGATTTGATTAAGTTTAAATAAATGTTATTAAAAGAAAATTTGGGATATTTTTAAATAATATTTGGAAATGACTGAATATTAAAGTTGGTTGTATTAAATTAGGTCTAATAAAAGAAGTTATTAAAAGAAAAACTTAAATATTTCTGGAATAAATACTTGAAAAATGATTATATCAGGAAGCTATCATATTTTCACAATAAATATTTGAAAATGATTTCCTTTAAATGGGAATATTTTATAAAATTGATTTGTAAAAAAATGTTCCTTATAAATAAAAAGAATTTGAGAATTTAAATCCAGATGATTTGGGCAAAATGGATTCCGAGGTTTAAAGGGGTTTTGTTGTACTAATATTTAGGAAAGAGTTGCTTAAAAGTATATTTAAGGATAAATATCTTTGACAAATAAATTTGGCGGGAAAATGGGCATTTCTTTGGATTGGTCTGGGAATAAATCCCGATTTGTTTTTTGATGATCAGAATAATCTTCTAAGTGACGATCGGATGTTTGCTTAGGCAAATGGTATCATGCACTTAGTAAATTATTCTCTTTGTCACTGTATGGTTGGGACGAGTTTGCATCTGGACAAATCCGAAGTAGGTTTAAATGGATAGTTTGTCAAAACCATTTATTTGGAAATATATTTGGTATGGCTTCAGTAAGGGGATTTTGAAAATTTGTTTTTAAGAATAATTGGTTCGAGTGGCTCGAAAATAACTAAAATGGGTAAGAGATACGTTCGGATGGTAAACATTCTCTTGAGTATTATCCTTCTAGTAAGGGAATATATGATACTGTTTGGTAGTACCCAGTTCCTTGTTATAATTTTGGTGTTACTCGGGCTAACTATATATATTTTTCCTTTGGATTAAATATATAGTATCGTTTCAAAAAGTGTTTTGAATAAAAATCGGGTGTTTTAAATTCCTAAGAGAATTCAAAATAAAATTTTGAATTATGGTTTTGTATACCCTTAGAGGATGATAGGGGATTGTATAAGTAAGCTATGTATTATAAAAATGCTTTCATAAATAATTTAGAGGTAATATAATTAGTATTAGGGATAACCAATTAAATAAGTGTGTGAGATGGACATAGATTGTTTCTTCTTCCCATATAGTTTTGATCTAATATTCGAGTTCAAGGCTTTGAGGTGTTTCACACCGTTTCGAATAAGGATCTTTTACTCGATTTTTGACGGCGAGCACTTGATGAGGGTTCTTGATATGGAACCAAGTTTTCTATCATAGCTACAGCTATGTAAGGAGAGCAGAGGTTCCTAATCAAGGAGCCTGATCAAGATCCGCACTAGTAAATCAGGTGAACGATACTGGTTTGGAAGTGGAGTCATGTATTCGAGTAGTGATCGAATCAGATTCTGTATATGTATGATCTATGCACATCATGCAGACTTATGAATAATACTGAGCGTTCTTATGCTGAAATTTCGAGGACGAAATTCTTTCAAGGGGGGAGGAATGTAACGACCCCGATTTTTATTAGAATAATTAACTAATTTTAAATATTGAAATATTAATTTTTATAAGTCGAATAAATAAATTTTCTAATATTGAGAATATCTGAATATATATATTTTGAAAGCTATACTAAATTTTCAAGCGCTAACTTCTGAATATGATAAATATATATATATATATATGTGTGTATATGTATGTATGTATGTATGTATGTATGTATGTATGTATGTATGTAGCTTCACCATTGCTAACTTATGATAAAATATCTATATATATAAATATATACAAGCTTTATGATGACAAAAATATATATATAAGTATATACATATATGTATATATGTTTATATAAAATAGTAAATATGTAAATATGTAAGTATGTATATGGTAAAAATAGGTATATGTAAATGTGTTTGTGTGTGTGTATACATGGGAACTTCATGATGATAAAATTTCAAGTCAAGCCCACAAAACTTAAAATCAAGCACACATATAAAATCAAATAAAACCTATGAAATCAAATCAGCCCATAATATCACATCAGCACACAAAAGCAAGAGAGAAAAAATGAAGAGGCCTAAACAAAATTTCCGCCACCCTATATGTATACATAGCCACCCTATGTTCCACTATTCCCCTCCATCCTCTTATAAATATGCTTGCTCTTTCATGTATTATAAAAAAAAGAAACAAAACAAAGATCTGCCATCAAACTAAAGAAAGGGATTAAAAGCTTGAAGGAGGGAGATTTAACAAAGCAGTGTGCATCACTTTATAAACTGTGAGTAAACACCTTACTTTTGTTTAACTGGTTATTTATATATATACACAATTGTTGATTTTGGATGGGTCATTGTTCTATGTCATATATATATGTATCTGTTGTGTGTATACGGGTATGTATGCTTGTCTCGACATGGTCAGTCCATCAAAAATACTGTGCTTCTTCCTTAAAACCCCTGCTCTGTTCATTTTTTTTGATAAAACAGTTAACCCTTTAACTTTGAAAATCAATAACTCAACATCTATTAAGTTTTAAACTTTGATTCCACAACCAAAGTTGTTTATTTTTTAGTATAGATCTCACTAAAATTTGTTTAAAGCTCGTTCATGTTATATATTGTATGAATTTGCAAAAATACAGTAAGTAACCCAGTTTTTGACAAAATTCATCATGTTCGAATCATTGAATCAGACACGTGGTCGTGATTATTGTAAGAAGATAGGATTTTAGCGAAGAAATCATAATTTTTAATAGCTTAGATGTTGAGGAATTGGGAGATGATCAGAAATCATTTAAAAATTAATTTCTGGCGATACCGTGGACGAGGGGAGGTGAGGCTTGGTCGAGGAGGAGCATGGTGACGAGGCTGAGGGGTTCACCGTGGTCAAATTTCAATTTTGGCCTTGATTTGAGTTGGCGTGGGGATTTAGGGTTTAGGACGATGGGTTCTTGGCTCTGGAACGCGGCAAAATTGCACAAAGGAGAGGCGACGAGGGACGTTCGGTCTTCGACTGGAGGTGCTAGAGGGGATGGACTTCATAATGGCGAAGGTGGCTGAGGTAGGTGAGGAACAGGGAGGCGAAACGAGGTCGATTTGGGTCGGTGGTTGAAAAAATGGGCTTAGGCGTGGGTTCGAACTTGGCCAGAGGGTGCCGGAGGTGAAGCTAGGGGTGGAGATAGTCGAGCTTGGAAAGGGGCATTTGCGAGTGGTCTCAGTTGGTCGAACGGCGACGGGGTTTATTCGTGTACGTGCACACATACACGCATGCACATTTGGTCGTGCATGAAGATGGGTTCCAGGTTTGGGGAAGATGATCGAATTTTGGTGGTGGATTGCCGAAGTTTGGTTAGGGGACTCGAAGACTTGGGAGATGTTTGGGGTATGTGATTGATGAAGCAGCAAGGTCGATCGAAGAACAAGGCATTGGGTTTTGAATTTCGTGGGTTCGACTGGAAAATTTAGGGAAGAAGGCGAAGCGGGTTTGGGCTTCGGCCCAGAAATAGGAATGAGGGTGAAAGTAATTATAATTAAAATGTTAATATGTATATGTGTGTCTATATATATATATATAAAGTTAGAAATTTTTAAATATTATAACTAGTGCATACGAAATCCGATTAACTCACAACTTTTTGCGATGGGTACGTATCGCTAAATACTCCGTTATCATGAAGCCTGTTGTCAAATTTGACCAAGTAATAATTTATGGTATTTTAAAACAGACAGTTTTTAAATACGTGATTTAAATGAATTTAGTCATTTAAATTTTATATGGTTTATCTATCGACGTTAATTTGCCAGATAAAAATATTAATGAATTAAATTGGACTAAGTAAGATGATTTGACTTCTGCTTAGCGGAATAAAACACCGTTCTGCTAACTGTATTTAATTGAACCCCTATTGGCAGAATAAATCACTGTTCTGCCGTTATTACTAAATAAGTGTGTTTTTGGACATTGAATAGCAGAAATAAACCCTGTTTTGCTATCATATTTGTATGGACACCTAATGATTATCCTGTTGATTATATTGGGCAATGTGATGGATTGATTCTATGAATATCTAAATCTGTTATTCTTGATTGTTTATGAAATAAATGGTGACTTGATTAAGTACCATTGGAGATACTAACTTCTTTCCGAATTTGGAAGTCAATTTTTGAACCAAAGTGTTTTAAGGATGATTATTATTTATTATGATTTTTTTAAAGGTAATTAATGATTATTTGATGATTTAAGGTTAACTATTTTATGATTCTCAAAAGTTATTTGAAAGTATTTAATTATTATTTTCAAAGTTTTTTAATTATTTAAAATGTTTAAAAGTATATTTTAATTATTAATTAAAGTTATCTTAAAATGATTTAATTTAAAGTTAATTATTATTTAAGAATTAATTAGAATTAAAATATTATTATTTCAAAGATAATTTATTCAAATATTAATATCGTTTTCAAAATATATATTATATAGTAAACTTTAATAAAAGAGTATTTTCCTAAATTAAACTTAGAAACTATTATAGAAACTTTATAAGCATTATTTTGAGACAATTATTGAAATAAAAGATTTCGGGAAGTAATGGTATATTTTCATAGCGTAATTTGAGGGCAGAGATTGCCTACAGTTTGGGATGTTTTCGCTGGGATAGCAACGTAACCATTGTGCAAACTGCGATCTATGATTGATTGCTTGGCGGAAATCGAGTGGCAGAGATTGCCTATGTTAAGTTTGGTTTTTCCGGGATAGAGACGTAACCATTGAGCTACGATCCATGATCGCTACCGAATGGTGCTGTCCATATTTATTTTAAAAGTTTTCAGATATTTTTGAAAGGAATGGTTTGTGAATATACTTACTCCGGTGAGATAAGTATAAAATTATTTTTGAAAAAGAGATTTAATTTATTGAAATTAAATTAAATGAGGCTTGGTGATTTCAGTGGAAAATGAAATCTTTGTTTGAATGTTTGTTTATTTGATAGTTAAATAACTGACTATCAAATCTTGACCTAAATATATAATCCTTCTTAATTTTTGTGGTAGAGAATTAATTTCCTACTTAACACCAAAGGATTTTAACTTTGGAAATATCCAGGAGAAATACGAGAATTATATGGTACGGTTACCGTTCAAGGTACTATATTGTACGTATAAACTTGTGGATCTTCTAGGACAAATGATAAGGAGATCCGTCCACTTAAACAGTTAGGGGGTGATCCCCGATCTTATGTATTATCTGATTATTTCCTAAAGAACCGGTCTTGAGCATTCCAGAAATAGACGAATGGTTTTTGGAGCACCCGGGAAATGGAGAGTGTACTCGTAAGAGATGACTCTGAACCCATGACCTACTCCGAAACCATATACGGTAAAATGGAGGAGATGCGTTATATTTTGTGATGTTGAAATCCATATGTGGTTCCGTGACTCGTTGGAGTGTGGGAACCTATGTGAGATTCCAAGATCTATTGAGATATGGAAATCAGGTGTGATTCTGTGACTGTTAAGGTATGGGAGTCCATGTGGGATTCCATAATTTATTTTGGAGACAATGCGTAAGCTGGAACGCCGGGCGTAACCTCATTAACGTAAATGACTAAAACCAGAGATAGGATGCATAGCCCAGGGGTCTAGCTAACCCATGAGGGTGTAGTCGTCTCTCTTTCTTTCAAGTCCCTATCGTTTATTTTATGCATGCTGGGAGCGATACACTCGGCCTAGGTGGCCAGTTATGTATTTCCTATGTACCTCGGCTAGACAGGTACTGACCCTCGGAAGGATAACTCTAATCCTTGTGTAGGAGGACCGTTCACGAAGTACTGAGAACACCTTCGTGGAAATCCTACACAATTAGCGAACGAGCTTTATCGAATTTTGATTTTATGACTAGTATTGTTGTGATGTACACAGCACATGCATCAAAACTACTTTTTATTATTACTTTGGAGATTAGACACTATTATAATATCAGATGATTTTCTATAAAGAATTTTTGGTTATCGTAAGGTGAAAACCCATTCGTGTTTATTTGCAGTAAGGTCATATGAGATACCTTTGTTTTGAAAGGGTCATTAAACTTTAAGAATCAGTTTGATTATGTTTCTCACGTTGGTCAGACTGACCCAGGCATGGTTTTTCCTAAATGCTCGGGTCAGACCGAGCATATTTTCCAGGTTTAGATGGATATTTTGGAGCTTCAGGAGAGCAGCTGGAGGCCCAGAGACGTATTCATGTAGATGATTATATTTTCGTTGCTTACATTATTATGTATTATTCAGCAATTATGAGGACATGTTGTTATAACTTTCCGAGCTGAATAGGTTGGTATACTCTGATTGATGTCTATATATATATACAAATTACAGTTTTGTTTTTGTATAAAAATTTGATATATAATATAGATTATTCGTTCCGCTGTGAGATTTTGTGATTTATTTAGTTCTTCTTGTCTTCTTTCTACTTTCTTTTTCCCGACTATCCGCCTTTCCGTTCAATTTGGGTTGGACATGTGTGGCATATTGTTAGTTTAAATTGTACGGAAAAGTGGGTCGTTACAGATGGTACCTTGTAAGCACTGAAAAGTAAAAGGGAAAATAAACAATATATCTTTTTCATCTATTTTACTTAGTGGACATAAAGTAAAAGAAACTAAGAAAAGAACCCAACTGACAAGAAAACAAAATCTAACAAATAAAGAAACCAAAGCCTACCAAAAATCAGTTGTTATTTTCTACTTACATCAGTCACATTAGTAGCATGTTAGACTAAAGTAAATGAACTTGTATATACATATGATAACTATTGTATATACATAACTATTGGCTTAGAACTACTGTATATGACACATAAATGAAGCATGTATGGCGCAGAAATAGTCGTTGAAGTAATCTGAAGGTATGTAAGTACATAGATAACTTAAGAAATGCAAACTGTAACAACCCAGAATTTTATCGTTTTGATCTATGAATATTTAATTTACTTAAACATTTGATTAATGTTTTTAATAATAATTAAATAACCCTCTTTTAATTTATAACTAATAATAGAAAATTTATTTTTGAATTCCGTTTACATAAATATATAGTTCGACGGAAAACTGAAAAATATAACCGAAACACACTCTTTAAATTTTCAGTTTTATCGAACGACAAGTTACTAGAAGTTGGAATATTATGATCATGTTTTAAACAACATTCAAAATGTAAACACACTTTTATTTTGAATTGATAATATAATATGGAAGTATTTACAAGTAAATTTTATTTAAATTGGAAAAGACTGATGGATGTGAAATTGATTTGAAACCTTAAGTATAAAATTGGATTTAGTACATAAAACACCCTATTACACAACATGCTTTCTTATGTTAGTACCTTGATAGATCTTGATAGGATGATTTCTTGAAATTTTTGTATTAATTTTGAAACTGGGTTGGCTTAGGAATGAAGGAAGATTTGGGTTATAAAATAAAATTAAAGCCAAACCCATTCACTTTTTTTTCATTATTCTTATCTCCATGTACTTCAGTTATCTAATAAAAAGGAAAAGGGCTGTGAACTTCCAAAATCAAAATCAATTTTTATACTCCATTAAAAATCATGTAATAAACTTGGTTGAGCTTTTTTTTGGCAAAATCCATTGATTTGTGTATGTTTGGTGTTGTTCGACTATGGTTTGGGTGAAATTTGTCAGTTATGGCCGAAATATGGTGAGCTAGGATTTCGTTTTTTCGAGGTTGTGGTCAGAGATGGAGGATATGGAGGTCGGCGTTGGCTTAGTGGAGGCGAGAGAAGCTCGAAGTGACGTTTTGGTGGAGTACGGTGCTTCGCTGGTGATCGTGACTTGCTAGGGTCGTGTGGGAAGATGCTCGAACGTGTTTTGTTTTGAGGGGGGTCTAGGTTGTCGTGGGTGGGTGGAGTGTAACGACCTGCCTTTTCGACCATTGAAAGTCCACACCAAATACATCCATGGTTTTCAAATGTCGAACATCCCAATCGTCAGAAAGGAAGATTGTTAGGGTAAAATAAAAAGAACAACACAAAAGGAACAGGGGAAAATAGAATCCCGTAGCGGTAACGACAATATAATATAATAAAGATAGTATAAACTATCACTCCAAGATACAAGGTACGTCAGAGTTAAAAAAAACCTTATCAGCTAGATAGTTATAAATTTGCTAATCTTACAGTTGCTGATAGGTATATATAATAATACGGCGGAAATTAAAAATATTACTGTATGTGAACATCCAGCTCTACTCCATAAGCTTCAAGTCCCACAACGACAACCTATAAAAATACTCGGTCTGACTCGAGCATTATAATAAAATAACACCCGGATCAGTTTGGAAAACCAGCATGAGAAAACTCAAGTAATATGGCAAACATTTAATAATTCTACGAGACCACGCCGCTAAACGCGGAATGAGTTTTACCTCATAAGAACAACTTCTATACACGAAAAAATGGGAAACAAATCAGAACAATGATCCAAACAAGAAAGGAGGAACACAGACAAAATCTAAATCCGAGCTTAAAGAATGGACACAGTTAATTAAACATCGAGAAGGGCTCCTGACGCTTCTCGTTGCAATTAAGAAAAAAATTCAAAGATTTGAATCAAATAAGGAAAAGGAAATTTTCCAACAATGACTAAGAGGGTGCACCCCCTTACCGAAAGTATACCTCTAGAAGTATACTTGAGAGGGTCATTTTCTCTTTGACTCTCTCGGAAATGTACTAGCCAGACCCCACCAACCTTACCAAGAATCCGAGTACTTCACATCTCCACGCATACAACCTAATCCAATCTAGAGTAGATGTGAAGATGCCCTAACGGAAGTAACCCCACATAGCTAGAGGTCTACTTGCTCTTTGGTTTTAGTCATTTCCGATAAAGGATATCGACGCTCAAATGAGCAACGAATCTTCTTGAATTGACGAAGCACAAAAGGGGAAAAGATTTATTCCAATTTCCAATCAAAACATGGAAAATGAATTTATCCAACATCAATAGAAGGGTGTGCCCCCTTATCGAAAGTATATCTCTAGATAAAATACACTTGGTAGTCCATGCCAAACACACAACACTCCCGGGAAAATCCAAGCTGGAACCTGTTAAATCCACAAGCATTCGAAATTACCTACATCAATGCATGCATGCTACCAACAACTTTCTAGATGAATGTGAATATATCCTAATGGGTGTGACTCACATGGCTTAGCTCCCAATCGCTCTTTGATTTTAGTTTCCTCGTTCTTGGATGCCAACGCTCAAAATGAGCGACAAATCATCTTAGGTTGACGAAGCACAAGGAATGATATCGAAATCAATAGTTGGGAAATCCACTATCGAAAGTAAACAAATGATTGTATATAAAAATTAGATCACATACGCTTGTCACCAATAAACGAATCAAGATTGTAACATTTGATTCTTACTAATTCTTGATTTTCACAACATAAATATTTATAAAAAATCTTTAAAAATATTCTATTAAAGGGTAAATTTTATTTCTAAGTGTACTAAAAGGATGGGTCAAAAGTAATTGTCACAAAAACATTGTTTACTCAAAACCCAAAAAACCCTACAGTTAGTATTATTTTTAAACATTCATTTTTAAAGTATTTTCTCATTTATAAACTATGACGACTCACCTCCTCGGCCCTTAGAAATTGACACTAATACATCCTCGGTATTCACCTGCTGCAAATTTAAGTGCTAGAGAGGCGGATTATCATGAGGTAAAGAAAATAAAGATAGAAGACAAAACAAAATAGAATCTCACATCGCATTCAACATTTAATTATACATATGAGTAGTACATGCAATTACTCCAAATTGCTCCATCAGAGTCCTAATAACTACTAATCCAGCCAGGATAGTTATAACTACCCATCCTTACAAATGCTGGTAGATATAGAATACATTATATAATGGAAATAATAGATAACTTCTACCATGAATCGAAAATGCTTCATGCTCCTTACACCTTTCCAACATGCTTCATACTACCTACTACATAGCTACATGAAAAATGGGGCACCCAAAGTTTAAGGGAAAATAAAAATAAACTCTGGGTTAGTCATGGGACTGAGAAACTCAAACATGGATATTTTGAAATAAAGGGTATCTCGTATGACCATGCCATACATAAACACAGAATGAGTTTTAACCTTATGATAGCCAAAACATTTCCTATGCAAAATCTGGAAATATTATTTTTAACGACATTCTTTTGAAAACACTTTTCAAGTAAACTTATATAATCTTAGCCGAAATTGTTATATTGATTAAATTCCAGCATAATAGATTCTACAATCAAGACCGAAGGAACTTATTGGAGAATGGATTTCCATATAATGGCAGGTAAGGGACTAACTTTCGTACAATACATCTTTAGAGGAATGTATCGAGGATCAACACCTTTGAAACCTCTACAGCTGGCAAGACCGACCTACCCGAAGACCCATTTGGAGTTGGAAATAGAACTGGATATGACATCACCCCGGTCGTAATTGATCTATTCAGGATCCTATAGCATACAAAACATACTCAACATATACAGAGTAATCTAGAAAGGTGGTGACCATACCCTAATGGTTGCGAACCACATAACCTTACGGCATGCCCTGTTTAAGCCATTTCCGGGTGATGAGGCTCGAGGTAGCTATTACCTTTCTCATAGCACACATTTCACATGAATGACGCTTTGCCGATTCCATTTCACACTATTGATTTTCAAAAATGTACAACCTCTGAGCTCGTACGTCTTAGAGAAGGGTGTTAAGTATAGAGGAGTTACCTCCTACACCACCAAACAGATGTAGTTTGTAAGAATCAATGTACGTGCATTTTAGAAATGCAATGTCAGACATTCGTCAATACAACTTATCTGGTAATAAGAAAAACCGAAGGCACTCTCTCATTACATTCTGTTTTGGGAACCATCCCTAGGATTAGTAGCGAGAAGTCCTTGCATTGAAGGTTTTCAAAATTAATTACTATTGCCACCATATGTATATAATATGGAAATCGAGGGGCTAGTGGCAAGTAGCCTTTCATTATGAATATCTTCGTCTTTAAAATCATTGCCTTTATCATGTTTTCACTTTTGGACGTATATTGGCTCGAAGAGGTTTTCAGATAGGAGTCACCCAAATCTGATTCCAATCTCTCCGAACCAACTATCAATAAAACATCTTTTAGAGATATATCATTTCTTTTCCAATATATACGTGATTATTAAACCTCTCTTTAACTTTGGAAAGCACCAAACCATTTCTCATAAATCATGTTAGAAAACATTATTGAGTAAAATGGATTCACAATTATACTAATTTTACTTAATATTAATTTACGTATTCAACAAGTATTATTCATCGAATAACGGTTAGATCGCCTTTTAAATTCACACGAATAGTATGAGTTCCCTCCTCGGAATTTAACACTAAGTATAAGAAGATTATTTCTATACAACCCAAGTTAAGGAATTAGTTATGGAAAGTAAATCTTTTATACTTATCTCGTTTCTGACATTTCGACTTTATCTATTTCTCGCCCAGGAAGAGGCCAGATGAGCCAAGGCACTAGTTGCTTCTGAACATTCCTTCGTTTAAGCACACCCATCCGGATCTCGCGAATAGAAGGATCAGGTTTACTCATTGGCTTTTCGAGCCAAGATTTAATCATTTATTTATAACAGCTTTTCTTTTAATCGTTTATTTAAACTCTTTTTAAAATAATTATAAAACTTTCAAATTATCTTTAAAATATTTATTTATTTATTTGAAAACATTTTGTAAAAGAATCGGGAAAGAATAGTTAAGTTTAAACTATAATTTGTATAAGTTATTAAAACTGCTACGAAAAGTGCGGCAACTAGTGTTTTCAAAGCTTATTTGATTAAAACAAAATTTCTATCATTTGAGAGTCCATTTTTATAACTCAAATCCTTTTTAAAACATTTTAGTATATTTACATAATTTATTCCATATTATTAAAGGCTTAAAAATATCATTTCAAACAAAAAAAATTTTATTTCGAATTACCAAACCGCGACTATTTTGAAAAATTGTTTTGCTCATATTTCAAAATCTACTAAATGAAATCTCGATACTTTTATTTTGTTTGAAAACCATGGTTATAAGAGTTTGGAAAATTCTTATTCCAGAGAATTCTGACTTTGATTCCATCATATAAATGAATTCAAACTATTACGGCGCGAAATCGCGAACTACCGTTACGCGACGCGCCTATTTTTGACTCCAATTTCAATTCTTTTCAAAACTTCATCAAATTGAGTTTTAGTGATTATAAAACATTTATAAACAAATTTAAAGAGGTTTAATCATCTCGTAACACTTTTATAATTAAAAGCTTGAATTATGCTCTCTTCTTATATCCTTAATAGTCTTCCTTAGACGTCAACCTTCTCTTTGTTTGCTGGCAATTCTCTCTAGAAGAGTCGGAGTCACTACTATATAAGCTATAACGGCATACTTTCTGCTTAATGCATTTGCTACTACGTTGGCTTTCCCAGGTGTATATAGAATATCTAGATCATATAACGCGAGAATTTATCCAACGCTACTGTCTCATATTTAAGTCCTTTTGCGTGAAAAGATACTTCAAAGATTTGTGATCTGTGAAGAGTTCGAACTTTTCACCTAGTAAATAATGTCTCCATATCTTTAATGTGAACACAACGACTAATAGTTCTAAGTCCTGTGTTTCATAATTTCACTCATGAGTCTTTAACTTCCTACTAGCATAAGCGATAACTTTCCCATGCTGCATTAGTACCGCACATGCACCTTTTCCACAAGCATTAGTGTATACGGTTAATCCTCCACACTAATCAATAATGGTTAGGACTAGAGTCGTGGTCCACCTTTTCTTGTACTCCTGGAATACTTCTTCACATTTCGACGTCCATTCAAATTTAACATCCTTCATAGTCAACTTCGTTAAGTGATAGGAAATTTTGGAGAAGTCTTGAATAAATCTCCGGTAATACCCTGCCAACCCAAAGAATCCACGAATGTCCTTCGGAGTTTGTGGCCGCTTCTAATCTAAAATGGTTGTAATTTTTCCGGGATCAACTGAGATTCCTTCCTTTGACACAACATTTACAAGGAACCTTACCTTTTCTTCCCAAAAGTAGCATTTTGAAAACTTAGCCTTGAGCACATTCCTTCTCAATATTTCTAGTACAATCTCTAAATGCCTTCCGTATTCTTCTTCAGTCTTTGAATATATAAGAATATCATCAACAAAAACCAACACGAATTTGTGGAGCACATCTTTGAATACTCTATTCATAAGGTCCATAAAATAAGAGGGCGCATTAGATAGCCCAAAAGGTATACTCAACCACTCGTAGAAATTATTTGGCCCTCTGAATGCAGTTAAAGGAATGCAATCTTCTGCTATCCTTAATTGATGGAATCCTATAGCTAGGTCCATTTTGGAGAATATTCGAGCACAATGAAATCGATCAAAAAAGTCATCAATACAGGACAGAGGATACTTGTTTTTAATCGTTTCCTTATTTTGGTCTCGATGGTCTACACAAAGTATTATAGAGCCATCTGACTTTGCAACGAAACTAGTATCGCGCTCCAACTTGAGTGACTTAGTATAATCAACCCTTTCTTCAGTGCTCATCCATTTAAGCTTTTAAGTCATTTACTTTCTTTAGGGCCATTCTTCGAGAAGAGCGAAAAACAGATCTCTCGCCGAAAATCAAGTCGATTCGAAACTCTATTTCCCTATGTGGGGGTATACTTTTAACTTCCTCAAAAACATCCAAAAGTTCCTTAACAATTGGTATTTCTTCTAGATGTTTTTGAAACTAATTTAGGGCACACATAAAACTATCCATTACTTGACTCGGTTCTTCATATGCTATTTAAAAAGGTTCACCTCTTTTATTTTTGTAATCGTACTATCCTTTTGACACAATCAAGTACAGCTTCATATTCAAACAACTAATCCACGTCGAATATAATCTCAAATCTAATAAAACCGAGGAAGATTAGGTTACATGAAATTTTTTGGGATAGGTAGGAAACTGGTACTTTTTCACAAACTATATCGAGATTAGTTTTATCACCTATGGGGTTGTGACACAGATAGGGGTATTTAATATTTTTGTGGTAAGTTTTAATTTATCAATCAATTCTTTACAAATAAAGCTGTGGGAAGCCCCATTATCAAATAATACTCTAACTAGATTTTCATTAATGCAGATATTACCTTATAGAACTTTCTTTCCCTTCGCATCAAGCGAAGTTGAGGGTTAATCTTTGAGGGCAAAAAATCTGACCTGTTCTCCTTTCCTTATCAGTGGGCAATCCTTCTTCTGATGCCCCAGTTAGTGACAATTGTAGCAGGTCCTATCCTAAGCCTTAGGATTCTTACAGGTGGTGTAAAAATGACCCTTCTGTTGGCAATTATAACAAATAATATCCTTCAAATTGTTTTCTTGCAGTCCTTCTTCTGGCTTGCCTTGCCATGGCTTCTTTCCAAGATAGTTGAACTTCCTCTTCTTCCAGTTATTGTTGTTGCTTTGAGTTGTGGACGGATTCTTTTTGTATAGAGTTTCATATAGGAAACCCATGTCAACCAATCTACGAAGGTTCCCTTTACATGCCTGATATTGCCCTTTTATCCCAGCGATAAACATTTTTTTAAAGAGGTGCTTATCAAACCCAGCCCAAAATGGGACAATTCACTGAACTTCTTGGAATATTCTTCTACCGGCATCTCTCCTTGTTTTAAATCCATAAAACTATGATAGAGGCAAGATCTTCCAGCTGTTGGTATATATTTTTCTTCCAAGACTTCCTTGAACCGTTCCCATGAGAAATTATCTTCTGAATCATTCTGAGTGATGGATTATCACCATGCTAGAGCACATTCTTGTAGTTGCTAGGAAGCTAGGAACCTTTTTTGCTCGTCTCCAATATTTAATCCCTTAAAAATTCTTTCATAGGAGCGAATCCAGGCCTAAACTTCAATAATGGACTCCTTTTCTTTGAATGGTTTACCACCCAAACTGTTGTAATTCTTGCATAGAGTAGCGAAGTTAATTTGAGGTTGTACTAGAGCCATTACCTCTTCCATTACTGTAGCAGCTGGAGTTTGACCATTTGTGGTCGTTGTACTGGTACCTCCCCTTCCCATTTGTCCTCTTCTGTTACTTGTCTCCTACTATCTGCATATAGTTAGGAAATATCTTTAGAATATATAAATGAGATTATCATAGGGAATGGGCATAAAACTCGAAAATATTTATTTGGATAAAATTTCAAATATGCGCTCTCTCTGACTGAACTCATTCTAGGGCATTACTAACACTCTCTCTAATGAGTTGACTCTATCAAGGGTTAGGTATTCGCTCAACCATAAGCTATGATACTAAATGTGATGACCCACCTCCTCGACCCTCAGAAATCGACACTAATACATCCTCGGTATTCACGTGCTACAAATCCAAGTGCCGGAGAGGCGGATTATCGTGGGGTAAAGAAAATAAAGATAGAAGACAAAAAAATAAAATCTCACATCGCATTCAACATTTAATTATACATAAGAGTAGTACATGCAATTATTCCAAATTGCTCATTAGAGTTCTAGTAAGTACTAATCCAGCCAGGATAGTTATAACTACATATCCTTACAAGTGCCGGTAGATACCTTTATCATTACCTTTATCATTATGAAGATCTCTGTCTTCAAAATCAATACCTTTATCATGTTTTCAATTTCAAACTTACATTGGTTCGAAGTGGTTTTCAGATAAGAATCACCCAAATCCGATCCCGGTCTCTTTGAACCGATTATCGATAAAACATCTTTTGGAGATATATCATTTCATTTCTAATATATACGAGATTATTAAACCTCTCTTTAACTTTGGAAAACAAAAAATCATTTCTCATAAATCATGTTGGAAAACGTTATTGTGTAAAAAAAGATTCATAGAAATCATAATGATTTTACTCAATATTAATTTATGTATTCCACAAGTACTATTTGTCAAATAACGGTGAGATCGCCTTTTAAATTCACACGAATAGTATGAGTTCCCTCCACAGAATTGAACACTAAGTATAAGAAGATTATTTTTATACAGCCCAAGTTAAGGAATTAGTTATGGATAGTAAATCTTTTATACTTGTCTCGTATCTGACATTTAGCCCTTATCTATTCCTCGCCCAGGAAGAGGCTAGGTGAGATAGGGCACTGGTTGCTCTTGAACATCTCCTTAGTTTAAGCACCCCACATCCGGATCTCACGAGTAGAAGAATCAGGTTTACTCATCGGCTTTTGGAGCTAGGATTTAATCATTTATTTATAACAGCTTTCTTTTAATCATTTATTTAAGCTCTTTTTAAAATAATTATAAAACTTCAAAATTATCTTTAAAACACTTATTTATTTATTTATTTATTTGAAAATGTCTATAAAAGATTCGGTAAATAATTGTTAAGTTAAAACTGTAATTTGTATAAGTTATTAAAACTGCTACGAAAAGTGCTGCAAATAGTGGTTTCAGAGCTTATTTGATCAAAACAACTTTTCTATCATTTGAAAGTCCATTTTTATAACTCGAATCCTTTTTAAAACATTTTAGTGTATTTGTAGAGTTCATTCCATATTTTTAAAGATATAAAATATCGTTTCAAAGAAATTTCCCTTTTGGATTCTGAACTGCCAAACCATGACTATTTTGAAAACTTATTTTACTCATATTTCAGAATCTACTAAATGAAATCTCGATCCTTTTCTTTTTTTTGGAAACTACGATTATCAGAGTTTGGAAAATTCTTATTCCAGAGAACTCTGAATCCGAATCTATCGTATAAATGGATTTAAACTATTATGGCGCGAAATCGCGAATTGCCGTTACGCGATGCGCCTATTTTTGACTCCAAATTCAATTCTTTTCAAACTTCACCAAACTGATTTTTAGTGATTATAAACCAATTTAAAGAGGTTTAATCATCTCATAACACTTTTATAATTCATTTCGGAAAGTTATTTCCGTTGTGTAATTTCGACGTGTATTTAACGTAAATTGTTTGCACATCGAAACAAGCATATTTTCTCAATCAAAACATGATGATAAAAACATAACAACCAATCATTCCAAACAATCATATCATCATCCATATCATAATATAAATAGAGTTTTCTCACCTTAGATTCAATCGAACTAATTTTAAAATGACTATAGCTTCGCTATTCCAAAATCGGAGCTCACGAAGCTTGCACTAATGTATCCTAGGGGGTTCAGCCTTGGCCTTTGGTGCATGGATGCTCTCAGCCTATCTTAGAAGAGAGGGAAGGCTCGGCCTTGGGTGGTAGGAGGTGGTGGTCGTGGGTTTCAAGGGGAGAAAGGAGGAGTTTTGCTTTGGTTTTGAGGTGTTTGGATAATATATATTTACTCTATAAATTTAATTACTTTTTGCATTATTTTTCTCTATAAATTTCCTAAGGTAAGAAGCCATTAATGAGGAGTATAAAGAGGTGAAGAAGCTTAGGAAAATAAAGGAGGAAATGTGAATGGAAGTGAAGATGAATGGTGGGTATTTATAGGCAAATGGAAGTGATAAAATATCATGATATTTAAGTGCAAACACATCATCATTTCATCACCACCACACTCCTCCCTTACATCACTACCCACGGCTGAAAGTACCTCCCCCCCATGTGCCTACTCAAGTGTGTGTGTGATGGTAGGTTGATGGTTGACTTTGGTTAGAAAATATCATGATATTTATAAATAATACCATGATACTTTATTTTATCTTTTATTTTTTATTATATATATATTTGTGTTTTCATGTGCATGTGTATATGTATATGTATATGTATATGCACATGTATATATGCATATGTATGTCACAATGATCCATAATGTTATACAATTTTTCTACGTTGAATTGTTACGAAATCTGATTTCGATTTCCGGTCATATTTTCGCTTTTTAGTTAATACACATATCTTTGTAAACAAAGTTTTAAAATAATATTTCTATCATTATATAATAATTAAAAGGGCTTCATTTGACTTTTAAAATAATTATAAAATCATTTAAACTCAATTTAAATTCAAAAATCAATTATTCAAAAATAGTGATACATTAATGATGTCATAAAAACATTTTATTTTTGAATATATAATTTTATTACATATTATAATTTATATATATATATATAAATGAGTAAATGTATCTAGCTCCGTGCATGATTTTGGATGGCCAAAGAGCTGTTTATCGATAAAACGATTTTCGGTTATTTTATCGATATATCTTCCAAAGTATATATTTTTGTAAATATTCATTCAAATAAGATTACCAATATTATTTATTGTTCAAGGCATCATTATTTATATTTAAAAATCTTATATTTGAATATTTAAAAAAAATTCAAAGTGATGAATTTTCGGGTCGTTACATAAACTATCATTTATAACTTTTAAAACTACGTTTATTATTCTGGAAAGTAGTAAATAAATTTAAATACTTTTATTATTTTAAAAAAATGTTAATCATCCTGAAAGATTATCGGTACCATTCTTTTAAAAATTTAAAACCATTAATTATCCAAAAAGGTATGTTAATCAAATTTATAATCATTTACAAATTTTAAACAATATTAATTATCTTGGAAGATAATAAACTAAATTTATAATCATTTATAAATTTAATAACAACATTAATTATCCCAATGGATAATAAATTAAATTTATAACTTCTTTTATAAATTTAAATCAAAATTTAACCTTTATTTTTAAAATTCTCAAAATATTTGAAAATATAATTTTAAATAACTTTCAAAGTGTAAAAACACGACCAAACGTTCATTTAGTAAAAATACAAGTACAAGTCCAACACACATGAGGGTTTAAGGAGATGATATTTTATAAGTGATAGTATAGCAAAAATTGTTATAACGACACTTATAAAATTCAAACAGAGTGTCATAAATATTTCAACCAAACATCAATATAAGCAATAAAAGAATATAAATGTGATGCAGACAACAAAAAATAAATAAAGGCGAGAAACCCCTTATGGTCTCCCTACAAAAGTCCCCATAAATTATATATATATATGTATGTATTTTTTCGAACTGTTTCGTAGTGACCTATTCGCTACGAAAACACTCCAACTTCTCCTTTTTGTCCGTTGCAACAAAATGGTTATTTATGTCATTTGCTAACAAGCGGGAATTCAAAATCAAAACGAACAGTCAAATAATAATATTTTTACTTTGTAAGCACTGACGGTGATTTATCCTATTTGATAGATGTTTGAATATTCAATTCAATTTTGTTATAGCAGAACAGGGTTTTATTCTAGTAATAGATGTTCCAAACGAGGTATAATTAATTTAACTATGTTAAGCGCAATTAAATTAAATCAGGATAATTTCTTCACTAATCTATACTTTGTTAAAACTATTAATTACCATTCAAGCATTGAACAATAATCAATAACAATATAGAGATCACATAGTTTATTTAAAGGTGAGTTAACTCACAGAAATTCCAATGGACGCTTTCGCGTTCCAATTTGAATAGCCTAAATTTTCACTTGCTCCAAATTCAACCAAACCAATTCCATCGCGAAGCTAATGTTCCTACGAGTTTAACATAACTGACTGCGTCCGAATCCGAACTCTTACGCAATAGTTATGAGTTTCATAAGTTTTTGAACCAAATAAAATAATCAAATTCCGGTAATCACCTAATTAACAAATTAATTACCTACTAATGATCTTCCAAAACTAGCTAATTACTCTTCCCTCCTGTACAATCATCTCTACACCTACATGAACACGCACGCCGCTGACACGACAAACCAGAACTCCGTTCGATGAACATACTTCACCATCGGCCTTCTCTCCTCGATCTCGACTTGCCTGTACCCAAAAATAACTGCTCGCAACTACCCAAGAAATCGCGACATAGAACATTCTCGCCCTCCACCATGAAATCACCATGCCACCCAAAGCTCCACCGTGGCTAACCAAACTCCGGGAAAAAGTGCCTCTTCTCACGCCAAGCTCCAAACCACCCCCCGATTTGCTTAACTCTACTACAAACTCCTATAACAGCAAACCTTAAGTCGACATGGTGAAGTTGAACTTCACCTAGCACAGTTGCACCTCTAAACCATGACATGGGTTTGAAGATCTCGAGCCCACGAACTCAACGAAATAATTCTCATGGTTTTTCATTGCTTGAAGCATTCGGTTTTAATTTTTAAGATGGAAGCTCCATTTCGTTTACTGGTTTTGAAAGTAGAGAGGGAAAAGGTGAAAAGTAAAAATGAAAAGTAAGTGTTGACTTGATTTTATACTAACCAAATTCCCTTTACCTCAAATCAAATGCACACTTTTATCCTCAAGACAAGCAAGTTTTTTTAAGTTAAATGATTTTAACAAGTAAACCAATATTTTTCAATCTAATGTCGCATCACCGTCAATTATTTTCGAATTTAATTTGATAATTTAAAAGGTTTTAAAATTTGAGTTTTGCGGTACTCTACTACCCAAAACCCCATCCGCGTATGAATCGCAAATGGCAAAAATAAAAATACGATCGTGCAGCAAAATACGACACGATCACAAATCAACAATAAATTGCACATATTATTTAATTCTGTGAAATTTCAAAAGTATCGTCGTTTGTCATAAAATCGTCAAACGATACTTTAAATATTTTACGGATTAAAAATATAGGAAAATCAAATAAATTCAATTAGAAAATACTATAATAAAATCAAGTCGTTTTATTGATAATTAATTTTCTTATTATTTATCCGAACTATTTATTATTGCAAATAAATTTACAAAATGAATTTACCATTATTATTTATTAATTAAAAGAACTTAAATAAAGATATTAAATCCATTTAATTGATATTTAATTAATAATTCAAATGTTTAAATAATCCCTATATTTGAATTTAAATTATTAAACTTTTAAAAACCAATTATTCAAATATTTAAAATTAATTAAATATTTAAAAATCAAAATGATAAAATTCTGGGATGTTACATTCTCCCATCTTAAAAGAATTTCGTCCCCGAAATTCCCAAGAAAGAAAATGTCACCATACCCTCAAGTTTAAAACTATTAATTAAAATAAATTATTAAACTTTCAAAGTCTTTTATGTTACGGAAAATTTCAACAACACCTCCTTTACGCGGCTGATCCAGAAAAACTACAACTCGCGGCAACTGGCTCAAACCAATCAAAGAAAACAAAAGCCAAGTGGCCTCCCATATCTAGGCCATAAAATCATCAACAAATTATTAATATCTAAAACTACTACGTACCTCTTTTGCGTTTGATTTATATTTTAGCAAGAAATTTGCTATCTCGATGCAATTGTAGGTGCATAAGAAATCAAATAGTAATCTCTTACTTCCGTATACCTATCTTATACTTACATAGTCCAAAAGAGAACTATGCTGCCAAAAAGTAATACATAAGCTATTTCTACCGTAAGCAATAGCAACATAAACAATATAACAACCATATGCAATAGAAGTACAGAGAATACTTTGTAATAAAATACTAAGCATCCAAATCATTTCAACGGATAAACTTAGAACTAAATGCCAAGGTTTTTATATTCAAAATATATTTTCAAATTCCTCCAAAGAAAAATAAATCAAAATAAAAATCAATTATAACAAGGAGGGGGCTTCTCCTACCGAAGCATGGTATAACTCTAAAATCAAAACAACACGGAGCATCCAGTGGTATTCTGGTTCCTCCTGAAATAACAACTTGAGTAAACAAGTATACCTGGCGAGTCTTCCAAATCGGAAAACTCTCAATCGCCCAACTTTAGTCATAACAAAAAATATTTGAAAATTTACTTCACAAAAACCTTTTTCAAATACTCTGAAATAATAATACCTACCAACGTTTTTTTAAAATAATTCTATTATTATTTCTTTCAAAAATTCTTTCAAAGCCACTTTTTTTTTAAATGCACCGAGATTTAAGTCCTAACAAACAACAACTTTGTAAACCGTAGTCTATAAAGCCACACTATCAATCAATCGAATTCCATAAGGGAATAAACTAACACTTCACATTATTTAAAATGTCAAATGGCTAACAAACAAGATTTAGAATTTTGCTTAAACTCACACTTCCTTAAGTCAAACACTAAGTATACAAATATACTCAAGCCCATATGATATACATAAATCATCTGTATGCTATATTTGATCTGATCACTTGCTCAGATGCATAGAATTTTACTCCCGAACTAGTATCACTCACCCGACCTCCCTAGTGCGGACTCCGATCAAGTTTCTTGATTAGAACTTCCGTTCTCCATACATAGTCATATACTATGATAGAAAACCTCAGTATCATATTAAGAATCTCAATCAAGTGTTTGCTTACAAGAATCAAGTGAGAAATCCTTTTTCGAACTGGTGTGAATCACACCAAAGCTATGTATTCAAATCCTAGATCAAGAACCGTGCAAATAAAATGATCTACGTACAACTTACGTACTTAATTCGATTGGTTTCTTAATTATACCAATCTTTTCTAAATCACTTTCATTTTCACTTATATTTTTCATTTATAGTATTTCATGCAATACTAAAATTACTTATGAATTATCTAAAAAAAATTCCACTTTAAGTTTATAAATATTTTATAAAGACATGCTTTATAAATCATTAAATTAAAAGCTTACTCCACATTTATTTTCTTGTGCAATACTCTTCTAAATCCCAAGAATACATACAAAATGTCAATTTCGTTTTACTTATTTATTATTTATTTTTATTATTTAATTGGAAGCCCAAACAAAATATGGGTCTTAAAACTGAGTCAACCTTTCGACCTATTTGCCTTTGAGTATTCTAAGGAAAGGTGTTTACAGGTTGGCCCAATAACATCAAATAATCTATATAACTTAAATGTTTAACCAAAACTATGGTTTTAATAAAACAATGTCTATTAAAACCTTCCAATCCAATTTAACCCATTTAAAACTTGAGTTAAATTATCTCTTTTCTAGCCAAGAGTTTAAAAAATTTCATTTATGATATTATTTATCAAAATACCTTTTAATTTTAAATCAATTCCTTTTTAAGGAAACTTAAGAACTAAATACCCGGTTCTTATTTCAAATCATTTTTGGAATAATAATAATATACATATCTCCTTTTGGTATATCAAATCATACTTTTGGAGTTAAAAATAATGTTTGGTATACCAAAATAACTCTATAGCAAATTACTATGGTAGCATTTCCCCACTTAGAAACTCGAAAATGAATGTCGATAACGCTGCAGTCATCACCAGAATTATTTTCCAATGATAGAAGTGAGTTCAGTGCTTTCTTATCTCTTTTAAGATCCTTTTTAAAATATTTCTATATGCAAATACTTTTAAATAATACTATTATCATTTCCTTTAAAAACTTTGAAAACAACTTTCGAAAACACTGGAATTTAAGTTCTCAAATTCTCTGCTTAAATACTTTTTTATTTATAACCTCTAGTTATAAATTATACTTATATAATTTCACTTTGAAATATTTATTTTCATAAATACTTCCAAGTAATATTGCCATTAATTTTCTCAAAAATCCTTTTGAAATTATTTTCAAACAGCTTTGGGATTTCAATTGAAAAATCCTTTTTAAAACACATTTTATAATCAAAATTCACATAAAGTTTCCTTTATATAAACTTATCTCATATTATAATAATTCTCCTTTATTATAAAAAATTTTTCTAAAAAATTTATCCTCTAAATGTCTTACGTACCCATTTAGATTATATTAAACAAATTATATTTAAAGTTTACTTTTACTCACCATTGTTAAAAGGTGAATTTTAACTTAACGTTTACTCAGAACACCTTATAGTAAAATTGTTAAAGTTAATTCACAAAGGGGTTCTTTTCTAAATCAAAGTGATAAACGCTCCTAAATAAGCTGAGCATAATTTAACAATCAACCAACAACAGTCAATGCTCCTAAACTATCAGAGCAAGACACGTCAAATAATAATGACAAAAAATAAATATTATCGTTTTCAAACAAACACACCATAATAACTATATCAATTTAAAATTTATTCCTTTATAAAAATAAAATATATAACCCTAGGTAAAATATTTCATTTTCCAAATTTCCAAATTGTCAATATCATGTTCATTGACCTTGTTCAAGTGTTTAGAAATCTCTATCGATACCATGACATCCCACGTCTCGACCAGAATTCATATATAGCTCAATAAACAAATTATCACAATACATTTTTATAACAAATGACAAATACGCTCTCGTATATATAATACTCTCAAACTCATTCTAGGACGTCACTTACCATACCTCTAATAAGCCATACCCTACCAAATCCAAGGTTCTCGCTTAATCTTCCGCTCTGATAACAAATGTAACGACCCATCTTTTCGTCCATCGAAAGTTGACACCAAATTCATCTACGGTATTCAAATGCCGAACATACCATCATTGGAAAGGCAGATTGTTAGGGTAGAATAAAACGAAAAACTCAAAAAGAACAGGGGAAAACATAATCTCACAGTGGAAACGACAACATATAATATAATAAAGACAGTATAAACTGTCACTCCAAGATATAAGGTACATTAGAGTTTAAAAAAACCTTATCAGCTAGATAGTGTTCAATTTCCTGACCTTACAATTGCTGATAGGTATATATGATAATACAGCGGAATTAAAAATATTACGGTAGGTGAACATCTAGCTCTACTCCATGAGCTTCATGTCCCACCAACGATAGCTTGGAAAAATACTCGGTCTAACCCAAGCATTATAATAAAATAACATCCGGATTAGCCTAGAAAACCAACGTGAGAAAACTCTAGTAATATGACGAATATTTAATAACTCTGTGAGACCACGCCGCTACACATCGAACGAGTTTTTACCTCACAAGAACAACTTGTATATATAAAGAAATGGGAAACAAATTAGAACAGTACTCAAACAAGAGAGGATGAACACAGACAAGATCAAAATCCAAACTTAAAGAATGGACACAATTAATTAAACTTCAAGAAGGGCTCCTGACGCTTCTCGATGCAATTAAGAAAACAAATCAAATATTTGAATCAACTAAGGAAAGGAAAAAATTTCAACAATGACTAGGAGGGTGCACCCCCCTTATCGAAAGTATATCTCTAAAAATATACATGAGAGGGTCATTTTCTCTTTGACTCTCTTGAAAATGTACTAGGCAGACCCAGCCAACCTTACCGAGAATCCGAGTATTTCACATCTCCGGCATACAACCGAATCCAATCTAGAGTAAATGTGAAGATGCCTTAATGGGAATAACCCCACATAGCTAGAGATCCTCTCGCTCTTTGGTTTTAGTCATTTTCAACAAAGGATATCGACGCTATAATGAGCAATAAATCATCTTAAATTGACGAAGCACAAAAGGAGAAAATATTAATTCCAAGGTTTGAATCGAATAAAGTATAATGAATTTACCTAACATTACTAGGAGGGTGCGCCCCCTTACCGAAAATATATCTCTAGATAAAATACACTTGGGAGTCCATGCCAAACATGCAACACTCCCAGGAACTTCCAAGATGGACCCCTTTAAGTCCACATGCATTCGACTATACCCATATCAACGCATTCATGCTACCAACAAATTTTTAGATAAATGTGAATATAGGGTGCGAAACACATGGCTTGGCTCCTACTCGCTCTTTGGTTTTAGTTTCCATGGTGTTGTATGCCAATGCTCAAAATGAGCGAAAAATCGGCTTAGATTGACGAAGCACAAGGAATGATATCGAAATCAATAGTTGAGAAATCCACTATCGAAAGTAAACGAATGATTGTATATAGGAATTTAATTACACACTTGTCACATATAAATGAATCAAGATTCAAACATTTGATTCTTACTTGTGCTTTATTTTCACAACATAGACAATTGTAAAAACACTTTAAAAATACTCTTTAAAAATATTATTTTGAAGGCAAATTATATTTTTAAGTGTACTAAAAGGACGAGTTAAATGCAATTGTCATTAAAACACTGTTTACTCAAAACCCAATACACTTTATAGTTAGTATTATTTTTAAACATTCATTTTTAAAGGATTTTCTCATTTATAAACCATCGTTTATAACTTTTAAAACTACATTTATTATTCCGAAAAGTAATAAGTAAATATAAATACTTTTATTATTTTAAAACAATGTTAATCATCTTGAAAGATAATTGGTACCGTTCTTTTATAAATTTTAAAACCACATTAATTATCCAAAAAGGTAATTAATCAAATTTATTTTAATGACCACATTAATTATCCAAAAAAAAGAATTTTACCTCTTTGATTTGGAAATATTTAATTAATTTTAAATATTCAAATAAAATATTTTATAATTAAAATAAAACTCTTTTTAATAATATATAATGATGGTAAAATATTTTTTCAAATTTGTTTACAAATATAATTAGTTCGATGAAAAGTAAAAAATGTGATCGAAATTCGTTTTTCGAATTTTCGAATTTTCGGCAGATAAAAGTTATCGAAAATATCATGACACTTTGGTATACACACGTACATAAATTTACAAATATTTGATATGTAAATGCATATGTGTACATGTATGTACACTTATGTAAGTATGTATGTATGTATATATAAGATAAGATTTTATTATAAAAAAAGTTAATATATTATATAATATAAGATGCTTCTTTAGACAAAAAGTACAATCAAGCACAGACATGTTTTAACATGTTGGAACATGAAGTGTTAGGAGGGGGACAAGCTTGGTGAGGTGGCACAAGGTGGTGGAGGGTAAAGGACTAAGGGTAGTTTAGTAATTTATTTTCTATTTCTTATAGATAGCCCTTTCTTTCTTCAAATTTTTCCTTCTCTTCTTTCTATCATAACTTCCTCATATATGACCCAAATGGAAAATTTCATTTTTTCAAACCATGTCAAATTGCAGTGGCTACAACTTTTATGCAGATCACTTTTTTAAATTTTAGGTCAAGCTATGTCAAAATCTTGTTTATTTGCAAAGTATTTTTGGACTCAGAGATCCAAGTCCGAAAATGGTCCTTCTTATTTCGACCATATCTTCTTCAAAGGAAATCGAAATTGAGTATTTGATTTATTTAAATTGTAGATAAAAGAATTTCCTAAAACTTTCCTTTTGACCACTTTTCCAAAATCCAAGATTTACATGTCCAAAAATCAATGGGAAGTTAACCTATTTTCGAGTGGATTTTATGGTATTCCAAGCTTTCCGAATTCCAAAATGTATCAAGTTTTCAAAGGATTTGTGGTGAGTAAATTCTTTAAATTTTGGGAAATTTTTACCTTTATATGTATTTAATATTGTATGGTAAAATAAGTTGGTTGTTTGGTTGGAATATTATATGGTTTGAATATACAAGAAAATAGGCACATGGAAGAAGTTGCAAAAAAAATTAGTCTCAGAGACAACAAGTTTGTTTTTTAGTCTGAAGGACACATTTTAGTATGAATAGAAAATGATAGTTGCAACTATCATTCTGTGATTTTCACTAAAAAGTGTCTTTCATCCTAACATGCAAACTTCTTGTCCCTGAAATTAAATTTTTCTACAACTTTTTCTTTGAGCCTAAAAACCTCTTGAATATATGTATATGTTGTTAGTTGTGGTGTAGATATTGACTTGCAATTCGAAAGCTAAAGCGATGTGTTTCATTATAAAGATGTGATTTTTGGGTTTGTGCTATGATGGTGATATGTTTATGTATGCTTAGGCATGTGTACGTGATGTCATGCTAAGGAAATGGATACTTTGATATGGTATTGATGATTGGATTTCTTTGTGGAAAAGCTAGTGTTTAGTTTAAAGGAAATTGAAAATCATTTCAAAGTTTTCAACTTTGTTTTCTTATGCAATCGCTTAAGATATGTTTAAAATAAGTTGGTAAGTATTTAAGTATTGAGGTTTCAATGAGGAAAGTCAAAACATTTTCAAGTTGTGGTGTCCATAACGATAGTCGCTATGGATGTAGTTTCGCTTAAAAATTCGACTTTTACAAAATTCGGCTTTATTAACTTCAAGTGTTTTGAAAATGTTTTATAAACTTAATAATAATGTTTTATAAAGTTAATTAAGTTTTAATGATTAAATTTTTATTAATTAATTTTAAATAATTAGTAATTAATTAAGATTAAACATGGTTTATTAATTATAATTAAGTAAAGATTAGTTATTAATTCATTATCTTTAAAAGACAAAATTAATTTTAATTAATTATTAATTACGTAAGATTAATTTTTAATTAAATATAATTTAGTGAATATTAGGCACGCATCTCTAAAACCAAACTTAATTCAAAGTCGGTCCTAGTCAAAAAAACCTACTTTCTACGTCCCTGTTTTTGTTTTACGCCTATTTTTTCCCTAAATTACCCCTGGGCTTCAAAGTCGAGTCGTGGTTCTTCTTCTTCTTCAGTTTCTTCTGATCATATTGAAAGCCGAGCCGAGTTTTCTTCAAACAAGTGTTTAATTCTCAGTTTTAATTAAAAAAACTGCAACTATTTGAAGACGAATCAATCTTGTTTACAAAAATATGAATTGTTTTTTATTTTTTATGGATTGTTGGTGTTGTTTTGATGTTTAAATTCATTAATGATAATGAGAAATGGTTGCAGTTTGATATTCGAAGTTATGTGCATAAATACTGCAAATATTACCTAGAATAACATTCATACAGTTCTTTCATGCAAATATTTTTAATAGTTGCTGGAAAATCAGCAATTTTTAAGATCATTTGCAGACATTGGTGCAAATTTTCATAATAATTGCAAAAAAGTCAGCATATATTGGGAATATTTACATATAAATATGCTTTTATTTAGGAATTTTCCTCTGCAATTATTCACTTAAAATTTAGCAAATATTCATAATATATACTTGCTGAAAAATCAGCAATTATTCCCTTAAAATCATTTGTATTCATCTTTGTATGCAATTATTCAAAATAATTGCAGAGATGTATGCAATTATTATGAATAATTTGCATGTATATTTGAAAAATCTGCAATTATTCTCAATAATTGCAGAAGTTGGTGCAAATATTGTAAATAACAATAGAAAATAACTGCTGAAAAATCTGCAATTTTTAAGAATATTTGCAGACATTGGTGCAAATATTCACAATAATTGCAGAAAAGTAAGCAAATATTGAAATTTTTTGCATATAAATATGCATTTCTGTAAGAATTTTTTCTGCAATTGTTAATTTCAATATATTGCTTTCGGAAGATGAATTTTATCTTCATAATTAAGAATACATGCATAAAAACTGCATTTACTGAGAATACTTGCAAATATGTGCATTAAAAACAGCAATTAGTGAAAATACATGCATAAAAATCTGTAAATATTCCAATATTTGCAATATTTATGCATGCATTCTCAATATTTGTAGAAAAATATGCAAATATTGAGAATACTTGCATAAAAAACTTCAAATAGTGTCAATTTTTGCATTAAAAAATCTGATGCAAATATTATGAATATTTTTACCTTTTTCTACAAATATTATGGATAATTGCAGTTATGGCTGCAATTATTCTTAATAATTGCAGAAAAATCTGCAAAATTTGATAAAATTTATTTATAATACTACAAACATGTTCAGTATTTTTGCAAAAAAAATATAATAATATATGTTGAAGCTGCAAGTGTTTTTTAGCAAGTATTCGTTATTTTTACTTTCATATGCCATTATTATGAATACTTGCGGATATAGCTGCAATTATTCTGAATAAATGCAGAAAAATCAGCAAATATTGTGAATTTTTGCTTACAATACTGCAAATATGTACAATTTTTGCAGTAAAACATGTAATAATATATGTTAAAACTGTAAGAGTGTTTTATCAAGTAATCAAATTTTTTACTGCAAATTTTCTGTGTATTTGCAACTAAAACTGCAAATATTAAGAATATTTGCAGAAAAAACTGCAAATATTATTAATATTTGCATTTTTAGCTGCAAATATTCTTAAATTGTTGCTGATATATTATAATTTTTTAATTTTTTGAAGAATGAATTCGTTTTCATACAAATTATTGTTTTCTTTTGCTATTTCAATTTTACCGTTTGATTTTGATGTTCTAATTTATTATACTTTCCATTATTAGATTTCAGATTCTTCAAGATTAATTAAAATGAGTATTTGGTTTCGTTTTCCTTCTAAATCAATTTTCTAGTCATATTGATTTCAGTTTATTTACTAGAATATGATTCGATTTTGTTTACTGATTTCATTTTCACAGGAACGATGAAGTGCAGAGAGAAATTACAACGGAAGGGTACTTTTGTCTTTTAGATGGTCCGATTTTAAAAACAGGGACTAGAAACTTATCTAAAAAACAGAGGGATGTTTTCTGTATTTGCAAACTATATGAGGGATGTATGCCAAACGCTCCCTACAATTTAAGTATATGATTTATTTTTAATTAATTTTTAATTAACTATAAAGTTAATTATTTAAATAAATCAATTGTTGATTATTTTTAATGATTAATTAATTTAGGTTTTAATTTATTAATTTTTTTTTATAAAAGGTTTATTTTATTATTTAATTTTTAATTAAAGATTATTTAATTAATTGATTGAGATTAATTAATATTTAATTATTAATGGAGGTTTAATTAATTATTAAATAATCAATAAAGGATTAATTAGGGTTTAATTAATAGTTAATAATTGTTTAATTATTTAATTAAATTAAGTTAAGAATTAATTAAGATTAATTATGATTTAAATAAGGATTTAACTTATAATTAATTATTTTAAAAAGAGCTTTAAAGTTTTAAGTCCTTTGTTTTTCCAAGAATCAAATTGTTTTAAAGGAACTTCTTTTTCAAAGATGGTTTTGAATTCAAAGGATTCAAGTGTCGATACCATTAAGAAATCATATAACTGTGAATGAGTTATAATATAGATTGTTTGATTGTTTGGACATATGTTAGCAGAATAAATCCTCATTCTGCTATAAATTGATTGAATTGTTTGGACATCTATTTAGCAGGACAAATCACCATCCTGCTATTATGTTATTTGGACATGTATATGCTAGTTAGCTTATATTGACATATTACTCCTAGATTTGGATATGAGTTGTATTTTCATACATGTTGACCTACGTAAATAACTATTAAGTGAATTGGAATTCAAATTGAAATAAAATGGTAACTTAAATTACTACCATTGGGATTGCTAAGCTCTTTTTGTAATTATAAAGTATGGTGTTGAATTAACTTCCATTATTTAATCAATTTTGGGGTTTAAGGTTTATAAATGATTTTTTCCAAGTCATATTATTATTTTATAAAGATATTTATAAATAATAACTTGGTTATAAAAATGGGTTTTACTACGTAAAAAGATTTATTTAAAGTGATTTTAAAGGATGAGTTACAAAGGATATTTTGTGAAGGATTTTTCTTAAAAAAGATTTATCAAAGGAATTTTAAATAGGAAATGTTTTATAAATGATTTAGAGGTTTGTTAAGAGGTTTTGTAAATTGACTTGTAGACTTATAAATGTGTTTTATAAATTGATTTTGGAAATTTATAAAGGTATTTAAATGTAAAGCGAGCTTTTAAAAGTGAACTTTTTATAAAGGATAAGTGGATCGGTTTATAGTAAGTAATGTTTTCAAAAAGGAATTAAAAGGAGGAAGTTTCCAAATGTTTTAGATAATATACTAATACCCCTAAGATAAGTATAAATGTTTTCCAAGTATAAAAGAGATGTAAGGGGTTTGAGAATAGTGTTCTGAAAATATCTTTTGATCGAATGTTTATAAAGTGATTTTAATTAATTAAAGATGAATTAATAAAGGCTTAGTGGATCCCTTATGGAATCAAATCAATGTTGAATGATTGTTTATTTGACAGTTAAATAACCGACTATCAAATATGGACCAAAATATAACTTCGGAAATATCTAAGAGAAACACGTGAGTTATATGGCACAGTCATCTTCGATGATGCTGTACTGTGTGTATAAATCTCGTTTTGTTCTCCTAGGACAAATGATAGGGAGGCCCGTCCACATAAAAGGTTAGGAGGTGATCCCTGCTCCTATGTTTTGTCTGATTATTTCCAAAAGAACCGGAGTTGAGTTTACCGGAACTATCGAATGTTGTTTCGAAGAGACCGGGATCAGATAAGTATAAATTATCCAAAAACCACTTCGATCCAACTCAAGCATTTCGAAATGAAGACATCGTGAAGATGATTGAAGATGGATCTTTTAAGTGCAAGGGCTACTTGCTACTAATCCTGAGGGTGATTCCAAAATGGATGTAGTAGAGGTAGTGCCTTCGGTTTCGTTCAGACTTAGAACGAACTTGTATGGATGAATTCTAGCACTGCATTGCTGCCTGGAGGGTAGTGATAGCATTCCTAGATGGTTGTTATATTAAAAGGTAATTGTAGCTTCAAGCCTCATCAATCGGGAAAATGACTAAAGTAGGGACGTGCAGCAGGGCCATGTGGGTCGCTCCCATTAGGGTATGATCATCCCAAGATCTAGTGTCGATATCTCTATGCATGCTTCGGGGGCCATTATGGTTGTTTGATCGCAACCAAGGGGTGATCATATTCGGCGCTATCTAGTAAGGGGTAGGACCTGTCCTGAGTAGCAAAGGTGCAATGTGTTGTAGTCTCCCATACATTTTATCTAGAGGTGTACGGATTCGGTAGGTAGACCCTTACCCTTTCATAGTTGGAATCCATTCTCCAATAAGTGCGTTCGGACTTGATTGTATACCTATTATGCTGGAATTTATAATGTAACAATTTCAGCTATGATTAATATGTATTTGTATTCTAGACATTATCATAGTATAACTGGATTTTCTATAAAAATGTTTTGGTTATTATAAGGTAAAAACCCGTCCATGTTTATGTGCGGCGTGGTCTTACGAGATACCTTTGATTTTAAAAGATTTTACAAGTTATAATAAATTAATTCATTGTGATTTGAGTTTCTCACGCTGGTTTTACCAGACTGATCCGGGCGTTATTTTTCTTATAATGCTCGGGTCAGCCAGAGCATATTTTCCAGATTTAGCTGGATCCTTTGGAGCTTTCAAGTGACGAGCTGGGTTCTCCAAGACGTATTCACATACCTTATATTCTTCCATTGTTTTCTTTTGTTTTGTTTTTGTATGTATCTATCAGCAATTGTAAGGACGGGCTGTTATAACTATCCAGGCTGATAATAGGTTAATGTACTCAGATGATGTGTATAATAAAGATAATTTTTTTTGTAAAGACTTGCTCGTATTATATATTACTCATCATGTATTGTGAGATTTTATTCTTTTTTTTTCCTTCTTTCACCTCTAATGACCAGTCTTTCGGATACTTAAATGATCGGCACACGAATACCATTGATGTATTTGTCGTCTTTAGGTGTAAGAAAGGCAGATCGTTACAACGTGGTATCAGAGCTTAGGTTGAGCGAACACCTAGGCTTTGGTGGGGTTGACTCATTTGAGATAGGGTAAGCGAGACCCAAGAATGAGTTTGAGTGTATATATTGAGTGCGTATTTGTTAGTGCTATAAAAATGTTTTATATTATGTTGACTTATCGGTTAAGTGGTTTATGAATTCTAGTCGAGACGTCGAGGGGTTTCTAAACACTTAAACTGGGAAAATCAACATAGTATTGTTTTAAATGGGTAAATGAAATAATTTTACCTAAATTATATTTTATATATAAATGGATAATTTTCAAAAATAAAATATAGTTATATATGATGCAATTGTTGTTAGGAGTTGATAATATTTAATTATTATCATATAGGATTTGATTAGTCATTCTCATCCATTTTTGAGCATTGACTATTTTCTAATCTATTAGTAGTTTTTCCTTTTAAGTATAGGTTAGGTAGATATAATTGTGGGAATATTGAATCGAACACCTTGTGAATTAAGTTTCACAGTTTGACTATAAGACGTTCGATGATAATGTTGGGTTAAAAATTGAATTTTAATAAAAGGTGTTTATGAAAAGAAATATTTCAGATGATTTTATAAAAGTTGATTTTTATAAATCAGAATTATAAAATATGTTTTGGAAATAGGATAATTTTTTGGAAATCCAAATCCCGGTGGCTTTGATAAAGTTTTCAAACGATTCTTGGAAAAGTAGTAATAATTTTACTTAAAAATACTTTAAGGTATAAATATTTTGAAACAGAATTTGAGAGTATGATTTTTCTTTGGACGATTTGGGGAATGAGTCTCAATCTGTTTTGTGATGATTAGAATAATCTTCTAAGTGACAATCAGATGTTTGCTTAGGTGAATGTGGTAGTACAGTTAGTAAATTATTCCCTTTGTCATTGTACGATTGAAACAAGCTCGAATCCGAATGAATCCAAAGAAAGTGGAGGATAAATATTTTGTCAAAATCTATTTAATTGGAAATATATATATAGTATTATTTCAAAAAGAAGAAATATTTTTATAACTAACTAATTTGAGTGACTTAAAAATGACTAAAATTGGGCAGGAGATGTGTTCGGATGGTAAACACTTCTTTTGAGTATTACCCTTCTTGGTAAAGGGGACTTGTGATACTATTCGGTAGTGCCCAGTTCCTTGATATCATTTTGGTGCTACTCGGGCTATATGTATATTTTCTAAGGGTTAAAAACTTGAACTAAAACCTGGGTATTTGGCTCCTAAGTTTTCAAATATTTTGATTAAAGAATGGGTGAATAAATGAAGTTTTGAAATTGAATTGATTTAATAAAAAGGTTTAATAAACTTGGTTTTATTCAAACGTGTCTTTTGATTCTAACATCTAGGAAGTGAAGAGTAATTTGATGTTATTAAGCGGGCTAATAAACATCTTTACCTTAGAGATGTCTAAAAAAAGTAGACTCTAGGACGGGGTTCGGATACCAGCATCCTACTCTTTTTAGCTACTTACCAGACCAATTGGGTAAAGAGGTTGGATTGGTCGACTCAGTTTTTTAAGACCAATTTATTTTGGGCCTACATCTAAATAGAATAGATAAATAACATTTAAAATCAGATGTTTTGTATGCTCTTAGGATGTAGAAGAGTATTATACAGATTAATAAATTAAAATGATTTTATGGAAAAGTTTCATAAATAAGTTGTGTCATTTTAAAGTGTTGAACCTAAGTTGATATTTCTATGAAATGTACCACAAATCATTTTGGTAGGATAAAAAGTAATTGGGTGGTAAGAACCTATAAATGAGTACGTAAGTTGTACACATAACCTTCCTCTTTTCATATAATTCTCGATCCAAGATTCGAATACATGACTTTGAGGTGATTCACACCATTCCGAATAATGATCTATTACTCGATTTTTGATGGCGAGCACTTGATGAGGATTTTTGATATGGGATTAAAGTTTTCTATCATAGTATATGGCTATGTAAGGAGAACAGTGGTTTCTAATTGAGAAGCCTGATCGGAGTCCGCACTAGAGAATCGAGTGAGCGATGCTAGTTCGGAAGTGAAGCTATATACTCGAGTGAGTGATTGAATTAGATTTTGCATAGGACTGATCTATGTACATCTTATGGATTGATGAGTAGTGTTAAGTATTTCTAGGTTAGGGCTGTGGAAAAAATTTCGGGGTCGAAATTCTTTTAAGTGGGGGAGATTGTAACGACCCCGAATTTTACCTCTTTGATTTGGGAATATTTAATTAATTTTAAATATTCAAATAATATATTTTATAATTAAAATAAAACTTTTTTAATAATCTATAATGATGGTAAAATAGTTTTTCAAATTTGTTTACAAATATAATTAGCTCGATGAAAAATCGAAAATGTGACCGGAATCCATTTTCCGAATTTTCGACTTTTAAGCGGATAAAAGTTATCGAAAATATCATGACACTTTGGTGTACACACATATATATATTTACTAATATTTTGATATGTAAATGCATATTTGTACATGTATGTACACTTAAGTAAGTAAGTAAGTATGTATGTATGTATAAGATAAGATTTTATTATAAAAAAGAAGTTAATATATTATATAATATAATATGCTTCTTTAGACAAAAAGTACAAACATGCTTTAACATGTTGGAACATGAAATGTTAAGAGGGGCACAAGCTTGGTAAGGTGGCACAAGGTGGTGGAGGGTAAAGGACTAAGGGTAGTTTAGTAATTTACCTTTTCTATTTCTTATAGATAGCCCTTTCTTTCTTCAAATTTTTCGTTCTCTTCTTTCTATCATAACTTCCTCATATCCGACCCAAATGGAGAATTTTTTTTTCAAACCATATCAAATTGTAGTGGCTACAACTTTTATGTAGATCACTTTTTCAAATTTTGGGTCAAGCTGTAACAACCCGATTTTTAACCACCTTGATTAGCGATTATTAATTAAGTAAACTGGATTTAAATTGAGAAATAAGGTTAATAATGAATATTTGTGTAAATTTGACAGTGTGATCTTTTTAAAGATTAATGTGGAAAATTTTGAAGTGTTTTAACTGATTTATAAAGGTTGAATAAGTTAGAGAATGATTTGATATAATAAAATGTGTATTTTCCTTAATATTGGGTCTTAGTGAAAATAATTGATAATGAGGGGTTTTTTGTGCAAACTTCCAAAGAGAACTTATGTAAAAATCTTATTTATGTTTTAAAAGTGATGCATGATTTTTATTTTGAAGAAATTATAATTTGGAGGATTAAAATCCATTTTTGACATGTTTTGCAATTTAGTAAAAACATGAAAATGTCAATTTTCAATAAATCATTTGAAGGGTCAAACGACCTCAGAAATTAGTAATTTCTGGTTCATTAGAAAGATCAAGTTCCGAACATAGTTTTAGAGTATAAGATTGTATTTTTATGAGCCTCGGTTTAGTAGTTATCATTTTTTTTAAAGTTAGTCTAAAACATGGTTTGTGTGTGAATAAAGAGCATATTGAATTAAAAAGTGGTTTTGGGCTTACAACATCATTTCAGCCCATTACCAATTAGGAGGAATTTTCTCTTCTTAGCCAAATCTGAGCAGAAGTGTATGTACTTCTCATTTCATAAAGAATAGAAACTTAAAACCTCTCAGAAAACTCTCAAATTCAAAACTAGGGCTAAACCAAAATTTGCAACTTTAAAATAGGAATAAATTGCAATAAATTCCAGGAAAATTTGTGTAAGTCTCTTAACCTATTCTACACCTTCTATCCAAATTTCGTGGTGTTTGGGTTATTAGGTTTAAAGTTATGCTTTCTTTTGTATTTCTTAGTTTCAGTTTAATTTTGAGGAAAATTGTTCTAACTAAAGAAGGAAGGTGAATTAAGGTGTTAGCAAGGCTAGAGGTGAGTTATTCTCACCAACTATCTCTAAATAGGAATGAATATTTGAATGTTTAATAATTAGTGATAAATATGATTTGGTTGAATCATTGTTTGCTGTTCATGAATGTTTGTAAATTGGTTGATTTGGTTGCTAAATTTAATGTCAATTTAGATTCATCAAATCTAAGCAGAAAATGGTTGTTAAATAATATGAAATCTGTACAAATTGGTTAGGAATTTAACTTTGAAATTTTGTACACATAAACTATACTGATATTCAAAGCTACTGTAAAAAGTTTGAGTTAAAATGATAAAACTTCGAATTTATATAATTTTTGCAAAGTGGATATATGTAAATTGAGATTTACAAAGCTGAGCTGAAAATGATTGCTAAAGAATAACAAATCTGTAACAATTTTTTAAGAATTTAACTTTGAAATTTTGTACACATAAACTATACTGATATTCAAAGCTACTGTAAAACGTTTGAGTTAAATGATAAAATTTCGAAGTTATATTATTTTTGCAAAGTGGATATATGTAAATTGAGATTTACAAACCTGAGCTGAAAATGATTGCTAAAGAATAACAAATCTATAAATATCGTTTAGGAATTTAACTTTGAAATTTTGTACTCATAAACTAAATTGATATTCAAACCTACTATAAAAATTTTGAGTTAAAATGATTAAATTTCGAATTTATAAGATTTTTGCAAAGTGGATATATGTAAATTGAGATTTACAAACCTGAGCTTAAAAAGATTCTTAAAGAATAACAAATCTGTAACAATTGGTTAGTAATTTAATTTTGAAATTTTGTACACATAAACTAGACATATGTTCAAAGCTACTGTAAAAATTTTAAGCTAAAATGATTAAATGTCGAATTTATATGATTTTTGCAAAGTGGATATATGTAAATTGAGATTTACAAACCTGAGCTGAAAATGATTGTTAAATAATAACAAATCTGTAACAATTGGTTAGGAATTTAACTTTAAAATTTTGTACATATAAACTAGACTGATATTCAAAGCTACTGTAAAATGTTTGAGCTAAAACGATTAAATTTCGAATTTATATGATTTTTTTCAAAGTGCGTATTTTGTTGGAATAAATTTTGTCCCTTGTTGTTGGGATTATTTGATCTATATTTGTTTGATCGATTATGATGGATTTGGACTTCTATTTGGGTTCTAAAATTTTAAACCTTAATACTTTGATTTAGAGGTTTATATGAAATTGAGTTTTATAAATCTTTTATAAAATAATTACTTAATATATATATATATATATATATATATATATATAAGTATTTTATACTTATTCGAATTATGGTATATTCATCAAATGTTGAATAAAAATATATAGTTGAATAATAAATAAATTTATAGATTTTAAAATAAGAAGTTCGAAAGAGTGTATATATATGTATGTATGTATGTATATGTATATAAATAATTTAGAAACCAATTCCTATATGGTAAATTAATATTATTTACTTCCAAACTATGAACCCTCATTGAATTCTATTGTGTTTAGCCTTCGGCTAATTATATACCATTCTGGTATCTCTTTGATGGTTTTTGGAACTATTACTTTTGAGTAATTTATGCTTTCATTTATATTCTTATGGAATTTCGTGCTTTTCTACGCGACAAAGAATTTTAATAAACGATTGAACTATCGTAATGGTATGGGACATTTTGTACAATTCCTTCATTTATCACTATAATTTGTTAAATACAGTTTTAGTGGAAATTACTACCTTTTAGTAAATACTTGAATTTGCTTTCTGGTATGGGACATTTAGCTAAATTCTTGTAATTATCATAGTGACGGTAATCAACAATTTAGAGTTGTATATCTTGGGGTGTTCGGATTTTTAGTATGCCAATAGATTCCTAAGAGACGACAACTTATTTTTCCAGCGACCTGAGAATCGATCTAACTTAGATTATTGGTGTGACGCCCCACCTCTATGCTCACAATAACAAAGGTTATTATAAGGAATAACGTCTGTTATTGCGAAGAATAAGGCTTGTGAGAAGCGACCATCCGTAAGTTATGCCTTAGACGAGTATTGATTACATCGATAGGAGTTGTGTAAATTACTCCCAAAGATATATTTTCAATCCAAATCTAAAACGAAACTACAGTGGCTAAAGAAAAATCCAGAACAACTCATAATAACAACAACACTGATAGTATAATCTCATCAGAACAGAAATATCATATATATAGCGGAAGATTAGTCTGGAATACATGCTACAACAATCGATGGTTCATATGAACTGATACCTATACATATCCATCAATACATACATAAGATGAGAGTCAAATAACCAAAAGAACTCCTCGAAGGCTAGACAAAAGATGATGCGATATCCCAAAAGCTGAAGCTGCTACAGAATCAGAGATAGAGACTACCCTGAAATAACTCGGTCTGACCCGAGTATTATTCAAAAAAAAAAAAAAAACGGATCAGTCTAATTTATTCTTATATGTGAGTGCATCATAAATAACATCAAAGTAAAATAATAATAATCTCGAATGAGACTATTCAACATAAGAAATCAACATAGTTAAATGAAGAAATCACATCAAACTCCATCAAAATCAACTTTCAAATTCACAATTGAATTCAAAACAACAATTCACAAAATCTAGAAATCAAAAATAGATAACTAGAAAATCAACATAAAAGTGGATCGATCCCAACAAATGGCGAGTTTTAGCTACGCCGCACGTGCATCAACATATGGCCGAAGCCTACCAAGTACTGTCATCATAATTTTGGCGCCCAACATATGACCCGAAGGTCCAACATATGACCCGAAGGTCTAGTACTGGTATTTGACCCGAAGGTCCATCATATGACCCGAAGGTCCATCATAGTCGCTCGAAAGCGCACAAAATCATCAAAATCATCAAACAACAAATATTTCAATTAACGAGTCCGGATTTAACCGAAATAGTAAAAGTGTGGTTCCATACTCCGCACTTTTGCTAAATCGTTTAAATCTCTTCATCGTTTCCTTGAAAGTGCAAAATTGTGTATTTTAAATAAATAACATTTTACGTTCTCAAACGGACAAGTCCGGAATTAAGCGAATCAGTAAAAGTGAGGGTTCATAGTCCTCAATTTTGCTGAAGCGTTTAAATCGCTTCCTCATTCTTTTGAAAGCGCAAACTGTAAAATTTGAAACAATTTTATTTTAAAACGATTTTTAAAACACGTGATTAAAACAGCAACATCTGTAGCAATTTCGACGAGGAAATTGCGCTTCACAAAACACCGTAAAAACGGATACCAAATCAGCGTTGCGGGATAACCGCTTTAAAATTCATTTTAAAATTGACAGTTACTGAAGTCAAAACAACAATAATTTTTATTCGTCAAAAATGTCACGAAAACGACACGCTTCAAAAATATTTTACCGGCGTACAAATTTCCGTTATAAAAATAACGGCGTAAAATACGTTTTAAAACGTAAAACCGGTTCAACGTAAATTTAAACACTGATATTTAAAACATCTTCGTGCATTTCAACTTGCACGTACACATTGAAAATGGTGGTCTGGCAATAATCATGTGTACATATGCTAGCATGCAAGAGTTAATGTGATGAACCTAACGTGCATACATGGATTAATGCAAATGTTGTCTTGAGTGACCTGTAACTTATTATTTAGTGCATTTGGCAACCATATAATACTACATTCATGTCAAGTATGACATTATGAAAATGGCCAAACGTAAAAAGGGCGCATGCAAATTGAATAATGATTTTAATGTACATGGCATTGGATGTACAAACCAATGCAACAAAAGAAGGGATACTATTCATATAAAGAAGATTTTCAGTTAACTCCAAAGTAATGTGTTCCATTGCATATTGCGCATGACCAACTCCAAACGCAACTGATCAGTAAAAGATGAGAGGAAATAGGCAAAGTTATAATTGACCAGAAATAAATAACGTTTTGAGCAATAAGAAATTTTCCCACACATTTCGATTTATACTCCTGCAAAGTATTAATATTCTTCCACACGCTTTGATTTATATTCATGCAAGAATTTATATTCTATATTTGCACACTAGTTGAACATGTAAACATGTACACCCCAAATTTTATAATGCAAAAGAGAGGTGGCTTCTTTGCACGCAATGATAAAAATACACCCTAGAACGACGCACGCGTTCACTATTCTCAAGTACTCACACTGGGAAAAAAAACGAAATTAATAAAACCAATTGGTGGCACCTTTGCGTGTAAAATGATGATGTAGAAAAATATGCCTAGTCACTAACTTTAACCAAAATAAAATTTCTCACCCATATGTAATACGCCTGTACGAAATTTAAACATGGGTCTGGACTTTAAATCTTCGTGTAATATACAACTTATTCTTCCATTGGAGTTGAAAAAAAATTTAAAGAAACTTGGCAAGCTACCTGGGCAAAATTTTACAACGCATCTGCACGAAATTTCCCAGCTACCGTTTTCGTGACTTACATGTGCCATCTATCTTACACGAATATGTGACGTTTTGAAGGACACGTAAAGTATGCATGTAACCTTTTTTACATTAACCAAAGTTAACTTCCTTTCAAATTGAAATAGTCAAAAGTATAAAGGAACCTTGGATATTCAACTGCAACGCTTACATGCATAAAGTAACACCTGACTTTGTATAACGTGCACGAAACGAAAGTGTAGCTGCATGAAATCGATTAAGGGTCTGGGAAAAATTTATATGCACGCAAAAATAGTCAGAGCAAGTATAATATTGCCCATACTTGTATGAACAGATGAAACAAAGGATAAATTAGAAAATGTGAGTGTTGAACTCACCTAGTTGGGTTCAGATCAGTAAGCACAAGGGACGCTGTGGAGCAAAGTTTATGAAACTGCCATTAGCGTGTTTTGTTGAGCTACTGAGGAAATAAGCTACAAGAATGCTGCAGTGCTTACTTGAAAATGAAAGCAACGAAAGAAAAAGATGCTACTCGAAAAGTGGGGAAGGCATACTTTTCCCAAATAAAGTTTGCGTACAAGTCAAACAAAGGTGTGCTGGGATATATTTTTTGGGTACACATGCATTAAAGATGAATTGTGCATCACTGGGTAGAAAGGACGTGCTGTACAAAGAAATGATGGTAGCACAGTGAAATCAACTTGGTAATATAAACTTTTTGTGCGTGAAATCAAAGTTTCAATCTTGCTTTATAAGATGAGTGACAGCACATGCTCATTTTCGCTTTTGAAATGGACTTGTTCCATTTACACGTGAAGAAGGAAATGCACTACATTTTCAACCTTCACCACTTGAAGCATTTACTGACTTTGCAAAATGATTTGCACTAAATATAATATATTATTTATTTATTTTTCCAATTTCTATTTAAAATATTAATTTCGACAGTAATTCAAAAATCACGGTCGTTACAATTGGGTAGGTAGATCTATTTCTGTGGTTAGGTCTGTTCTGCTATAATACGGTTGCCCTTTCTGTTTTGGACAGGTATTATATTGCAACCCTATCATTTTTTCTCACCAGTGGACAATGTTTACCTATTTCTGTGGTTAGGTAAATTCACATAGTCAGTCTATTTCTTTGTTTAGACTGTGTCCTATTTCTGTGGTTAGGTACGTGGCGGGGTTTATTTTTCTACAATTTGGGACTGATTAGATCCCATGTCGCACTGTTTATACTGATAGTTGACTACCATTATTATTTCATTATTGATGATTATTTCTTCAGAGATTTTGGCATGGATATTTAGTATCCTTTTGTTTTGGCTCTGAGGAATTTTGAGTTTGTTATCACCATATTTTTTAGGATAGTCCATTGAAGACTTGATATGAATTTGTGAAATGGTGATATGTTTCATATGCCTTATTTCGATGATTATTTGTTTGGGCATATTTTTGTTATGACTTATTTGGATCTTTAAGTCATATTTTGATTCATGTACATATTGATTTATATGCCTTATTATTTTTAAATTGAATTTGGCATATATATGATGCTTGGACATGTTTATTTGATATGACTTATGATTAAGTCATAAATGTTGTTAACATGCATATATATTGTTTGAGAATACTTAATTGATATGACTTATTTTTATATGGTTAAGTCATATATTCTTGTTATCAGTATCTCACCCTTTTGATATTTAGAGATAGTCTGACCCGAGTGTTATTTTGCTCGGGTCAGGCCGAGACTTTTCAGGTTATAGGTAGGCTTTTGGATGATTGGGCTAGCTGGGAAGATATACTATTTGGACTTCTAGTTTTATTCATTTAGCCATTTGGACTTTGTATAGTTGAGATTATAGAATTGTCACCGATATATTATTTGAGTCTAGTATTCTATGTTGTAGACTCGAAATTTGTATAAGTTATGAAAATTATTGTTCCGCTGTGATTTGTGTATCTCTGATATTTGTTTTATATTTTATTCTGTTCTGAATACTATTAAATCAGTGTGTTTATTACTTTGTATTAATATTGTACACGTCAAATTTAAATTCAGATATTAATTAGAAGGTATAAATGATGTGTCAGTGTTAGTATAAAGATATATTCACATTCGATCGTCCTTAACAAGCCGTATTCTCCGGATTAGCAGACAACATTACTTGTAATGTACTTTGCTAAACTGGGCATAGTAGTGGGGTCGTTACAGTTGGTATTAGAGCTGTGTTTAGAACATTATAGAATATAAATTGATTCAGAGTTCAGATCTTGACCTAGATGACCTAGAAATCCTGTCCCTTGGGTGTGTAGTAGTTAGTAATTTCTACTAACCATTAAGGATAGGAATATAAATTGATTACTGGGTAATCAATTGGGTCGTATTTTAAGATTTCTTAAGTATGAAAATATTATTATATAATATTTGGAGTTGGTTTTAATTTAGAATTTGGAGATTTATTTTGAAATTTTGGAAAAATTAGATAAATGAGTTTAAAAACCAAATTGGTTTAGGAATAATCAGAGTCGTGCATCGGAAATTTAGAAATTAAATTGTTCCGTTGATGGCGACTATTTAGTTTTAATTGATAAGTATTTTGAATTTCACTTTTTTTAAGAAGTGATATTTATCGTATAGTATAAAAATTAGACCTCAAATGGCTTAAAAGTTAAATTGTGATATCTTGATCTAAATATTGATCAGAGTTGCACAACGGGAGCTAAAGGACTGTTTCCGCCGAACATCTTAAACAATTATAAATAAATATGTTTGATTGGTTAATGGATGCTTGCTTATTTTGAAATTGAATTTAATTATTGGAATTAATATTGAGTAAGAATCATTACTTGAAAGATTTGTAACCTACTCTATATTAATTATAAGACTTTGCGATATCTTCCTTAGTGTAGCTACCGCAAAGGAAATTGAAAACTTTGTTTTGTATAAAATAGAATATTAAACTATTAGTGCCACAATCAAATGTTAAGATGTATTATGGAACCGTTATCTATTCAGAATTATTTTATTTAAAATCTTGAGATAGATATAAAGGATTCTAAAAAGGTAAGCATATGTTTATATTAAAATTGTGATAAAAGATATACATATGAATAATAATTGATTATGTATATTTTAAGCAAGCAATAAATTGATAAAAGTGTAAAGTACTAAAAGACACATGTATATCATATGGAGTTTATTTTTGTGTTAAATTGCCCATTGATTGCTTTAAGAATTCTGATCGATGCGCCTGATCAACGTTATTGATAAGAATTTCCTAAACACTAAAATGAGACAGTTAGACACAGTAAATTGAGTTATAATAAATAAAATTTGGAAGTAAATTAATATGAGATTGAATATTAATTTCATTTTAGATGACAAATGCAGCCATCGAACCTTAGTGATTGTTGAGATCAATGGCGAGGAAGTTTTGATCATTTAGTCAACTCTGTAGCCAATTGATGAAGTCATTCACTATAAATAAATGACGAGGCAATGCATTGTATTATTTGATATTTGTGAAATTAAATATGGTTATGCTTTTAATTGGTTATATAAGTATAACTTATAGGAATCTAAATCTAAATAATGATATCATATGGTAATTTTGGTAAGTAGAGCAAATAATTCTAATTAAGGAGATACCTTAATTGAAAAAAATTATATCATGTGATGCATTGATTAATAAAACGATGTATTTAAAATAAGAAAATGCATTGTTTAGAAATCTAAAATATTGATCAAAAAGGATATTTTAGTAAAAAGTTATAATTGAGGATTATGAAAACTTAGTTTGGACAAATAGTTATTTGATTGATAAGTGCAAGAAATAATAAATGCATAAGGCAACGAGATAATATTATTTAAATTAGGAGAACAATTTAAAAATCAATGTGTATTTCCAAAGTTATTTTGAATTAATAATTGTTACTTGTTAGTAGATGAGATTAACTATCTCAATTAAAAATGAGTTTTCATTAAAAACTTGTTTGCGTACTTTGTGAAAATGTTTTATTGAATAACATTATTTGTGGAAGTTGATTGCATGAAGTAAGTTGTAAATTTTGAAGTCTTTAGCTTTCCAAAAAGTGGATTATGTAATAAATAAATTAGTATAAAGATATATAGTTTGGATTTAAAAAATGGTTTGAGAGTGGTAACTTTAAATTGATTTTAGTGCCGAAAATTTAGTTGGAAAAGTGCTGTACTAAAACAACGAAAACTTGAGATTTTTAACTCCAAATGAGTTCAATCTTTTTGTAAATGAAAGTGCTTTCAGTAAGCTATAACTTTTATTTACTACTTTGGAAAATTTTGCATTTTGTTCAGTCTCAAGTGGGTTTGAAAATGAAAGAACATCTCTGTCCTATTAAAAATTTCTAAGATTGAAGCTGAAAGTAAATTGAGCATAACTTTCAAACAATAAATCCGATTTTGATAATCTTTATATTGCTGGAAATCTTAGACTTAATAGAACAACTTTCATTTTATAGGTGTTAACATATTTTGAAGTTTACTGTGACAAAACCTGTTCTTTGCCCCAGGTCTGAGATTGAATAAAGTAATTTGTTAGAAAGCTGTCGTCCTTAATAGTTAAATGTAATGTTTCATATATTCATAAATGCAATCTAATATGATTCATTTGAGTTAAGTACATGTGCATGAGAATAATTTGACTATATTTTGCACGTAAGCATGTAAAAAGTTAAGCGAACTCGCTTAAAAATGCTAACAATAAAGGTATGTTTTCAAATTAAATTTAGAAATGATAAATATTGATATATATTGTGTTTCTAACCTTGTGGTTGATGTATATTATATAAATCATATTTATGAAATTGTAAATGGCTTTCCATACAAAGAAAACTCTGCTGATTTTTTCGAAAAATTTTGACACTTAGAAAAATTTCGAGTAATAATTTCGAAAATTTAGACAATTGAGTTTTGTGTGAATACAGTATCTTCTAAATAAGTTGTAAAAGACTCAAAGTCCATACAAGTAGATAATGGGCATTGAAGATAATTATAAAATTGTGTAGCCATCGATGAAGGATCTAATAGTTGTGCTTTTCGAGTTTAGTATGGAATTGTTTTGAGATCGATTATTTGTATAGAAAAATATATTACAAACCATAGTATATTATTATAGAATTAGAGTATAAAACAACTTTAATTTGATTTACTTTAAATAAAAAGTAAAATGGGATTGAATTGAAAATTTAAGTAAGAAACTTTGAAAATTTTCAGGTATTGAAATTGTTTATGAAAGATAATGGATTTTGAGTGAAAACTCTAAGAATATTTGTTTAGTAGAAGAAACTATAAAATCTATTCTTTGTATTTGACTTGCCTTTGTGCAATTTCTTAGTAACTTTCTTTTATGAAGTCGTATGATTTGATGATTTTCATGATATGGTTCCATTTTGTTAGTCTTCATATTAGTTTTGTGTGGTTATGAAATTAGTATTCACCGTATTTGAAATAATTGCCATTGTTTGGCACGATATAACTTTTTGGTGGCACAGTGAATAAATATCATAATTGATAATATATTGGAAATACTAATTAGAAACAATTAGTAGTAAGTGAAAATTGAAAATTTAGTAGAAAAACCTTGATTAGAAATAAGTTTTTGAGAGAAAATAGAACTCCAAGTATATTTTCTTGTAACACATGAGTTAGATAAATCTGTCTTTTGGGTTTATTTGTTGTTTGGGTGTATGTTTGTTACTAAAATTTGTTAACAATAGAGCTAAGTAATAACCTATTAGGGAATTTCTTTTTGAGTCAAATTGCGAGGACGCAATTTTATTAGGTGGGGAGTTTTGTAACAACCCGATTTTTAACCACCTTGATTAACGATTATTAATTAAGTAAACTGGATTTAAATTGAGAAATAAGGTTAATAATGAATATTTGTGTAAATTTGACAGTGTGATCATTTTAAAGATTAATATGGAAAATTTTGAAGTGTTTTAACTTATCTGTAAAGGTTAAATAAGTTAGAGAATGATTTGATATAATAAAATGTGTATTTTCCTTAATATTGGGTCTTAGTGAAAATAATTGATAATGAGGGGTTTTTTTGTGCAAACTTCCAAAGAGAACTTATGTAAAAATCTTATTTATGTTTTAAAAGTGATGCATGATTTTTATTTTGAAGAAATTATAATTTGGAGGATTAAAATCCATTTTTGACATGTTTTGCAATTTAGTAAAAACATGAAAAGGTCTACTTTCAATAAATCATTTGAAGGGTCAAACGACCTCAGAAATTAGTAATTTTTTATTCATTAGAAAAATTAAGTTCCGAACATAGTTTTAGAGTATAAGATTGTATTTTTATGAGCATCGGTTTAGTAGTTATCATTTTTTTAAAGTTAGACTAAAACATGGTTTGTGTGTGTAAATAAAGAGCATACTGAATTAAAAAGTGGTTTTGGGCTCACAACTTCATTTCAGCCCATTATCAATTAGGAGGGGTTTTCTCTTCTTAGCCAAATCTGAGCAGAAGTGTACGTACTTCTCATTTCACAAAGAACAGAAACTTAAAACCTCTCAGAAAACTCTCAAATTCAAAACTAGGGCCAAACCAAAATTTGCAACTTTAAAATAGGAATAAATTGCAATAAATTCCAGGAAAATTTGTGTAAGTCTCTTAACCTATTCTACACCTTCTCTTTAAATTTTGTGATGTTTGGATTATTAGGTTTAAAGTTATGCTTTCTTTTGTATTTCTTAGTTTTAGGTTAATTTTGGGGAAAATTGTTCTAACTAAAGGAGGAAGGTGAATTAAGGTGTTAGCAAGGCTAGAGGTGAGTTATTCTCACCAACTATCTCTAAATAGGAATGCATATTTGAATGTTTAATTTGATTTGAATTAGTGGTAAATATGATTTGGTTGAATCATTGTTTGCTATTCATGAATGTTTGTAAATTGGTTGATTTGGTTGCTAAATTTAATGTCAATTTAGGTTCATCAAATCTAAGCAGAAAATGGTTGTTAAAGAATATGAAATCTGTACCAATTGGTTAGGAATTTAACTTTGAAATTCTGTACACATAAACTATACTGATATTCAAAGCTACTGTAAAAAGTTTGAGTTAAAATGATAAAGTTTCGAATTTATATGATTTTTGCAAAGTGGATATATGTAAATTGAGATTTACAAAGCTGAGCTGAAAATAATTGCTAAAGAATAAAAAATCTGTAAAAATTGGTTAGGAATTGAACTTTGAAAATTTTGTACACATAAACTATACTGATATTCAAAGCTACTGTAAAACGTTTGAGTTAAAATGATAAAACTTCGAATTTATATTATTTTTGCAAAGTGGATATATGTAAATTGAGATTTACAAACCTGAGCTGAAAATGAAAGAATAACAAATCTGTAACAATTGGTTAGGAATTTAACTTTGAAATTTTGTACACATAAACTAGTCAGATATTCAAAGGTACCGTAAAAAGTTTGAGTTACAATGATTAAATTTTGAATTTATATGATTTTTGCAATGTGGATATATGTAAATTGAGATTTACAAACCTGAGCTGAAATGGATTGTTAAAGAATAACAAATCTGTAACAATTGGTTAGTAATTTAACTTTGAAATTTTGTACACATAAACTAGACAGATATTCAAAGCTACTGTAAATCTTTTAAGCTAAAATGATTAAATTTCGAATTTATATGATTTTTGCAAAGTGGATATATGTAAATTGAGATTTTACAAACCTGAGCTGAAAATGATTGTTAAAGAATAACAAATATGTTACAATTGATTAGGAATTTAACTTTAAAATTTTGTACATATAAACTAGACTGATATTCAAAGCTACTGTAAAATGTTTGAGCTAAAATGATTAAATTTCGAATTTATATGATTTTTTTTAAACTGCGTATTTTGTTGGAATAAATTTTGTCCCTTGTTGTTGGGATTTTTTGATCTATATTTGGTTGATCGATTATGATGGATTTTGACTTCTATTTGGGTTCTAAATTTCTAAACCTTAATACTTTGATTTAGAGGTTTATATCAAATTGAGTTTTATAAATCTTTTATAAAATAATTACTTAATATATATATATATATACACACACACACACATATATAAGTATTTTATATAAGTATTTTATAATTATTTGAATTCTGGTATATTCATCAAATGTTGAATAAAAATATATAGTTAAATAATAAATGAATTTATAGATTTTAAAATAAGAAGTTTGAAAGAGTGTATATATATGTATGTATGTATGTATGTATATGGATATAAATAATTTAGAAACCAATTCCTATATGGTAAATTAATATTATTTACTTCCAAAGTATGAACCCATGTTGAATTCTATTGTGTTTAGGCTTCGGCTAATTAAATACCATTTCGGTATCTCTTTGATGGTTTTTGGAACTATTACTTTTGAGCAATTTATGCTTTCATTTATATTCTTATGGAATTTCATGCTTTTCTATCCGACAGAGAATTTTAATAAAAGATTGAACTGTCGTAATGGTATGGGACGTTTTGTACAATTCCTTCGTTTATTACTATAATTTGTTAAATAGAGTTTTAGTGGAAATTACTAGCTTTTAGTAAATACTTGAATTTACTTTCTGGTATGGGACAGTTAGCTAAATTCTTGTAATTACCATAGTAATAGTAATCAACACTTTAGAGTTGTATATCTTTGGGTGTACGGATTTTTAGTATGCCGATAGATTCCTAAGAGACGACAGCTTATTTTTCCAACGACCTGAGAGTCGATCTAACTTAGATTATTGGGTAGGCAGATCTATTTCTGTGGTTAGGTCTGTTCTGCTATAATACGGTTGCCCTTTCTGTTTTGGACAGGTATTATATTGCAGCCCTATCAGTTTTTCTCACTAGTGGACAATATTTACCTATTTCTGTGGTTAGGTAAATTCACATAGCCAGTCTATTTCTTTGGTTAAACTGTATCCTATTTCTGTGGTTAGGTACGTGGCGGGATTTATTTTTCTACAGTTTGGGACTGATTAGATCCCGTGTCGCAATGTTTATACTGATAGTTGACTATCATTTTTATTTCATTATTGATGATTATTCTTCAGAGATTTTGGCATGGATATTTAGTATCCTTTTGTTTTGGCTCTGAGAAATTTTGAGTTTGTTATCACCATATTTTAGAGGATAGTCCATTGGAGACTTGATATGAATTTGTGAAATGGTGATTTGTTTTATATGCCTTATTTCGATGATTATTTGTTTGGGCATATTTTTGTTATGACGTATTTGGATCGTTAAGTCATATTTTGATTCATGTACATATTGATTTATATGCCTTATTATTTTTAAATTGAATTTGGCATATATTTGTGCTTGGGCATGTTTATTTGATATGACTTATGATTAAGTCATAAATTTTGTTAACATGCATATATATTGTTTGAGAATACTTAATTGATATGAATTATTTTTATACGGGTAAGTCATATATTCTTGTTATCTGTATCTCACCCTTTTGATATTTAGAGATAGTCTGACCCGAGTGTTATTTTGCTCGGGTCAGGCCGAGACTTTTCAGGTTATAGGTAGGCTTTTGGATGATTGGGCTAGCTGGGGAGATATACTATTTGGACTTCTAGTTTATTTCATTTAGCCATTTGGACTTTGTATAGTTGAGATTATAGAATTGTCACCGATATATTATTTGAGTCTAGTATTCTATGTTGTAGACTCGAATTTTGTATAAGTTATGAAAATTATTGTTCCACTGTGATCTATGTATCTCTAATATTTGTTTCATATTTTATTCTGTTCTGAATACTATTAAATCAGTGTGTTTATTACTTTGTATTAATACTGTATACGTCAAATTTAAATTCAGATATTAATTAGAAGGTATAAATGATGTGTCAGTGTTAGTATAAAGATATATTCACATTCGATCGTCCTTAACAAGCCATATTCTCCAGATTAGCAGACAACATTACTTGTAATGTTCTTTGCTAAACTTGGCATAGCGGTGGGGTCATTACACAAGCTATGTCAAAATCTTGTTTATTTGCAAAGTGTTTTTGGACTCAAAGATCCGTGTCCGAAAATGGTCCTTCTTATTTCGACCATGTCTTCTTCAAACAAAATCAAAATTGAGTATTTCTTTTTTTGAAATTGTATAGAAAATAATTTCATAAAACTATCCTTTTGACCACTTTTCCAAAATTCTAGATTTACATGTCCAAAAATCGATGGGAAGTTGACCTATTTTCGAGTGGATTTTGTGGTTTTCCAAGCTTTTCGAATTCCAAAATGTATCAAGTTTTCAAAGGATTTGTGGTGAGTAAATTCGTTCAATTTTGGGAAATTTTTACCTTTATATGTATTGAATATTGTATGGTAAAATAATTTGGTTGTTTGGTTGGAATATTATATGGTTTGAATATATGTATATGTTGCTAGTTGTGGTTTAGATATTCACTTGCAAATCGAAAGCTAAAGCGATGTGTTTCATTATACTGATGTGATTTTTGGGTTTGCGCTATGATGGTTATATGTTTATGTATTTTTTGGCATGTGTATGTGACGTCATGCTAAGGAAATGGATACTTTGATATGGTATTGACGATTAGATTTCTTTGTGGAAAAACTAGTGTTTAGTTTAAAGGAAATAGAAAATCATTTCAAAGTTTTCAACTTTGTTTTCTTATGCAATCTCTTGTGCTTTGTTTATGATAAGTTGGTAAGTATTTAAGTATTGAGTTTTCAATGAGGAAAGTCAAAATATTTTCAAGTTATGGTGTCAATAGCGATAGTCGCTATGGATGCAGTTTCGCTTAAAAATCCGACTTTTGCAAAATTCGGTTTTATTAACTTCAAGTGTTTTGAAAATATTTTATAAACTTAATAATAATTTTTGGTAAAGTTAATTAAGTTTTAATGATTGATTATAATTAATTAAAGATTAGTTATTAACTAATTGTCTTTAAAAGATAAGATTAATTTTGATTAATTATAATTAAGTAAGATTAATTTTTAATTAAATATAGTTTAAGTATATGATTTATTTTTAATTAATTGTTATAATTAACTATAAAGTTAATTATTTAAATAAATCAATTGTTGGTTATTTTTAATGATTAATTAATTTAGGTTTTAATATACTAAAAATTATTTATAAAAGGTTTAATTTATTACTTAATTTTTAATTAAGGGTTATTTAATTAATTAATTGAGATTAATTAATATTTAATTATTAATAGAGGTTCAATTAATTATTAAATAATCAATAAAGGATTGATTAGGGTTTAATTAATAGTTAATTATTGTTTAATTATTTAATTAAATTTAGTTAAATTTCAATTAAGATTAATTATGATCTAAATAAGGATTTAACTTATATTAATTATTTCAAAAGGAGCTTTAAAGTTTTAAGTCCTTTGTTTTTCCATGAATCAAATTGTTTTTAAAGGAACTTCTTTTTCAAAGATGGTTTTGAATTCAAAGGATTCAAGTGTCGATACCATTAAGAAACCATATAATTGTGAATGAGTTATAATATAGATTGTTTGACTGTTTGGACGTATGTTAGTAGAATAAATCCCCGTTCTGCTATAAATTGATTGAATTGTTTGGATATCTATTTAACAGAACAAATCACCATCCTGCTATTATGTTATTTGGACACGTATATGCTAGTTAGCTTATATTGACATGTTACTCCCTGATTTGGATATGAGTTGTATTTACATACATGTTGACCTATGTAAATAACTGTTAAGTGAATTGGAATTCAAATTGAAATAAAATGGTAACTTAAATTACTACCATTGGGATTGCTAAGCTCTTTTTTAAATTATAAAGTATGGTGTTGAATTAACTTCAATTATTTAATCAATTTTTGGGTTTAAGGTTTATAAATGATTTTTTTCAAGTGATATTATTATTTATAAAGGTATTTATAAATAATAACTTGGTTATAAAAATGGGTTTTACTAAGTAAAAAGGTTTATTTAAAATGATTTAAAAGGATGAGTTGCAAAGGATATTTTGTAAAGGATTTTTCCTAAAAAAGATTTATCAAAGGAGTTTTAAATAGGAAATGTTTTATAAATGATTTAGAGGTTTGTAAAGAGGTTTTGTAAATTGACTTGTAGACTTATAAAAGTGTTTTATAAATTGATTTTGGAAATTTATAAAGGTATTTAAATGTGAAGTGAGCTTTTAAAAGGGAACTTTTTATAAAGGATAAGTGGATCAGTTTATAGTAATTAATGTTTTCAAAAAGGAATTTAAAAGGAGGAATTTTCTAAATGTTTTGATAATATACTTATACCCCTAAGGTAAGTATAAATGTTTTCCAAGTATAAAAGAGATGTAAGGGGTTTGGGAATAGTGTTTTGAAAAGATCTTTTGATCAAATGTTTATAAAGTGATTTTAATTAATTAAAGATAAATTAATAAAGGCTTAGTGGATCCCATATGAAATCAAATCAATGTTGAATGATTGTTTATTTGATAGTTAAATAACTGACTTTCAAATATGGACCAAAATATAACTCCAAAAATATCTAGGAGAAACACGTGAGTTATATGGCATAGTCATCTTAGATGATGATGTACTATATGTATAAATCTCGTTTTGTTCTCCTAGGACAAATGATAGGGAGATCTGTCTACTTAAACGGTTAGGGGTGGTCCCTGCTCCTATGTATTATCTGATTATTTCCAAAAGAACCGGGGTTGAGTTTACTAGAACTATCGAATGTTGTTTCGAAGGGACCGGGATCAGATAAGTATAAATTATCCAAAAACCACTTCGATCCAACTCAAGCTTTTTGAAATGAAGACATCGTGAAGATGATTGAAGATGGAGCTTTTGAAGTGCAAGGGCTACTTGCTACTAATCCTGAGGGTGATTCCAAAATGGATGTAGTAGAGGTAGTGCCTTCGGTTTCGTTCAGACCCAGAACGAACTTGTATGGATGAATGCTAGCACTGCATTGCTTCCTAGTGGGCAGTGATTGCATTCCAAGATGGTTGCTATATAAAAAGGTAATCATAGCCTCAAGCCTCATCAACCGGGAAAATGACTAAAGCAGGGACGTGCAGCAGAGCCATGTAGGTCACTCCGATTAGGGTATGATCATCCCAAGATCTAGTGTCGATATCTCTATGTATGCTTCGGGGCCAATTATGGTTGTTTGATCCGGGTGATCATATTCAGCGCTATCTAGTAAGGGGTAGGGCCGGTCTTGAGTGGCAGAGGTGCAACCTGTTGTAGCCTCCCATACATTTTATCGAGCTGTACGGATTCGGTGGGTAGAGCTTTACCCTTTCATAGTTGGAATCCATTCTCCAATAAGTGCCTTCGGACTTGATTGTATACCTATTATGCTGGAATTTAATAATGTAACAATTTTAGCTATGATTAATATATATTTGTATTCTAGACAGTATCATGATATAACTAGATTTTCTATAAAAATGTTTTGGTTATCGTAAGGTATAAACTCGTCCGTGTTTATGTGCGTCGTGGTCTTACTAGATACCTTTTATTTTAAAAGATTTTACAAGTTATAATAAATTAATTCATTGTGATTTGAGTTTCTCACGCTGGTTTTACCAGACTGATTCAGGCGTTATTTTTCTTATAATGCTCGGGTAAGCCAGAGCATATTTTCCAGATTTAGCTGGATCCTTTGGAGCTTTCAGGTGATGAGCTGGATTCTCCAAGACGTATTCACATACATTAAATTCTTCCGCTATTTTCTTTTGTTTTGTTTTTTCTGTATCTATCAGCAATTGTAAAGATAGGCTGTTATAACTGTCCAGACTGATAATAGGTTAATGTACTCTGATGATGTGTATAATAAAGATAATTTCTTTCTGTAAAGACTTGTTTGTATTATATATTATTCATCACGTATTGTGAGATTCTGTTCTTTCTTTTTCTTTCTTTCACCCCTAATGACCTATCTTTTGGACACTTAAATGATCGGCACACGAATACCGTTGATGTATTAAGTGTTATTTTTAGGTGTAAGAAAGGTAGATCGTTACATTTATAATCATTTACAAATTTTAAACTATATTAATTATCTTGGAAGGTAATAAATTAAATTTATAATCATTTATAAATTTAAAAATACATTAATTATCCCGAAGGATAATAAATTAAATTTCTAACTTCTTTTATAAATTTTAAATCAAAACTTAACCTCTATTTTCAAAATTCTCAAAATATTTGAAAATATAGTTTTAAACAACTTTCAAAGTGCAAAAAGCGATAAAACATTTATTTAATAAAAATACAAGCACAAGTCCAATACACAGGAGAATTTAAGAAGATGATATTTTGTAAGTCAGGTATAGCAAAAATTGCTATAACGACACTTACACAATTCAAACAGAGTGTCATAAATATTTTAACTAAACATCAATATAAGCAATAAAAGAATGTAAATATGATGCAGACAGTAGCAAATAAATAATGGCCAGAAACCCCTTAGGTTCTCCCTACAAAAGTCCCATGTAAATCACACATATGTATTTTTCCGAAGTGTTCTACAACGGCCTATTCGCTATGAAAACGCTCTTTCTCCTTTGTCCCCTGCAATAAAATGATTATTTATGTCATCCACTATCAAGCGGGAATTCAAAAACAAAATAAACAGTCAAACAATAATATTTTTACTTTGCAAGCACAGAACGGTGATTTATTCTATTCGATAGATGTCTGAATATTCTATTCAATTTTGTTATAGTAGAATGAGGTTTTATTTTGCTAAATAGATGTTCCAAACAAGGCATAGTTAATTTAACTATGTTAAGCGCAATTAAATTAAATCAGGATAATTTTGTCCCTAATCTATACTTTGTTAAAACTCTCGATTACCAGTTAAGCATTCAACAACAATCAATAACAACATAAAGATCACATAGTTATTTAAAGGTAAGTTAAGTCACCAAAATTCCAGCTGACACTTTCACGTTCCAGTTTGAACTAAAATCAAAAGACGTCCGATTTTAGCCTAAATTTTCACATGCTCTAAATTCGACTAAACCAATTCCATCATGAAACTAACATTCATACGAGTCCAACGCAACTGACCGCTTCTGAATCCGACCTCATACGCAATAGTTATGAGTTTTATAAGTTTTCGAAACGATTAAAATAATCAAATTCCACTAATCACCTAATTAACAAATTAATTACCAACTATCGATCTTCCCAAACTAGCTAATTACTCTTCCCTCCTGTACATCCACCCATACGCCTCCATGAACACGCATGCCACTGACACGGCAAATCAGAACTTCGTTTGACGAACGAACTTCACTATCGGCCTTCACTCCTCGATCTCGACTTGCCTGTACCCAAAAAACAACGCATGCACCTACCCAAGAAATTATGACCTAGAGCATTCTCGCCCACGACCTAGAAATCACCGTGCCACCCAAAGCTCCACCGCGGCCAACCAAACTCTGGGAAAAAGTGCTTATTCTCATGCCAAACTACAAACCTCACCCTGATTTGCTTAACGCCACTACAAACTCCTAGAATAGTAAACCCTAGGTCGACATAGCGAAGTCGAACTCCACCTAGCACAGCTGTAACATCCCGAAAATTTTCGACTTTCGAAAATTCAACATCGATACTCACTTTATCGACTGCTGAGCCATCGAATGCCGGAAACCCGAAATGTTATGGTTTTAAGAAAGAAGAAAAAGGTAGAAGAAGAAGATAGAAGAAAAAGAAAGAAGAACAACAACACAACATCAGATACAGAAGCAGAAAACAATATCAGAATCTCACATATCGCAGCGGAACAATATATAATAAATAAATGAATATCATTTAAAAACAAAGAATTATATCTGTTATTATATTACATCACATCATATCATCAGAGTCAATATACAACAATGGACAGTTATATAAACTTGTCCTCATACAGAATACACAGCGGAATAAATACTATCAGATACAATTACTACGTCTCGTCATCCAACTCATCTCCAAAGCTCCAGAATATCCAGAGTATCCTGATAATCTAACTCTAGACTGCCCGTGTGGAAATTGGTGGGCACCCAGAGTTTAGAAGGGAAACAATAAACTCCGAGTCAGTCATGGTGACTGGTGTGAGATCGTAAAACAGTTATCTTTAAAACAACAAGGAAACTTTAATGTCAATTCGCAATGCTTTTGGAAAATGAAACTACCATAAGACCTCCCGCCACACACACAATGCAAACGCAGAATTGGAGGAGATTTCTTCTTATGATAGTCAAAGATGCTTACTACGCAAAATCAAATCATTTTGGATATTATTATTAGTGCATAGTGTAGAAACATTTCGAAAGTATAATATTAATCTTAGCCAGCATAGACATTTCGAACTATGCCTACTATAGCTACCATCCAAACAGTGGGGCGCCACCATAAGTGAATGATAGGTTCTACAACTAAAACCGTACAAGGCTCGTATTGTTTCTTTGGATTTCCAACAAATGGTCAGGCTAAGGAACTTCCTCTTCCACGATGGGTACGTCCCTGGAATAGACGACCCGAGAACCTAACCGGATCTCTGCCAACACAAGGCCGGGTTACCTCTGCAAAAATAGGTAACTACTGACACGCGTATGCCATCCCCCGATCGTCACCGATCTTCCCAAGGATCCCCGATTTCCAACAAACCACATAGATAATGATAATGCAGTAACCACAGAGGTTAAGTATCTGGGCTCCATACCATGATACCACCTTTATCCAGAAGGAATGACATACACTAAGGGGCGCTACTCCCTAGAACCTTGCTGCATCCTTCCTGTTTTGACCATTTCCGGGGTGTGAGGCTCGACGAAGTCTCGTCCACAAAGCTACGCTTTCTACAAAGCCCTGCTTCGGGTCAAACAAAATGATCAACCTATGATCACAAAGATATAAGATCAAACAAATGATCATATCACAAATGATCAAACACTGATCATTTCACATCAACACTCAGTATGCCACGTTACCAAATTGGGATATATCGCTGATAAATTTCAACTACATAACCTCTGAGCTCGTACGTCTCAGAGAAGGGTGTTAAGCTAAGAGAATAAATTCTCCGCCACCAACAGAAATGTATTTGAAAGAAATCAGCTTTATATCTCAAATTGTAACGTCAAACACACAATCCATACAAGTCTGTTCCGGGATCGAACAGAACCGAAGGCACTTCTCACGAAGCCCTTGCATTTCCGGATAAATTTCTAATCACGTCCGGACTTCCCGTCACTAAGGGTGATAAAACCTCTAAATCGGAGATCAGCCGATGTAGAGTAACTCGACGGTAATCCTTCCGTTTTCAAAAATATCCGGTCTTCAACACCGGTCTTCAAATGCAATTCATAACGACGTATCACATATTCGGAATGGGTTATACGACCCCATGGTCCTTTCTCGGTTAACCCGAATAGTGAGCGCTTATTCAAAAATAAGTGTGGCATTCAAATTCATCCAATTCACAACAAATACCTACTCAAGGTAAATATTGATAGTCGGTTATTTAACTATCAATAAAGATGCGCAACATCATCAGATTCCAAATAATTTTCCAAATTATTTATCTTCAAAAAATATCTTTACTAGATATAAAATTTCCACACTGCAAAAATAAATCAACGTTTATTTTTTTCTAAACAGTTTCCCTTTCTTTTTATAAGTTCCATAGTGAATTTATGATTTCAAAATATCTTCTGATATACGATTTTTCAAATCGATTCCAATATTCATTTTCAATTTATCTTTACAAGGATAAATTCTCAAAACGTTCATTTCATATTGGAAAAGCATTTCCATACTTATTTAAGAATAAGTAATTCACAAATCATTTATTTTCAACATTTGAAAATATTCAATATACTTAAATCAAATTAAGTATACTTTTCATTCTTTAAGGAAATCATTCTCTTTCATAAATTTTATTTGAGTCAAAACGAATGTTGCGTAAAACATCGTTACGACAACTCAAAATCACTAGTATAGGGATTCGAAATTTAGATAGATATATAAATCCCAATACTATACAAAATATTTCCTTTCGGAAATCATTTACTATAACAACAGTGTTATAGTCTACCATTTCCTTATTTCTCGAAACGTCTATTTCAACAATAAATGTTGAAATCTATGATTTCGGTAATTCACACGTTTTAAAACATCTTTTAAAACAATCACTTCATTTCAAATATCGCTTTCCCGAAACATATCCATTTTATTTAATAATATATTCACTGTCCAAAATCGTGAATATACTTCAATAATTACATTTCAATCTTTTCTACACGTTTTATTCCAAGAATTATCCACTATCCAAAATCGTGGATAAAATTCCCTTAATAACTTCTATATTACATTCATCAAATTTGATTGATTTCGAATTCATAAAACAACGTTTATAAATTCACCTTTATATTTTCTAACAACTTCGATTTATAAAATTCTCCTTTTATTAACTTCTAAAATCACTTATCAAAATAAGTGATTCCAGATTTATAAACAACGTTTATAAATCACATTTATACTTCATAACAATTCCAACTTATGAAATCATTTCATTTAGCAATTTCTATTTATATCCCAATTAAGTGCAAAAATCTAATTTATAAGTAAATTACTTATAAATCGTTTATTCTACAACATCTATTCACTTTATAACTTCACGTTATAAATCTATTAATTTCATTTACTTATGAAATCCTTTTATACTTCTTTTTAACACTTATAAAAATTCGTTTTATAAGTCCAATATTTTGATTTATAACATATCAATTTTATAAATCTTTCTATACAAATCGTTTATAGTTATTCAAAAATCCCAACTTAAACCATTTTATAAATAAATCGACTTTATTTCAAAAACGACACTTTGGTTATATTTCACTAAAAATTATAACTTTTATAACTTTAAAATTTTACGTTTATAAATCGATTCAAAAATTCCATAAAACGTATATTTTCAAAAATCACTTCAAAAACCCTTTTAAAGTAAAAGTCGTTATTTTTACATTTCAAAACTGAATTCGATGATGCAACAACACCAATCAGTCCATCACAACAGTCAATATCATATATCAATATGATAACAGAATATATATCAACATCTGTAAATAAGTAACTACTGGTGAGGAATCCAGTTGGATCCCTCCAACCTGTTTCCCTGCATCCAAAGACGTTAGCACAATACCAATTCCGCTCCAGTACGGAATTATCGCGGTATATAGGTTTTATAAAAATCCGCTTACTAACGGCGCAATAGGGTCTCATCCGCTATACGAGGCGGGAAATCATCAATCCAATATATACATATGCCAATATGTATATACTGCTATATATAGATATATCCTATCATATCTAATAGCACATTCAAACAAATCAATCAATAACTGCAATTCAATTATAAATCTGAGTGAGAAAATCTCACCGTGATTTTAAATTCTGATTCCAGCGTTTATCTTCGAATAAAATTAAACGGCGTTTAATTTTACCCGAAATTCAAACTAGCTCCAAACGATTCCAATCCAATTTCATCACGTAGTGTTCGAGAAAACGAAGCCAACGCCGCTCGTTTCGTAATTTTCTGATAATGTATGAACAAGATACAACATTTTAAACATCGTACAATTTAAAATAAGATAATAAATCAATTTCTTTTTATATTTTATAACCTAAATCCAATCCAGACCCTTCGTTTTGAACCAACAAATCTGGGCCGTGATCTTCATCTTCCCTCCACACGCGAAACTCCCCAGGTAACTTCACGCGAGATGAACCCATAGCTCACGTTCGAACTCCCATAGCCGCACCACCACACTCATCTGAACTTCGATCAAGTGTTGCCATTTCGAAGCCCCACCCCTTCTCGACCTTCGCCTGAAATGGCTTACAGCCCGGTCGCGTACTCTGCCCCAATTCCGAGCACGAACGGCTGACTGTCGCGCCCTCCTAGTGGCCTCCATGCTGCTCGAATACCCATCATCCCCATATGGATTCGAAGATCTTCCTTAGCTCTATCATTTTGTAGTTGACACTTTTTCAAATCGATGCGTGGATTGGGAGTAATTGATGGAAGAAATTCGAAGTTTTCTGGCCGTTCGTTTTATAAGAGGCGGCAGCTGAAGAGAATTGAAACCCTAGCCTTTTTTTTTATTTAATTTTGTGAATAAAGGGGGTATTTATAGAAGATCGAACGAACACTATTCACTTCGAATTCCCGAACTCCGATTTACGCGCAGTGACTGGCGTTCCTGGGGTTTACCCCGCGTTCCGAACGCAATGGAACAGGTTTCAAAAGCTAATTCGATCGTCTGTGCAAGATATGGAATTAAACGATCAATTTAAATTAAACCGATTTAAATCGATTTCGAGGCGTTTTAATTTGTACCGGACAAACGATACATCCAAAAATTATAAAATTTGAAACCATGCAAAAATATCACATTACGGATCCGATGAAACTGGTTTCGTCGAAATCCGAGACCGTTTGAAAAATGACTATTTTAACTCGACGATTAAAAATTAAAACGATATCGATGCGTTTCTAGCTGCCACGGTCAAACGACAACTCCGATGGATACGAAAATTGAAATCCGATAATAACTAACTATTACGGATCCAATGGAACTGGTTTCATTAAATTCTGAGACTGTTCGAAAATTGGCTATTTTTACAGTCGATAATTAAATATTAAAATATTCAATTTTCACAATTTAACTCTAAATTCGATTTTAAAAGTTCTATAACCTTTCTATAACTCCAGTATGATTAAATAAATTTTACAAATCAATTTCAATCATATTAAACTCGATTTTCAATTATCTCTGGAATTTCACTATTTAATTTATCGATTAAATTATCAAATTAAATCCAATATTCGAAAAATAAATCATTCGACTTCTAAATTCCATTTATTAATATTTAAAATCAATTAAATATTCAAATTTTTATTATCAAAAATTCTGGGTCGTTACAGACTTCCCCCCTTAAAAGAATTTCGTCCTCGAAATTACAAGTTAGGAAGAAGGGTCCTTAACTCGTCTACTATTTTTCACAATTTAATAGTTTTATCAATTTATCAAAACAAATCTTTCTATTAAAGATTCGTTATCATTCAACTCGTTTTCCAACTTAAATTATAAGTTTCAACAACATTGTTTAACTTCTCAATTCAAATTCGAGTTTAAATTCAAATTTTAAACTTTCAAAATTTCTCAAAATTTTTCTAACACTCGAAATTTTCGAAAAATTTCGCCAGCGTCTCCTTTGCGCGGCTAATACGGTACGACTACAAAACGTCCCTACGGACTCTCAGATTTCAAAAAGAAAAAGAAACAGCCAAGCGGCTAGACAAGAAATCATCAAAAACTCATATTCAAATTTAAATACTTACCTTTTGTCGAGCAATTCAATTTATCTGTGAAATCAAAATCCCAATTCCTTTACACCGGTATATCTACTAGCCATTATATCTAGTAACAGCATTCAACCTATTTTGCAAATTCTATTACAAAATTTTCAATATAAATTGCTTATACAATTTACTTCACTATTGAAGTTATATCCATTTTCATTCAATTTGAACTCTCATTCCAATTCATTTGTTACTACTCCAATTTATTTATTCAAATTCGGTTTCAACTTCATTTACTACTAAATTCAAAATGAATTTTTAACATTCAATTTCATTTTCTGGCACTTGCAATCGCAATTTATCCATTCATTCACTAATTCATTCGTTTTTCAATTTGAATTTCTCATTTCAATCGAATTTCAAATACTTTATAAGTCTTCGACTTATTTACAATTTGATTCATAAAGTCATTTGTACATTCATATTACTAATTTCATTCCTTTATGAATTTTATCTTCAAATATTTTTATGGAACTTTATTTCAAACTATATATCACATTAATATTTCATATTCACAAATTCTATTCATATATGAATTCATTTCTTTTAAGTTAGATTTTTATTTAAACTTAAACTTTACAAGTTATCGACTTCATAATATTTCATAAACATTTTCATATAGCATTCCAGAGTTTTTTCAACATTTCACAGCCATTTTTGAAAACAAATCAAATTTATCTTTTGAATTTTCAAAACAAAACTCAATTTTCCAAACAACTTTCATTTAAAACAATTTGGCAGCAATTCCTCTTTTGGAAACCCGAAAATGAACACCGGTGATGTCGCGATCATCATCGGAATTATTTTCCAGCGACCTAAAAGAGTTTAGAGTTTTCATTTCTCGAAGTACTTTTCAAAACCTTTGAAATTCATTTTCCAATCAAAAAGATTTAAACTTTCCAAATCTTCAAAATTTTCAAATCTTTTTCAAAACATTTCCAAAAACTTCTCTGGAATTCCGTTTAAATTATAAGTCACATTTATAATTTACATTCTTAAATTTTATTTGTATATGGATTTATTTCTTAACTTTGGAGTTAGGATTTCAATTTCTTATTCAATTTCATATAATAATGATAATAATTCAATGTTATCACTTTCCTAACAACCATGCAACCATATACTGTAATAATTTACAGAAAATCATCTCTTTTATATACAAAAATAGTTTTGGGTAAAATTATTTCATTCACCCTATTTAAAAACAATACTGTGCCGAATTGTTCTATTCGAGTGTTTAGAGATACCTATCAATGATCGTTAATTACTCGTATTGACCAGAATCCATATACCACTCAACAAACCAATCATCACAATATAAAACAATTTCATATTCACTAACAAATACGCACTCGTATCTATTATTACACTCAACTCATTCTAGAGTACTACTGACTCTATCTCTAATGAGTAACACCCAACAGAGCAGGGTTGTCGCTTAACCATATGCTCTGATACCAAATGTAACATCACGAAAATTTTCGACTTTCGAAAATTCAACATCGATACTCACTTTATCGACTGCTGAGCCATCGAATGCCGGAAACCCGAAATGTTATGGTTTTAAGAAAGAAGAAAAAGGTAGAAGAAGAAGATAGAAGAAAAAGAAAGAAGAACAACAACACAACATCAGATACAGAAGCAGAAAACAATATCAGAATCTCACATATCGCAGCGGAACAATATATAATAAATAAATGAATATCATTTAAAAACAAAGAATTATATCTGTTATTACATTACATCACATCATATCATCAGAGTCAATATACAACAATGGACAGTTATATAAACTTGTCCTCATACAGAATACACAGCGGAATAAATACTATCAGATACAATTACTACGTCTCGTCATCCAACTCATCTCCAAAGCTCCAGAATATCCAGAGTATCCTGATAATCTAACTCTAGACTGCCCGTGTGGAAATTGGTGGGCACCCAGAGTTTAGAAGGGAAACAATAAACTCCGAGTCAGTCATGGTGACTGGTGTGAGATCGTAAAACAGTTATCTTTAAAACAACAAGGAAACTTTAATGTCAATTCGCAATGCTTTTGGAAAATGAAACTACCATAAGACCTCCCGCCACACACACAATGCAAACGCAGAATTGGAGGAGATTTCTTCTTATGATAGTCAAAGATGCTTACTACGCAAAATCAAATCATTTTGGATATTATTATTAGTGCATAGTGTAGAAAACATTTCGAAAGTATAATATTAATCTTAGCCAGCATAGACATTTCGAACTATGCCTACTATAGCTACCATCCAAACAGTGGGGCGCCACCATAAGTGAATGATAGGTTCTACAACTAAAACCGTACAAGGCTCGTATTGTTTCTTTGGATTTCCAACAAATGGTCAGGCTAAGGAACTTCCTCTTCCACGATGGGTACGTCCCTGGAATAGACGACCCGAGAACCTAACCGGATCTCTGCCAACACAAGGCCGGGTTACCTCTGCAAAAATAGGTAACTACTGACACGCGTATGCCATCCCCCGATCGTCACCGATCTTCCCAAGGATCCCCGATTTCCAACAAACCACATAGATAATGATAATGCAGTAACCACAGAGGTTAAGTATCTGGGCTCCATACCATGATACCACCTTTATCCAGAAGGAATGACATACACTAAGGGGCGCTACTCCCTAGAACCTTGCTGCATCCTTCCTGTTTTGACCATTTCCGGGGTGTGAGGCTCGACGAAGTCTCGTCCACAAAGCTACGCTTTCTACAAAGCCCTGCTTCGGGTCAAACAAAATGATCAACCTATGATCACAAAGATATAAGATCAAACAAATGATCATATCACAAATGATCAAACACTGATCATTTCACAGCAACACTCAGTATGCCACGTTACCAAATTGGGATATATCGCTGATAAATTTCAACTACATAACCTCTGAGCTCGTACGTCTCAGAGAAGGGTGTTAAGCTAAGAGAATAAATTCTCCGCCACCAACAGAAATGTATTTGAAAGAAATCAGCTTTATATCTCAAATTGTAACGTCAGACACACAATCCATACAAGTCTGTTCCGGGATCGAACAGAACCGAAGGCACTTCTCATGAAGCCCTTGCATTTCCGGATAAATTTCTAATCACGTCCGGACTTCCCGTCACTAAGGGTGATAAAACCTCTAAATCGGAGATCAGCCGATGTAGAGTAACTCGATGGTAATCCTTCCGTTTTCAAAAATATCCGGTCTTCAACACCGGTCTTCAAATGCAATTCATAACGACGTATCACATATTCGGAATGGGTTATACGACCCCATGGTCCTTTCCCGGTTAACCCGAATAGTGAGCGCTTATTCAAAAATAAGTGTGGCATTCAAATTCATCCAATTCACAACAAATACCTACTCAAGGTAAATATTGATAGTCGGTTATTTAACTATCAATAAAGATGCGCAACATCATCAGATTCCAAATAATTTTCCAAATTATTTATCTTCAAAAAATATCTTTACTAGATATAAAATTTCCACACTGCAAAAATAAATCAACGTTTATTTTTTTCTAAACAGTTTCCCTTTCTTTTTATAAGTTCCATAGTGAATTTATGATTTCAAAATATCTTCTGATATACGATTTTTCAAATCGATTCCAATATTCATTTTCAATTTATCTTTACAAGGATAAATTCTCAAAACGTTCATTTCATATTGGAAAAGCATTTCCATACTTATTTAAGAATAAGTAATTCACAAATCATTTATTTTCAACATTTGAAAATATTCAATATACTTAAATCAAATTAAGTATACTTTTCATTCTTTAAGGAAATCATTCTCTTTCATAAATTTTATTTGAGTCAAAACGAATGTTGCGTAAAACATCGTTACGACAACTCAAAATCACTAGTATAGGGATTCGAAATTTAGATAGATATATAAATCCCAATACTATACAAAATATTTCCTTTCGGAAATCATTTACTATAACAACAGTGTTATAGTCTACCATTTCCTTATTTCTCGAAACGTCTATTTCAACAATAAATGTTGAAATCTATGATTTCGGTAATTCACACGTTTTAAAACATCTTTTAAAACAATCACTTCATTTCAAATATCGCTTTCCCGAAACATATCCATTTTATTTAATAATATATTCACTGTCCAAAATCGTGAATATACTTCAATAATTACATTTCAATCTTTTCTACACGTTTTATTCCAAGAATTATCCACTATCCAAAATCGTGGATAAAATTCCCTTAATAACTTCTATATTACATTCATCAAATTTGATTGATTTCGAATTCATAAAACAACGTTTATAAATTCACCTTTATATTTTCTAACAACTTCGATTTATAAAATTCTCCTTTTATTAACTTCTAAAATCACTTATCAAAATAAGTGATTCCAGATTTATAAACAACGTTTATAAATCACATTTATACTTCATAACAATTCCAACTTATGAAATCATTTCATTTAGCAATTTCTATTTATATCCCAATTAAGTGCAAAAATCTAATTTATAAGTAAATTACTTATAAATCGTTTATTCTACAACATCTATTCACTTTATAACTTCACGTTATAAATCTATTAATTTCATTTACTTATGAAATCCTTTTATACTTCTTTTTAACACTTATAAAAATTCGTTTTATAAGTCCAATATTTTGATTTATAACATATCAATTTTATAAATCTTTCTATACAAATCGTTTATAGTTATTCAAAAATCCCAACTTAAACCATTTTATAAATAAATCGACTTTATTTCAAAAACGACACTTTGGTTATATTTCACTAAAAATTATAACTTTTATAACTTTAAAATTTTACGTTTATAAATCGATTCAAAAATTCCATAAAACGTATATTTTCAAAAATCACTTCAAAAACCCTTTTAAAGTAAAAGTCGTTATTTTTACATTTCAAAACTGAATTCGATGATGCAACAACACCAATCAGTCCATCACAACAGTCAATATCATATATCAATATGATAACAGAATATATATCAACATCTGTAAATAAGTAACTACTGGTGAGGAATCCAGTTGGATCCCTCCAACCTGTTTCCCTGCATCCAAAGACGTTAGCACAATACCAATTCCGCTCCAGTACGGAATTATCGCGGTATATAGGTTTTATAAAAATCCGCTTACTAACGGCGCAATAGGGTCTCATCCGCTATACGAGGCGAGAAATCATCAATCCAATATATACATATGCCAATATGTATATATTGCTATATATATATAGATATATCCTATCATATCTAATAGCACATTCAAACAAATCAATCAATAACTGCAATTCAATTATAAATCTGAGTGAGAAAATCTCACCGTGATTTTAAATTCTGATTCCAGCGTTTATCTTCGAATAAAATTAAACGGCGTTTAATTTTACCCGAAATTCAAACTAGCTCCAAACGATTCCAATCCAATTTCATCACGTAGTGTTCGAGAAAACGAAGCCAACGCCGCTCGTTTCGTAATTTTCTGATAATGTATGAACAAGATACAACATTTTAAACATCGTACAATTTAAAATAAGATAATAAATCAATTTCTTTTTATATTTTATAACCTAAATCCAATCCAGACCCTTCGTTTTGAACCAACAAATCTGGGCCGTGATCTTCATCTTCCCTCCACACGCGAAACTCCCCAGGTAACTTCACGCGAGATGAACCCATAGCTCACGTTCGAACTCCCATAGCCGCACCACCACACTCATCTGAACTTCGATCAAGTGTTGCCATTTCGAAGCCCCACCCCTTCTCGACCTTCGCCTGAAATGGCTTACAGCCCGGTCGCGTACTCTGCCCCAATTCCGAGCACGAACGGCTGACTGTCGCGCCCTCCTAGCGGCCTCCATGCTGCTCGAATACCCATCATCCCCATATGGATTCGAAGATCTTCCTTAGCTCTATCATTTTGTAGTTGACACTTTTTCAAATCGATGCGTGGATTGGGAGTAATTGATGGAAGAAATTCGAAGTTTTCTGGCCGTTCGTTTTATAAGAGGCGGCAGCTGAAGAGAATTGAAACCCTAGCCTTTTTTTTATTTAATTTTGTGAATAAAGGTGGTATTTATAGAAGATCGAACGAACACTATTCACTTCGAATTCCCGAACTCCGATTTACGCGCAGTGACTGGCGTTCCTGGGGTTTACCCCGCGTTCCGAACGCAATGGAACAGGTTTCGAAAGCTAATTCGATCGTCTGTGCAAGATATGGAATTAAACGATCAATTTAAATTAAACCGATTTAAATCGATTTCGAGGCGTTTTAATTTGTACCGGACAAACGATACATCCAAAAATTATAAAATTTGAAACCATGCAAAAATATCACATTACGGATCCGATGAAAGTGGTTTCGTCGAAATCCGAGACCGTTTGAAAAATGACTATTTTAACTCGACGATTAAAAATTAAAACGATATCGATGCATTTCTAGCTGCCACGGTCAAACGACAACTCCGATGGATATGAAAATTGAAATCTGATAATAACTAACTATTACGGATCCAATGGAACTGGTTTCGTTAAATTCTGAGACTGTTCGAAAATTGGCTATTTTTACAGTCGATAATTAAATATTAAAATATTCAATTTTCACAATTTAACTCTAAATTCGATTTTAAAAGTTCTATAACCTTTCTATAACTCCAGTATGATTAAATAAATTTTACAAATCAATTTCAATCATATTAAACTCGATTTTCAATTATCTCTGGAATTTCACTATTTAATTTATCGATTAAATTATCAAATTAAATCCAATATTCGAAAAATAAATCATTCGACTTCTAAATTCCATTTATTAATATTTAAAATCAATTAAATATTCGAATTTTTATTATCAAAAATTCTGGGTCGTTACAACAGCCGCACCCCTAAATCTTGACATGGGTTTGAAGATCTCGAGCCCACGAACTCAATAGAATAATTCTCATGATTTTTCATTATTTAAAGCATTTAATTTTAACTTTTAAAGATGGGTCCTCCATTTAGCTTATTGGTTTTGAAAGTAGATAGGGAAAAGGTGAAAACTAAAAATGAAAAGTAAGCGTTGACTTAATTTTATACTAACCAAATTCCCTTTACCTCAAATCAAAGGCACTCTTTTATCCCTATGATGATCAAGTTTTCTTAAGTTAAACAATTTTTACAAGCAAACCAATATTTTCCAATCCAATGTTGCATCAGCATCAATTTTTTTTAATTTGATTTAATTATTTAGAAGGTTTTAAAATTTGAGTTTTGCGGTACTCCGCTACCCAAAACCCCACCAAGTACGAATGCGAATGATAGAAATAAAAATACGATCGTGCACCAAAATGCGACACGATCTAAAATCAACAATAAAATGCATAGATTATTTAATTATGTGAAATTTCAAAAGTGTCGGCATTTGTCGTAAAATCATCAAACGATAATTTAAATAATTTTCATATTAAAAATTATGGAAAAATCCAACAAATTCAATTAAAAAATAATATAGTAAAATCAATTTGATTTATTGATAATTAATTTTCTTATTATTTATTTTAACAATTTATTATTGTAAATAAATTTACAAAATGAATTTACCATTATTATTTATTTATTAAAAAAAGTTAAATAAAGCTATTATATCCATTTAATTAACATTTAATTCACAATTCAAATATTTAAATAATCCCTATATTTGAATTTAAATTATTAAGCTTTAAAAACCAATTATTCAAATATTTAGAATTAATTATATCTTCAATAATCAAAATAATAAAATTATGGGATGTTATATGGAGAGTGACGAGCGAGGCAAGGGGAGGTTGGCGGTGGGGTTGGGTTAGTGATTGGGTGTCATGGGAGGCCGTGCACGTGCACGCGTGCACAATCGGTTGGGTTCCAGTTGTTTTGAATTGAGATGGAGAAGGAAGAGGTTGAGCACTGTAGAGAAGGAAGGATTTTTCACTTTGATCCATCTTGATATGGACAATTTCTCATGGGAAGAGGGGAGGAGATTGTTTGCAAGAAGGATGGAAGTGGATGGGCTGGGCCAAAATGCTGGGTGAGGAGAATATTCTTATGTTGTTTAAATTCTTTATTTAGTATAAATCAATTTAATTAACTTTGAAATGTGATATCTTACCCATATGGAATCCGTTGCCCTATGGATTTTAGCGTTGGACTCGTATAGTCGAGTACCACATTGTAATGTAGCTTGTTGTTTGATTTGGTGATATATTAAACATGTTGATAAAATAATAGGGAATGAATTTAATGACGTTATTTTAAATAATAACGTCGTTAAATTAATTTTACTGTATTGGTAACATCTATTTGGCCAAACAAAATATCGGTCGGTTAAGTTTAATTGAATAGATTATTTTGGACATCTATTTAGCTGAATATAACACCGTTCTGCTATAATTAAACCGAGAGGTTTTTTTGATGACATATGTTTAGTAGAATAAATCCTCGTTCTGCTATTATATTAGTTTGGGCATTTATTCATATATCGGTTAATTAATATGTGAATTTGTCAATATGGTTAAGTAATAAATTAGTAAATGATTGCTAATTGATTTTATTTACATACCTACTAATGTAAATACCGCTTATGTGGTATGAAAGTTAAATTGAAATTTACTAGTAGCTTGATTAAGTACCATTGTGGTTACTAAGCGCTTTTTCGAATTTGTAAAGTTATGGTTTTGGATTAACTCCAAGTTATACCAATTTAATGTTAAGTGTTAATTATATAATAAATGATTTTCATTTTCTTTATTAATGGTGTTTAAGTCAGATAATTAATTATATTATCAAGGTTATTTAAAGTTTATTAATTACTTATTTATTTAATAATGTTTTAAAGGTTAATTACTTATTTATTTATGATGTTTAAGTTATTTAATTATTTTACAAATGATGTTTAAAGTTATTTAATTATATTATTGATATTTCTTAAAATATTTAATTATATTAAGTATGTTGCTTAAAGAGATTTAATCACATCATTAATGTTGTTTAAGTTAGTTAATGTATTTAAGTAATGATGGTTTAAGTTAATTACTTACTTTATTAAGGAAGTTTAAGTAAATTAATTTATTTTACTATTACTATTTTCAAAGTAAATTAATATATTTCATTTATTTTGGTTTAAGGTAACAAATTTATTTAACAAAAAGGGAGTTTATAAATGATATTTTGTAAAAGAGATTTATAAATGATATTTTGCAAAGGAGATTATAAATGATATTTTGAAGGAGAGATTTATAATGGCAATTTATAAAATAAAGGACTGGATTTATAAGTTATGTTTTTAAAGGAAAATGAAGATTTGTGTTAAATATATATATATATATATATAAGATTTATAAGAAAAATGGGTTTTAAGATTCATAAAAGGACTTTTATAAAACGATTTGTATAAAGGAAGGGAAATTCATAAAAGAGTTTATAAACAGAACCAGTTTTATAAATAGAAAGGATTTTATTAACCATTTAAAGATTTATAAAAGGGTTTTATAAAATTATTTTGGGATTTGTAAATATGAAATGGGTTTTAAAAGGAAATTTATAAAGGAATGAGATTTTTTTTTACTATTGAATCTATGTTGTCTGTTTGTTTGAGAGTTAAATAACCGACTATCAAAATCTGTACCAAAATATAACTCTGGAAATAACTAGGAGAAACAAGTAAGTTATATATCACAGTCGTCATCGATGATGTTGTACTGTGCGTATAAATTTCATTCTGTTCTCCTAGGACAAATGATAGAGAGATCCATCCACTAAAACTGTTAGGGAGTGTTCCCCACTCATATGTATTGTCTGTATATTTCCAAAAGAACCGGTGTTAAGTTTACTGAAAACTAGTGAATGTTGGTTTGAAGATATCGGGATCGGATAAGTATAAATTATCCAAAAACCACTTTGACTCAACTCAAGCGTCGGATCGAAGACATCTTGAAGATGATGGAATCGAAGATGGAGCTCTTTGAAGTGAAAGGAATGCTTGCTACTAATCCTTAGGGTGATTCCAAAATGAATGTAGTAGAAGTAGCGTATTCGGCTTGTACTTATCCTGAATAACTTGTATGGACGAATGCTAGCATTACATTGGTTCCTGGAGGGTAGTGTTAGCATTCCAAGTGGGAATTTCTAAGAGAGGAAAAAGGTAACCGTGACCTCACAAGACTCACAACCCGATAATGACTCAAACAGGGGCTATGCAGCAGAGCTATGTGGTTCGCTACCATTAGGAGCATCATTCCTTGATCTAGAGTCGATATCTATTGGTATGCGCACGAGAGAGGGGCTATGGCTGGTGCACAGTTTTGGAGCCTTGGTCCAAGGAATGATGTAATCTATGCCATGTTAAAGGGGGAACCGGCTTTGTATAGTAGGGGTGCAAGAAGTTCTTGTTGACCTCTGTACATTTTATCTAGAGGTGTACTATAATGGGCGGTACCCAGTAGCCTAATCATTGATGGAAATCCAATCTCCAATACATCCCCTATGGATTTAGTTATATACCTATTATGATGGAATTTAATTATTGTAACAATTTCGGCTATGGTTACTATTGATTTTACCTATACATTATTATAATATCATACAAGATTTTTTAAAGAAATGTTTTGGTTATCGTAAGGTAAAACTCGTCTGTGTTTATGTGCGGCGTAGTCTTACGAGATACCTTTATTTCAAAAAGTTTTAATAACATTAAGTAATCCATTTGATTTGTGTTCTCAGCTGGTTTTACCAAACTGACCCTGGCATTGTTTTCTTATAATGCTCGAATCAGGCCGAGCATATTTCCAGATTTAGCTGGATATTTGGAGCTTTCTGAGACGAGATGGAGGCCTCCAAAACATACTTTCGTATTTTCCTTTTATCTTGCATTGTTTTGTTCTTGTTGTACTTATCAGCAATTGTAAGGATAAATTGTTATAACTATCCAGGGCTGATGATATGATAATTGCACTCTGATTGATGTATGTATATTAAAGTTCAGTTTTTCTTTTGTAAAGATCATTTGTATATTATCTACTCGTCATGTTTTGTGAGATTATGTTCTGTCTTTTCTTTCTTTACCCCAATGGTCTGTCTTTTCGGCACTTGGATGTTTGGCACGTGAATGCCGTGGACGTATTAGTGTTGACTTTTGAGGATTGGAAAGGTAGGTTATTACAATTGGTATCAGAGCTGAAGGTTAAGCGAGAACCTTGACACTGGTGGGGTAAACTCATTAAGAGATAAGGTAATAGAATGCCTTATTATGCATTTGAGTGTATATATAGGAGAGCGCATATTTATTAGCGCTATAAAAATGTTTTATATTATGTTGATTGGTATGTTGAGTGGCTTACAAATTATGGTCGATGCGCCTGGTCAACGTTGTCGATAAGGGATTCTAAACAGTTAAACAAGACAAACCAACACAATATCATTTTAAATGGGTAAATGAAATAATTTTACCTAGAACTATATTTTGTATATATAAAGAAATAATTTCTAAAAAATTCTATATAGGTTTATGATGTGTTTGGTTGTTGAGAGATGATAATATTCAATTATTATCATTTATAGTTTGATTAATTATGCTCGACCAGTTTATTAGCAGTTTCTCCTTTTTTTACTGCATTGGTTGGGTAGATAGTAATTTTAGGGAACATTGAAACGAACCCTTGAGCATTAAGTTTCACAGTTCGACTATAAGGCGTTCGGTGTTAACGTTGGGTTGAAATTTAATTTTAATAAAAGTTGTTTATTTTAATGATGTACATTAGTGATAATTTTATATAAGAAGTGAAATTATATAAGTAGGGTTTATAAATATGGTTTACAAATAAAAGGATTTAGAAAACTGAGAATTTGGGATTAAAATCTCGGTGTTTCAAAAAATTGATTTTCTATGTTTTGAGGAGGAGATAATAATAATATTATTTGACAGCATTTATGAATATAAATATTCTAAAAATATTTTAATAAATATAGAAATCACTCACTACGGTCGCTAGAAAATAATTTCAATGATGACTGCAGCATCATTGGTGTTCAATTTTGAGTTTCTAAGTGGGAATTGCTACCATAGTAGTTAGTTTCAAACTGTTTTGATAAAACAAATCTTGATTTGATAACTTGAAAAATATGATTTGATATATTAAAGTTATAAGAATATATATAATTCTTTCAAATTGATTTGAAATGAAACCCCGATGTTTCATTCCTAAGTTTGGTTAAGTATTATATGGACTTATATATCCTATGCATTAGGGTAGGTTGGTTGTGCATATTGTTATAATAAATTTGTTTTGTAGTTTCAACTGTTAAAAATGAAATGGAACTTTCGGCAATGTTGGATAGTCAAAAGTCAAAACTTTTGAATTGATATAGAAATCGAAACTAATTGTTTTGTGAAAATGTAAGATAATAAGTTTTTGTAACTTAGAAATTTAAAGGGAAAGTAAGCTACAAGCATTTTTTAAGTTGTTGAGCATCTGGTTAAGTAAAACAAATATAATTTCGTATATATACTCTTAGGATTTAAAAGAGTATTATATGAATATGAACTCAAGTTAGAGAAGGTTAATAACTCACGTTAAGATTTTATGAAATGTTTTCATAAATAATTTTAGAAGTAAAATGAAATTGGTATAAAAAATATCCAATAAAAATAAGTACGTAAGTTGTACGTAGATAATTTGATTGCATACCTGTTCTCGATCCAAGATTCGAGTACATGGTTTTGAGGTGACTCACACCGATCAAAATGAGTATTTATCACTTGATTCTTGACAGCGAACACTTGGCGAGGGTTCTTGGTATAAACCAAAGTTTTCTATCATAGTATATAACTATGCAAGGAGAACGTAAGTTCCCATTCAAGGAGCCTGATCGGAGTCCGCATTAGAATCGGGTGAGCGATACTAGTTCAGAAGTGAAGTTTGTATTCGAATAGAGGTCGAATCAGATTTTGCATATGGATGATATATGAACATCATGCAAGCTTATAACTAATTTTGGATACTAGTATAGTGAAATTTTAGGATCGAAATTCTTTAATGGGAAAAGAATGTAATGACCCAGAATTTTATCATTTTGATTTGTGAATATTTAATTTATTTAAATATTCGATTAATGGTGTTAATAATTAAATAACCCTGATAATATAAAATATATTTTTAAATTTTATTTACATAAATAAATAGTTTGACGAAAACTGAAAATAATGACGAAAACACGCTCTTCGAATTTTTTGTTTTTATCGAACGACAAGTTATTAGAAACTGTGAATTTGAAACCGTAGGTGTAAAATTGGATTTAGTACATACACAACATGCTTTCTTATGTTAGTACCTTGGTAGATCTTTATAAGATGATTTCTTGAAATTTGCGTATTACTTGTAAAATTGGTTTAGCTTAGGAATGAAGGAAGATTTTGGTTATAAAAGAAAATCAAAGCCAAACTCATTCACTTTCTTTATCATTATTCTCATCTCCCTGTAATTCATTTATTCAATAAAAAGCAAAATGGCTATGAACTTCCAAAATCAAAATCAATTTTTATACTCTATTAAAAATCATTAATAAACTTGATTGAGCTTATTTGGACAAAATCCATCGGGACGTGTATGTTTGGTGTTGTTTGACTATGGCTTGGGGGAAATTCGTTAGTTATGGCCGAAACATGGTGAGCTAGGGTTTTGTTTTTTTGAGGCTGCGGTCGAAGATGGACAATATGGAGGTCAGCGTTGGCTTAGTGGAGGCGAGAGATGCTCGGAGTGATGTTTTGGTGGAGTGCGGTGCTTGGGTGGTGATCACGACTTGACAGAGGCGTGTGGGAAAACACTCGAATGCGTTTTGTTTTGGAGGGTCTGGGAAGTCGTGGGTGGGTGGAGTAACGAGCAAGGTAAGGGGAGGTTGGCGACTGGGTATCGTGGGCGGCCATGCATGTGCACATGTGCATAATGGGTCGGGTTCCAATTGTTTTGAATTGAGATGGAGAGGGAAGGAGTTGGGCAATATAGAGAAGGAAGGATTTTTCACTTTGATTCATCTTAATATGGACAATTTCGCATGGGAAGGGGGAGGAGATTGTTTGCAAGTAGGATGGAAGTAGATGGGCTGGGCCAAAATGTTGGGTAAGGAGCATATTTTTATGTTGTTTAAATTCTTTATTTAGTATAAATCAATTTAATTAACTTTGAAATGTGATATCTTACACATATGGAATCCGTTACCCTGCGGATTATTGCATTGGACTCGTATAATCGAGTACCACATTGTAGTCTAGCTTGTTGTTTGATTTGGTGATATTAAACATGTTGATAATATAATAGGGAGTGAATTTAATTACATTATTTTAAATAATAATGTCGTTAAACTAATTTTACTATATTAGTGACATCTATTTGGCCAAACAAAATACTGATTGGTTAAATTTAATTGAATATATTATTTTGGACATCTATTTAGCAGAATAAAACACCGTTCTGCTATAAATAAATTGAGAGATCTTTTTGATGACTTATATTTAGCAAAATAAATCCTCGTTCTGCTATTATATTAGTTTGGACATTTACTCATACACCGGTTAATTAATATGTGAATTTATCAATATAGGTTAAGTAATAAATTAGTAAATGATTGCTAATTGATTTTATTTACATACCTGCTTATGTAAATACCAGTTATGTGATATGAAAGTTAATTTGAAATTTAATGGTAGCTTGATTAAGTACCATTGTCGTTATTAAGCTCTCTTTCGAATTTTTAAAGTTATGGTTTTAGATTAACTCTAAGTTATACCAATTTAATGTTAAGTGTTAATTATATTATAAATGATTTTCGTTTTCTTTATTGAAGATGTTTAAGTCGGATAATTAATTATATTATCAAGGTTATTTAAAGTTGATTGAGTACTTATTTATTTAATAATGTTTTAAAGGTTAATTACTTATTTATTTATGATGTTTAAGTTATTTAATTATTTTACTAATTTTGTTTATTTATTTAATTATATTTATAATCTTGTTTAAAAAATATTTAATTATATTAAGCATGTTGCATAAAGAGATTTAATCACATCATTAATGTTGTTTTAGTTAGTTAATGTATTTATTTATGGGTTAAGTTAATTAATTACTTTATTAAGGATGTTTAAGTAAATTTATTTATTTTATTAATACTATTTTCAAAGTAAATTAATTTATTCCATTTATGATGTTTTAAGGTAATTAATTTATTTAACAAAAAAGGGGTTTACAAATGATATTTTGTGAAAGAGATTTACAAATGTTATTTTGTAAAAGAGATTTATAAATGATATTTTGCAATGGAGATTGTAAATGATATTTTGAAGGAGAGATTTATAAATGGCAATTTATAAAATAAAGGACTGGATTTATAAGTGATATTTTAAAGGAAAATGAAGATTTGTGTTATATACATACATACATATATACATATATGTATAAGATTTTTTTTAAAAAGTGTTTTAGGATTCATAAAAGGACCTTTATAAAGGATTTTATAAAAATATTTGTATAAAGGAGTTTATAAAAGGAGATTTATAAAAGAGTTTATAAATAGAATCGGTTTTATAAATAGAAAGGATTTTACAAATCATTTTGAATATTTATAAAAGGGTTTTATAAACTTATTTGGCGATTTATAAAGGATTTGTAAATATGAAATGGGTTTAAAAGGAAATTGTATAAAGGAATGAGATGTGTTTAGACTATTAATCCTTCCTAATTATGGTGGCAGTGAAATATTTTTTCCATACTGAAAACTGAAGGATAAGCGGTTTATACTGAACACCGAAGGATAATTGTCTGGGTTATAGTAAGAAGTATTTTTAAATAATATTTGGTTAGCCAATTTAAATATGATTTTTGGGAAAGAGGAAAATTTCCTTAATTTTTGTTAGTATACTTATTATTATCCCGCCTTTTGACAAGGTCATGATTGGCTAAATAGATTTGCGCTCATCAAGGCAAGAAAAGTAAACACTTATACCTTGAGATTACAGATTCAGTGAAGCGTAGTTTGGGTGTTGGAGGCCATTTTTGAAGCTAACACTTATACCTTGAGATAAGTACATGTATATTTTCTAAGTATTGAAAGAAATATCGGGGTTTTGTGAATATTATCTTTCCTAAGGATATTGAATCAAATAAACTTGAAAAGTAATTTGATTAATGAAAGACAAGTTAATAGAGGCTTAGTGGATCCCACATGGAATTAAAACTATGTTTTTTGTTTATTTGATAGTTAAATAACCGGCTACGGAATCTGGACCAAAATGTATGTAGCAACCCGACTTTAAGACCCTCGAATGTAGACACTAAATACATCCATGATATTCGTGTACCGAACACCCAAGTGTTGGACAGACGGAAAGTTAGGATAAAATAAAAAAAATAGAATAGAACAAGAAAGAGAGAACATAATATCAGAATCTCATAACAGAACGATTATATATAATATCAAAGGAACATTACAAAGGGTTACTCCGAATATAGAAATATCAGAGTTACTAAAACCTAATTATTATCATCAGCCTAGAAAATTATAACAAACATGTCATCACATATGCTGATATACAGAAATGCAGCGAAAATAAGAATACTATGATTGATAATCCTTCAACTTTCCTCCATAAGCTCCAAAGTGTCCAAAGCTGAATCTAAAAACATACAGTGGCTGACCCGAGCATTATAAGAAAATAACATCCAGATCAGTCTGGTAAACCAGCATGAGAAACTAAAATCATAAGTGACAAGTAATAGTAATCATTGAGACCGTACAGATTATCATAACAGTTTTCCCCTCTAATGAAACCAACCATTCATTAAGTTTAACGTATAATGATATGATAGATAATGTCTAAGTGTGGCACATAAATCATATCAAATAGTTGCTCTGTTAATGCCATAACAATAATAGGTATACAATCAATACCGCTAATGCATGTTCGTATATATGGATTTACCATGGATACACTTCTAGCAAACTGAAGTGGATCTTCATGGCAATGATTAGAACTACCTTTCGAGCACCATATATCTCTAGATAAAATATACCATAAGGTAAACACAACTGGCCTATCACCAGAACGTAAGTGAACTGCATGGAACCAAGTACCAATAACTCACACTAGCATCATTTATAAGCATCTCTAGATAATGGAGTTGATATACCCTCAAATGTTAGCTAAACCTGAGATTGTGCATCCTTCTCTATGTTTAGCCATTTCCCAATGTCAAGGTAATATTCGACATCTCTTAAACAAGTCTTCATCACTCGAACAGAACACAAATCTCCAAATAGATTCCATCATCTCGAACAAATCATGAATCACTACATGGATTTGAGCATCTTGAACAGATCTCAAATCTCCATATAGATCCTCAAATAAGTCCTCCAACGAATGCTAACGTTGTCCTCTCTCTTGGAGCACTCCTCAAGATAGACAGTCCCACATGATAGCATCGTTCGAAATGTTAACGTTGACCTCTCCCTTGAATTTAACCTTAGGATAGACAGTTCAACTCTATAACATTCCACTTCACAACCTCTTCCAGAATATAATCGGGTATATGGTTTTGAAGTGGTTTCAGGTTTGAGTCATCTCATATAAGTATGGTCTTCCCGCTTACCGGACTCTCTAAAACCAATCGATGATTTTGTAGCTAACTCAATTTCGGTTCCCTCGGAAGTAAGGGAAAGCTAGAGATGTTTCGTACCAATACTCCTCTCTAGGGGTTCTTATTGGTATGAAATCACGAAGCCTCTCGATAACTTCTTAAGTCATATTTGGTCAAGTTCGATAGTCGACTAATCGACTATCTGGTCAAAACAATTACTTATACAAATCATTCTTCATATGCTTAACTTGTTTCTGACATTCTAACTTAACTATTCCTCATCCAAGAGTGAAGCCGGGTAAGTTTGAGCACTGGTTGCATCAAGCCTTACCTAGACACTTTATTCTTGAATCTCACAAATAGATAAGTCTACCCTATTGACTTTTAATGTTAAGTATAGTATTAATGATTTCCATAAACAATTAAGAAATCAACACAATTAACATGTTTCCGAAATTTTCCACTTACCTATTCCTCGACCAAGAGGTAAACCATTAGGTTAGAGTTCTATTGCTCCATCCTTACTCGACATCAATCTTAACTCTCACAAATAGATAAGCCTACTTCGTCGACTTTTAGTGTTAAGCATAGTTAATTACTTTTCAAATAAGTAATTAAACAATTTAACTGTTTTTCCATTAAATAAGTACTAAGCCCTTTTAAACCTTTTTTTATACTTTAAAAACCTTTTAGAAATGATACTTATAAGTAAAGTATTTTATTTACAAAACTAAATAAACTATTTTAGAAGATATTTTACATAAGATATAAAATGGTCAACATATTTTATAAAAACTATATATACTTAAAAATGCTTTTAAAAATACTTATAACAGGTTTTAAAACATTTACTTAAAATATTACTTGAAGATAGCAAGTTTATAAAGTCCTTAAAAACTTGACAACAACATGTTTTCTATATATTTTAACAAAATATCTTTCCTTTGAAAATTCACAACTAATTCTTAAAAATTCGTAAATATCTAAAATCTACTTTTATAATACACTAATAAGAGACAATAAAACCCTTGTAAAAAGAATGAAACAAAATACTTAAATCTAAATATATTTTCAAACCTTTTAAGTCCAAAAATCAAGTCTAAACGGGGAAGTTCTGCACCAGTAATGTTTTGGCCACTTTTCGAGATGTTACTTAACTTTTTACTATTCAATCTTTCAATAGCAACAAATATTCATATAAAAAATATAAATATGGTGAGAAATCCCTAAGGATTTCCCTACAAAGTTTCATAGAAATAGCCAAAAACAAGGCAATTCCAAACTGCTTCTATAGCGACTATCGCTATTAGTGCACTTCTAAATCCGAGTCATATTCAAACCTATGTTCAACTAAAACCTATATGCTTTGTTAAAGGTCTAGCCATATGTCATATAAGTCCGTTCAAGTCCATTCCAAGTTTGTTCAAGTCCATACATATGGATCATATGTGCCACTTACTTATTAAAGTAAGAATTAAAATCATTGTTTCCAACATATGTCATTAACAATTCAAACAACATAAACTCATTCAAACACAAACATATATGTTCTATATTTTCATTCAAAATGAGATGTTAACTCACCTTTAACCTCTAAAACAACTAGGATCCAAGCACCCAAGCCTAGACCCAACCAAGCAACCACCTTTGCTTCCTTCTCTTTTCTTTGCTTTTGCGCTAGCTCACCCAAAACTCCTTTGATAGCTCATGGCCTCTAGGTGTAGGGGGAGATTGGATTTGTTTCTTCAACTTCTAACTAGGTAAAAGGTGTTGTAATGTGGTGGCAATGCTTCACTCCAAGTTTTAGTTGATTTGCCAATATTTTGCTTTAGGAAATTAGAGAAGAAAAAGAAGAGAAGCCATGGATTTATAACTCTTAAGCTTTGTAATTTGTGTGAATGGTATCTTAGGGTATGCCCATGATTATATAGGTGTTAACCCGCCTTTTGGCAAGGCCGTAGATAGGCAGACTTAACTAAATTGACTACTCGTTCGTCGAGGTCGGTTCACGATGGATTTAGTCAACTGGATGGATGGACGATCAAGCATGGTCGATGGGTAAACGACGCTGCACGCTTGGACGGTTGGTCGGCCGTATTGGAGTGGCTGGGTTAAAGGTGGTTCGGCACCACCTTGGGTCGGCACTAGGATGAAGTTCACTTAGATATGTTGTTCGATCAAGAAGTGCAGAAGATACATGGATCGGTCTGGAAGTTGTGGGTCGTTCGGCATGGGCGGCTCGGTCTGGAAGTCGTGGGTCGCTCGGCATCAAGTGTCGCTCGGCATTGTGAGTCACTCGTCATCCATTGTCGCTCGGCATCGTGGGTCGCTCGGCGTCAAGTGTCGCTCGGCATCGTGGGTCGCTCGGCGTCAAGTGTCGCTCGGCATCGTGGGTCGCTCGGCGTCAAGTGTCGCTCGGCATCGTGGGTCGCTCGGTGAAGCGTGGAAGCTCGTATCTGGTTCGGCATTTGGTGGTTCGGCACTCGATGGTGGCTCGACATTTGGGTGGTTCAGCACTCGATGGTGGCTCGGCATTTGGGTGGTTCGGCACTCGATGGTGGCTCGGCATTTGGGTGGTTTGGCACTCGAAGGCGGGTCATGTTACTTCGAGGCTCTAAGCATATCACTTCGGGTTGGCCCATGGAGGACTTGGGGTCGGTTTACGTGAAGGGTGTGAACTCGGCCGAAGTCTTAATGGGCTTGTATCACTTGAGAAGCCCAATTACCTGGTTTTTCCTATAAATATAGCACGTAGGGCTTTTGAAAAAGGGATCTTCTTCTTTCTGCTCTCTAGTTTTCTATTTTCGAAGGCTGAGGTGACTTTGCCATCTTGTAACTATAATCGATCATTACACCAATAAAAAGGAAACTTCTGGAGTGGACGTAGGCCGGAGTTAGCCAAACCACTATAAAATATGTTGTTCTTTACTGCTTTCTTTTTAATTTTAATTGTTCTTCACATTATTGCTCTCTACATATACTCTATCTGTGAGCTGTGACTGTTAGTTGGTGCTTTCATTTACATTTGGGTGTTAGTGACCAATTTTGGCGCTAACATTTTGGTGCTTCCATTGAGAGTTGAACTCAGGAATTTTGGAGCTAGGAACTTGGATTCTAGGATGCAATGGCTTGGCCATCAACAAGGAAGTAAGTGACAGAAAGAAGCAATCAAGAGGGAAGTCAAGAGGCCTCCTCTGGAGCTGGAGCAGGTCAAGCGTCCATCTATATCACCAAGGACGAGATGGAGACGATGCTGAAAAGGCAGGAAGACATGATACAGAACCTGCTTCGATAGGTTGGACATGTTGGGGCACAAAGTCAAGGGAATGGACCAACCGCGGCTGTTGGCATTGCAGAACAAGGAACCGGGGCTGCAGAAGTATCTGGAGGTCAAAACCAGAACCAGACTGGAGAGGTTAGAAGAAATCAGCCAAGGCTTGGGGGCAGACCTCCAGGATTGGATACTGGGAGAGCGGTGAATGAAGCTTAGCAAGCAGGGACCAACGTGAACGTAAATGACCAACATGAAGAGTATTACCCAGAGTACCCCCTAGGACATGTGGGGCAAAGTAGAGATGCGAATAGGGGACAACCCCTGGATGGAGATGAAAGAATGGCTGGACTAGTACGACGGATTATGAGAGGAAGATTGTCAAGCGGAGGCTTAGAGGAAGTTAGTCGGAATCCGTTCACTCCGAATATCAGAAATGCAAGGAATCCTCCAAAGTTCAAGTTACCCACGCTGGATCCTTATGATGGGAAATCAGACCCAACCATGCATATTACCAGATATATCAGGCATATGGAAGTGCTGGGGGCATCTGAGGAAGTGATGGCACGATGCTTCCCTCTATATCTGACAGACTTGGCTGCGCTTTGGTTCAGGCAGCTAGAGAAGGTATCAATCAGAACATGGGGTGAGCTAGTGGAACGCTTCATGAGACAGTTTAGGGTCCACGTGATGCAACCCAAGAGTATGATGACCTTAGCTTCAATGAAGCAAAGGACCGGAGAATCCATAAGAGATTTTCTATTACGATTCAATGCAACGGTGGCTTCAGTAAATCGCCCGGATCCATCGATGATTTTGATGGCGGCGGTAGAAGGGGTTGTGGAAGGCACAGAGTTTAAGGATTCTCTGGCAAGAGATCCACCACAAGACCTCGGAGAATTCTATCATGAAGCTGAAAGGTTCATTCGGCTAGAGGATTCACGCGCCAAAAGGCGAGAAACAAATGTTGTACAAGGCGAAGGAACCTCCAAAGGACTACCTGGAGCAGACAAAGGTAAGCGAAAGCAGGACGACAGATATGACGGTCTTGACAGACGGAAGAAATTCCGAGAACCCAGGTTCAAACAATACACAGACTTGATGGCAAACTTGGAATGGATTTACACGGAGACTCGGGGGTAGCCCCCTATCGAAAACCACCCAGGAGAGATCCCACAGAACGGGAACGCAGAAGTGGAAAGTACTGCCTATTCCATGAGCTGGAAGGGCATACTACCGATGAATGTCACCATCTGAAGCATGAGGTGGAAGAGAATGTCAGAAGTGGTAGATTGCCAGCCAGAGATTGGACGATGGCCGTAGGACCTGAGCAACTACTGCCTCCACCTAACAGGACTAATCCTGGATAGGGATCACGACTTGTCATCAATTGATCATGATGGCAAGGGCCAAGTTCAGGACTTGAACTTTGGTCGATTATATAAACCCTTTAGATTTGATTTTAAAATAAACGGCTATTCCACTTACACATGTACGAGAACCAGAGAGATCCCCAGGCATGCTCAACAGACCGCTCTGCCCGGAGAGGCAGTTTCTAGGTTTATCCTTTGTTTGTGATTGAACATTTGGAATTTTAAATTAATAAATGAACTTGAATTTCATAAAATGAACCCTTGACCAGAGGGTTAAAGGATGAATATTGAAAATTGATTTGAAATTGATCGCTTTATGACCCTACCCGGAGAGACGAGGTCCGGAGTGCAGAGAGTGACGCTGCTTCGCCAGAGAGCGATAGGATCGGCTCACTCAACGCTGTTTCGCCTTCATCGGAGAGTGACAGGATGGGATCCAGTAAGAGCCCGGAGAGGGTGACATCGGTCCAGGAGGATCATGACATCGCTTAATGTTCAGGGACACTGAACCGGAGTGCAGGGAGTGATGCTGCTTTGCCGGAGAGTGACAGGATCGGCTCACTCAACGTCGTTTCCCCTTCACCGGAGAGTGACAGGATGGGATCCAGTAAGAGCCCGGAGAGGCTGACATTGGTCTAGGAGGATCATGACATCGCTTAATGTTCAAGGACACTGAACCGGAGTGCAGGGAGTGACGCTGCTTCGTCGGAGAGCGACAGGATCAGCTCACTCAACGATGTTTCCCCTTCAACGGAGAGTGACAGGATGAGATCCAGTAAGAGCCCGAAGTGGCTGACATTGGTCCAGAAGGATCAGGGCATCGCTTAATGTTCAGGGACGCTGAACCGGAATGCATGGGATAGGTTGCTTCGTTGAAGCGCGACACGATCTGCCTATTCAATCGTTAAGTTTGGATCAAGCTTGGCAAGGGTCCGGAGAGGCCGTCAACGGTCTGGATAGATCGTAGGATTCGATTGCTGACTTCCAAGGGGCGAATTCGGAATTGGACAATGACTTGGAACAGTCGCGGAATAAACGATCATTCGGATGGAATCATTTGGTCACGAATGTATCATGGACTTTGGATATCGGGTAGAAACTATTCAAAACACACCTTCCAATAGCAAGGCATATTTTGGGGGGCAAGTGTTAACCCGCCTTTTGGCAAGGCCGTAGATAGGTGGACTTAAAAAAATTGACTACTCGTTCATCGAGGTCGGTTCACGATGGATTTAGTCAACTTGATGGATGAACGATCAAGCATGGTCGATGGGTAAACGACGCTGCACGCTTGGACGGTTGGTTGGCCGTATTGGAGTGGCTCGGTTAAAGGTGGTTCGGCACCACCTTGGGTCGGCACTAGGATGAAGTTCACTTGGATATGTCGTTCGATCGAGAAGTGGAGAAGATACATGGCTTGGTCTGGAAGTTGTGGGTCGTTCGGCAAGGGCGGCTCGGTCTGGAAGTCGTGGGTCGCTCGGCGTCAAGTGTCGCTCGGCATCGTGGGTCGCTCGGCGTCAAGTGTCGCTCGGCATCGTGGGTCGCTCGACGTCAAGTGTCGCTCGGCATCGTGGGTCGCTCGGTGAAGGGTGGAAGCTCGTATCTAGTTCGCCATTTGGGTGGTTCGGCACTCGATGGTGGCTCGGCATTTGGGTGGTTCGGCACTCGATGGTGGCTCGGCATTTGGGTGGTTCGACACTCGATGGTGGCTTGGCATTTAGGTGGTTCGGCACTCGATGGTGGCTCGGCATTTGGGTGGTTCGGCACTCTAAGGCGGGTCATGTTACTTCGAGTCTCTGAGCATATCACTTTGGGTCGGCCCATGGAGGACTTGGGGTCGGTTGAGGTAAAGGGTGTGAACTCGGCCGAAGTCTTAATGGGCCTGTATCACTTGAGAAGCCCAATTTTGCCTATAAATACAGCACGTAGGGCTTCTGAAAAAGGGATCTTCTTCTTTCTACTCTCTAGTTTTCTATTTTCGAAGGCTGAGGTGACTCTGCCATCTTGTAACTGTAATCGATCATTACACCAATAAAAAGGAAACTTCTAGAGTAGACGTAGGCCGGAGTTAGCCAAACCACTATAAAATCTGTTGTTCTTTACTGCTTTTTTTTTTAATTTTTACTGTTCTTCACATTATTGCTCTATACATATACTCTATCTATGAGCTGTGACTATTAGTTGGTGCTTTCATTTACATTTGGGTGTTAGTGACCAATTTTGGCGCTAACAATAGGCTTGTGCAAGAGGTCAATACCACCTTTTACCTCTCATAGAAGGTCACAAAGGAGCCTCCTTCTCACATGCACCCTTATGTCACTTCTCCTTTATGCTAATTACCATTATACCCACACCATGATAATATCTCTTATCCATTAGAACATTCTAGAACCTTTCAAGCCCAATGAAGAGGTGTGTGTGTTAATTGGTTTCTAATGTGTTCATTTGATCATTAGTCAAGTGCAAAAGAGTTTGAACAACTTATATTGATCGAAAAGCTGTTTATCGATAAACCGATTTTCGGTCACATTATCGATTTTTCTTCAAAGAATATATTTTTGTAAATAAATTTCAAAAACAAGTTTATTATCATTATTCATTAATTAAATAATGTTTAACAAGGTTATGAAATCATATTTATAACACTTAATTATATTTCAAAATGATTCGATATTCGAAGACGGAGTGTTCGAATTTCAGGTCGCTTAATTCTTCCCACTTAGAACATTTCATCCTCGAAATTAAAATAAGAATGATAATCAAAGGAGATAGACAAAACAAGATACATTTATAGAGTTCTTTTGAAATTATATACAAGCTAAACCGCAAACCAAAAGGCATACTAAGCAACTCAACCTCAAGCGGTGAGTACACTACAAAAGATATGCGATACTAAGGTAAAAAGGAAACCTGGTCTATAAGCAACATTGGATGGAACTTCCTCAAACTGCCCTTCGTCTTCTTTGCACCATCCCGAGCATCCTTGCCCCGCGGCACTTCTAACCTTAACAAAGGAATAAGCACACAAATACTCAAATAGCATTCACAATCACTGGCAACCAATGCCCATGGTATTCTTAGGTTTAAAACTCGCCGATCACCCAAGGATGATGGATAACCTACTAAGCATACCTTATGTTCAACAGCCTCAGGTTCTTGCTTAGATGATTATTCAAGTTGCCTTATAACAAATCAAAGGGTCTTTCCCTAAACTCTTCATAAGCCAACATAACACATCATACAAATGTACTAAAGCCCATAAGATGTACATATATCTTTTGTACACAATATCCGATCTGATCACTTGCTCGATCACATAGATTTCACTTCCCAACTAGTATAGATCACTTCTCTAGTGCGGACTTTGATTTGGTTCCTTGATTAGAAATCCATGTTCTCCTTGCATAGTCATATACTATAATAGAAAACATTGGGATCTTATCATGAACCCGTATCAAGTGTTCGCCATCAAGAATCGAGTGAAAAATCCTTGTTCGGATCGGTGTAAACCACCTTGAAAACATGTACTCAAATACTGGATCAAGAATAGTCATGGGAATAAAACGATCTATGTACAACTTACGTATTTATCGTATTGGTTTCTTAACTACCGAACCCCTTCATATCATATTTCATTTATTCAGATAGTATGTCATTCGATACTAAAATCATTTATAAATCATTTCATAAAACAAAATTTCAAGTTTATCCATATTTTATTACTTAAGTTCATACTCGTACAATACTCCATTATATCTAAGGGTATATACAAACATCTTATTTATCTTAATTAACAAGGGTGATCAACGATTTGAATCTGTTTAACTTACTACCATTTTAAATTCAAGTGTTTATATAAACTCAACTTTATATTTTCACAAACTCTTAATTACAAGTTCTATAACAATCCGGAAGTTCTCGACTATCCAAAATTGCCGAAAATTCCATTTCATTTTAACAATTAAAAACTATCAACCAACATACCATATATGATGCACAAAACAAACTATCTTAATGCTTAGGCTACATGTGTTCATGAAATAACTTAACAAGAAAACTTTAGAACTAAACATCGGTTTTCATTTCAAATTATTTTGAAATAATATGTACATATAAATTTTGTATATCAAATTTTATTTTTGGGATTAAATCCAAATCCGTTTTACCAAAAAAACTCTATAGCATCCCCTACTTAGAAACCCGAAAATGAAAACCGATGATGCTGCATTCATCACCAAAATTATTTTCAAGCAATAGAAGTGAGTTCAGTACATCCAAACCATACTTTTGATACTTAACCAAAATCATTCCAAATCTGTATCAAATACTTCGTATAATAATACTAAGTAGCATGATCTCAATTTCCTAAATTAATTACCCAGATATTTACTTTCCAATAATTCTAATATTATTTTCCTCAAAAATCTTTAAAAACATTTTCAACATACCGGGATCTAAATTCTTAAATTCTCTATTGAAATTCTTTTCTTTATAAACCATATTTTATAAATCATACTCATATAAAAAAAATTATATAAATCTTTTCTCAATTATTTATTTCCAAAATATTATATCTTTTCTTTTGTTTATAGTAAACATCTTTTACTAAATTTTAACTTCTAACCCAACATTATCATCAAAGTCCTTTAGTCAAGCCGTGAAACTTAATTCATAAGGTGTCCGCTTTAATGTACCCTCCATTTACTGTCTACCCCACACATGATGTAGAAGGTAAAGCTGCTTATAAACTGGTTAAGCATAAATCAATAACAAACAATACTCATTGTTCCTAACATGCCGAGCCTGACTAAACAATTATGGTTACGGGATATTAAACTATGAGAAGCACTAATATCTAACCAAATACGAATAGGTAAACCATAAACAGATAGTATACCCTCAAGAATCTACTTCTGCTTTCTTGAGCAAGGGATAATATCTAGCAAAATGACCAGGCTGGTGACAATTGTAAAATTCCTTCGATGCCTCACCCATTAAGCCTCCTCTGCCCAACCTACACTTATTAGGAAAGTGACCCTTCCTGCTATAGTTATTGCAAATAAGTTTAGTCCTATTTGGTCCAAACTTGCACTTCTTATCCCCAGTTGGTGCAAAAACAATAGGTCTTGGTGTCAAACTCTCAAACCTCAAACCCATATTCAACAAATTCACGAAAGTCCCCATTGGGTGATTAGTCATATCCCATTGAAACTCAGGGTACATACCTGTACTGAACATCTCATTCTTCTTCAGCGACATATCAACCAATCCTAACCTGAACCGGGACAAAGCAATGAACTTATTCTCATACTCTACCACAGTCATAGCCCCCGCTTCAGATCCAAGAAGCTCTTAAATAACAAAGTCTTTCCAACTTCTAGAACACTTCATCTCAAACTTATCTTTAAATTATGCCTATGAGAATTCGTTCTCTTGGACATCTAAAGTGATAGAATTCCACCAATCCATGGATGCATCCGTCAGATGTCACGATACCAATCTACGCTTCACTTCATCACCAAGCTCCATATCTCCAATATATGATCATACAATCTAAGCCAAGACTGAACTTCTATAATAGTTTCTGTGCCACTAAACCATCTACCCCCCAGCCTCTAATAATCATGACAAAGCAAAACAAAACTCACCCGAGGCCTAACCTGCATGACCTATTATACGATATTCAACCTTGGTCCCTCAACTGGAGCAACATTCCTCGATACTCGATTCCTACCATTCGTGACAGTACTACTCTGACCACCTCTAGCATTGGTAGCCCTAGTACTCATAGTTCTTATTACCTAATCAAAGCAAAACTTCTTTAGGACACGAAAGGATAGAGTTATCTCAAAGAAAGGATTCTAAGAAGAGATATTCCTAAGGAATAATTTAAAAGTCTAGTTTTCAAAATACAAATATGCTCTCATATATATAATATACTCGATTCATTCTAGGGTGTCACTTACCCTTTATCAAATGAGCCATACCCAACCAAAGCTAAGGTGTTCGCTCAACCTTGGGCTCTAATACCAAATGTAACGATCCGACTTTTCGACCCTCGAATGTCGACACCAAATACATCCATGGTATTTGTGTACTGAACACCCAAGTGTTGGAAAGATAGAAAGTTAGGGTAAAACAAAAAAAATAGAACAAGAAAGAGAGAACATAATATTAGAATCTCATAACGGAACGATCATATATAATATCAAAGGAACAATACAAAGGGTTACTCCGAATATAGAAATATCAGAGTTACTAAAACCTAATTATTATCATCAGCCTAGAAAATCATAACAACATGTCATCACATATGCTAATATACAGAAACACAGCGAAAATAAGAATACTATGATTGATAATCCTTCAGCTTTCCTCTATAAGCTCCAAAGCATCCAAAGCTGAATCTAAAAACATACAGGGGCTGACCCGAGCATTATAAGAAAATAACACTCGGATCAGTCTGGTAAACCAGTGTGAGAAACTCAAATCATAAGTGACAAGCAATAGTAACCATTGAGATCGTACAGATTATCGTTACGGTTTTTCCCTCAAATGAAACCAACCATTCATTAAGTTTAACATATAGTGATATGATAAATAATGTCTAAGTGTAGCATGTAAATCATATCAAATAGTTCCTATGTGAACGCCACAACAATAATAGATATACAATAATTACCACTAATGCGCGTTCTTATATATGGATATTCCATGGAGACACTTCTAGTAAACTGAAATGGATCTCCATGATAAGGATCAGAACTACCATCCGAGTGTCGTATATCTTTAGATAAAATATACCATAAGGTAAACACAAATGGCCCATCGCTAGAACATAAGTGAACTGCATGGAACCAAGTACCAAAAACTCTTGCTAGCATCTCTAGATAAGGGAGTTGATATAACCTCAAAGGTTAGCTAAACCCGAGATTGTGCATCCTTCTCTGTGTTTAGCCATTTCTCGATGTTGAGGTTATGTTCGGCATCTCTCAGACAAGCCTTCATCACTCGAACAGAACAAAAATCCCCAAATGGATTCCATTATTTCGAACAGATCACAAATCACTACATGGATTCGAGCATCTTGAACAAATCTCAAATCTCCACATATATCCTCAAATAAGTCCTCCAATGAATGCTAACGTTGTTCTCTCTCTTGGAGTACTCCTCAAGATAGATAGTCCCACACGATAGCATCGTTTGAAATGTTAACATTGACCTCTCCCTTAAATTTAACCTTAAGATAGACAGTTCAACTCTATAACATTCCACATCATAACCGCTTCCAGAACATAGCTCGCGTATATGGGTTTGAAGTGATTTCGGGTTTGAGTCGTCTCATGTAAGTACACTCTTCATGCTTACCCAAAACAAACCAATGATTTTCCAGTTAACTTAGTTCCGGTTCTCTCAAAAGTAAGTGAAAGCTAGAGACGTTTCATACCAATACTGCTCCCCGGTGGTTCTTATTGGTATGAAATCGTGAAGCCTCTCGATAACTTCTAAAGTCATATTTGGTCAAGTTCAATAGACGACTAATCGACTATCTAGTCAAAACAATTGCTTATACAAATCATGCTTCGTATGCTTAACTCGTTTCTGACACTCCAACTTAACTATTCCTCGTGCAAGAGTGAAGCCAGGTAAGTTTGAGCACCGGTTGCATCAAGCCTTGCCTAGACACTTCATTCTTGAATCTCACAAATAGATAAGTCTACCTTATTGGCTTTTAGTGTTAAGTATAGTATTAATGATTTCCATAAACAATTAAGAAATCAACACGGTTAACATGTTTTCGACATTTTCTGCTTACCTATTCCTTGACCAAGAGGGAAACTGATAGGTTAGAGCTCTATTGATCCATCCTTACTCGGTATCAATCTAACTCTCACAAATAGATAAGCCTACTTCGTCGGCTTTTACTGTTAAGCATAGTCAATTACTTTTCAGGTAAGTAATTAAAAAGTTTAACCATTTAGCCACTAAAAAATTACTAACCCCTTCTAAACCTTTTTTTTATAGTTTAAAACCCTTTCAGAAATGATACATATAAGTAGAGTAGTTTATTTACCAAACTAAATAAACCATTTTAGAAGGTATTTTACATAAGATATAAAATGGTCAACGTATTTTCTAAAAAATATATATACTTAAAAAATGATTTTCAAATACTTTATAATACTTATAATAGGTTTTAAAACATTTACTCAAAATTACTTGAAAATAACAATTTTTTAAATCCTTAAAATCTCGACAACGACATGTTTTCTATATATTATAACAAAATATCTTTCCTTTGAAAATTCACAACTAATTCTTAAAGATTCATAAATATCTAAAACCACTTTTAAAGTACTCTAATAAGAGATAGAAAACCCTTGAAAAAGAATGAAACAAAATACTTGAATCTAAATACCTTTTCAGACCTTTTAAGTCCAAAAATCAAGTCTAAATGGGGCAGTTTTGTACTAGTGATGTTTTGGCCACTTTTCGAGATGTTACTTAGCTTTTTAAAGATTTTAATAGCAACAAACATACGTATAAAACAATAAATATGGCAAGAAATCCCTAAGGATCTTTCTACAAAGATCGATAGAAATAGTCAAAAACAAGGCAATTCAAAATTGCTTCTATAGCGATTATCGCTATAAGTGCACTTCTAAATCCGAGTCATATTCAAACCTATGTTACACTACAACCTATGTGCTTTGTTCAAGGTCTAGTCATATGTCATACATATCCATTCAAGTCCACTCCAATTTTGTTAAAGTCCATACATTTGGATCCTATGTGCCACTTTCTTTTTAAAGTAAGAATTAAAATCATTGTTTTCAACTTATGTCATTGACAATTCAAACAACATAAACTCATTCAAATACAAACATATATGTTCTACATTTTCATTCAAAGTGATATGTTAACTCACCTTTAACCTCTTAAATAACCAAGATCCAAGCACCCAAGCCTAGACCCAACATATCAACCACCTTTCCTTCCTTCTCTTTTCTTTGCTTATGCACTAGCTCACCCAAAAGTCCCTTGATAGCTCACGTTCCCTAGGTGTGGGGGAGATTGGCTTTGTTTCTTCAACTTTTAACTAGGCAGAAGGTGTTTTAATATGGTGGAAAGGCTTCACTCCAAGTTTGAGTTGATTTGGAGTTGATTTGCAAATATTTTGGTTTAGGAAGTTAGAGAAGAAAAGGAAGAGAAGCCATGGATTTATAACCCTTAAGCTCTATAATTTTTGTGAATGATATCTAAGAATATTCCCATGCTTATATGGGCTTGTGCAAGGGGTAAACACCACCTTCTACCTCTTATGGTAGGTCACAGAGGAGCCTCATTCTCACATGCACCATTATGTCACTTCTTCTTTATGCTATTTACCATTATACCCTCACCATGATAATATCTCTTATCCATTAGAACATTCTATAATCTTCCAAGCTCAATGAAGTGGTGTGTGTGTGTGTGTTAATTAGTTGCTGATGTGCTCATTTGATCGTTAGTGAAGTGCAAAAGAGTACACACAACTTATATCGATTGAAAAGCTGTTTATCGATAAATCAATTTTCAGCCACATTATCGATTTTTCTTCGAAGAATATATTTTCATAAACAAATTTCAAAAACAAGTTTCTTATCATTATTAATTAATTAAATGATATTTAACAAGGTTATCAAATCATATTTATAACACTTAATTATATTTCAAAATGTTTCGATATTCGAAGATGAAGTGTTTGAATTTCTGGGTCGCTACAATATAACTCTAAAAATATCTAGGAGAAACACGTAATTTATATGGCATAGTCATCTTCGATGATGTTGCACTGTGCATATAAATCTTGTTCTTTTCTCCTAGGACTAATGATAGGGAGATCCATCCAACAAAAAGGTCAAGGGGTGATCCCCGCTCCTATGTATTGTCTGTACATTTCCAAAAGAACCGGAGTTGAGTTTACCGGAAACTAGCGAATGTTAGTTCGAGGAGGCCGGGTTCAGATAAGTATAAATTATCTGAAAACCACTTCGATCCAACTCAAGCGTCGTATCAAAGATATCTTGAAGATGATAGAATCAAAGACGGAGCTCTTTGAAGTGCAAGGGCTGCTTGTTACTAATCCTAAGGCTGATTCCAAAATGGATATAGTAAAAGTAGTGCCTTCGATTGGTTCTTATCTTGAACAACTTGTATGGATGAATGCTAGCATTGCATTGGTGCCTGAAGGGCCGTGTTAGCATTCCAAGTGGGAAATTCTAAGGAAGGAAAAAGGTAATCATAACCTCATAAGCCTCACAACCTCTAACGACCTGCCTTTTCCAACCCTCAAAAGTCGACTCTATAATATCCACGGTATTCACGTGTTGAACATCTGAGTGCTGGAAAAATAGATTGTTGGGGTAAAAAGAAAGAGAGGACATAATAGAATCTCACATCGTGACGAGTAATACATAATATATAACAAATCTTTACAAAAGAAAAGTGTAATATACTTACATCAATTCAGAGTACACTAATCTATCATCAGCATGGACAGCTATAACAACCTATCCTCACAGTTGCTGGTAAATAAAACAACTAATAAATACAATGAAAATAAAATATATACGTGCATATGTCTTGGAGGCATCTAGCTCGTCCCTGAAGCTCCCAACTAAATCTATAAATATGCTTGGTTTGACCCGAGCGTCATAAGAAAATAACACCCGGATCAGTCTGGTAAACCAGCGTTCACTCAAATGGATTTTTAAAGTTATAAAACCTTTCAAAATAAAGGTATCTCGTAAGACCACGCTACACATAAACACAGATGGGTTTTTACCTTATGATAAGCAAACATTTCATAGGAGATCTTCTTACATTATAATAGTGTTTAAGGTTTAAAATAAATATAGAATCATAATCGAAATTGTCACACTAATTAAATTCCAACATAATAGGTATACAACTAAGTCCGATAGGCGATTTTGGAGAATGGATTCTATCAATGACAGGAAATTGGGCTACCGCCCGTTGTAGTACACCTCTAGATAAAATGTACTAAGGTCAAAAACCTTTCAAACCTTGCATAGCAAGACCAACTTACCCCTTATTGGATAGTATCGAATATTTCATCATCCCTGTTGCTTTGCAACCTTTTCGAGAGCTCTCATGCACAACCAAATCCATAAATAATAATCTAGAAGGGTGATGACAATATCCTAATATATGCGACCCACATAGCTTGTGGCATATCTCCTGTTTTAGTCATTTCCGGTTGATGAGGCTAGAGGCTACACTTTACCTTTTATATAGCAGTCCCACTTAGAATGCTAACATAGCCATCCAGACAACAATGTAATGCCAGCATTTGTAACAACCCGCATATTTATCGATTTTTATATTTAAATATTTTATTAGAATATAACATCGTTCGTCGGATTATAGTCCGAAAAGCTACTTTTTGCAAACAGTCGAATTAGGACTCGAGACCACTTCCATTGAGTTCAAAATGCCGTTTGCGACCTTTTTGAGTATAAGCTTCGATATGTTTGGAGCTAGCCAAAAATTGGACCTTTTTCACTTTAGGTTTGGGTTCAGCCCACTAGCCATCATTATACCCCAAACTGAACCATCTCTCCCCATTTTCCCTCACTTCCTCATCTTTTCAGTTCTAAAGCAAAAATGGTGGAAAAGAAAAAAGAATTAGAATTTCCTAAGCCCTAGTTTCCATTTGCAAATCAATTTCTAGCTCCAAATTCAAGAGAAGCCATTGGTAAGCATCATCTCCTTCTTCTCCAACTCATTCTCTCTTTGATTTCAGAAAATTCCTAAACCTAATTTGGGAAGAGTTTCTCTTTTAAGCTTAGATTCAAGCTTCTTGTGTTGAGATTGAAGTGTGGTTGATCTTCCCTTGTCTTCAAGCTTCTCATTCATTGTTTTTGGGTTCAAAGGTGAGATTTTTATCTCACATCTATGTTTATAATTATCTTTGGTTGTTGGGTATGAATTCCTAACACTTCTTCATGTGCATTTGCCCTTGTTTTGGATTGGTTTTGTGAATATTCCAATTTTGGTTTTTGAAGTCAAATTTGTGTGTAAATCTTTTTATGGATGTTTGATCATGCTTTTGGTGATGCACCGTGGAGCATATAGGGTCGGGTTGTTGATTGGCATAATCCCTTAGAGCCAATGTTCGTCCGGTTGCATTTTGGAAGAGTTTGCTCTTCATTTGTATAGGCTAAAAAACAGCCCAGACATGATTCAGTCGACTGAATTCTCTGTTCAGTCGACTGAATCTGGAACCCGAAAGTTTCCAGACAGGGTTTAGTCGATTGAAAATCTCTATTTAGTCGACTGAACCTGGAAACAGAAAGTTTCCAAGCAGAATTCAGTCAACTGAAATTCTCTGTTCAGTCAACTGAAATCTCTGTTTAGTCAACTGAAAATCTCTGTTTAGTCAACTGAATTTGTTGTTTCAGCCCACTTTGCCTTTTGGGATTGAATTTCCAATTTGAAACGATTCGTGATGATTCTATTTGTTGTTATCATTTATTATGACTTTGATGACTCCTTTTTAGGGATTTCTGAATATCTATTTCGATGGATTCTTTATCGGTTTCTTTGGATTTGATTCACGTCTTCGAATGTGAATTTTTATGATTGATTGTTTCTACAATCACTTCTATGATTTGTCACTTTAAAATATAAAGGTTTTCTATACTAGTAGTAAATATCAAAACCCTTTCATCAAAACGATTTCAACACTATTTTATTACAAACTCGTTTATAAAACCGTTTTCCAATCTATTAGTATATACAAACCTTTACTTCATTCGTATGAGAAAATATAATTAAACGGCTTAGCAAAACAAGTGGTATGAAACGCTTGCGTTTACTTCGTCGGTTAATTTATGGACTTGTTCGATTGTAATTCTTGTGACAATTTTCTAGTGGAGATCTACAATCTGTTCGTAAATATTTGAGTTAAGCAAGTGGTTATGGGACATGAAGCTAAACTCTTATATTTACTAGCTTAGTGTAATCGACACTTCTTGATAATCGATGATGATCATTTTATGGTTTAGACTAGCAATGTGCGATGTCTTTTCGTCCTCATACAGGACTGTACTTCACTTTATTGAGCTTCGTCTCATTTTTATTGTGGGCTATCGACCCATGTTCTTTTACGGTGTTCGGATCATCAGATGTACCGTCATTGTACTACATCGATGCTTCGGCTTTCGAGATTCATCGGATGTACCGTCATTGTACTACATCGATGCTTCGGCTTTCGGGATCATCGGGCGTACCATTATTGCACTGCGTCGTTGTTCCGAAATATTTGAGTTTCAGGTTCATCGGACGTACCGTTATTGCACTACGTCGTTGTTCCAACTCATTCGAGTTTCAGGTTCATCGGGCGTACCGTTATTGCACTACGTCGTTGTTCCAACTCATTCGAGTTTTAGGTTCCTCGGGCGTACCGTTATTGCACTACGCCGTTGCACCGGCTCTATGGTTAGCGACCATGAGATAGCTTCTCGTCATGTGTTATACGCGTTGGGAGTTTTCATGCTTCCGTTTTTGATAGGCCTCCCCTTTTGTGATTTCTGGATTTCTCGTTGTGATTTCTGGAATTTATGTTTCACCACCTTTTTCAGTTGGCATTGATATGTATGTCATTTATTGTGGCTTGGTGAATTAAATTAAGAATATGACATTCTTTTTAATCTTTGTGAAGATTCTTGTGATATTGATTAATCTCTGGTTTGATTTTCGATTAGATACTTATCACAGTATGGCTTTATGGTTATCATACGTTTTTGTCATATCTCTTATTCTATATCACTTTACCTGATATTTATAGCTAGACTGATCCGTTTATTATTTTCTTCTTAAATAATACTCGGGTCAGACTGAGATTTACAGGTGCTTCCTCATGACTTCTTATCTGGGACTATCATCTGACTTTTGGCTAACTACTCTAGTTTAGTAGTTTTTGGTTGTATACATTCGATATATTGACTCATTGATGTATACATATTCTGTTGTCTAGCTCTTGTATCTATTCTTTTTGATATTGTGGATCTTGTTTGACCACTACTCTAATGTATACTTTCACGTGTTATATTCATATCTATTTCCGCCTTTGTGATATGAATTGTCTGTGACTGATTTGTGTTATGTTTATTTCTATATTTGTTTCCGAAGATATTATAGCCACTGTGTAGTAGCTTTGAGTTTTGTATCGGTATGTCGGATTCCCTCTTGAAATAAAATGCATGTTATACTATCAGACATATCGGTGCTCGCACAAAGCAATTACACGGATGGTCGCTCCTCAACAGCCTTATTCTCCGTGCTAGTTGACGGCATTACACCATAGTGTCCTTGGCTAGCGTGGGTATAGAGGTGGGGCATCACAGCTTGGTATCAGAGCCAAACTTCGGAAAAATGTAGAATAATCTAGCAAGGATCATTGTCCTAAGTCTTTCTTAGGAATCGTGCCATAGGATTTGATTAGAGTCTTCGTACCGTTCTATCCTATTTCCTTTTATGTTTCTTTGTTTTATCAATCATGATTGTTTGATATTCATTCTGAGAATTACTTTTTCTTTTCTTTCTTTCTTAAAGAAAAGAAATGGTTAGACCAGGCCGTCCCAGCGCCGGTCAATCTAGTGCTACTCCTCAGGATAGAGTATTTATGTCTGCCCAGCAAATTCTTGATCTTGTAAAGAATGCTCAAGCTGTCGGACCCACTCCAGAGCCAACCCATCCTAGATCTGGATTTGCACGCTTGTGCAGAGACTATACCGATTTGGGTGGAAGGCCATTCAAGGGATCCGAGAGTGTTATAGAAATCCAAGCTTGGCTTAGATCATGCGACCGCATCTTTTCTCGCATGAATCTTGTTGATCTCCACCGAGTCCAAGTGGCTTCTAGCATGCTCCAAGAAAGAGCATTGGATTGGTATGAGCTTCTTATTTCTGAAATGGTTGAAGTGGATCTCACTTGGGAGCAATTCCGGGAAAGATTCGAATTGAAATTTGTGCCGGAGGCTGAAAAAGTAACTTTGGCCCGACGTTTTATCGACCTTGTTCAAGGTGAATCTTCTGTGACGGACTACGTCGCATCTTTCGAATCTCTTTCAAAATATGGGGTTGAATACATTAATACCCCATTGAAGAAAAATCAGAGATTTGTTTATGGCTTGAACAAGAATCTCAAGAAGCCATTACTTCTGAAATTGGAAGTTTCTTTCGATCAGCTTATTGATATCGCTCTTCGTCTTGAAGAGGCCGATAAAGAGTGTGATGTTGAAGTTGTGGGTGCTAAACAAAACTTCAACAATAACATGAAGAGGCCTATTAAGCTCAAACTCCCCAATCCCTATCCCGATAAGAAAGGGAAGCAAGAAAGTTCTGTAGCAAAGGCTCCTACCACTAGTCGTGGACGATGCTACAATTGTGGTCTTACGGACCACTATGCTAAAGAGTGCCCGAAACAATTTTTTTGTCATTATTGCAAAAGTTCGGGCCATTTATTATCTTCATGCCCCAGACTTCCAAAGAAGAGAGAGGGAAAGCTAAATATTGTGCAAGCCCCTAGCAACTCTTCTCTTAGTCAAGGTAATTCTCCTTTTATCCTTGACGATATTTATTTTGTGATTATCTTATTCGAGTTCTATTTGATATGGGTTTCATCTCATTATATATATTTTTTTATATCAAAAGAACTTGTGCTTCTTTTTCTTTAAACATTTTTGGGTCTGATGACTTCTTTGAGGATTGCGAATCCGGATTGGTGGATCCGCAACACTTAATTTGCTTTTTTATTGATGTCGAAATTATTTTATGTGATTTCTCTTTCCGAGCCGATTTTTACTTATGCTTCGGAATTGACTTTTATAAGGATTGGCTTAATTATTATGAAGCAATATCCTTTGTTCCGAGTGGACTATTCATCTCCGACATTTTCTATCTATTAAGCAGATTTCTATTTTTCTTTGTGATTCCAATTTGATGGCATCATTTTATTCTTTAAGCTCACATGATGAGGAAAGTGTTATTTCTCTCATTCATGTAGTTTGAGAATTTTCCGGTATTTTTGAGCTTGTCTTAGGATTATCACCTAAGCAGTCTTTCGAGTGGTGTTAAGGTCTTTTCAGTTCGACCTTGCCACCGATTTTATTATTCGACCTTGCCACGGATTTTATTTGCTACGAGTTGCGAAAGTTAGCATTCCACTTACCGCATTCCAAACTCGTTATGATTCTTATGAATGACTTATTATGTCATTCAGTTTGTCCAGCTTATTTCATCCATTTTATGAATCGAGTATTCTACGATCTCGATTACCCCATTCTTGTATATATTGATTTTGGATGAAAACAGCAACTTAAAATTTTCCAAAAACTTTTTCATAAGATTTATTTATAAGTACAATTTGATTTTGCTCTTAAATGAGCAAAGAATATTCTTAAAGGTTTTTAAGAAACATGTTTATAATATAGAAGATGGTTTTTGTGATTGTATTGCCCATTGAGTGCTTTAAGAATTCTGGTTGATGCGCTTGATCAATGTTATCGATAGGGATTTCCTAAACGCTATGATGAGACAATCAGACACAGTAAATTGACTTGTAAAATGCAAATTTTTCTAGAAAGATATTTTCATAAAGATAATTGTGATTTTGATAGTTTTAGCTTTTCGGGAAAGAAGATTATTTGAAAGAATTCTTTTCCGACACTTCTATTCTTGTGATTCCCGATGGGAACCAAGACCTTATCTTTTGTACCAATGCTAATCGTATTGGTTTGGATGTCATTCTCTTTCTTTTGCTTTTAAATCATTAATGCATATTGAGACTAGATATGCCACTCATGATCTAGTGCTCGTGGCTATCGATTTCGCTTTAAAAATTTGGCATCATTATTTGAGTGAGAAATTTGTTCTCTACCCTGATCGTAAATATTTGGAATATTTATTTTCTTATAAGGAACATAATTTGCATAAACAGTGTTGGCCCGAGTTCCTTGCATCTTATGGTCTTGATATTCTTTTTATTCCCAGAAGGGAAATCGTGTTGCCAATGCGCTTAGTCGTAAGCAACAAGTGGTTGATTATTTGATGATGTCTGAATGGAATTATCTTTTTATCAAGTTCATCGGACGTTTTGATATACTTCGTTTTATTGAGCTTTATCTCATTTCTTTTATGGACTCGCGTCCGATGTTCTTTTATGGTGTTCGGTTCATTGGACGTATCGTTTATACTGCGTCGGTGTTCCGAATTATTTGAGCTTTGGTTCATCTGGCATACCGTTATTGTACTACGCCGTTGTTCCAAAATTATTCGTGTTTCCAGTTTCTCGGGCATATTGTTATTATACTACGCCGTTGCCCCGGCTCAATTTTCTATTATTCATGACGTTTTCCATGTCTTTCAACTACGGAAATGCCTTTGGGATTTCGATTTTTATTCTTGAGCCCGGTGTTATTGTGGAAATTGAAGTTTCGCCTATTTGACTTATGAGCAACATTCTATTCGCATCATTGCTTCGGAGGTTGAGCGCCTTCGAAATAAAGATGTTTTTCTTGTGAAAGTGCGATGGTTCTTAAATCCTAAGGATTTCTCTTGGGAATCCAGAGAATTTATCGAGCGAACACGTTCGGGCTAACTCTTTCGTGCTCTTTATGGTGAACTTCTTATTTCAAATTTTCTTTTGTGTTGATATGCCTATATGGTTGTTACTATTTATTTTCTTCTTAAGATTGCGAGGACGCAATTTCTTTAAGGAGGGGAGTCTGTAACAACCCGCATATTTATCGATTTTTATATTTAAATATTTTATTTGAATATAACATCGTTCGTTGGATTATAGTCCGAAAAGCTACTTTTTGCAAACAGTCGAATTAGGACTCGAGACCACTTCCATTGAGTTCAAAATGCCGTTTGCGACCTTTTTGAGTATAAGCTTCGATATGTTTGGAGCTAGCCAAAAATTTGACCTTTTTCACTTTGGGTTTGGGTTTGGGTTCAGCCCACTAGCCATCATTATACCCCAAACTGAACCATCTCTCCCCATTTTCCCTCACTTCCTTATCTTTTCAGTTCTAAAGCAAAAATGGGGGAAAGAAAAAAGAATTAGAATTTCCTAAGCCCTAGTTTCCATTTGCAAATCAATTTCTAGCTCCAAATTCAAGAGAAGCCATTGGTAAGCATCATCTCCTTCTTCTCCAACTCATTCTCTCTTTGATTTCAGAAAATTCCTAAACCTAATTTGGGAAGTGTTTCTCTTTTAAGCTTAGATTCAAGCTTCTTGTGTTGAGATTGAAGTGTGGTTGATCTTCCCTTGTCTTCAAGCTTCTCATTCATTGTTTTTGGGTTCAAAGGTGAGATTTTTATCTCACATCTATGTTTATAATTATCTTTGGTTGTTGGGTATGAATTCCTAACACTTCTTCATGTGCATTTGCCCTTGTTTTGGATTGGTTTTGTGAATATTCCAATTTTGGTTTTTGAAGTCAAATTTGTGTGTAAATCTTTTTATGGATGTTTGATCATGCTTTTGGTGATGCACCGTGGAGCATATAGGGCCGGGTTGCTGATTGGCATAATCCCTTAGAGCCAATGTTCGTCCGGTTTCATTTTGGAAGAGTTTGCTCTTCATTTGTATAGGCTAAAAAACAGCCCAGACATGATTCAGTCGACTGAATTCTCTGTTCAGTCGACTGAATCTGGAACCCGAAAGTTTCCAGACAAGGTTTAGTCGACTGAAAATCTCTGTTTAGTCGACTGAACCTGGAAACAGAAAGTTTCCAGGCAGAATTCAGTCAACTGAAATTCTCTGTTCAGTCAACTGAAATCTCTGTTTAGTCAACTGAAAATCTCTGTTTAGTCAACCGAATTTGCTGTTTCAGCCCACTTTGCCATTTGGGATTGAATTTCCAATTTGAAACGATTCATGATGATCCTATTTATTGTTATCATTTATTATGACTTTGATGACTCCTTTTTAGGGATTTTTGAATATCTATTTCGATGGATTCTTTATCGGTTTCTTTGGATTTGATTCACGTCTTCGAATGTGAATTTTTATGATTGATTGTTTTTACAATCACTTCTATGATTTGTCACTTTAAAATATAAAGGTTTTCTGTACTAGTAGACTAGTAGTAAATATCAAAACCCTTTCATCAAAACGATTTCAACACTATTTTATTACAAACTCGTTTATAAAACCGTTTTTCAATCTATTAGTATATACAAACCTTTACTTCATTCGTATGAGAAAATATAATTAAACGGCTTAGCAAAACAAGTGGTATGAAACGCTTGCGTTTACTTCGTCGGTTAATTTATGGACTTGTTCGATTGAAACTCTTGTGACAATTTTCTAGTGGAGATCTACAATCTGTTCGTAAATATTTGAGTTAAGCAAGTGGTTATGGGACATGAAGCTAAACTCTTATATTTACTAGCTTAGTGTAATCGACACTTCTTGATGATCGATGATGATCATTTTATGATTTAGACAAGCAATGTGCGATGTCTTTTCGTCCTCATACAGGACTGTACTTCACTTTATTGAGCTTCGTCTCATTTTTATTGTGGGCTATCGACCCATGTTCTTTTACGGTGTTCAGATCATCGGATGTACCGTCATTGTACTACATCGATGCTTCGGCTTTCAAGATTCATCGGATGTACCGTCATTGTACTACATCGATGCTTCGGCTTTCGAGATTCATTGGATGTACCGTCATTGTACTACATCGATGCTTCGGCTTTCGGGATCATCGGGCGTACCGTTATTGCACTGCGTCGTTGTTCCGAAATATTTGAGTTTCAGGTTCATCGGACGTACCGTTATTGCACTACGTCGTTGTTCCAACTCATTCGAGTTTCAGGTTCATCGGACGTACCGTTATTGCACTACGTCGTTATTCCAACTCATTCGAGTTTCAGGTTCCTCGGGCGTACCGTTATTGCACTATGTCGTTGCACCGGCTCTATGGTTAGCGACCATGAGATAGCTTCTCGTCATGTGTTATACGCGTTGGGAGTTTTCATGCTTCCGTTTTTGATAGGCCTCCCCCTTTGTGATTTCTGGATTTCTCGTTGTGATTTCTGGAATTTATGTTTCACCACCTTTTTCAGTTGGCATTGATATGTATGTCATTTATTGTGGCTTGGTGAATTAAATTAAGAATATGACATTCTTTTTAATCTTTGTGAAGATTCTTGTGATATTGATTAATCTCTGGTTTGATTTTCAATTAGATACTTATCATAGTATGGCTTTATGGTTATCATACGTTTTTGTCATATCTCTTATTCTATATCACTTTACCTGGTATTTATAGCTAGACTGATCAATTTATTATTTTCTTCTTAAATAATACTCGGGTCAGACTGAGATTTACAGGTGCTTCCTCATGACTTCTTATTTGGGACTATCATCTGACTTTTGGCTAACTACTCTAGTTTAGTAGTTTTTGGTTGTATACATTCGATATATTGACTCATTGATGTATACATATTCTGTTGTCTAGCTCTTGTATCTATTCTTTTTGATATTGTGGATCTTGTTTGACCACTACTCTAATGTATACTTTCACGTGTTATATTCATATTTATTTCCGCCTTTGTGATATGAATTGTCTGTGAATGATTTGTGTTATGTTTATTTCTATATTTGTTTCCGAAGATATTATAGCCACTGTGTAGTAGCTTTGAGTTTTGTATCGGTATGTCGGATTCCCTCTTGAAATAAATGCATGTTATACTATCAGACATATCGGTGCTCGCACAAAGCAATTACACGGATGGTCGCTCCTCAACAGCCCTATTCTCCGTGCTAGTTGACGGCATTACTCCGTAGTGTCCTTGGCTAGCGTGGGTATAGAGGTGGGGCGTCACAGCTTGGTATCAGAGCCAAACTTCGGAACAATGTAGAATAATCTAGCAAGAATCATTGTCCTAAGTCTTTCTTAGGAATCGTGCCATAGGATTTGATTCGAGTCTTCGTACCGTTCTATCCTATTTCCTTTTATGTTTCTTTGTTTTATCATTCATGATTGTTTGATATTCATTCTGAGAATAACTTTTTCTTTTCTTTCTTTCTTAAAGAAAAGAAATGGTTAGACCAGGTCGTCCCAGCACCGGTCAATCTAGTGCTACTCCTCAGGATGGAGTATTTATGTCTGCCCAGCAACTTCTTGATCTTGTAAAGAATGCTCAAGCTGTCGGACCCACTCCAGAGCCAACCCATCCTAGATCTGGATTTGCACGCTTATGCAGAGACTATACCAATTTGGGTGGAAGGCCATTCAAGGGATCCGAGAGTATTATAGAAATCCAAGCTTGGCTTAGATCATGCGACCGCATCTTTTCTCGCATGAATCTTGTTGATCTCCACCGAGTCCAAGTGGCTTCTAGCATGCTCCAAGAAAGAGCATTGGATTGGTATGAGCTTCTTATTTCTGAAATCGTTGAAGCTGATCTCACTTGGGAGCAATTCCGGGAAAGATTCGAATTGAAATTTGTGCCGGAGGCTGAAAAAGTAACTTTGGCCCGGCGTTTTATCGACCTTGTTCAAGGTGAATCTTCTGTGACGGACTACGTCGCATCTTTCGAATCTCTTTCTAAATACGGGGTTGAATACATTAATACCCCATTGAATAAACATCAGAGATTTGTTTATGGCTTGAACAAGAATCTCAAGAAGCCATTACTTCTGAAATTGGAAGTTTCTTTCGATCAGCTTATTGATATCGCTCTTCGTCTTGAAGAGGCCGATAAAGAGTGTGATGTTGAAGTTGTGGGTGCTAAACAAAACTTCAACAATAACATGAAGAGGCCTGTTAAGCTTAAAGGCCCCAATCCCTATCCCGATAAGAAAGGGAAGCAAGAAAGTTCTGTAGCAAAGACTCCTACCACTAGTCGTGGACGATGCTACAATTGTGGTCTTACGGACCACTATGCTAAAGAGTGCCCGAAACCATTTTTTTGTCGTTATTGCAAAAGTTCGGGCCATTTATTATCTTCATGCCCCATACTTCCAAAGAAGAGAGAGGGAAAGCTAAATATTGTGCAAGCCCCTAGAAACTCTTCCCTTAGTCAAGGTAATTCTCCTTTTATCCTTGACGATATTTATTTTGTGATTATCTTATTCGAGTTCTTTTTGATATGGGTTTCATCTTATTATATATATTTTTTTATATCAAAAGAACTTGTGCTTCTTTTTCTTTAAACATTTTTGGGTCTGATGACTTCTTTGAGGATTGCGAATCCGGATAGGTGGATCCGCAACACTCAATTTGCTTTTTTATTGATGTCGAAATTATTTTATGTGATTTCTCTTTCCGAGCCGATTTTTACTTATGCTTCGGAATTGACTTTTATAAGGATTGGCTTAATTATTATGAAGCAATATCCTTTGTTCCGAGTGGACTATTCATCTCCGACATTTTCTATCTATTAAGCAAATTTCTATTTTTCTTTGTGATTCCAATTTGATGGCATCATTTTATTCTTTAAGCTCACATGATGAGGAAAGTGTTATTTCTCTCATTCATGTAGTTTGAGAATTTTCCGGTATTTTTGAGCTTGTCTTAGGATTATCACCTAAGCAGTCTTTCGAGTGGTGTTAAGGTCTTTTCAGTTCGACCTTGCCACCGATTTTATTATTCCACCTTGCCACCGATTTTATTTGCTACGAGTTGCGGAAGTTATCATTCCACTTACCGCATTCCAAACTCGTTATGATTCTTATGAATGACTTATTATGTCATTCAGTTTGTCCAGCTTATTTCATCCATTTTATGAATCGAGTATTCTACGATCTCGATTACCCCATTCTTGTATATATTGATTTTGGATGAAAACAGCAACTTAAAATTTTGCAAAATCTTTTTCATAAGATTTATTTATAAGTACAATTTGATTTTGCTCTTAAACGAGCAAAGAATATTCTTAAAGGTTTTTAAGAAACATGTTTATAATATAGAAGATGGTTTTTGTGATTGTATTGCCCATTGAGTGCTTTAAGAATTCTGGTTGATGCGCTTGATCAACGTTATCGATAGGGATTTCCTAAACGCTATGATGAGACAATCAGACACAGTAAATTGACTTGTAAAATGAAAATTTTTCTAGAAGGATATTTTCATAAAGATAATTGTGATTTTGAAAGTTTTAGCTTTTCGGGAAAGAAGATTATTTGAAAGAATTCTTTTCCGACACTTCTATTCTTGTGATTCCCGATGGGAACCAAGACCTTATCTTTTGTACTAATGCTAATCGTATTGGTTTGGATGTCATTCTCTTTCTTTTGCTTTTAAATCATTAATGCCTATTGAGACTAGATATGCCACTCATGATCTAGTGCTTGTGGCTATCGATTTCGCTTTAAAAATTTGGCATCATTATTTTTGAGTGAGAAATTTGTTCTCTACCCTGATCGTAAATATTTGGAATATTTATTTTCTTATAAGGAACATAATTTGCGTCAACAGTGTTGTCCCGAGTTCCTTGCATCTTATGATCTTGATATTCTTTTTATTCCCAGAAGGGAAATTGTGTTGCCAATGCGCTTAGTCGTAAGCAACAAGTGGTTGATTATTTGATGATGTCTGAATGGAATTATCTTTTTATCAAGTTCATCGGACGTTTTGATATACTTCGTTTTATTGAGCTTTATCTCATTTCTTTTATGGACTCGCATCCGATGTTCTTTTATGGTGTTCGGTTCATTGGACGTATCGTTTATACTGCGTCGGTGTTCCGAATTATTTGAGCTTTGGTTCATCTGGCGTACCGTTATTGTACTACGCCGTTGTTCCAAAATTATTCGTGTTTCCAGTTTCTCGGGCGTATTGTTATTGTACTACGCCGTTGCCCCGGCTCAATTTTCTGTTATTCATGACGTTTTCCACGTCTTTCAACTACGGAAATGCCTTTGGGATTTCGATTTTTATTCTTGAGCCCGGTGTTATTGTGTAAATTGAAGTTTCGCCTATTTGTCTTATGAGCAACATTCTATTCGCATCATTGCTTCGGAGGTTGAGCGCCTTCGAAATAAAGATGTTTTTCTTGTGAAAGTGCGATGGTTCTTAAATCCTAAGGATTTCTCTTGGGAATCCAGAGAATTCATCGAGCGAACACGTTCGGGCTAACTCTTTTGTGCTCTTTATGGTGAACTTATTATTTCAAATTTTCTTTTGTGTTGATATGCCTATATGGTTGTTACTATTTATTTTTTTCTTAAGATTGCGAGGACGCAATTTCTTTAAGGAGGGGAGTCTGTAACAACCCGCATATTTATCTATTTTTATATTTAAATATTTTATTTGAATATAACATCGTTCGTCGGATTATTGTCCGAAAAGCTACTTTTTGCAAACAGTCGAATTAGGACTCGAGACCACTTCCATTGAGTTCAAAATGCCGTTTGCGACCTTTTTGAGTATAAGCTTCGATATGTTTGGAGCTAGCCAAAAATTTGACCTTTTTCACTTTGGGTTTGGGTTTGGGTTCAGCCCACTAGCCATCATTATACCCCAAACTGAACCATCTCTCCCCATTTTCCCTCACTTCCTCATCTTTTCAGTTCTAAAGCAAAAATGGGGGAAAAGAAAAAAGAATTAGAATTTCCTAAGCCCTAGTTTCCATTTGCAAATCAATTTCTAGCTCCAAATTCAAGAGAAGCCATTGGTAAGCATCATCTCCTTCTTCTCCAACTCATTCTCTCTTTGATTTCAGAAAATTCCTAAACCTAATTTGGGAAGTGTTTCTCTTTTAAGCTTAGATTCAAGCTTCTTGTGTTGAGATTGAAGTGTGGTTGATCTTCCCTTGTCTTCAAGCTTCTCATTCATTGTTTTTGGGTTCAAAGATGAGATTTTTATCTCACATCTATGTTTATAATTATCTTTGGTTGTTGGGTATGAATTCCTAACACTTCTTCATGTGCATTTGCCCTTGTTTTGGATTGGTTTTGTGAATATTCCAATTTTGGTTTTTGAAGTCAAATTTGTGTGTAAATCTTTTTATGAATGTTTGATCATGCTTTTGGTGATGCACCGTGGAGCATATAGGGCCGGGTTGCTGATTGGCATAATCCCTTAGAGCCAATGTTCGTCCGGTTGCATTTTGGAAGAGTTTGCTCTTCATTTGTATAGGCTAAAAAATAGCCCAGACATGATTCAGTCGACTGAATTCTCTGTTCAGTCGACTGAATCTGGAACCCGAAAGTTTCCAGACAGGGTTTAGTCGACTGAAAATCTCTGTTTAGTCGACTGAACCTGGAAACAGAAAGTTTCCAGGCAGAATTCAGTCAACTGAAATTCTCTGTTCAGTCAACTGAAATCTCTGTTTAGTCAACTGAAAATCTCTGTTTAGTCAACTGAATTTGCTGTTTCAGCCCACTTTGCCATTTGGGATTGAATTTCCAATTTGAAACGATTCGTGATGATCCTATTTGTTATTATCATTTATTATGACTTTGATGACTCCTTTTTAGGGATTTTTGAATATCTATTTCGATGGATTCTTTATCGGTTTCTTTGGATTTGATTCACGTCTTCGAATGTGAATTTTTATGATTGATTGTTTCTACAATCACTTCTATGATTTGTCACTTTAAAATATAAAGGTTTTCTGTACTAGACTACTAGTAGTAAATATCAAAACCCTTTCATCAAAACGATTTCAACACTATTTTATTACAAACTCGTTTATAAAACCGTTTTCCAATCTTTTAGTATATACAAACCTTTACTTCATTCGTATGAGAAAATATAATTAAACGGCTTAGCAAAACAAGTGGTATGAAACGCTTGCGTTTACTTTGTCCATTAATTTATGGACTTGTTCGATTGAAACTCTTGTGACAATTTTCTAGTGGAGATCTACAATCTGTTCGTAAATATTTGAGTTAAGCAAGTGGTTATGGGACATGAAGCTAAACTCTTATATTTACTAGCTTAGTGTAATCGACACTTCTTGATGATCGATGATGATCATTTTATGGTTTAGACTAGCAATGTGCGATGTCTTTTCGTCCTCATACAGGACTGTACTTCACTTTATTGAGCTTCGTCTCATTTTTTTTGTGGGCTATCGACCCATGTTCTTTTACGGTGTTCGGATCATCGGATGTACCGTCATTGTACTACATCGATGCTTCGGCTTTCGAGATTCATCGGATGTACCATCATTGTACTACATCGATGCTTCGACTTTCGAGATTCATTGGATGTACCGTCATTGTACTACATCGATGCTTCGGCTTTCGGGATCATCGGGCGTACCGTTATTGCACTGCGTCGTTGTTTCGAAATATTTGAGTTTTAGGTTCATCGGACGTACCGTTATTGCACTACGTCGTTGTTCCAACTCATTCGAGTTTCAGGTTCCTCGGGCGTACCGTTATTGCACTACGTTGTTGTTCCAACTCATTCGAGTTTCAGGTTCCTCGGGCGTACCGTTATTGCACTACGCCGTTACACCGGCTCTATGGTTAGCGACCATGAGATAGCTTCTCGTCATGTGTTATACGCGTTGGGAGTTTTCATGCTTCCGTTTTTGATAGGCCTCCCCCTTTGTGATTTCTGGATTTCTCGTTGTGATTTTTGGAATTTATGTTTCACCGCCTTTTTTAGTTGGCATTGATATGTATGTCATTTATTGTGGCTTGGTGAATTAAATTAAGAATATGACATTCTTTTTAATCTTTGTGAAGATTCTTGTGATATTGATTAATCTCTGGTTTGATTTTCGATTAGATACTTATCACAGTATAGCTTTATGGTTATCATACGTTTTTGTCATATCTCTTATTCTATATCACTTTACCTGATATTTATAGCTAGACTGGTCCGGTTATTATTTTCTTCTTAAATAATACTCGGGTCAGACTGAGATTTACAGGTGCTTCCTCATGACTTCTTATCTGGGACTATCATCTGACTTTTGGCTAACTACTCTAGTTGAGTAGTTTTTGGTTGTATACATTCGATATATTGACTCATTGATGTATACATATTCTGTTGTCTAGCTCTTGTATCTATTCTTTTTGATATTGTGGATCTTGTTTGACCACTACTCTAATGTATACTTTCACATGTTATATTCATATCTATTTCCACCTTTGTGATATGAATTGTCTGTGACTGATTTGTGTTATGTTTATTTCTATATTTGTTTCTGAAGATATTATAGCCACTGTGTAGTAGCTTTGAGTTTTGTATCGGTATGTCGGATTCCCTCTTGAAATAAAATGCATGTTATACTATCTGACATATCGGTGCTCGCACAAAGCAATTACACGGATGGTCGCTCCTCAACAGCCTTATTCTCCGTGCTAGTTGACGGCATTACTCCGTAGTGTCCTTGGCTAGCGTGGGTATAGAGGAAGGGCGTCACAGCATTCGTCCATACAAGTTGTTCAGGATATGAACAAACCGAAGGCACCACTTCTACTAAATCCATTTTGGTATAACCCTCAGGATTAGTAGCAAGTAGCCCTTGCTTTTCAAAGAGCTCTGTCTTCGATTATCTTCAAGATATCTCCAATTCGAACGCTTATGTCAGTTCGAAGTGGTTTTCGGATAATATATCTGATCTTGGTCTCTCCGAACCGACAACGATAGTTTTAAAAACTGACCAACATTTGATAGTCGGTTATTTAATAATCAAATGAACAAACAATTCAACAAGTCCCTAAGGAAAATAACACTGGTTAAGCACATAAGCACTTACTAAGCCTCTTTAATTAATCCCTTCATTAATTAAAACCACTTCGTAAATTCTTGTATTAAAAATACTTTTACAAAGATATATTCACAAACCCTTCTCTACTCTTTTCAATACTTGAAAAAAATTGATATACTTATCTCATATGTATAAGTATACTCACAAAATGATGCAGCGCGACCTGCTAGTTTTTCAGATTTGAGACGTTTAGAGTTTTTAAGTCGCTTCCGACCTAGTAAAGGTCGCTCACGACCTAGCGAGGTAGCAGAATTACACTGTGAAGGTCGCGGACGACCTAACTCTCATATGCCGCCTTGTTTAGGTCACTCGGATCTTAGGCCGTTCAGATCTTAAGTCGCTGCCGCTTTCTGCCCTAAGCCGTCGATTTCTTAAGCCGTGTGAAGGTGGTTCTTATGTTTCAAGTGTTAGGTCGTTACTGACCTAAGTTAAGTCGCTGAAGCCATGCCGCCTAGATTTCTTGAGTCGCCGCTTTACATTTTTAGGTCGCTCACTTTGTTAAGTCGTAAGTCGTGATGTTTAGGTCATTTCCGACCTATGCGTGTAAAGCGTTATGTTATATTGCTTATGTTGTTGTAAATATGTTGAGTCGCTGTGTTGTAAGTCGTGTGATGTTTTCTGCTTAAGTCGTTAACGACCTATACTAGGTCGTAAGTCGTGATGTTTTTAGGTCGTGTGTTTTTCTTTAGGTCGTGATGTTTTAAGTCGGTTCCGACCTAAGTGTTGTCCAGTTTGTGTGAGTTGTAAAATGCCTATAAATATGGACGTTGGGTCATTTGTAAAGTGTTGTTGAACTTGAATAAAACTTTTGTTTGTTAGCTTTGTGCTTTCAATTAAATTGGTAGTTGAGTGTGATCTCCTATCTCCTCTTTCGGTTAATCGAGTGCGCTCGATTCAACGATCGTAGAAGCCGATTCACGGAATCTAGTGCGCTAGATCAACGTGCGAAGAATCGTAGATCTTTAAACACGGTATAGTGCGCTATCAACGTGTTTGAGATAGCTAGAATTCGGTATCTTCGGGTCAACGAATTTGGGTATTTCAGCATCTTCAATCCATCGATCGCTACTTTCATAGAATCATATAGTTTTGTAATTCCGCTGCTGCATCATTTGGTATTAGAGCTAGACTTAGCCAATCATAGCTAAGCCGAGTCTTGGATCCAATTCTTATCGAAGAGTTGAAGAGTTTGAAGCCGAACATCATTTAGTATCATTTCGAAAGTTCAAGCCGATAATTGAAGTGTTTGTGAAGATTCAACAATGCCGCCGAGAAGAGCTAACCGTCATCAAAATGTTGAAGATTTGTACAAGAGAGAGGATGCTGAACAAATGGAACAACGCATAAGTAACAAATTCAATGAGAAGTTAGATGAAGGTATTGGAAGATTAGAGAGGATGATGTTAGAGATGAATCAAAATCAGAGAAGGGTTTTACCTGAATCCAACAATGGAAGAAGTAGCGTCTCACCACATTTAAATCGAGAGAGAAGTGTTAATAGTGATCGGAATGTGAATGATCGTGATCGAAGGAATGATGGTAGTAGAGATGTTGGTGGTCAGGATCGACATCGTTATACATCAGATTTTGAAGAGGGGTTTGATGGTGCTAGTGTTCAAGGACAAGGAAGAGGTCAAGGAAGAAATGCATATCGGGATGTTGAGGATGATCGTCGATGGGAATCGGGAATGAAAATTGAAATTCCAGAATTCAAGGGTAGTATGCAACCAGAAGACTTCCTTGATTGGTTATCTAATGTTGAAGAAATTTATGACTTTAAGGAAGTTCCCGAACATGGGAGAGTGAAGTTAGTTGCTACACAATTAAGAGGAAGAGCCATGGCATGGTGGCAACAAACTAAGCTTACGCGGGAGAGGATGGGAAAGTCAAAGATTGAATCTTGGGAGAAGATGAAGAAGTTGATGAAAGCTACATTCTTGCCTTACAATTATCAATCTCTTATGTATCAACATTTGCAAAACTTGAGGCAAGGGACAAAGACTGTTAATGATTATGCAAATGAATTTTATCAGCTTATTGCCAGGAATGATATTATAGAGACAGAGGAACAGTTGACAGCTAGATTTGTTGGAGGGTTGAGAATGCAGATCCAAGATATGGTGAACATGTTTGATCCTAGATCTGTTGCAGAAGCACACCAGAAGGCGTTAGCTTGGGAGAAGCAAGGCAGAAGAGGTGGTGGTGTGTTTACAAATTCCAACAATCCAGTGAAAGGAGCCAGTAGCAATGCGAATGTTTCTAAGGCTGTTGCAAAACCAATTGTTAATGAAGTTGCTAAGGCCAGAGTCAACAGTAGTATCAAATGTTTCAATTGTCAGGAGGTTGGTCACAAGAGCATTGAATGTCCAAAGCCGAAGAAGCGAGCAATGATAGCTGAGGTTGAGGATGAGGATGAGGAGGTTGAATGTTCTAATTCATTACCTGTTGAGGAGGAAGAGTTATTGTCGGGAGACGATGGATATACATTAATGATGAGGAGGAATTGTTTAACACCAAAGCAGGAAGAAGAGACTAGCTGGTTGAGGAGTAACATCTTTCAATCAACATGTACTATCTTGGGAAGGGTTTGCAAGTTTGTCATTGATGCGGGAAGCTGTGATAATATTATCTCTATAGAGGCTGTGAAGAAGTTGTCAGTGAAGACTGAGAAGCATCCTAAGCCTTACAAGTTAGCTTGGTTGAGGAAAGGTGGGGAGGTGAAAGTGAGTCGAAGGGCTTGTGTGAATTTTTCAATTGGGAAGAAATACAAGGATGAAATTTGGTGTGATGTTGTGGATATGGACGTATGTCATCTGTTGTTGGGAAGACCGTGGCAGTATGATAGAGCGGTACAACATGATGGGCATACGAACAACTATAGTTTCATGTTTGAAGGCACCAAAATTACTTTAGTTCCCAAGAAGCGACAACAAGAAGAAAACAAGTTGGAGGAGATTGAAGAGCTGAAAACTTTGTTATCTTTGAAGGAGTTTGTTAAAGAAGTTGAAGAGGAGCCTGAAGTGTTCTTGTTGATTGGACGGGAGAGTCATGAAGTGGTAGAGATTCTTGAAGAAGTAAAGCCAGTGCTGGAGGAATTTGACGATGTATTTCCTGAAGAGTTGCCAACGGAGTTGCCGCCGTTGAGGGATATTCAACATCAAATTGATCTTGTTTCAGGAGCTGTGTTACCTCATAGACCACACTATAGGATGAGTCCAAAAGAACACGAGGAGTTGCGAAGGTAGGTGGAATAATTACTTGAACATGGGCGTGTGTAGGAAAGTTTGAGTCCATGTGCTGTACCAGCATTGTTAGTGCCGAAGAAGGATGGGACATGGAGAATGTGTACTGATAGCAGGGCACTCAACAAGATAACTGTTAGATATAGATTTCCGATGCCGAGGCTTGATGATCTGTTAGATCAAATCAGCGGGTCTGTGATCTTTTCGAAGATTGATCTTAAAAGTGGTTATCATCAAATTCGAATTAGACCAGGAGACGAGTGGAAGACAGCGTTCAAGACAAGAGAAGGATGGTATGAATGGCTGGTAATGCCGTTTGGTCTATTGAATGCACCGAGTACATTTATGAGGGTGATGAACCAAATTTTCAGGCCGTACATTGGGAAATTTGTGGTGGTTTACTTTGATGATATTTTGATTTACAGTGCTAGTACAGAGGAGCATGTTCAGCATTTGAGGAAAGTGTTAATTATTCTTCGTGAAGAACAATTTTATGCTGCTACGAAGAAAAGTGTGTTTATGGCACGAAGTGTTCTATTTTTGGGATATGTTGTATCGGAAGGAGGAATACAAGTGGACCAAAGTAAAGTCGAAGCAATCAGAGATTGGCCACAACCCAAGACGATAACGGAAGTTCGAAGTTTTCACGGGTTGGCTTCATTTTATCGAAGGTTTATTCCACACTTTAGTAGTGTGATGGCGCCTGTTACAGATTGTATGAAGGGTAAGCATTTTACATGGTCAGAGGAAGCAGGGGTTGCTTTTGAACGAATCAAGGAACTTTTGACGTCTGCACCAATTTTAGCATTACCGGATTTTCAGTTATTGTTTGAGCTACATACTGATGCATCCAAGGTTGGCGTTGGAGGGGTGTTGAGTCAGAGGGGGCGTCCTATTGCTTATTTCAGTGAAAAGTTATCAGGGGCGAAGATGAGATATAGTACGTATGATGTGGAATTTTATGTTGTTGTGCAAGCCATTAAACATTGGAGACATTACTTATTTCACAAGGAGTTTGTGCTATATACTGATCATGAAGCTTTGAAACATCTGCAAGGACAGGAGAAAATTTCAGCAAGGCATGCATTATGGGTTGCATACCTGCAGCAGTTTACATTTGTTGTGAAACACAAATCTGGAGTTACAAACCGTGTGGCGGATGCGTTGAGCAGAAGAAATCATTTATTAACTACAATGAAAGTTGAAGTGATGGGGTTCGAAGTACTTCCGGAGTTGTGTGATGAAGATCCTTATTTTGCAAAGTGGGTGGATGAAGTCAAGAAGGGAAAGACGGATGCGTTTGTATTGGTAGATGGTTTTCTGTTTAAAGGAAATCGATTATGTGTACCAGATTGCAGTTTACGGATGAAAATTGTCAAGGAGCTACATGAAGAAGGCCATGTGGGTAGAGACCATACATTGCAGCTGATTTCTCAATCTTACTTTTGGCCGTCGATGAGAAAAGAAGTGGCGAGATATGTGGAGAGATGTCATATTTGTCAAGTTTCGAAAGGAACCGCTACAAATGCAGGATTATACATGCCTTTACCAGTTCCGACAAAGCCATGGGTGGATGTGAGCATGGATTTTGTGTTGGGTTTGCCTAGAACTCAAAGGGGAAATGATTCTATATTTGTTGTAGTTGACCGGTTTTCAAAAATGGCACACTTCATAGCATGTAAGAAGACAGCGGATGCCGTCCGTGTTGCACAATTGTTCTTTAGAGAGATATATCGTTTGCATGGTTTCCCAAAGTCTATAGTTTCCGACAGGGATACCAGGTTTCTGAGTCATTTTTGGCTAAGTTTGTGGAAGATGGTGGGAACGAAGCTGAATTTCAGTAGTGCTTATCATCCGCAGTCGAACGGACAAACTGAAGTTGTAAACAGATCGTTGGGGAATTTGTTACGATGTTTTGTAAAAGACAATCTGAAGAGTTGGGATGTGAAGTTATGTCAAGCAGAATTTGCTCATAATCATGCTGTAAACCGTAGTACGGGTTTCAGTCCATTTCAGGTTGTATATTCAAGTTTACCGAAGGGACCGTTGGATTTGTCAACAGTACCATATCAGAAGGGAGTTGTTAAGCGTGCTGGAGATTTTGTGACTGAATTACAGGAGTGCCACAAAACTGTGCATGAACGATTGCTTACATCAAATGAGAAGTATAAACAACTGGCAGATAAAAGGCGAAGGTGTGTGAATTTCAGAGAAGGTGATTCGGTCTACGCCGTGTTGACAAAAGATCATTTTTCAGTGGGAACGTATAATAAGTTGAAGGCTCGAAAAATCGGTCCAGTGAAAATTTTAAAGAAAATCAACGAGAATGCATATCAGTTGGAATTGCTTGATAATGTTCATACGTCTGACGTTTTCAATGTCAAATATTTGATTCCGTATCATGGGGATGAACTTGTTGTGGAAGAGGAAGGTGCAAATTCGAGGTCGAATTTTCGTCAACCGGGAGAGGATGATGCAGCGCGACCTACTAGTTTTTCAGATTTGAGACGTTCAGAGTTTTTAAGTCGCTTCTGACCTAGTAAAGGTCGCTCACGACCTAGCAAGGTAGCAGAATTACACTGTGAAGGTCGCGGACGACCTAACTCTCATATACCGCCTTGTTTAGGTCGCTCGGATCTTAGGCCGTTCAGATCTTAAGTCGCTGCCGCTTTCTGCCCTAAGCCGTTGATTTCTTAAGTCGTGTGAAGGAGGTTCTTATGTTTCAAGTGTTAGGTCGTTACCGACCTAAGTTAAGTCGCTGAAGCCATGCCGCCTGGATTTCTTGAGTCGCCACTTTACATTTTTAGGTCGCTCACTTTGTTAAGTCGTAAGTCGTGATGTTTAGGTCGTTTCCGACCTATGTGTGTAAAGTGTTATGTTGTATTGCTTATGTTGTTGTAAATATGTTGAGTCGCTGTGTTGTAAGTCGTGTGATGTTTTCTGCTTAAGTCGTTAACGACCTATACTAGGTCGTAAGTCGTGATGTTTTTAGGTCGTGTGTTTTTCTTTAGGTCGTGATGTTTTAAGTCGGTTCTGACCTAAGTGTCGTCCAGTTTGTGTGAGTTGTAAAATGCCTATAAATATGGACGTTGGGTCATTTGTAAAGTGTTGTTGAACTTGAATAAAACTTTTGTTTGTTAGCTTTGTGCTTTCAATTAAATTGGTAGTTGAGTGTGATCTCCTATCTTCTCTTTCGGTTAATCGAGTGCGCTCGATTCAACGATCGTAGAAGCCAATTCACGGAATCTAGTGCGCTAGATCAACGTGCGAAAAATCGTAGATCTTTAAACACGATATAGTGCGCTATCAACGTGTTTGAGATAGCTAGAATTCGGTATCTTCGGATCAACGAATTTGGGCATTTCAGCATCTTCAATCCATCGATCGCTACTTTCACAGAATCATACAGTTTTGTAATTCCGCTGCTGCATCACAAAACATTTCACTTTCAAACTTAGAAAACTTTCCCATATACTTATATTAACAGTATAAGTATATTCACAAAACACTACATTTTCAACACTTAGAAAATGTACTCATATATTTATCTCAACGGTATAAGAATATACACAAATTTTAAGAAAAAATTCATTTCAAAATCATATTTAATTGGGTTAAAACAAATGTTAATTTAAAACTGATGCTAATAAACCCAAACACTTTCCTTTTTATAGGACTTTTTCATATTTAAAACTCCATTTATAAATTCCTTTACAAAATTTTTATTTATACATCTCTTTATAAATTATCATTTATAAGTCCCCACTATACGATACCATTTATAAACTCCTCTTATAAATCTCAAAGTCTAATTATAAATCTCCTTTTTTTTATAGATTTCCAAATATAATTATAAAACTCTAAATTCATTTATAAAAACTCTTTTATAAAACACATTTCTATCTATAACTCTTTTATAAATCTCCTTTCATATTTATAAGAAAAATCATTTTTAACATTTCTTCCATATTTATAAATTCATTTCTATTCACAAAAAATCATTTTATACATCTTCAAATTTATCACAAACTTTCAATTTTCAAAATAGAACAAACTACTTCCTCTAAAACGACCATTCCACATATTATTATATATCCACAAATGTGATTTATTTCTCCAATTTATCAAATGATAATATTTTCCCTTTTATAAAATGCCATTTCTAAATCTATTCCTTTATTACTACATTTTATATAAAAATGTTTCACAAATATTTATTTCCAAAATAATTCTACTTCCTTTTAAAAACAAAAATCACTTAAAATAAAAGATAAACACCTTAAATTTTCTTAAAAATAAACATTTATTATCATAATAACCTTTTTATAAAAATATATACTTCCATAAATTTAAAACCATTTACATATATTTTTATATATATATATATATCCAAAAGAATAAATAAAGAAGTCGAAGTAAAATAGAGAAGTTCAGAAACTATATTTTATTTTCAATAAACTATCACAGGAAATCAAAGGGGCGTAATAAAATCACTTTCCAAATCGAAAACCATTTCCACAACAACAACACTTAATAGTATTTCCAAAATACTATATTGAGGCCAATGGTTAACTTAACCAATGTTATTACTACCTTTTCACTAAAAAGGTTTTTACTTTTAATATACGTTGGTGTCACATCCAATATTGTCAAACTATTAAATTTTGACATTTAACAATATATATAATAGGTATATAACTAAAATAAAAGCAACAGGAATATAAATGGAAGACAAAATCATAATATCGAGAAATCTGGATTTCTGTACTAAATTCCTGTATTTTCAATTTAAATGTTAATCACTTTTCAAAAGCGGATATTTAACCAAATCAACCAATAATTCATCCAAATAAAAACCGTAAAATTTATCTATTATATACCATACTGATTGTCCAAAAAGGTGAGTGTAACTCACTGAAATTCCAGTTGACGCCGAAGCGTTCCGGTTTTAACTGAAATCAAATGACATCCGATTTTAGCCCAAAATTCCATTAGCTCTAAATTCGACAAAACTAGTTCCACCACGTAGCTATAACCATTACGAACGCAAACGCAAAAGACTGCATCTCAAATGAACCTCGTATAAGAGAGTTATTAAATTTCTAAGTTATCGAAATTTAAATATTAATTAATTACACTTAAATCACATCATTGATAAATACCCTAATTAAAACCTAATCCTTCTTCTCCAAAACTATATTCCCACCTAACCACTTGATGCTCACCACCATAGCCGTAACTTCCACTGCCCATGTCTCCTTCCCCGCTCCACGAAAACACGTATCGACTTCGCCAAACTCTTCCCCTATGCGAGTTCTACCTCCTTGGTACCTCCATTTTCCACTTGACCTCCCTGAGAAAAACACATCACTCACCCTTCACGTTGACCTGACCGAAGTCGCAACCCTCCTCCTTGAACCGTGCATCACCAAAAATCATCCCGAGGTGTGCCTTATCACCACAAACTCCAATCCACCCTCGAATCAAGCTAAATCCACCTCAGTTTGTTCAAAATCAAAACTGTAGCTAAATTAGGTTCACGTCTATACACTGCGCACTCACCATCCATCACCTGAACACCACCAAACTTATACCCAATGTAGATCTAGGCTAAACAACCATAAAGTTTTGAACTTTAAATTTTTTTAAATAAGTACTTGAATTGATTTGAATCTTTAAAGGTGGATTTCATTTTTTTTCTTTGTTCGAAGTCATTGGAAAAGTGGATGGAATAGTAAAGTGTAAGAAGTTAGCATATTGAATAGGTGTTAGGTTATAGTTAGTCACAAGTTTCCAACATCACGCTGCACAGCATTTCGTCTGCGTACAAACACCGATTGACAAAACAAAAATATGATCGTGCATAAAAATGCGATACGATCCCGAGATAATATTAATATACACTAGTTAACTGATTTCGTAAAATCACAAAAATACCATCGTTTGCCGAAAAATGTCAAACGATAACTAAATTATTTTCAAATTAAAAATTATGGAAATATCAAATAAATTAAATTAAAAATACGTCATTAAAAATCGAGTGGTTATATTAATAATTTATTTTCTTATTATTTATTCGAACCATTTATTATTGCGAATAAATTTTACAAAAATAATTCACCGTTATTATTTATTAATTAAAAGGAGTCAAATTAGACCATTAAATCCATTAAATTAATATTTAATTTACAAATCCAGATATTTAAATTATTGTTCAAATATTAAATTCACAATTCAAATATTTTAAATAATCCCTACATTTGAATTTAAGTTTTTTTAAACTTTAAAACTAATTATTTCCATATTTAAAATTATCTAAATATTCAAAATTAAACGATAAAATTTCGGGTTGTTACACAACCTGGTAATGACTAAAACAGGGAATATGCAGCAGAGCTATGTGCGTTGCTTCCATTAGGAGCAACATTCCTCAATCTAGAGTCGATATTTACAGATTTCGTATGCGCACGAGAGTGAGGCCATGGCTAGTGGACATTGTTTTAGAGCCTTGGTCTGGGAAATGATGTAATCCGGTATGCCATGTTAAAGAGGCAATCGGCTCTGTGTAGTGGGGTGCAAGAAGTTCTTGTTGACCTTGGTACATTTTATCTAGAGCTATACTATGACGGGAGGTACCCTAGTAGCCCAATCATTGATGGAAATCAAATCTCCAATATGTGCCCCTACGGATTTAGTTCTATACCTATTATGCTGGAATTTAATTACTGTAACAATTTCAGCTATGATTAATATTTATTTTACCTAGAAATTATTATAATATCACACAATATTTTCTATAGAACTGTTTTTCTTATTGTAAGGTAAAAACTCATCCGTGTTTATGTGCAGCGTGGTCTTACGAGATACCTTTATTCCAAAAAAATTACAACATTAAGTAATCCATTTGATTTGTGTACTCACGCTGGTTTACCAGACTAACCCAGGCGTTGTTTCCTATAATGCTCGGGTCGGCCCCTGCATATTTTCCAGATTTATCTAGTTACTTTGGAGCTTTTTGGAGATGAGGTGGAGGCTAAAACGTATTTCTATATTTTCCTTTTATCTTCCGCTATTTTATTCTTGTTGTACTTATCAGCAATTGTAAGGATAGATTGTTATAACTATCCAAGGCTGATGATAGGATAATTGTACTCTGATTGATGTATGTATATTAAAGTTTAGTTTTTCTTTTGTAAAGATCATTTGTATATTATATGTTACTCGTCATGTTTTGTGAGATTCTGTTCTATCTTTTCATTTTTCACCTCGATAATCTGTCTTTCTGATACTTGATGTTCGGCACATAAATATCGTCGAATGGTCTCACTACTCTGGCCTCCATGTCAGTAATCCTGAATTGTTGAAGGATAGCGTTGATCTCATCTTGAGTGGTTATGAGAGATTGAAAGATCCTATAGTCACCTTTCACAGAAGCAGAAGAAGGTTTGGAACCTTTATCAGCTTTCTTGCTAGCTATTTATTTGCCAGATGATATTACATAAGATCAAGGAAGTATTATATACTAAATAAAAGTTTATAATACATAAGAGCATGTTAAGGAAAATTCAAATCCCTAAATATAGATGCAAGAATGGACAATTAGAAGTCTAACCTATAAATACTTAATTAATTGAAAATTACTTAGTATATAACAAAATGTCAAAACCATAAATGGTTATCAAATTTATGATTACTTGGCAACTCGCCAAGTAGTTATTAAATCCTTTGCTAGATGTCAAACCCATAATGAGATGTCGAGTTCGTAGATGTAGATAATTGAGAACTCATTAATAATTATTGAGTTCGCAGCTGCATGTCGAATTCTTGACTAATCGTTGGGTTCCTAACAAGGTATTGCACTTACATCACATTGTTGAGATTATGATAAGATGTCGAGCATGTGACTAGATGTCAAATCTATAACAAAGTGTCAAGCTCATAAATAGTTAATGAGTTTGGAATTATTTAAGAATGCTTCAACCAGTTATCGAGTTTTCAATAAAGCACTGAATGTATAAATAATGATTGAATTCATAACTGGCTATAGACACTATTATAACTACCAAGCCCATAGCAAGATGTCGAGTATATATATAGGATATCGAACTTATAACCAAATGACAACCACTCAAGTAGATGTCAAACTTTTAAAAGTTAGCAACACGTTAAAAGGCTAGTTGTTGAACCACTAATTGACTATCAAAATTTATAACCAACTAGCAAACCTTTAACAGGCTGTCGAGTTTTTAATTGGACATCGGATTTTTAGTAGTTAACCAAACTCTCAATTTAGTATCGAGTTTCTAAGTAGGTATCGATCTAATCATCATTAAAACTCCAAAAAGTTATTGAATTTCTAGAAAATTGTCGAATTCACAATAGCTATCAAATTATCGATCTTCTATCGATCAATAAAGAAATACACTGTAATGGATGTTTGAATCTAAACACTAAACTTCTCAAAATTATAATAAGTATAAAGGTCCGATCCCCGATTCAATCCCAGAAAGCTCATAAAAATGCCCAATCGTTAAAACTCTGATTTAGAAATTAAAAACCTTCAATTTTAAATCTAAATTGATCGGAGGTATAAGTCGAACCTTAAAATCGAGCTTGAATAATGTGAAAGTCGAAATCTTTTAATTAAAATAAGAAAATAAAATGGCAATTTTGAGTTTAGCTTGCAGGCAAAGATTGAAGTAGGAGGAGAGGCAGGTATTTATAAGGAGAAAGAGAAATGATACGGGACGTTGATTTCAATTCAAATGAACGAGTAAGATTGAAGCAGAATACTAATGGGTGGTAGTGTCGATATTGAAAGATAGCAATGTCAATATCGAGGTGGCAAATGCCAATTTCAAGGTGGCAACTTGAAAAGGTAGATTATACTAAAGTATAATTAGTTTCTTTTATGTGAGGGGAGGGGGTAAATGTTACTAGATATATAGATATCGAATATCTAAAAACAAAATATCGATTCTTGGAATGACAGAGGATGTCGAGCATAAAAAAGAGAAGCAACTAGGCTATCAATAAAGAATAGTAAGCTTCGAACAATTTCGAGAAGGTGTCGAACCTCTATAATAAAAGGGGTGTCGAATGCTCAAGTATAAAAGGGATGTCGAACTTCTAAGTGTAACGAGTTCCAAGCAGATGGCAAGTATGAGGGATATTAAATATGAACACGGCAAAGGGGTGATATCAAGCCTCTACAACACAAAGAGTTATCGAGCCTAAGTGTAAGGGGATGTCGAACCTCTACAATGCATGGCGTTGTGGAATGAGAAATAAAGTAAAGACATGAAGCTATAATGAGACATCGAATATCTAGTTCTAAAAGGGGGATGTCAAGTCAACAAGTACTACTAGGCATTGAGCTACTATAACTTGAAGTGTTATGGAATAGAAGGATGCCGCATCTAGTCAAAAAAATGGGGGTATTGAACTTCGAAGTAATGCTGAACCTGCGATATATCAACTACTATCGAGCCACTGCCCCAAAAATATTTTCGAGTACCTACCATAATGAATATTATCAAGCGGATACAAAAGGAAGATTATGTTGTCGAACTTATAAGAGTAAGCAATGTCGAGCTTCATCAACGTTGAGAAGATATTGAGTTTTAAACATTGCCGGGCCTTCACAACTATAGTTGTTGTAAAGCATGTAAAATCGTCAAATGGTGATGAATATCAACAATGCAAAGGGGATGTCGAATATCAGCAGTGAATAGGAGATGTTAAATATCTGGCTGATGGACACGTGGCAGCCATGTCGCCTATATCTATAAATAGGCCCCCTCTACCACATAGAAAGAGGTTATTGATTCTTTTATATTGCTCAAGTTTTAAGGTTGTAAACCCTAAATTGATTTGGCGAGCCGATTGTACACTTGTGACATTTGCACATAAGACCTTGAACATTTAACAATTGCAAAGCATATTCACTTGGAGGATTGTAATTATCAAATTTTACACATAAGGACTTGGACAATAAACTTTTTGCATAGCATACTTCTTTTGGATGACTACGTTTGACTATTCTTGAAACTATGGACAAGCATAAAACATATGAATATATTTCCGACTTGAGTTTGAATAGCGAATATGCATATGACTTCACTTAGACCCGAACTGGACTTGCATATTTTCTCAAGCTTGCATAAGGCTATTTAAGCCCTTGTCCAAACCAATCCTAGCCCGCCCTACATTTGGTTAGCAAAGAAATTTGTTAACAATGCACCCATGTATTAGAGCAGTTCATGGCCGCTAGTTGCATCCACTATTGCCAATCCTAGGCATAGGAAAAATGTCCTTTGGGCAAGCCTTGTTAAGGTTGGTGAAATCTATGAACGTTCTCCATCTCCTATTGGACTTCTTTACAAGAACATGGTTGGAAATCCACTTTGGGTGATACACTTCCCTGATAAACCCATTTGCCTTTAGAATCTTAACTTCTTTATGTAGGGCGTTATATCTTTCTTGATCTAGAGTTCTACGCTTCTGCTTGACTGAATGAGCATTGGGATCGATGTTGAGTGCATGACAGATGATACCCAGGTCCATTCCTACCATATCAGAGTGCGTCCAGCAAAAACATCTGTTGATCTTTTGAGGAAGTCTATTAATTTTTTTTGGTTTCTATGCTAATGTTTTTTCGTACCTTGAGAACCTTCGAAGGATCTTTAGGATCTATCTGTATATCCTTGAGACCATTTGATTGCTTCAACTCTCTCCTTATCTCCCCTAATCTTGAATCTATTTCACTTTCTTCTTTTTCACCAGGTTGGGATGTAGTGGAGAAAGCATGTCTCTTAGCTACTTCAGGAAAATACCACGTATACATCGAGTTATACTCATTAGTGTCGATCATGTGCATATATTCCCTCTTTTTTCTTCTTATTGATGTTGTGTTCGTAGAATGACCTGTTTCAACATCAACCTTGGTACTTAGTACTGATGTAGTTTTTAGAACTAGCTTGCTTTCTTTCCATTATAATTATTACAATTATTAAAGAAGACAACAGAATAATTTTGAACACTTTTATTGCTAGACCTGAGATTTACATTGTACAACTGTCAACCTAATAATTGTTCCCCTTAATCGATCCTATTCCTATAGGATTATGGAACTTCATAGTCAAATCTTTATGAGAAACTATTTTGCCTCCATGTCAATTAGTGTAGCCCTTTCCAAGAATGCATTGTACAGAGATAGTTGATCAATGATCAGGAAGCTTGCATAGAATGATTTGTGGAGAGGGGCAGTCCCAGCGGTGATGAGAGGACGTGCTAACCCAATAGGAACAATTGAGTATTATTGAAGTCGTAAACTGGTTCAAGGCTTGGCTTTAGTATTTCTACTGGAAGCTTTATCTTGTCAAATGCATATTCTAAAATAATGTTTATAGAGCTTCCAAAATCCATAAAGATTTTCTTTATGGTGCAGTTTGAGATATGCACTGTAACTATCAAAGGGCCTTAAGGTGGAAAAACCACCTCAACAACAGTGAAGACTATGTCCTGAGTAGACTTTTGCTTCACATGGAACATAGTTCTTTACTTCGCTTTAGCCTCTAGTACATACCACTCTTGTGCTTATTTGTTTTTCCAAAGAAGTGTGGTCCTCCGTAGATCGAACCTATGAGATTCAGGGGTTTCCTACTAGACCCTTATTCGGATCTGGAAAGAGAGTTTAGTTCTCTCCCCATTTCTTTATTTTTGATAACTACCTAAATATCCCTTTTGGATCAATCTTTCAATTTTGTTCCACAAGTGCTAGTGGTTATCGGTATCGTGACCATTGGCTTTATGGAAGTGACATATGATCCTCCCTTATTCTATTCCAGCTTTTTCCCCTTGTTTGGGATGTTATAGGCCAGTTTAGTTCTAGTCAGCTCATATATTCGACTAGGTATATGAGTGGAGGAGTTTTAGCTGCGAAGTTAAATTCTCTCTGCCGATTCATAGGTGGATTGTATCCTTATGTCCCCTTCTTTTTTTATTGTGGGGAGTAGAAGTTCTTTTAGATGAAGGTAATTCTACGGCCTCGGCTTCTTCCATTTGTATGTAGCCACTGGCCCTTTTGTAAAAAGCGTTCATGTTATGGCATGGCTTCCTGTTGTTCTTATCCCACATAGCAGTAGTCCTTTTGATCCTAGCATGTGCTGCCATCGGCAGTTCTTCTTCAAAAGTTACTCCAATCCAAAGAGCCTCAAATCTGAAGCATTTTATAAAGTTACTTAAGCTTTCATTTGCATCCTGCTTCATGAAAGACGTGGTTGGGGAAGCCTCTTTCCTAAATTTGAATTGTTATAAGAAATTTGTAGCGAATAACGGCCAAGAGAGAACCTCCGCTGGCCCTTACCTTCTAAACCATATAGAAGCTTCCCTAGCCAGATCTAATAGAAAGAGATTACATCTGGCCATCCTTCCTACCTTTAAAATGTCCATGAAGTACTCAAAAGTGCAAATATGGTCATCAGGGTTGGTAGACCCTACAAATTTTTCGATTGATGAGGCTTTAAAGTTATCAAGGAAGTCTGTGTTTATAATACTTTTGCTAAACGAGGAAGAATCCTCTCCCATTAGTTCCTCTTTGTTTTATTAGCAAAATCTCACATGTTGCACTATGCGAGCTTTCAATTGACGGACCTCATTCTCCTTGGGGCCTATTTAGGATGAGCCACCTTTGTAGAGTGGAGTGACATTATCGTCATCGTGTGCCGTTCGTGTTTTTTTTTCAATAGTAATGGGTAGATGTTTGCAGACTTTGATTTGTTTTGGGGATTGATTTGAATCTTGCTTTTGAGCTTGGCATCCGTTTGTTTTAGACCAGCATCACCATTCTCATTTCTAAGATTGTTGTCGTCATTTACACGCTGCATAATCAGTGCAGTCGATGAACGATGGCGGTGAGCTGTTGAAGACCAATGGGAGGTTAGTTTAGGGCAGGATGTTGTGCCATGGATCTAACTATCCCATCCATGCATTTATTTAGTTGGTTTATGAAAGCATGGAAAGTGGCTAGGATGTGATCCATAGGGGGCTATGTAGAAGCACCTGCCTCGGTTTGGCTCACAGAGGTGAGGAGTTGCTTTTTAGGCATTTTTGAGGCTAGATGAAGTTGTTCTTGGTTAGGAGGAGCGTTGGAATCAGTGAGAATCATGGTCTTACAGTGGTGTCTAAAGAAAATGCATGTGAATTTTACTAGAAAGGAAACCGACCCTCCTTCTAGCACCAAAATGTTAATGAGATTTTTTCGTCTTGGAAACTCCTAAGTATTTTAGAATTAACCACGACATTGAACGCTTTCGTGATTAAGAATCAACAAGATTAAGTAGTATTAAAATTTTCTTTAAACAAAGTAATTATGTCGCTATATAGCTTACACAATTATGAGGAAAGGTATGCAAAATCTTATGAAATGTCTCAATCTGATTCATCAAAACCATCCAATTCAATTTAGATATTAAAGATAGAAATAGTAAATAAAGTACAGAATGAAATAAATGTAACATGGAATTTATGTGTTTTAAATGTTAAAAAAACTTATGTCCACGGGGAAAATGTCCTTATTTTCATCTTTCATTCTTGATACAAACAAAAATGACAGGGAGCACAATTTTGATTTCAGTGTTCGAAAACGAATAAAGTAAATTCCATCCCCTTTTATGCTACAGTTCCCCCCTATTTATGTTACATAGAGAACTACATGGATTACTTACATCAACCTTCCATGCTTTTGATTCTTGCTTTTAGATTATGCCAGGTGTCGATCATTCGTCCTGCTTATTTACTATACACGGATTGCTGATGTGGTCTTTGATGGGAAATTTTGATTTAGGCTGATGGATTTTTAACTTAGGCGGGAAGCTTGAAATTAAAGCGGAAAACCCAATTTTTGAATAGGCCATGACTTGATATGAGTATTTAACTAATTGGAGGCTACTGGAGTGGAGCAGTATTGGCCATTCTTCATTAAGCTTTGCATTTATGAAGATGAAAATGCAGTCCAGATTAGTGCCTCATCCTTTGAGTCCTTGTATTTGTTGGGTAGTACTTATTTAGAGTCACGACGTTTTATTGTCACTTCAATGTCAATTTAGGATTACGGCACATCCCTATTGCTTCAATGTTAATTTAAGATTGTGGCACAGCCTTGTCGATTTGTTGTTACTCAAAGATTGTGCAGCAACACAATCTCTACATTTTGTTGTTACTCAAAGATTATGCCGTAGTCCCAACTTATTAATGCTACTCTCTTAACCGTGGGACAACCTTCATTTTGTTACTTAAAGACTGTGCCGAAGTTCTTTCCTTTGGAGTTAGTATTAGGGTTGTAGAGCCATTCCAACACTTTGTGGCTGTCTCAGGACTCTGGCGTAGTATTATAGCATTAACGATGTGCTCAAGGGAACAACATGGTCCTTATGTTTTGCCACCGTCTTAAAACTTTGGCACGGTATTATCTAGACTTTGCTTTTTTTTCTTTGTTTCCTCCTCGTAGTCCAACTTCTATCGTGGAAGCGGTTCTTTTTGTTCTGTGCATGCATCGATTTGCCTTTAATAGTGTTTACAATTATTATTAATCGTACTGCTCTGGCTAAAGAATTTGACTTTGAGTTGCCTTCAGTTAATCGTGATACTGACCTCATATAACCGAGGAGACAAATCCTCTGTTGAATAGTATTTCACTTCCAATCCTTCCACTCAACCCAAAAATAGTCGTTCGATTGATGTCATGCTATGATTTAACTATAATCAATGTAGAGCTTCCACATTGAAGGTCAATGGTTTTCCCAAGTCAAGAGAGCTGTGTAACTTTGTCACATCGATATTTTCTATTTGACCTTAGTTATATTGACCAACGGAAAACTATTGAGTGAATCATTCTATAATTCCCTAATAACTATCGGTACGTAACCCCTTGGTGCCTCCAGTAGTCATGAGTAATACACTACCCAACATTTGGAGAGCGTTGCGTACTTTAGTCTCAAAAGATGCATCGGTATCCAATCTCAATACATCTCAACTAAGAATATTTAAAACGGTATGTTTATTTAATTATGATAAATCACTATTGGTTACAACGCATTGTAACTACTATCACAAAACATACCATTTATGCATTTTCTATTAAATATACTTTTAATTAAATTAATTAATTAATATAACATATTATATCACATCACATATATAATAGAAAGAAAACATCTTTTAATCTGAACAAGATTGGTTATCAAGTTAGATATATGTAACAAATTACATAATTGCTCCTAAGGTATACTCCTAACTCTATCAATCTCCCACTTATACTTAGGGTCAATCATGGAATCTTTATCTCATCCATTTAATCAGTTTGATGAGAATTGATCAAGTTAGACCTTCGTGAATGGATCTGCTATGTTGTTTGATTATCTACAATATCAATCAATTCTCTTCGATGTTGATAAACTACCTTTATCATATGGAACTATTAGCGTAAGTTTCTCGACCTATAGTGAGCTCTTATTATTACATTGTTATCATATAACAACGATTATTATTCTTAATACTTGGAATCACCTCTAGATTAGATATAAATTTGTGCATTTATATTTATATACTGCATTTATCATGGCACTATTCAGGCAATGTACTTAGCCATTTCGTTAAACCGGCCACAATGTTTTATTTGGAACATTTCCGACTTAAAACTTCTTAATCAAGGTTTAAACATGAATTTAATATTCATATATTATACTCAATAACATTCATGAAGTTTGAGTTCATACACTCCTTCATAAGGAGTTTGTTGTTTCTATAAACAACTATTTAGTACTTCGTAAATACTCAAGAATATTCTAAACTACCATTTAGTGCTCTTAATTTAGATCTTATATTTGCTTCATGTATCAAATACATAAGCAAATTATGATATTGTGGACAATACAACATGTATGGTAATTCATATTGCTAAGGCATAAGGAATCCATCTTACATGTTCCTTATTAAACATTTTAATAAGGTGTTTTTGCATGTCACTTGGGACATTCCCAATATCATTTATACTTACAATAAAAGATATAATTTACAAACCAAACATCGAGTGTTAAACAACCAAAGTATTACTGATTTTAATATAAGTACATTGTTAACAATCAGCGGTATGTTGTTTACTTATAGCCTAGAAATATCTATGTAGCTTTTCTTGGTTCTTTCTTATGGACACACGCTTCCTTCGCATTTTGACTGAAAATCAAACCATTTATTTCTATCAAAATGCTTATTCAATTCTGATGCTTATAAAATGATACTTTTGTATAAAATGATACTTTTGTATCATTTCTTAGAACATATCCTAAAAACCACAAACTCAATATGTAACAACCCTGGTTTTGGTGATTACCTGTAAAGTTTAATTATAACGGTGGTTATAATTTAATAATGGAGAAAATAAAATAAATTGGAGAGATAAAAATTTGTTAAAATTGTTTATTTCAAATAAACAATGGATTTGGAATAAATAAAATAGAATTAAGATAGTTTGGTTGGTAATAAATTGTGAATAATGGTAATACGTTGATTTGGGGATTAATTGAAGTAAGTAAAGATAAAATAATTTAAATCAACATTATTTGTTGTAAATAAATATAAAATGTTGAAAAAAGTTTTAAAAACTTTATTATGTTAGTTTGTAATAAAAATGAGCATTATATGGTTTTAATTTGATAAAATGCAATAATTTTGGAAATTATTGCCAAACGTTGAATTTTGTTAATTTTAATTAAACGTTTGAATTTAATATGGATAATAATATAAATAAAAAGGTGGAATTTTGTTAAAAATAACATTTGGATGTAAAAATAATGTTAATAAGGTTTGTCACATTTAATTGTACAAGAAAATAATTTTTGTGTAAATTTTGTTGTTAAAAATAGTGCTTTATGTAATTAATGGTGTAAATTGAAGTATTTAAATAAAAATAAGAATTTCATGATGAAAAATAATTTTAAATGGCTAAAATATCTTTTATGTGTTGATAAAACTTTTTGTTAAACATAAAGTGTGTTAGCGTTATTTTATAAAGTTGAAATTATGTAAATATAGGTTGTTTTGTTTAAAATGTAAGTGTTTTAGTGTATTAGTGATAATTAGTGTATTAATCAAATTATTTTCTTATTGGGTTTAAGCCCAACTAAAATCTTACCTAAGAGAAAACCATCTTCTTCTCAAACCTGTACTTTCAAAGTTCAGGGCTGTAACCAAAAGAAACCAGAAAACCTCTTTCTCTTAAAACCCTAGAATTCAATTCTCAAATTTCTCCAATTCTTTTGCAAAATTAATCACTTTGAAGCTATTAAATTCAGGTAATCAATTCAAAACTATGAATTTTTCTCAGGTTATTTTCTATTTTGTAAAAACTAAATCACTATAGGTTGATTTCTTCTTGCATGTAGCTCAAATAGCTTCTACAGGTGCTGAAGCAACAATTTGAGCCTCCAAGCCTTCATTTTGATCCGGATTCTTGCTGTAAATTGCTAATCTCTTGCTGCTAATCCAAGGTGAGAATCATTCTCACACATTCTAGCTTGTTTCAGGTTTCGTAGTGATGAATTTGGTTGTTTATTTTGCAAATTCGTTTGATGTAACGTTGATTTTGAGCTGATGCAAACATGGCCTGAGTCCATGTTTGAGACATGGTATATCTTCTGTTTTCTGTCGAAATTCGATGATTCTTTTTGCAGTTTAAAGTATAGTTGTTGAACTTTATGCATGCCAAATTTCCAGTCATTTTGACATATGTAGCTTATATAAATATGTTGCCGAACTTTGATTCAGAGCATGTTTTTTCCCAGATTTTTACAGTGAAAACACTGCCTGGGTTCAACTTTGAGACATTATAACTTTCTCGTAGTTTATTTAAATTCCGTGATTCTTTTTCCAGTTTCAATTATGAGTGTTAAAATATATGACTACCAATTTTCTGCTCAATATGAGGTCGTTTGTTCCTCTTTTTCAGGCCTGTAAGTTGAAACCAAGATGGTTTTCAGGTATGGGCACATTTTTGTTTTTGAACTGTTGCAAACATGATCCGAGTCCAAGTTTGAGACAGCGTAACTTTTTCATCCCTCTCGGGATTCATCGATTCTTTTTTTGTTTGCACCAATTTTTATTTCAATTAGAGGTCATTTGGTCACCTGTTTCATGTCCGAAATTTGAACCCAGAGAAGATTTCAGACCTGGGTATTATTTTGTCTATGCATTTTTATGTTCTTTTTCCGTCCGACTTTTGACTTTTACTTTATGTTTTTGTGATATTTCTGAATTGTTTTGAAATCTATGATGCCTATCAATAGGCAATCCCAGTTTTGATGAATTTGAAATTCAAATTTGAATTAAATTTAAATGACGGTTTTGAGTAATTTCTTTGATTTCGAGCTTGGATTTTTCCAAACGATTTTGAAATAATTTTTAAAATTTATGGGCATTTCAAAATTATTATTATATAATATTTTAAAGTATTTTCAAGTGTAAAATCTATTTATTTTCTATAATAAGGGAGATTTTAAAATAGGGTTTTCAAATTGATTTCGAGAATTAGTTTTCAAAGCTTGTTTTCCAAAGTAAATTATTTTATATATAAATTACACATTTTGCACATTTCGAGTGAATGAGAAGGAGAATTAAACGGTTTGGTAAAACACGTGGTATGGGACACGTGCGTTTATCTTATCTGTTAATTCACGACTTGTCTGTTTGACCGTTTTGACCTTCGAGTTGATTTTACCGATGAGATGAGGTAAACTTTTTACTGCTTTGAGTATGAAATTTACCAGCGGTTAGTAAACCGTTCAGTGCGAACTTGTGGTATGGGATACACGTTAACACTGTTCGGGTTCCTATCCGAGAGTTTGTGACACATTTGTCTAAGAGACGTATTTGCCGGTACTGGACCTTCGGGTCATTTGTCCTTTCGGGTGTTTATCTAAGAGACATTTGTCATTGCGACGTATTTGTCCTTCGGAATGTTGTCCTTCGGGATGTTTGTCTAAGAGATGTATTTATTTGTCTTTCGGGACAATTGTCTAAGAGACGTAGCGCCTTATTTTGGGAGAACAGTACTTGGCGGGCTTCGACCATAAGCATATGCTATACCTTTGAGATGATTTCATCGATTTCATTGTGATTTTCCAAGTGTATCGCCTTTTTACATTATTGGCCATTTGAGCCGTTCGAGATATTATATATGGCGATTATATCTTTGGAAATTGAACTCCTTATCGAGTTCTATATTTGAGATTTGCCTTTTAGGCGTATTATATGAGATTTGCCTTTTGGCGTTTATTTGAGATTATATTCTCCTATGTTGGAGATTTATATTTGATTGTCTTATGGCGTATTTTGAGATGGTGATTTCTTTGAGGTTGTTTTGAGTTGCCGGTATGGCGGGTTTGGGATTTCTCCTCTTTGGAGTTATGTTTTTCTCCTAAACCATATTTGATGTTTTATGATACGCCGATGAGATGAGGCATGCTTTTATTGTGAGATTTGTTATATAGTTTTATCTCCTTTGAGTTGCATTCATATTTAGTGACATCCTTATATCACTTGAAATTACTATACCTACTTAGTTATGCCACGTGAAGTAACTATATACCCTTGAATCATTCCTTCTCACTTGAGAAGATTATCACCTTGCCTTATGCTCATATTATCACTTATCCTTATAAACTGATTTGTTTAGCTAGCCTGAACCGTGTATTTTATACTCGGGTCAGACCGAGGTGTTTCAGGTTAGGTACCCTTATGGACTTAGCCTATTCTACTTCCTCATGGACTTATCTGCTAGCCCTTTTTGTTGGAGTCTTTTTGTCACTACTCTGATATGTATATTGTTTTGACTCGTGTGTATATTGTGGTCATCATACCACTTATGATGTATTATTTTTATTGTATTGGGATGTATCAGTATATATGTATATATATCTGTTTGTTGTTCTGTGATGTGTTATGCATTTGAGTTGTTGTAGTTTGTTCTGATAGATCCTATAGCCACCTGTAGTTTTGTATTAAGCATTTATTGGATATGTCGATCCACTTGAGAAAGGAAAAAAATATAGAGCACTAATCGACGTATTCAATAGATATTTAAGACAAGACTATAGATGGTCGCTCCTAACCAGCCATATTCTCCGCATTAGCAGACAGTATTACCCAGTAATACTCTTTGTTAATGTGGGTCTCGGGGTGGGGCGTCACACAATATTCCTCTCATTAACTTCGAGACACTTTGGTTGTTATGTGCAAACCATCTATTCTAAATCATTATTTATTATTTTCAATTTTAACATATATATATACCAAGCATAAAGTCATACCAATCGATAATTTTGTAAGAAAATTCAAATTTACTTAAGCCCGCTGAATAATGAGTCTATTACGCCAATCTCAATAATTTAAATTTCTGATGTTATTATTATTAACGTTGCACATTATATTCCAACTATGTTTGTCTTGCTCTTGAAGAAACATTTGCAGCCGATGGATCATAACTTTTGGGGTACAACTACCAAAATCATGTTTTGATGACATACTTGGAATCCTTTCGGATTTGTGCAACATACCATATAGAAGAGTCAATACTCTTGTTGGTTTAATTGAAAACTGAGGATTATCTATTTTTGATATTGATAAGAAACTCTTAGTTTCTCTTCAATATGTGAGAATACTTATTATACACTATAATGCGATGTGTTTGTTTAGGTTAGGTAAATTTTGTTTCGTCCCATGTAATCAGTTTTGTCTTTGGATCTTATCCAAATCCATTTTACTACTAGTTAATTCTAAAAGAAATTCCTTTACTACGAAGTTGGTACTTCATGAAAATAGCAGTTGTTTCTTACTACAATGAAATAGGAATTCATAAACACTTTATGAATTGTCTTATATAAAAAACTGATTTGGCTTTAGTTTATGATACTTATGTTCAAAACATAAGTTAGTCATCTAATGGTAATCGTTTCCAAAAAAAATTTAGGACGATTCATACAAGATCCATCACGTATAATTATTACGTGTAGATTTTCGACTCACACAACCTGTCAACTCCTTGGCCTAGGATATGTTGAGGTTTCTTATAAACTCTTATCTTGTAAGATTTGTAAACTATTCTTTAGATGAAATTAACTTTAATCTTGTTTACTACTCTTAAGTACATGAGCTTATAACAAGAAGTTAACTTAACTTCACTCACCATTAATCATACTTTGTTAAACAAAGTTCGATCACTCCTTATCGATACATCATTATGTATCATAGGTAGGAGAAACTTTAGAGATTGAATCTTTATTCATTTTAGGTACGTTTAGAAGTCTTTCCAATATACTCACCTATTCGATCAAATCGGGTCAATTTTATTTGCTATTGTACGTTATTTTATTTACTTCCATTTTATACTCTATGAGCATATCATAGACATACTACATGTGTATCAAGTACACATGTTCATGTCGGTGATACCTCATTGGTGAATATAACGAAGTATGTGGAATCATTTTAGTATTAATAGACTTGCAATTGCATACATCAATATGTATCAATCCGAAGAGTTCATCAACTCCTATGACGCACCCACCGAATGAGTGTGTTGCATTTAATTATTTGAGATATAATTAACTAGTCTGATATGATTCATAATCATACTGTCACGACCCACTTTTCCGTACAGTTCGAACTGACACTTTACCACACTTGTCCAGTCCAAATTGAAAAGAAAGGCGGATAGTAAGAAAAGAAAGTAGAAAGAAGATAGAAAGAAAACCAAACAACATAGAATCTCACAGCGAAAACGAATAATCTATGATATATAACAAGTCTTACATAAAACAAAATTTGTAACTTATACATATACAGACATCAATCAGAGTATACTAACCTATTCAGCACGGACAGTTATAACACCCTGTCCTCACAATTTTTGATAAACATAACTATAATGCAATCGAAAATATAATCATCTAAGTGAATACATCTCTGGGCCTCCAGCTCCTCTCCTGAAGCTCCAATCCTTCCAGCTAAACCTAAAAATATGCTCGGCCTGACCCGAGCATATAGGAAAAACCACGCCCGGGTCAGTCTGATAAAACCAACGTGAGAATTTAAACATAAGGAATTTTATTCATTTTAACTTTCAAAATCCTTTTTAAAATCAAAAATATCCCGTAAGACCACGCCACACATAAACACAACGGGTTTTTCCCTTACAGTAACCAAAACCCTTTTTATAGAAAATCCAGTGATATTATAATAGTGTCTAGAGGTCAAAGTAAAATATAGAAATAACTGAAATGCTTGCATCTCACATTTCAACACAGTTGGGCACAATCAAAACCGTACGGCTCTTATTGGAGAATGGATTCCATACAATGAATAGGCACTGGGGTACCACCTATTATAGTACACGTCCAGAAAAGTGTACCGAGGACCTCGTTGGGATCCCCTATAATACAAGACCAGTTCTACCCCTAACTTGGATAGTATCGAATATGCTATCACTCCGGGTGTTCCCACCCTTACCGAGTTATTCCACACACCGTAGTAATAATATCTGAGGGTATCTAGAAAGGTTATAACATACCCTAATTGGATGCGACCCACTTAGCCTTGCTTCATCTCCCCTGATTTTCAGTCATTCCCGGTTGATGAGGCTTGAGGCTACGGTTACCTTTTTAAGGAATTTACACTTAGAATGCTCATTGTCCTCCAATGACAATGTACTGATAGCATTCATCCATACAAGTTCGTTCTGGATCTGAACGAAACCGAAGGCACTATTCCTATTACATCCGTTTTGGAATCATCCTTAGGATTAGTAGCGATTAGCCCTTGCACTTCAATGCTCCATCTTTGATTCCATGCTCTTGTCTTCATTTCGAAAACATATTCGTTGGATCGAAGTGGTTTTCGGATAACTTATCCGATCTCGGTCTCTTTGAAACAACGTTCGATATTTCCGGTAAACTCAACCCCGGTTCTTTAGGAAATAAACAGACGAAAATAAGATCGGAGATCATCTCCTAACCGTTAGTGGACGGATTTCCTTATCATCGCCCTAGAAGAACGAAACAAGTTTATACGTACAGTATAGCACCTCGAACGGTAATTGTACCACATAATTCCCGTGTTTCTCCTAGATATTTCCAAAGTTACGTTTTGGGTCCAGAATTGATAGTCGGTTATTTAACTATCAAATAAACAATCATTCAATCAAAGATTCCATTTCCCACTGAAAACACTAAGCCTTATTTAATTAAATTTAATCTCTTTATCAAAAGTTATATACTTATTTAACCGGAATTAGTATATTCACAAACCATTTCTTTACTAATATTTGAAAACCCATTTTAAATAAACATGGAAAGTACTCTGCGGTATCAACCATGGATTCGCAGCTCGATGATTACGTCTCTATCTCAGAGAAATCCATACTTAACTGTAGACAGTCTCTGCCTCCGATTACGCCATGAAAGTATACCATTACTTTCTGAAACTTTATTTAATAATCATCTTAAAATAATACTTATAAAGTTTCTATATAAATTTTCCAAGTTTAATTTAGGAAAATTACTCTTTTATAAAAGGTTTACTATATAATATATTATTTTTAAAGCATTACTAATATTTAAACAAATTATCTTTGGAATAAATATAATATCTTAATATTAATTAATCGTTAAGTACTAATTAACCTTAATCAAATCATTATAAATAACTTTTATTAATAATTTATATACTTTTAAACAATTAGGATAATTAAATAGCTTTGAAAAAATAATTAAATCTTTTTAAATAATTTTTAAGAATAATAAAATAATTAACTTTAAATCATTATCAAAATATTTATTAATTAACTTTAAAATATCATTAATAATTAATAATCATCCTTAAAAAAAATTTGGTTCAAAAGTCAACTTCCAAATCGGGAAAAAGACTTATTAATTTCAATAGTACTTAATCAAATTACCATTCGTTCGATAACGGTCCAAAATAACCGATGTAGATATTCACATCAATCTATTTTCAACAATCAATCCAACATCATATTGCCCAATATAATTATCAAGATAATAAATAGATGTCCGTACAAATATAATAGCAGAACTGGGTTTATTTCTGCTAGTAAATGTCCAAAAACAGATATATCCAGTAATAATGGCAGAATGGTGATTTATTCTGCCAACAGGGATCAAATAAATATAATTAGCGTAACAGTGTTTTATTCCGCTAAAACAAGTGTCAAAACATCATAATTGCTTAAATTTACTCATCGTTATTTTTATCTGGACAAATAACTTCAATAGACAGGTCATATAAATTTAAACGACGATATTTGTTTTAAATCGGGTGATTAAATTTCTATCCTTTTAAATATACCATAATTTTTTCAGTTATTCAAACTCGACAATAATTCATATAACGACGTAGTGTTCGTCGATACGAACCCATCGCAATGAATTTCGCTTCAATCAGAATTCGTATGCATTAGTTATGATATTTTAAAATTTACAAAAAATATATATAATTTAACATTTTATATTTAAAACTCGACCGTTTTAAAATATCAAAGATTGTCGTTTAGTAAAATCTAACAACAAACTTCATAGTATCAAATTACCCCATGATACGAACCTATCGCAACAAAAATCGCGATAATCGGGTTTCGTATGGACAAGTTATATCATTTTAAATTTTTATTAAATATATATAAAGCTTTAACATCTTTAATTCTAAGACCTCTTCATTTTTCTTTTGGACCGAAGCCCAAACACCCCCTTTTTTTATATATTTTTAGCATGGGCCGGAGCCCAATCTCTCCTACTAAAAAAACGAAACTCGTTCCCCCTTCTCTCTTCTTCTCTCCCCTTTCTCCCTTTTTCCCAATTCCAACTGCTGCAACCAAGAACCCCAAACTCATGCCATATTTGCTTCGATCGCCATGTAGCCTTCATCGGTCACACACCTAAAGTCTTCCCGCCGGACTCGAGACCAACCCAAATCCAAGATAATCGCACCCATCATCCAAGCTTCGACCCACTGCTTGAAACACTCCTGCACGCGCGGGCACGTGTGTACGTGCACAGGCCTTCCTCGCCGTTGTTCGATCCACGCCAACCACCACCAAATCACACTTCGCCTACTCCCCACAAGACATCCAACTCTCCGACCACTACATCGCCAAAGCCTATTTCGACCATCATCCTGTTCCAGTTTCCAAAACATAGCACACACATCGACCACGCCTTGCCTCATTCTATCACCAGAATTCACACCACCGTCGCCACTGTAACCTCCATGTCCTGCTCTCCCCCCACGCCAACCCCGGCCGCACTCGGTCACCGCCACTGTGCTAGCGACATGTAAAACCCGAAACCACTCCAACATAGACCTTAAACCCTAAAAACGCCACGCCATCTCAATCCAAAGTCAAATTCAAAAATTCGCCACGGTCAACCTCTTCCCCTTGATGCGACACTCCTCCTCGGCCAAGCCATGCCTTCCCTCGATGACCCAATCACCGGAATTTATTTTCTTTGTGAAAAACGATTAATATCAAAATTCTCTCAACCTAATAATTTAAAAATCATATTTTCTTTACTAAAATTCATGAATTCACCTAACAATCATGACTATATACTTGAATCAAGGATTTAAAAAGGTTGAAATTTGCCAAAACCATGGTTGCTTACTGTAATTCCCTATCTTCGTACATACTTTAGGAAATACAACCAAACTATTTTTAGCATCATCTAAGGTTGAAAATAAACATATCACTAGTTTACAGATTTTGCAAAACAATTACGGATTTAGAGGAAATGAATTTTGAAATAATACAAATGGTTTGTTTTCAGTTTTAAAAAGTGACAGAGCAAGTGAAAAACACTTCTAGCAACAACAATAATTATTCTCACCTTGAACATGCTTGAAACTTTTGAAACTTCCAGTTTTAAATCCAATCTATAAATTTGAATTCCTGATAAACTTGCTTTTGCCTTTGAATTTGAAAGAACAGTGCTTCCTTCTTTTACTTAACAGAGTTTTGTTACAAAGCTTTCATTTCACAGAGTTTTTGCAACTGAAGCTAACACACACCCCTATATATATGTGTGTTTGTAATGATGTATACGTACCAGTTTTTAGGCTCAAGAAGATTTTAATATGTTGTACAAATGTGTTGATGGATTGACATGAGGTAATACACTGTGAAAACTTGATGGCTTGCAAATCTTGAAAGGAAGTTAAGATAATGTTTTTAGTTTTTCCTGTTCTAGACCAAACAAGTATATATATGTATATTGATTACTTTCCATTTTTCTTATATTGCCTTTTTGCTGTATATTTTCTTTTACTTTTTTACTTGGACTTACTTTGGTCATTTACCCCTTTTATTACTTTTACTTTCACTTGATTTTTAATCATGCATATATATATATAAAAACAACATGAAAAGTGGTTTTACATAAGCCATTTAAGTCTTCATATTTATATATATATATATATATATATATATATCTATTAAAATATATATATATATAACTCAAGGTATTAAAAGTCTTGTCATTCCATTTTTAAATAAAATAACATTTATGTTTTACATTTCTTTTTATATTTAAAAATGTATATCTCTCATTTCTATCATCATATATTTTCATATGTATCTCTTCTTTCATTTTTCAATATATATAAATATATATATATATATATATTATTGTTAATAACCATATTTATTTAGTTCATATGTATGTATGTATGTATGTATGTATATTTCACTTACCATTACATATATTGTTTTTAACATACCATTTATATTTGTTCATAAATACTATAATTTCCTTTTTGAACTTATATATATACACACATTCTTCTTAACTAATGTGTATATATATATATGATAGAAAATCCAATTTTAAACTCTTTCTAATTATAATACACTATATTGTCCATAGGCCAAAATCATTTCTATTTACAATATATCATTCTTATTCATCTATATTTATTTGTTATGAATTTGTTTCCAAATTATATATATATATATATAAATTTCGTTGTTCTGAATATATATATAGAAATTCCAATTAAATCAATTTCCTATTTTATAAATAAAAAAATCTGGAAATTCAAAATATTATCTTAGCTTGAAAACTATATATTATTACCAATTATCATTAACAGGGATTTATTTTGATTAAAAATACCGTATTATTGAATATTAAAAATTAATATTCAAAACTCAAGGCGAAAAAAATTCTAGGTTGTTACACATACAATCAGATTATTTCTCAAAACATGGCTTAATCCATAATTCCAAAATAGTTACAAATAAATTTAGATGCTTTTGTATTTTCCAATGCATCACAATACCAGTACTATGGTTTTATTTTATAACGAACATTCATAATATTCATATTGAATAAAATTATGTCTATTTTTTAGTCAATACTGAAAATAATACTTATCTCATAAATAATGTTTGGTACGTTTTACAAAAACAAATTTCATAACCTGGTGCGACCAATAAGTGTTATATGGCATGCTTCTACTATTTCCACCATTACTATAATAGCATATGAAATACGAAGCTCCATTCAACCACTTAATATAGGTTATTTATTTCATTTACTGTAACCAGTTTACAGTTGAGAATTTTCAGATCAAACATCTTAAATTCAAAAAAAATAAACCTCATAGAAAACAATATTGTATGTAAAAATACATTTCGGAATAGAAATCATATTTCTCACTCCAGAATTTAGTATCTATTATTATTTTACAATTCTCGTTTTCGAATTTCTTTATGAAGCAGAAGTGACCTTTCACCCTCTTCATCCCAACCATGCCTTAGGTTATATCCATATTTATACATTTGATTTCCTTTCTAAACGGTTGAACCGTTCAAAGGAAATCCTTACTACAATATCATAACAAACTCTTTACAAAAGTGAACTTGATCATCCTTAACATTTAAGGACATTAAATATGTTACACTTTACGTAAACTGATCGAACTGACGTTTCAACGATCGAGTTCTTAGTTCTATCTTATAGCCTTTAGTCCAGTGTTACATTTAACATACTAAGATCATTAATGTAATCAATCGTAAGGAATACATGATCCCACACTATAATTTATTTGTTTATTTCAATAAACTAATTTCATCGAGGTTTTGTACATTATGAATTGTGATTGTTCACCATATAACATTTATATATGATCATACATGGATCAAATACCCATGTCCTTATATTGCTTTTAAAGTTCGAAACTCATTAAAAATGATACATGGTCTCGGGAAAGTAAACTCGTAAGTGACCATCTTACGAATGTATTTAGTGGTTGTATAATTAGGCGCTTGCATACGTCAACATGCGAAAATTTATTGGTAAGTATAATTTATATTTCTATTTATCAACATTAATTCATTTCATTTGTATATTTCAATTGATAAAACATTTTATCAATTATATTAATTGCACAAATTTATCAATGTAGATTATTATAATTTTATATAGCAGATGTTCTTACAATATTAGAAAGGTTAAATGTTACCATTTCATTTTTCTAACAAGGCTCCCACTAGTCTTTTATGTTTATCCAAACCCTAAGACGAAACATGGAAGTCTTTTGACTTCACTAGTAGGCGTTACTTGTCTGCCTTAGGATTCTGACCTTTAGTTTGCTCAATGGGTCATAGCCCGACAAACGATGGATAACTTCTTATCGGTTGTATCACATACAACTCCTAACCCATGGTTTCTTGTCCTAGTTTCACTTCGACCTTGAGTTTGCTCAATAAATCAAAATGAAATTATTCACTCGTACCTCCCATATCGCGATAGCCAAAGTATAGTATATGTACCTTGAGTTTGCTTAGCAAATACATAGAGTTATCTTACCTCATCTATTCAATATATTAATAATACTACACATAATATACCTAGCTTGAGTTTGCTCGACAACTAACGAGTATGCAAGTAATTTATTAATATATATGGCAGCGGACAACAATATATTGAAGATTCATAATCTTTAATAGATTATATTGAGTGATATCGACTTATTAAATAGTGTATTTCTTATGAAATACCCTCGTGATTCAAGTGTCGAACACATCGGGAATCATGGTATATAAACATTTACGTACGTATTTATTCCTTAAGTCAATTTAGAGTTTCTTAATATTCCACCTTTAGTTTATACATTCATATTATGTAAGGTTTATTATTATAGAACACTTATATTTTAATTAGCTTATATAATAATCTTATGTATAACATTATATTAATTAATTCTTATTTAATTAATTTTTAAGTAAATAACCCTTTAATTAATTATTTATTATTCAATCTTAACATAATATATTGAATATTTATATACTACAACCTTTTTGGTAATACACCATATATCATATATGTGTGTGTGTATTTTAATTTTATTAATTAAATTTTAATTAATTTATTTAATTAAACACTGTTAATTAAATTTTATTAATTTCAAAAATTATTTTACATACATACATGTATATTTATATTGTATTAAACATTTTAAGACAGCATAACATATATCAGTATATATATTATATATGCATATATGTATATTATTTAATTAACTCATTTAATTAATTTAATTCTTTTATTAATCTTATTAATAATATTTATTTTCAAAATTAATTTATATTTATATTTAATCAGTTCTGAATACTTTTATTATAATATAACTTTTATAATATATATATATATCTTATATTTTAATTTTCAAACAATTTTAAAAATTAGTCCAAGGCCCAATTCAAATTGGGCATTTTCTATTAGGGGCAACCATTAGGCTCACATACCTGTTCGGGTCAGGTCGGTAGCTAGGTAGGGCAGAACACTTGATTACCCAAACCCAATCCTTCGAGGCTATCTTTCTAAACACCCTATTATTCGGGCTATGAGCTTAATTAGTTAATCCTAACATGACTAATTCAAACCGCATAGGTTATTGGGCTCTGATACCATTCTTGGAACTGGACTAGTCCGCATCAAAAGAAATGGGTAAATTTCAAAAATATTATCATTTTGGATCTTTATTGGGCCTATGTATTCTAATTCATTTAGAACTTTTCTAAATTTCTTTTAAATAAAATCATTATTTTATTTTATAAATAAATAAAGTTTTAATTTATATTTTTTTTGTATTATATTTGAATATATGTATCATATACACATGTGTATACGTGCACATGCAACATAATAAAGTGTACATGGTTTGACATGCCTGTGTATAGATGCTGGGATGTACACTACAATGGACATGTTAGACTCTCTAGTATTCTATGAGCTATCTAAATAAATAAACATATATATATATATATCTGTATGTGTGCACATGCACATGCACATGCGTGTGCATCAAAAATTATATATATTTATGTAAAATTACACTTATGTAAAATATAATCATACACACACACACAAATATGTAGAGATAGTATAATAATTTGTATATATATTCTAATATATATTTAAACAAATGTTTATTGATATCGAATAAAAAGTCATTTAATAATTAATATAAAAAAATTACAAAAAATATTCGAATTTTTTTAATATTTAACTTTAAAATATTTATAAATATATATACCTATGTGTACATACATAAATAAATAAAATTATATACACACATTATAACTTTTTTTATTCCTAACTTTAAGGTCATGGCAGAAATAGTAAATTTTTATTTTTTTGGATTTTAAAATGATATTTTAATTAAACAATTATAAAATTATTTTAAAACCGATTTAGTTAAATAAATTAAAATTATAAAAATTGATTCTCAGATCTAAAAATCATGTAATATTTTGTGTGAAATTTTATAATTAATTTCAAACTATAATATATATATACGTAATCAATTTCTAGTTAAATAAATAATTACATCATTAATTAAATATTAATCAAATATAAAATATATTAAATTAAACATTCATTGCTGCTGAATTAATATTATACAAAAACAATTTTTTTTTAAAATTTAAAATTGTTTATTATATGATTTTTGTCTTTAAGATATAATATATCAACTAATAGAATCTTATATATAATATTATTTAATTAAAAATAATGAATTTTTAAATTTTAGGCCGTGAGTTTAATGCTCGTATGTATAGAATTTTTTTTAATTAACGTGTATGTAGATGCACTATAATATGACTATCTAATATGTGACATAACATTGATACACTAGATTCGTAATATAATCTAATAACCTATAATATATTACAATAATAGATAATGATATTAAATGAATTAATAAACATGTTGAATACCTTTCAATAACTATAAGTATGTAATCCCTTGGTGCCCCCAGTAGTCATAAGTAATACGTTGCCTAACATTTGGAGAGGCTTACGTACTCTAGTCTCAATAGATGCATTGATATCTAGTCTCTATACATCTCGACTAGGAATATTTAAAATGGTATATTTATTTAATTGTGATAAATCACTCATGATTACAACACATTGTAACTACAATCAGAAAAATGTACCATTAATGGATTTTCAATTAAATATACTTTTAATTAAATTAATTAATTAATATAACATATTATATCAAATATATTATCGGAAGAAAACAACTTTTAATTCGAACAAGATTGGTTATCGAGTTAGATATACGTAACAAATTACATGATTACCCCTAGGGCATACACCTAACTCTATCACATTAGGAGTGTTAGCCTATTTTGAAGGCTAACAAACACGTATAAATATATGTATGCATGTATATAACTTAACAATATAAATGTTATAACACACACACATAAATACATACATATATATAGACACACATGTATAACGTATAAAGAGGGAGGTTAAATAAAATAAAATCCATGGGACTTAAGGGAGTATATACTGGATGTATTTAAAGACATATGATGCCATGAGTTGTATTCATCTCCATTGAATAGTCGATAATACTTTATAAAAATTTAATTTAATTAAGAATTTAAAGTAATAATGCTCTCCATCAATATAAATAGAGTACCTTACATACCTATGGTTGTTAAGCACCCTCAGGCCATAGAACATCTAAGGTGATGTTTATATTATCTCCAGATAAGTAAGAATGGTCTGTAACTTTGTTGAGCACTCATGAAGATCATATAAATCCCCTTAGGATATTGCAAAATTATGGGATTAAGGTATATAATGTACTTTTTGATTTGTTGAGCACCCTTAAGGTCATAAATATGATTAGGAGCATAATAAAAGTATGGTCGTATGCTGTAACGCCCCTAGTTTTTGTTTAACATTATTCGAAAAATTTATTTAGATAAGTTAAATAGAATAATGCATGGTGATAAGAAGAAAGTAATAAGATTATTCTAAGTAGAGAAATGAATTAATGAAAGTGGCAAAATAGGAATAACTCCTCATTTCATTCCAAAAACCCTTCCTTTCTCTCATTCATTCTTATTCTTCTAAAACCAAAAAAAATACAAATCAACGCCTGCCGTTAATAAGTGGAAAAGAAGAGGAAGTTTAAGGGAATTAAAGAGGAAAGCTTTAGGAATTTAATCTACATCAAATCTCAATCTCTCTTATTCAATCTAAGGTGAATAATAGTATCCATCTCATTTGTTTATGCTTGTTTTTGGATCTATGGATGATTTCCGATTTGGTTGTGATAATATGTTATGCTTGATTGATTTTATCATTATTTGATTGAATGATGATTTATTGGTATTTTTATGGAATTATTCTTAAGGGTTTTAAAGGTAAAAACCTAGTTTTTGATCTCCAATTGACTTGAAATTTGAATTTGTTGTGTAAAACATTATTTTCGAGATGATTTTTTAATTTCATAATTTTCTAATTTCTTATGAATATTTTAAGAATCTCCTAAGATGGAAAAAGTGTTTATTTTGGATTTTAATTATTAAAAATAATAAAATTAATATTATGGTCCATAAATTTTTACATATGAAATAAGATAAAAATTCTGATTTTCGGTGATTTTTAGGGATTTTTCCCAAGTGGTTATGCTTTTCTATGAATTTTGATGATAGAAAGGCTTTTAATTAATATTAATTAATGATATTAATTATAAAGTTTTGCAAATTATTTTGGAAAAGTAAAATGCGATCTTCCAACAAATTCTTAAAAGAATATGAAAAGAGATTTTGTTATCCAATAAAAAATTGAAAAGAGGCAAGAGTTGGTGGAAAGTACTAACTTTAAAAGGAAATAATTCACTTTTCAAACTATTTATAAAAATGTCATTTCGTATTTTAGACTTATGACACCCTTATTTTATAGAGGTGGCATCCTTGTAACTTTACAAAGTCGACAACCCATGTTTTATAGAGATGGCATCCATGTAACTTTACAAAGTTGACATCTTATGTTTTATAGAGGTGGCACCCCTACAACTTTACAAAGTTGCCATCCCATATTTTATAGGGGTGGCACCCTTGTAACTTTACAAAGTCAACATCTTATGTTTTATAAAGGTGACACCCTTGTAACTTTACAAAGTCGGCATCCTATGTTTTATAAAGGTGGCACCCTTGTTTTATATATGTGACACACTTGTAACTTTACAAAGTCGACATCGCATGTTTTATAGAGGTGGCACCCTTGTAACTTTACAAAGTCAACATCTTATGTTTTATAGAGGTGGCACCCTTGTAACTTTACAAAGTCAACATCTTATGTTTTATAAAGGTGACACCCTTGTAACTTTACAAAATCGACATCCCATGTTTTATAGAGGTGGCACCTTCTGTTTTAAATGCTATGTAAAGTTGTTAGCGCTTTGGCACAAGATTTTGTCTAAGTAATGGACGATGTTTTCCTTATTTTAAAGAATGATTTTAAGTGGTTTGTCAATGTTAAAGATAAATGGTTTCAAAGAAATATATGTGTTTTGGCCCAGTTTTGTGTGAAGCTTGCCAATGGAAAATATTACTTAATTTTAAATAATTTTATTGTGTATATGACTATTGATGGAACATATTTTATTGAACAATGTTATATGTTCTTACTATCATTTGATCAGTTAAATTTACATATTTTATCATTGTCATACTCAGATTTCATTACCCAACACTACATCTTAGGATTTAGGGACAGAATCACCAGTTAGGTTGTTCCAGTAGTGAGTATGGTAAGACTAAACTCTTGTGTGTGTAGAATCGCATCCAGGAGTTCAGATAGATCAATTGTGTTAGGAAGTCCAGAACTGATCGAAAAGGTATGACTCATGGATCTAAAACCATATAATATTTTATGTAGGACTGGTGTAGGGTTGCGCTCTATGCTTTAGCCATTAGCTCCCAGTTGGTAAAGGTCCGCGATTCCAGTGCATAGGTGTAACGACCACGACTTTCTCTCCATAGAAAGTCGTATCGCTAATAAGAAAGAAAGGGATAGAAAGAGAAAAGAAGAGAAAGAAAGAACTAAACAATATCAGAATCTCACAGCGAAACGAAACAAAATATATTATATCACATAAATATTACATAGTATCATATACAACACTTATCAGAGTTACACAGATTCACATCATATACTAGACAGTTATAAACATCTGTCTAGTTATTACATCTCAATACAAACAAAGATCTAAACAAGATCAACACAGCGGAAACTACTATCTATATCTACAACGCTGAAGCCTCCTGCTCCATTGCTCCTCCAAAATACTCGTCAAAGCTAACCTGAATCCCTTGGCTACTCGTAAAAATTTGAGTACCCAAGAGTTTATAAAACAGAAATAAACAACTTGGGTCAGACATGGGTCTGGTGTGAGTAAACGGGTTAAACTTGCTTAACTTCAAAACCCTTTTGAAAACAAAGGTATCACGTAAGACTTCCCACACATAAACATGGAAAAGTTTTTACCTTACGCTAACCAAAACATTTGATAGGAAATCCGATTTTATTATAATAGGGTCTAGGGTTTTCAAATAAATATGAAATAGCTGAAATTGTTACATTATTAAATTCCAGCATACTAGCCAACAAGGTGGGTTATACAATCAAATCCGATGGCACTTATTGGAAGTTGGATTCCATACAATGGCAGGGCTACCGGGGTACCGCCCGTCACAGTACGTGGCCTAGATCACCATACCGAGGATCACTCCCAATCCCCTGCAACACAAGGTCGGAACATCCCTTACTGGATAATTCCCGCACAAGATACCTCACGGTTGGGATCAGCAACCGCACCACTAAGTCGAAAATAGAAAGGGACATCTAGACAGAGGTAATCTTGTCCTACTTGGGTGCTACCCACTAACCTTGCTGCACCTCCCCTGTTTTAGCCATTCCCGGTTTGTGAGGCTTGAGGTCACGATTACCTTAGAAAAGAACACATCACTTAGAATGCTCATCGTCCACCTGACGATGTTCTGAAAGCATTCAATCCATACAAGTTCGTTCCGGGTTCGAACGAAACCGAAGGCATTATCTCGTTACACTCGTTTTGGAATCACCCTCAGAGTTAACGACAATAACCCTTGCACTCTGAATCTTCATCTTCACTTGATTCACGACCTATCGTTAATTTGGATCGATGTGGTATTCGGGTCTCCAGACCTGGAAATCCGGTATACGGAAACCCGATCCCGGTCTCATCGAAATCCAAAACGTATCTTTTAAGGCCAAGTTGTTTTAAAGGTTAAAACAATTTAATTCATTATCTTTACTTATCCAAATCAGAACACAAACAATTTAATTAATGGTTAAGTAAGAAGGATTTATAAAATGAAGTAATTAATTTAATTCAATTTAAATTAAGATGATAAATCATTACTTATGAATGGGTGTTAGTATTGGATACTTTGCATTGATTGATATCTCTGATGAGATATATGCTGTGTGATATGGATGTTAGTTGAATTGTGATGATAATATGGATTATCTGATAATGTTGATTATCTGTTGAAAATTATCTTTCTTTGTGTATAAAGATAATGAATTGAATTGTTTACCCTTAAAACAACTTGGCCTTAAAAGATACGCTTTGGATTTCGATGAGACCGGGATCGGGTTTGCTACATTACAGCGTGATAGGGGGTTCTCGCTTTGCGTTAGGTGGCGAACGGGAGACTCTTACCCCTACATGTCCCCGGGGGTAGTATAAGGCCTTTTAGGGTTGGTTGCGACTCGAGAGGGTGGCCATAAAAGCAAACCCGAGGTATCACTGTGAGCCACAGCGGGGCTGGGATGGTTGAAAAGCCTACCGGTCGTGAACTGTTGCTGAAGGTTGAAAAGCCTAGGACGTCACACGTGGTCGAAGTTGGAGACTTCGTTGTTGTTGAAGTTTTCTCTGGTAAAAGGGAGCTATAAGATTGGGTAAGTCTGGGAAGTCAGCTCCGAGTTATTTTGGATCTTTTCTGTGATCTAATTTGGATAAGTACTTTGATACACAAGGTTGAATTGTCAGTTTGGATAACTGGAATTCAATGTATTTTACGTATCTCTGAGGGAATACGTGTTTGATCTATCTCTGGTTTTGGAACCAGCAGTTCTGGAAGATTTGGTTATTGAGTCAGACTCGTCTGTAGTCTGATATCTTGTTTAGTTCTATAGATCTAGATGAGTAGAATTTGGATCTGTCGGCACGGTGATCTAGGCCACGTACTGTGACGGGCGGTACCCCAGTAGCCCTGCCATTGTATGGAATCCAAACTCCAATAAGTGCCGTACGTATTAGTTGTGCCCAACTATGTTGGAATGTGAGATGTAAGCATTTCAGCTATTTCTGTATTTTACTTGAAAACCCTAGACCCTATTATAATACAATCGGATTTCCTATCAAATGTTTTAGTTAGCGTAAGGTAAAAACTTACCATGTTTATTTGTGGGGAGTCTTACGTGATACTTTTGTTTTCAAAGGTTTTCAAAGTTAAGCAACCTAACCGTTTACTCACACCAGACCCATGTCTGACCCAAGTTGTTTATTTCTGTTTTATAAACTCTTGGGTACTCAAATTTTTACGAGTAGCCAAGGGATTCAGGTTTAGCTTTGACGAATTGTGGAGGAGCAATGGAGCAGGAGGCTTCAGCGTTGTAGATATATATAGTAGTTCCGCTGTGTCTGTATCTCTGTAGTGTATTGAGTTGTAATGTCTAGACAGATGTTTATAACTGTCTAGTAAGTGATGTATATGCTGTGTAACTCTGTAAATTGTTGTAAACTATGTAATAGTTTATGTTATTAATATAATTTATTCGTTCCGCTGTGAGATCGTTGTTGTTGTTTCTTTCTTTCTTCTCTTCTTTTCTATTTTCTACCCCTTTCTTTCTTCATAACGATGCGACTTTCTGTGGAGAGAAAGTCGTGGTCGTTACAGTAGTCACATTTATTAATCACCTTTGATTAATCTCATTTAGTAATTAACTATTCTTAATTACTACACTTCATAAATTAATTACTCCTTAATTAATTATCCTTTAATTAATTCCCTGATTAATTATACAAAGTAATTAAACTAAAATTACTTTTATTATTAAAATCTTTTTTAGTTAATTACATCCACTAATTAACTTTAATTACTTTCCTAAGTAATTACACTTCACAAATTACATTTAAGTAATTACTTATCAATCACTAAGTGATTATCTTAATTTAATTAATAAATTAAACTTATCAAATTTATCTAATTAATTACCTTAAGTAATTAATTACTTTAATTACTTTCATTAAGTAATTATACTTAACCAATTCATTAGATAAATTTGATAAGTTTAATTTATTAATTAAATTAAGATAATCACTTAGTGATTGATAAGTAATTACTTAAATGTAATTTGTGAAGTGTAATTACTTAGGAAAGTAATTAAAGTTAATTAGTGGATGTAATTAACTAAAAAAGATTTTAATAATAAAAGTAATTTTAGTTTAATTACTTTGTATAATTAATCAGGGAATTAATTAAAGGATAATTAATTAAGGAGTAATTAATTTATGAAGTGTAGTAATTAAGAATAGTTAATTACTAAATGAGATTAATCAAAGGTGATTAATAAATGTGACTAATTATCTTATTTAAATTAATAGAATTTAAATTTGTAAAGAGATATGAAAACAGAATGTTTAAATCTAAAGTTAATCTAGAATCTAGTTTAAATCTGTATCTCAGATTTAAAATAAAAGCAGATTTTAAATTAAATTGTTTTAATAATTTTAATTGTTTAAAATGTATATTATATGGTTAGAATTTAAAAGTAAATTTAATTTAAATTCTTTAAGTTCTTTTATAAGATGAGTATTTCTTTAACTTGTAAATAAAAGAGTTTTGGAAATGATGTTTAAAACATTGATAAGATAATTTGTTTTCATTTTAAATCTTTAAATTTAAAATGAAATTTTAAAGGTAAAATTAAAGTAAATTGATTTAAAATATTTTGTAAATGATAACTTGATTATTAATAAGAACAAAGTTTTATCTTAAAGTAATTAGAGATTTGTGTTTATTTAATTTATTAGGAATTTTAATGGATAATTAATTTAATTGATTAATTAATCATTTGGATTAGTTAAACAGGTAATTAAAGGTTTAAACTAATTAATTAATGATTAAGAATAATTAATTAGGAATAATAAATTTGTAATTAAGGATTATGAATTAGAATATTAATTAATGGTTAAGAATTAATTAATAAAGTAATTAAAGATTAATTAAGTAGGGTTAACACTTAATTTATTAAGTAATTAAAGTTTAATTAATTAGTTATTAAGATTTATCAATTTGAAATTAATAATAATTAATCTAAGATAATTACTTAAGAAAAGTAATTAAATAATAGTTAATGAAGGTCATTAACTATGGATTATTAAATAATTAATTAATGTAATTAATTTTTAATTAGATTAATTAATTTAAAGATAATCAATTATAGAATTTGTTTTAAATGAATTACTTAATGGAAGTAATTAAGAGAATTTATTACTCATTGTAATTAAGGAAGTTAATGTGATTAGTTAAGTTAATTAAGTTTAATTAATTTAGAATAATCAATGGATGATTTGATTAATAATTACTTAATGTAATTAATAAGGTATTATTATTTAGGGAAGTAAATAATAGATAATTACTGAAAGTAATTAATTGAAGGAAAGTAATTTGAGTTAATTACTTTGAATAATTAATCAAGAGATAAATTAAGGAATTAATTAAGGAGTAATTAATTTAGTTAGTGAAAGTAATTAAGGGTAGTTAATTACTGATTGAAGATTAATCAAGGTGATTAATAAATATTAAGTTGTAATTAAGGATCTTAATTGATATAGTTAATGATGTAATTAAGATTGATTAATTAAGTAATAATTAATAAATGAAGTGATTAATCAATGTAATTAATTAAGGATTAATGTAATTAATTTTAGTTGATTAACTTAATTAATTTTAGTTAATTAATTAATGATGTAATAAAAGGTTAATTACAATAAGTGGTTAAGGATAATTAATTTGAGTAATTAATTAAGGATAAATTACTTGAAGGTAATTAAAAGATAATTAATCAAAGATGATTAATTGAAAAAGGTAATTAGAGGATAATTAATTAATTTGTAATTAATTAATGGTTATGTAAGAAGGATTTATAAAATGAAGTAATTAATTTAATTCACTTTAAAATTAATTAGAGATGATATAAATCATTAATTATGGATGGATGATAATACTGAATACTTGGCATTGATTGATATCTCTGATGAGATATATGCTGTATGATATGGATGTTAGTTGAATTGTATGGATTATCTGATAATGTTAATTATCTGTTGTGAATTATCTTTCTTTGTGTATAAAGATAATGAATTGAAATTGTTTTAACCTTTAAAACAACTTGGCCTTAAAAGATACGCTTTGGATTTCGATGAGACCGGGATCGGGTTTCCGTATACCGGATTTCCAGGTCTGGAGACCCGAATACCACATCGATCCAAATTAACGATAGGTCGTGAATCAAGTGAAGATGAAGATTCAGAGTGCAAGGGTTATTGTCGTTAACTCTGAGGGTGATTCCAAAACGAGTGTAACGAGATAATGCCTTCGGTTTCGTTCGAACCCGGAACGAACTTGTATGGATTGAATGCTTTCAGCACATCGTCAGGTGGACGATGAGCATTCTAAGATAGATGTGTTCTGTTTAAAGGTAATCGTGACCTCAAGCCTCACAAACCGGGAATGGCTAAAACAGGGGAGGTGCAGCAAGGTTAGTGGGTAGCACCCAAGTAGGACAAGGTTACCTCTGTCTAGATGTCCCTTTCTATTTTCGACTTAGTGGTGCGGTTGCTGATCCCAACCGTGAGGTATCTTGTACGGGAATTATCCAGTAAGGGATGTTCCGACCTTGTGTTGTAGGGGATTGGGAGTGATCCTCGGTACGGTGATCTAGGCCACGTACTGTGACGGGCGGTACCCCATTAGCCCTGCCATTGTATGGAATCCAAAATCCAATAAGTGCCAACGGACTTGATTGTATAACCCACTTTGTGGCTAGTATGCTGGAATTTAATAATGTAACAATTTCAGCTATTTCATATTTATTTGAAAACCCTAGACCCTATTATAATATAACTGGATTTCCTATCAAATGTTTTGGTTAGCGTAAGGTAAAAACTTACCCATGTTTATTTGTGGGGAGTCTTACGTGATACCTTTTCTTTCTAAAGGTTTTTGAAGTTAAACAAGTTTAACCTGTTACTCACACCAGACCCATGTCTGACCCAAGTTGTTTATTTCTGTTTTATAAACTCTTGGGTACTCAAATTTTTACGAGTAGCCAAGGGAATTCAGGTTAGCCTTGACGAATTGTGGAGGAGCAATGGAGCAGGAGGCTTCGGCGTTCGTAGATATAGTATTCCGCTGTGTTGATATCTGTGATAGTGTCTTGTCTTGTATTTGAGTTGTAATGTCTAGACAGATGTTTATAACTGTCTAGTAAGTGATGTATATGCTGTGTAACTCTGTAAATTGTTGTATACTATGTAATAGTTTATGTTATTAATATAATTTATTCGTTCCGCTGTGAGATCATTGTTGTTGTTTCTTTCTTTCTTCTCTTCTTTTCTATTTTCTACCCCTTTCTTTCTTCATAATGATGCGACTTTCTGGGCATAGAAAGTCGGGTCGTTACACTAATTTATTAATTTAATGTTAATTACTTGATTAATTACTTCATTTATTAGTGATTAAAGTAATTAATTAATTATAATTAATTAAGGATTAATGTAATTAAGTAATAATTAATAAATGAAGTAATTATAACATTTAAAAGATAAAATCATCAATTAATACTAATTAAATCAGATTATTAAATTAAATCCAAATCTTATTATCAAAGATTATCCATATCAATTTAATTATTCAACAGATTATTAAATTGATATTGTTAAAATTTCCGGGATATTACAATAGGGCTTTGTTGGTAGTGAGACTAAAAGGTGTGTACGTACAGAAAGGAACTCGTGGCTTTATATGCTCATTGTATTGTTTAATTTATTTACTCCTAAACGTATTTGGAGACTCCTAACCATATATTGAGATTTTGGAATATCTGGTTAAATTTTTGGTCCAAGTCAGCCCAATAGGTTATTGATTGGCCTGCAAAACCATTAGATTCACAGTGACCCTAGGAAAACTATGATTTGAGACAGATAGTAAAATTTTGGGAAGGGTAAACCTTAGGTGTGTATAACCCTAGGATGACAGACTAGTCAGACTTACCAATGTTGCATGCATGCATATGATCATGCTATGTTTTGTTTTAACCGTTGTGATTGTAGGTGCATAATTTATGATTGACATATATAGATAAGATACTAGTGAGGGGAAAACCGTTCCACTCAATGGTGTGGTCTCACTATATATCTTTTTTGGTTTGAGATGATATATTATTATTCACACTAGACTTTTTATCTGACCTGAAGTTTTTTGTTTTTCTCCCTAAATTCTTGGGTACTCATTTGAGTAGGTCGGGAGTAGGGAGTTTCAGGTTAGACGAATAAGCTTCCATAGACATGCGTGCGGAAATCTAACTAATATTAGGATTTTATTTTCGTTGTATTATTTAAAATCTTTGCTTAGTTGAATGGATGTAATGACAGGATTTAAAACTATCAAGTAGTTCGACTTTGGTCACCCAACGGTGCATCTTCATATGTCGCTCTTGGATTATAATTTTAATTATTATATTTTATCCGAACATGGAATCGATGGTATTATGTAATAGGATATAATGAATATGAAAGTTATTAATAAAATTTGTTTGAAAATTTTCATATTCATATGCTCTTGATGTTATAAATACAATTAACTGATCTCATTTTGTCACCGGAAATTAATACTATGGATGACTGCAGTGTCCGTAGTGCTTAATTTCGGGTCTTAAAATGGGGGATGTTACATAATGTAGCGATCCTCACTCGGCCTTCGAAAATCGGCACCCGTACTTCACTTGTACTCAAAATGCCGCAGATTCAAACGCCGAATCTCGGTCACCGGAGCTTATAACACAGTAAGTATAACAACACAGCAGAAGAAAAAGAATATATCAATATATATAACATAAATACAATGACAGATACAAAATCTGATACAATATGATACAACAGATATCAATATACATCAGAGATATGATACAAGAAATAGCAGCGGAAAGAAAATAGGTAACACCAGCAGCGGATAGAATATCTCCAATAGAATGCTCCAATCCATAGCTAGCTCGAACCAACATCACGATGCACAAAGCTAAGCAAGGTCAGTCGTCCAAGGACTGAACTAGCTCCAGATAATCTACTAAACCTGACTATCTAAAAAACCCAACTCTAGACTGCCCGTGTGGAAAAATTATGGGCACCTAGAGTTTAGGAAGGGAACAATAAACTCCAGGTCAGTCATGGGACTGGTGTGAGTAACAAAAACAGTTTATCTTTAATACAACAACAAATTTATTTTAAACATTGAAATCCTCAATGCTTTTGGAAAATGAAACTACCATAAGACCTCCCGCCACACACACAATGCAAACGCAGAATTGGAGGAGATTTCTTCTTATGATAGTCAAACATGCTTACTACGCAAAATCATTGGATTATTATTATTAGTGCATAGTGGAAACATTTCAAAAGTATAATATTAATCTTAGCCAACATACAACCACTATTGTATGCCTACTATAGCTACCATCTAAACAGTGGTGACCACCATAAGTAAATGGCAGGTTATACAACTAAAACCGTACAGGGTTCGTATTGGAAATTGGATTTCCAACAAATGGTCAGACTAAGGAACTTCCTATGCCACATGGGAACGCCTCTGGAGGGACGCCCCCGAGAGACAACCTGCTCTCTGCCAACACATGGCCGGTTACCCCCTTCCCGGGTAGTAAACCTGAGATATTCCACCCCCGGTCCTTTGGGACCTTTATCCGAGCGCTCGATAACCAACACATCACACAGTAATAAATATAGTGTGTCCACATGAGTAAGTATCAGGGCTCCATACCATAATACCACCCTTTTCCAGAAGGAATGGACATACCCTAGGGGAGCTACCCCTGAAACCTTGCCGCATCTTTCCTGTTTCGACCATTACCGGTCTGTGAGGCTCGATGAGGTCTCGTCCACAAAGCTACGCTTTTTCACAAAGCCATGCTTTGATCAACAAATTATCATCAACACACAGTAGCACTCAGCATGCCACACTACCAAATTGGGAATATATCGCTGATAACCTTCAACTACATAACCTCTGAGCTCGTACGTCTCAGAGAAGGGTGTTAAGCTAAGAGAATAAATCTCCGCCACCAAACAAAAATGTATTTGAAAGAAATCAGCTCTATATCTCAAAGTGTAGTGTCAGACATACAACCATACAAGTCTGTTCCAGGTTCAAACAGAACCGGAGGCACTTCCGAAGAAGCCCTTGCAAATCCGGATAATTTCTAATCACATTCGGTCTTCCTATCACAAAGGGTGATAAAATCTCTATATCGGAGATCAGCCGATGCAGAGACATTCGACGAGTTGTCCTTTCATTTTCAAAAATATCCGGTCTTCACCACCGGTCTTCAAATGCAATCCATATACGACGTATCATTATTCAGAATGGGTTATATGACACAAAGTCCTCTCCCGACTAAACCGAATAGTGAACGCAATATTTTAAAAACATATGGATATGGGATTTTAATTAAGTCACAACTTATTACCCAAAACTTTTCTTTCAAATGGTTTAAACAAATTACCATTTTAAATCTGTTAAAAATAAACAGATTCAATTCACAAAGTTCACCCAGTTTCACAAAGATTTATTCATAGATTTTCCAAATCAATTTACATTTCAATTGGATTAACTTATTAAATCTTTAAATCAAGATTTAATGTATAGCTTTCAAAACTCGTTTCCAAAGATTCATTCATAACTTGGAAAACCATTGATTAAAATTGGAAATTCATTTCTTACATGAAAGCCTTTATTATTTGAAAACAAACAGTTTTCATTTCGGAAAATCTGATTCATTTATACGAGTTGAAATCCTTGGGTTAAATTCAAATTCTCAAACCAATACTTTTAAAATGGTTTAAATTCATATAAACACATTTATAACTTGTATCACATTTTTAAGCCATAATTTCCAATCATGGAATTCAATTCCAAATTTTGAATTCAAATTCACATTATATTATTTAAATTGAAAAACTTTACCAAGTTATTCAAAGTAACTTTCCTCTTTAAAACTTCTTTTCAAAAGCTTTAACATTTAACCTAAATTCATTTCCAAAATCAATTGAAATCAAAATTTCAATTTCAAAAATATTAAATTTAAATCATCTGTGACTTAACCAATTTCCTCGTGAAATCCATATTTGTGTGTGTATGGTGTAGTCCAGGGGTTTCACACAGTAGTGCAACATCATTCAATCATCACAGATCAGAATACAGAAATATAGTTGATAAGCGGTATAAACTATAACGCTCATCTTTCATTCATAGATCACAGATATATATATTGCAGATAATAAAATTACATTCATCACAGCTTGAATTAAAACAAAGCATCACACATCAGGGATATCAAGCAATTCACATTCAATAGAATCCAAACATCCATAAGTAAGATCAATTAATTATCTGATTAATTTAAATCAGATTTATTACTTATGAATAAATCACTAGTCCTGGTTAATTAACATTAATTAATTACAAATCATTCTGATTAATTATCCTTTAATCATTAATTATTCAATTTTAATCATTTATTTAATTACTTTTAATTAAGTAATTATCTTTAAGTAATTAATTACCTTTAATTACTTATTTTGATTATCCTTTCATAAAATAACACACAGTAATTAGCCTTAAATTAATTACACAAATTAATTATCCTTAACCATTTATTAACTAACCTTTAATGATTAATCAACCTTTAATTATTAATTAATTCATCTTAATTAATAACTCAATTAACCTTTAATCATTTAAATAATTAACCTTCGGTTATTTAACCCTTAATTAATTATCATTTAATTAATTACAATAAGTGATTATCCCTAATCAATTTCATTAATTAATTATTCTTTAATTATTAATTAAGTATAAATCATTAATTATTTAATTATCATTAATTGATTACATTAATTAATTAACCCTTAATTAATTTCATTAAGTAATTACCTTTAAGTAATTAATTACCCTCAATTACTTACATACATTAACTTTTAATTAATCACATTAAGTAATTAGCTTTTAATTAATTAAGACCTTAATTAATTTAAAAGATAAAAAAGTTATCTTCATTAATTACCTAATTACATTATTATGCTTTGAAACACTTGGGGTTTAAATAATTATTTTTTTAAAACCTTTTATTTTTCTTAATCAACCACTTCATTATATTATTAAGTTTATTTAAAAATAAACTTTTTAAAAATAAAGGTTATATGTATTTTAAACATTTTAAAGCTTGGTTAATTGAATTTCTTTTTTAAATACCTTTTTAACCAAATTCAACTTGGATAACATCTAATATTTTCAAAAGAATTAGTTTTAACAAAATTTGTTTCAATAAAACTTGATTTGTTTTTAAAGTTTAAAAACTGTTTTTTTTTATATAAAAACTACAGACCCGAGACAACCTCGGGTAAAACCCGATAATACACTCGAGTTTCCCCCCTGTTTCATTGCTTTGAGTCACACACGAAACATCCCCGAGACCTTCTTCGAGTTTACCTCATCTTCCCCAAATTTCACAGTCACCCAGGCACGAACGTGTATGTGTGCATATGCACCATTATTCCGATCATCTCTGGTCGTAACCACGTACCTCAACAAGTCACCGACGACACCTACGAGGTTTCCAAACACCCAGATTCGATGATAGCAGTGTCAGGCAAATTCGAGCATTCGAAACACTCGAATCCCAGACTTGATCATCAGAAAAATGTCACATGCCACCTAAACCAATCACCAGAGGCCCTGCTGTTCCACCCAGAGATGCGCCACGAACCCAAACGACTATCCCCCATGGTCCGATTAAACACGATCCACCATCGATGTCGCAAATGTCTCGCGAACCCAAACTACCAAAACCACACTTAAAACCCTATTCCTTCCCCACCGTGCCACCATGGCGATGTAAAAATCCTGTTACCATTTTTCCATCGGTCCCTAAAACTCCAGCTTCCTTCAGCCCTGATCGCGAGATCAAATGTTTAGCCGATCACCAGAATTTTATGAAACTCGTGATTCCGTTCATCCACGCATTTCTCATTCGATACTAAACAAAAAATCTTGAATTTTATTTTAAAAATCATAGCTTTTGATGTCGAACACGATGATGTAGGTGAATCAAGAAGATGTAACACTTGAATTTCGACATGATTTTGAATTTCACTGCGTATTTTATTCCCAGTCAAATTATCTTCATTTTTAATCTTAAAAACATTCCTTTTTGAACTTTGATTTTGATTATATAAACATAACTGGTTTAGATGTTAAAGCCATGAATCAGATGAAGGGAATTTAATTTTTTTTTTAATAGGTTTAAATTCTTTTTATAAACCTGGAAACAGAGATGTATGCACAAACATATCTACCCATATATATATGATTTTGTATACATTTAACTAGATTTCAAAACTTCTTTTCAACATAAATCACCATATCAATTCAAAGATCAGATCAAAGAAGCTTGCCCACAAACAACAACATATAAACAGATTCAGGGTTGAAAGTTTGCTCACAAGTAAAAGAAACAAAGAAATCTAGTTTAAAAAGAAGGTTTACTCACAGATATATATATATAGATAAACAACATATTTATACTTTTAAAATTTGAGAAAAAGATGCTACTCACTTGGTTTCAAAGTAAACAGAGTTTGCTTTTCTTGGATCAGCCTGAGAAACTGCTTGCTGAAGTCTTTTTTTTTCCTTTGATCTTTGGTTTGCATTGATTTATATTTGTTGTTTGTTTAGAATGAAAATGATATTTATTTCAGATGTCACTTAGTTGGGATGAACGAACTAAGAAAAATGAAGAAGTTGATAGATAAAAGAAGTTTACAGGTTGATAGATATAAACAAGTTACAGGGTATATTATTTTGTTTGTACCATATGAAGGACAGAGATATTTTTTCTCTTTGGAGGCTGAATTGATTTAAAAAAAATCGAATTGATTTTGTTTGCTGCCAGAGATGAAAACATTTAATGCATATGTACCTTATGTCTCATACTTATCTTCTTTTCTTTGTTTATTTTCAAGTTTACCCACTTATATTACTTATCCAATTTGTTTTGTCCAGATTTGAATGTATATTGTTTTCTATTTGCAATACTTTTGCTTTAATCCTATACTTAGTTGAATATATCTATTGCTATCCTCCTTTGACTAGCCTGATATTTATTTCCTACTAGGTGGCTGAAATGATATGTATTTGTATGCTAAAGATTTAAACATTTATTGCCTTTGTCTTCTTTCTCAAGTCTATACTTACATGTATATATTTGTTTAACTTGAATATATGTATTATCTTCTTTTACCTTGTTCTTGCATAACTAAACTTCACATACATATTTTATTTTCTATTCTTGCCTTTCTAAACTTTTTACAGGCTACATACTTATTATTGTCTTCTTTTTGCAAGTGTATATATATATACTTGCTGCCTTATGCTTTGTAATAGAAATGACATCCTATAGTTAATATGTTGGTTGAATTTTTTCGAAGGTATTACTCTCTATTTGACAAAACTATATAATTTATTTTATATATGTTCATTTCATATTTTACATAACTATCAATTTATTTGAGAAATTTGTTTAACATCAACACAAATTTTGTTTCCTTTTAAAGTTCAACTATCTAATATTTTATTTACTCATTTATTATTTATTTTCAAATATCCAAATTAATCCTCAATTAATTCCTAATTTAACTAATATTTATATTAATTACCAATTATTTCACAATTTAATATTCAAAAATTAATTTAATTATCAATTTAAATTTAATTAAAATCCGAGGTCGTTACACATAAGCTCAAAACGGCTTGATAAGAAGTTGAGATATGTTCTCTATGATGAACACAAAAAAGAGTTTATCGGTAATGGGAAAGCTTAATCAAAAGGTAAAGACAAAATAATAATATCATAGATCCATTCATGAAGGCCCCTTTTCAGTCTTTTTTAGGTAGACTGATCGAAGATATGAGCATGAAGCACCATAATTAGCAAGTGGAAGATTGATAGAGTTAAGGGTGTTCCATATGGGCAATTAAGTAATTTATATTACATAAATTAACTCTTACAAAAGGATCTTGTTCAAAATAAAGTATTATTTTGGTTTTATTTTGTTATATATGTTGTCATATAGAGATATAAATAATGAATTAATTACATTAAAAATATATAAGCAGAAAGTCCTTGGGAGAAGTGTTTTGTTGACTGCGATTACGAATGTTTTTATAACCATGAGTATTAAACTTATATGTATACGTGTATATATATATACATGGATATATATATATATATGTATTTATGTAAACACTAACTCCTTGAATGTTCCTAGTCAATATGAATCGAGAAAAGGATATCGATACATTTGTTGAGACTAGTGTCTGTATCACTCTCCATACGATGGACAGTGAATTACTCATGACCATTGGGGATACCAAGGGGTTATGTACATGTGGTTGTTTGGAAAAATCACAGAACAACTCAACGGGAGTCTTCTATAGGTTAATACAACTAATTCAAAATATAAGATCTCATGGTAATAATGTACAGTAACCTTCGGACTTGAGGGTACCGTCGATCTTAGGTAGCCAGGTTATACTTTGATTATGGTTAAACACTTGGCATTGCAACCTTGTTACAACCATAGTTGGGTATACATTGAACTACTTGAAGTGAAACACTACCCAAAAGATTTTGTCCCTCTCGTTGTAAAAGTTTAGTATCATCGTAATTAGTAGTCAACTTAAAGTCGAAATCTTTGGCTAGAGTAAATCGGTTAATCGATAACTGCTATCGAATTTAACCAAGGACTTTAATGTAGTCCATGCAATTAAATACAATCATTAAAAGAGCGTTTAACCTTAGACGAAACTCTAAATATCTAACTAATACAGTGATGACCAAAAAAATAAGTGTACAAAATGTCATTACTAGGTGAGCTTAAAATAGATTAAAATTGGATTTCTCCTAGATGATCTATAAGCGTTGAACTTGTGCCCAATACTATACTTTGACAAAGTCCATACATACTTCAATATTTAAATCATTTAAATATTGATCGAGAGACGAGTTCACACCAGAGAGTCAACACAATCGAGTTGCTAGTTATTTTTGAATTCGACCAATGTAAAATTAATGTATAAATGCCATAAATTAATTAATTTATAATACAAACGTTATATTGAATTATTATGGCATTTATTTATTTCTTTGAAACGTAAAATCAATCAGAATAATATATAAAAGTTATATGGCGGTTCGATTGAAAAATGAGTTTAAATAAATAAATAAATTCAAAGGAGTCAATTAGGCAATTTGACCATACTAAGGGGGAGGCTTTGGGGACTTGGTCTCCAAGAGGGAAAGAACAAGTCTCCGGATCTAGAGAGAAAGGGGCTTGATATTTGTAATTTAGTTGATTGTAAATAGCCAACTCATCTCATTATTTAATACACCGAAATAACATAACCCTGGCCTTCGATGGACACTGGTGAAGCGTACGAGACAGCGTACGAGACAGCGTTGAGACCCATAGCCAAGGAGAGGAGGAAACAATGAACAACGAAGTGTTCGACAATCTGAAAGATAATTAGAAAAAGGTAATTCTTAGTTTAAATATATTTAATTCAATTAAATTTATACATATACGTAAAAACATACATACACATACATACATATGTGTGTGTGTACTCTCAGCCGTAACCGATAAAAAAAACTAATTAATTACATTTTTGATAATTAATTAATAAAAAAATAAAATGCATTATATGTTTATAAAAATTAATTTTGGTTTTAAATATTATATATATTTCCACATCTTTAAGAGTATGTGTGTGTCTATGTGTGTGTATATATATATTTAAATATATGTTTTATCCACTTAATGTTAAAATGTTTTTCAGCTTAATAAATAAAAAAACTAGTCTCGGTTTTAAAAAATGAAAAAATGTTTTCACGAATATATATATATTATGTATGGTCATGTTCAAAAAAAGAATATATTTTCTATGGAAATTTAAATTAAAAAAATAATTATTAACTTTTTGATTCAAGATAAGAAAGCTATTTTTTTATTTTTTTGAATAAGTCAAAAGAATTTTTTAATCCAAATACTTTGAAACATTCACATATTTAAATATAATAAAACTTGAAACGATTATATATTATATGTATATATATTTAAAATTAAATTGAACTCATGGGTTTAGAATCATTTTTTATTTATATATTTTATTTTATTTAATCAAATTTATTTGAAATTTAACACTATATTATTAATTATATAAATCTATTTATGAACCAGTAACTATATATATATATTAACTATATTGTGTGTGTGTGTATATATAATTAATTTTTAAATAATATTATATTACACATGTTTATTTATGAATATAAAATAACAGGTTAATGGTCGAAAATAAAATTAATCAATGCATATATATATATATTGAATATTTATACACATATCCATATATCCATTTGACATTATCATAGATATATCACATTAAGCTATATACATATTAACTGTAAGTCACAACGGTTAATTACACACATATGTCACATATTCTCATATTACCCCTAGGTTATAATATTACCTTTAAAGTAGTTATAATGTTCATATTGTGAATACAAACATATTAAAATAATAAACATAAAATTAAATTAATAATAAAATATTATTACTAAACAATAAGAAGTAAATAAATATTAAAAATAAAAATTAAATAAAATTGAAACATATACCCAAACTCTTTTATTAATAATACCAAATATGATTTAGCATAAAACTTATTATTCATATAAACACATTACGCAAATTAATAAATGAATTTTTTTCAAATTCACCATTTTTTTACCCTACTGCTAGTACATCTAATCCAATAGATTATTCAAACGATGCCAAGTCATTCTGTAGGCAAGGCATAAGGGATTACAATGTCTTTACTACACCATGAAATTTTCGCAATACCATCAAGACGCCTAAGTAGCAAAGGTATTGAGAAATTGTGTTTTATATTTTGTTCTTTATTATTATCGTTAAATATTTATTATCATTATATATATACATTATTTTTCATTTTAAAAGCGTATAATTTATTAATTTTTATAAATAATAATTGTTATTTTTATATATTTTTTAAAGCTTATTAAACAATTAGAAATAATGATTTTTGATTATAACGCATTTATGATCGATAATCAAATTGAATTGAAATGATAGAAAATCGTATGTTTAATATTCTCATATACAGCAAATAATTTATAAGGTTAAATTTGAAAATTCAGAATGTAAATATGAACATTAGTTCAAACTGGTCATTCTAAAATTAAGTTATATCGAAAATGATCAGTTTTGACAAACAATCATTTTTACATTTGGAATTTCCAAAATTCGGTTATACAAAATCAATACTATTGTCCAAAAGTTTAAATATACAATATCATGTCATTTAAACTCAATTTGATCCTTAATATTATAAGTTATTTGATCATATTTTATTATTCCCAGTTTCGTTTAATGATTAACTTTAGTAAAATCGAGGAACAATTTTGTAACGACCCGTAAATTTTAATAAATTTTATTTGTTTAATTAATATATTTAATTGAAATTTTGTGAAATTTTAAACAATAAAATTTTGATATTTGAAATACGTCTTCTTAAACATAGCAACTGGTAAATTTTCATCTGATAATATGGAAGTTTATTTTCTAGTGTAATTTTATTTCAATTTAAATCAGTTAATATTTGATGATAATAAAATGTTTTCCAAACCTAAATATTTTTCTATAGAAAATTTGTAAATCATCTTCTGAGTGAGACGTCATATTTCGTTTCGTCAAATTCGGACTGCTATTGCTCCGTTTATCTTATTTTCATCAAATTAACAGCATTTTCGGTACCGAATATCGAATTTTGATAGGATGGTCGTACAACTGATATCTGTGTACCGTTTTGATCGTATCATCGTGTTGATCTCTGCAGTATATTCACTTTGGTGTTTCGGAGTTCGGTACGGGGCGGAACCCGTAAAACTGTCAATCGTATCGATATCCGTTGAGCTATTTTGTTTCTTTTGTCTTTTCAAATGCCAGCCGTATAATATCAACGGCCACTAGCATCTATCTATTTTCAACTTGACTTTTGCTTTTCCAGAATTTTCAGTTCACTTTTCCATTGCCTATAATTAAAGTGGTATGTTTGCATCCAATTCTTGGAACTGTTCATCTCCATACCTATATTCACTGTTCGTATAGCATTGTTGAAATTGCTGCTTGCTCCTCTAGAACTCATCTTCTTCTCTCATGAATAATATCCAACCCGAAGCCCTGAGACCCCTCCTCCATCTTTGTCGCACCCACACCGAGCATGCAACCACAACCTTCGGCCAGCAAACCACTCGTCCGCCCTCCACCCTTGTTTCCCGCGCTGTCACCACCTCTCGACCAGCCTGCGCAACCGACACCATCGTCCCCTCCGACCGAACACGACCAGCCTCACTTCTACCTTAGCCACCCACAACCGAGTTAAACCTAACCGCACCTCGGAAATCCCCTTCCATGCGGCCAAACCTACATCTCTACCATCACCAGCAAGTGCCGACCAGACCCCTAGCCTTCTTCCCCTAGCCGCACTACCCACGTCACTCCACCTCAACTCGGTCCACCTTTCCTTCCAACTGCCGAACCCAGCTTCTCCCCTCGCATGTCTCTGATCTAATCCAACTCGCCACCTTGACCCCAGCCGAGCCCTTGCTGCCATCGACACCCAACGCCGCTGCGTCTTCTCCCCGGCACCATCCTTCCTCCATTTAAATCATGTACGTATTTGGGTTTTCTGAATATATATAATATATAATATCTAATGTATATGATTAAGTATGTTATGTATATTCTACTCGTTATATAAGTATAGGTTCGTTGTATATATACAGTATATAATAATATATTTAGTATATGCGTGTATATATATTCTATATATAATAAGATTGGCTGCCATATAAGTAATGTTAGTTATAATATAAAGGCTAAATTTTTATATTGTTACAGTGTGTATATATTGGCGACAGTGTATATATAAGCCCACAGCATTTTTTTGTATAGTGTATATATATTAGATTTTTTATAAAATTATATGATGGTAGTAAGTATATATATATTTTTTTATTTTGCATATATACGTGTGTTTAGAGTAGTTATATATTTGTTTAGATTTCATTAAATTTTACAGTAAGGATATATATACTACAGGGTTGTAAAAATATACCGAGTTGAGTTTTAAGCTTTATATATATAGTTATATTAGTTATAACAGTTTACCTATATATATAGCTGCAGTATATACGTTACGGTATTTTATATATAAAAAAGTCATATAGTATTCTATAACATATTTAATGGTAAATAATATAATTTGTTACGAAGTTTAGTAAGTGGTTCTCTGTGTTTATATTAAAGCAATTTTTTTAATTTATATAAGTTGTAGGATTTTGCTATGTATAAGTTATGTGTAATCTGAAAGTTTAATTTGAATAAGTCTGTACGTTATGTAATAGGTATATAAACTATAAGAATTGTTTATATAAGTTTACATGAGTTGTTTTCTATTCATATATGGTTATTTTAATTTTGGAATATATATATAGATTTAATATATTGATTTTTATTTATATTAATTTTGGAATTTATTCCTAAAATTTTAGATAAATATATTTAGTATATATATATATAAGCAAGTTTACATATATCAGCTTATATTTGTTATACATATATGTCATTTTAATTTTATGTCTAATTTTAATATATATATATATATATGTGTTTTAATTCAAAATAATGATTTTTGAAATAAATATATATATATATATATTTAATATAATATGTGTTTGGATTTAAAATATGATTTATATATATAGTTATATACGGTTATATATATATGTTCAATTATACCTTTTATCATCATCACCCAGTTCTGATTTGAATTCGTCTATTCCTATGCATCAGCTTGTTCGTCGAATCATGTCCATCTAGCTTTGCTTTGGAATTCGTAGCTTGTTCTGTTGTTAAATTCCTCTAGCCTCGAAAGGTGAGCAATCACTCACGATTAATATTGTTCTTATATTTATTAAATTTGATTTCAATTGAAACGTCAACTGAAATATGCTGCTGTTAGTTATTTACATTGTTATATATGCTATTACCTGTATCTGTTCACCTATGACATCTGACACCATTATCTGTTATTTATATTGATGATACATGCATGTTGTTATATTATTACCATATCTGTTATCACTCTGCAAGTTCCTTGTTAGTATAGAATTCACTATGAGTTGAAATGATACATACCCGAACGATCTGTAGAATAGGAGAAAATCGTTATGGGTTGAAATGATAAACCCAAGCGATTTTCATTTGAATTGAATTTGGGATTGCGGGTTGAAAAGATATATACCCGTATATATTTAAATTACGGATTGAAATGATAAATATCTGTATCACTTGACCATAGGATAGAGAATTATATACAGACACCGTTGGTCTATATATATATATATATATATATATATATTGAAAATGACTTATATGGTTTTGAAAGGAAATATATGGTTTTAATAAACATTGATTTTAAAGATTTATTAAAGTTGATTTAATAAAGTTGATATATAATATGTTTAAGTATTTATTTAAATATATATAATTTCGAATATAGAATTTAAAATGATTCAGGGTGGAAAGAAAAAAAATGAAATTGATTTGAAAGTTTATTTATTTAAGAATTTTACTTAAATAAGTTTGATTTGAAATTATTAAATTTGAAATTTAAAGATATGATTTTTAACTTGGATTTGATTAAAAGTGACTTGGATGAATATTCAAATTTACATAATTTGAAATGGGATATTTTGTTTATTTAAATTTGTAAATTGAAGTTTTATTTAGAATGATATTGAAATGATTAAGTAAATATTTCAAAACTAAATAATAGTTAAGTGAATTTGACATATATATATGAAATTATCGAATTTAGTTTTGAAATGTTGAATATATTGAGTTTGAAATATATTAAAATAGGAATGGTTTATTTTGTAGTTCAAATCTGGATTTGAAATCGATATTATTTGAAATGGTTTATTGAGAAACTAGATTGAATGAAACTGATGAATTAAGACTGAATTAAATTTGAATTTTGGAATTCGAGTTGATTTGAATCGATTTGTGAATTTAGAGGAAGCTATTTTATTATATAAAGTATTTTTAAAACTATATCTAAAACTATTTATATTTTCTTTAAAAATTATTTTAATATAAACTGTTTTAAATATATAAATTATTCTTTTTTATTAGCTATTTTAACTTATAACTATATATATAAACTATTTTAATTTATAAACTATTTTATTATATATACTAATTTTAATATCTAAACTGTTTAAGAGGAAAGTGTTATGGATTCCAAAATGTTATGATTTCAAGCTATGATTTCAAAGTGTTACGAATTTCAAGGTTTTGATTTCCAAAGTGTTTGATTTTAAAAGACTTATGATTTTGAAAGCGTTATAACTTTGGAAAGTGATATGACTTTTGGAAATGAATATATTTGAAGTGAAAATGATATCGTATTGATATGGTTTGAAATGGAAATGATATTTTGGTTTTGAAGTATAAACTATTTTGAAATGACCGCGGTGTTATAATAACGATTGGTTATTAAAGAGACCGGGATCGGATATGGGCATACTCTCTGTCGATACCGAAAACCACTTTAACAACTGTATACGCGGTGGAGATTCCAGAATGAAGTAGGATGGTGGCGACGATCCTATATGAGGTATATACGTGGACCCGACTCCCATGAGTTGGCATAAGGTGGCTAAAACAGGAGCAATTGACGGGCTAATGAGGTAGCTCCTCTGATCGGACACACTCCATCGTATGCCATTCGATTACTTTGTGATTGATTTGGTGCGCACCTTCGGATTTCGGGAGTGTGGCTCGAGGTGGGAGGTAGTGGCTGCTATGCGTTACCACCGGCCCGGAAGTGTAATTGGTATATCTACCCTGGCATTACCTAGTTGTGCTATGTCACCTACCCTAGCGCGCCTCTTATGAGTTTGTTTTGTACCATACCTATGGAGTGCCCTCTGACGATGCCCATTACGGGGGAGATTACGGTACTGTATAGACTATGGGAATATATAAAATGTGTTAAGGTGGAAAATGTAAAGCCTTAACGCTATTTTAATAGTTTACTTTACTATAGACATATTATAATAGCGTATTACTACATGGTAGATAGTTTAACGGATCCATAGAGGATGGTTATCCCAAACATCCTTTGAGTTACTTGTATTTCAGTTGATACTTCACTTGAGTTGGATCTATTGATATAAGAATATTAATCCTGACTCGAGTGTTTTGTGTTTTGCTTTATGCTCGGGTCAGACTGAGTGATACAGCATTTGAGACTCGCCTTTGGAGTTGGAGCTTCGCTTGGAGATCCAACTATCTATCCAGCTTTCAGTTATTCAGTTGATTCCAGTGATGTATTCAGATTTTGTATTTGACTATTGTATTGAGACATCTATGTACTCGAGACTTCTGTTGTATCTTGTTTAACTCTGTTATATATATATATATAGTAGCTTCATGAACTACTATTCTTTTGTTTCGCTGCATTATTGTTATATTACTCTGTGTCTGTGATTCTGTGATTATTTATTTACTGTATATGCTAAGTTTTGCCAAATTTTAAATTGACAATCTGATATTTTGAGCAATTCAAATCCGACATGTATGGATGTGAATGGTTGAAAATATCGGGTCGTCACAAAATTGAGTTAAAATGACATAATATTATATGTTTAGCTTTCTAATTTTATATTAAACGTTTTCTACTATTGGATTTGAATTTTCCAATGTAGACATGACTAAATTGGTCATTTTAGATGGAGTTTTCTGCAAGTAAGTTATCCACAATGAATACTTCTAACTCACCGTTCAGTTTACATTTTGGAATTTCGAAATCTAACCGCATAAATCATTATCGTTGTCCAAAAAGCGTAGATATATATATATTGTGTCATTGAACTCGGTTTGATCATCGATCTTAAGTATATTACAATAAAAATAACTGGATGGATATCAAGAAAATGATTTAGTTGATTTTCCACAACTTTATATTAAAATATTATTTCATAAATTATATACTAAAGATTAATAAATATTTAGTAAAAATATTTAATGTTAATTAGTAATAAGATTTCTTATTCTCTCTCTTTATTTAGCGGACAAATAAATAAATAACATTGGAAAATTGTAAGTAAGAAGTATGAATACTAATTTCACACCGACGCGCGCTGTTTTCGAAATAAAAAAGTACATGATATTGGAAAGACATAGATATTTCTACTCACGTGCACATTGAAAATTTGCTTCCTTAAAACGACTTTAAATTTTTTATTGATAATATGTTAATTCCTAACTCACATGCATATTACATAACATTATATTTTAATCCAATGTTGAGATTAAGCATGGTCAAATGAAAACTATAATACACTGAATATCTATCAGGAACAAAATATAATTCTATACACAAAGATCTATTATGATTTGAACATCAACTCAAGCTATTTTTTTTCTTAATAAGAAGACAGATATTTTACCTTTCATGTTAATAGAGCAAGTAGCTCATTATGATTTTTTTGTAGTTGCTTAGACTAAAGTTTTCACAAGCAAGTGAACTAACTTAAAATGATCATTTATAATACAACATTCAGTTTTCCAATCACTTGTAGCTAGAGCTGTTATGGTAATGGTAACCATTACCGATGCAAGAAAATCGTTGCCGTACCGATACTACTTGTAAGTCAAAAATGACTATCCATACTTTATCATTGCCATTTTGAAAATGATCATTGGTATACCGATAAATTGGTATGTTGACTGATAATAGTAAATTTACCAGCACATAAAACCTTAAAAAAATTATATTTAAATTTTGAAAAGGATAAAAAAGTAATTATTTTATTCTGATTTTAACTTTATCAATATTTATATCGACATTTTGATTTGTTTTAGTTTATATAGAAAAGTTTCTTAATTCATCAAAAATTATATATAACAATATGAAATAAGGGCTTTGCTAATATTAGGCTTCCAACCTAATAAAACTAAAAAAGAAAGATCATCATAAATAATACTACAAACAACTTCCTAAAATATGATATTACTTTTAAAAGTATACGTAGTTATGGTTCGTTCAAATACTAAAATAACCAGTGTTAAAATGACAGGTAAATTATACCGTTACCACCAGTGTTGAATTTCTTTACCACTATATTTACGGTTCACAATGGTAAATTTATCTTTACCATACCAATAGAATTAATATAGCAACGTGGCTTAATATTGATTGCCAATACATTAGTATTGGTACTTTAATGGTAAATTTTATATTACCATAACAGCCTTACCTATAACAGTGATAGATGGATCGATCCCCTCTTATCTTGCCAATTAATATACTGGATTTCCTCAACATATATCCATCTATTATTTCATTTAACCCATATGCTGCCTGAGATGCCCGTTCGGTTATAGAGAGGGGTGTGCTGCTGTTTATGTAAAGAGTAGTTGATGGAGCAATAACTTATGGAATACAAAGAAAAGCTGTATGCCTGCATCAAATCATGTTATAGTAAACACTCTTCCACATCACTAAAGCCCCTTCATCTATCCCGAATCACATTAAGTTCCCTTAATAAAATATACACGTAAAAACTATTTAGAATGACTAAACTTTAACAGTGAACAAATGTAGACTAAACAAAGACACCATTCTTTCCATCAAATAATATAAAGTTTGAAATACGAAAATGAATTTAGAAAACACAAATAAATTGTCGAGCTATTTGCAAAGGAGTCGACTACAATGTGCACTGTTGTCGGAGCATCAATGTTTCTCTATTTTAAAGCTTTTGAATTGATTGAAAGAAGAAACTAATAAAGGGTGATGTAGTGTTAGACCATATTGACAAGTGTGCTATTGAAAAAAGTGAAAACGATATGGGTACTCTCCTCTACGGAGGATAAACCATTTTCTCAGAAGAAAAAAAAAGCGAAAATGACGATATGTTATGGTATTTTTCTAATAATCATATTACAAAGAATAAAATGTGCATCTAGACGCACGATTTGTTTATGATTTTGAATTTTTATCATCAAGTTGAAATGATCATAAAAAATGAAATAAAAAGATGTAATGTTTCCAACCAACAGAGTTGGCTCAGTTGGTTGTAGTTCAGACTACGAGATTAAAAGTCACTAGTTTGATCCCTGAGAAAGACAGTTGTTGGCATTAATGAACTATGTGCAAAAAAGCTGTTTCCTATGTAACAGCGTGTCTCTATATTCTCCATCTTCAAGTGGTGAGATCAAATTCATTTATGTAAATTATCAAACCGACCGTTAGGAAGGTTTGCCTACTGTAGAAGCCAAAATAAATTAGTTTGAAGCTCGAAAAACATGCTACTGGTCCTCACCATGTTTCCCTGATTTTGCTCATTTTAATTGACGCACCAAATATATCCTTTTGTTTCCCTCTTCGATAATACCCTTCAAATTCCAAATACCAAATTAGTCCCAAATCAATGCAACAAAAAACCCTACCTATCGACCTAACTTCCAAAATCAATGCCACCCCACCTCCTCAACACTTGAAGTCGCAAAATATCTTGTTAGTACGTGAAGTCACTTCCAAATCAAATGCATCCGCAATTAGCATCCTCGGTACCTGAAGCCACAACTAGTTTCTCCACCTACAATTATGATCAGATAAGTTTACTTTAGTTTTAGCTTTTGATGTTTACCAAAAAACAAGGACCTGTTTGGTTTGTAATTTTCAATTTTGGATTTTCGTAAGATAAAATACGTTGGATATCCAAAAACGATCAATCTGAAAATGGTTTTAATATATAAAATTGAAAACGATTTTATTTCGTTTCCCGTCTTTCCCTTCCTTTTCTTTTTTCCCCTTCCCACGTCGTTGACGTCCTTCCACCCCGTCCACTCCTTCCCACGTCGTCCTTCTATTTCACACCTTTTTGAATGCATATTGAAAACGCAAAACTCAAAACTTTGTTTTCCAACCAAACAATCCCTAATCTTTTCAGAAATTTTAAACTTATTTATTTAATCCTCAGATCTTCCGTATACATGTTATTGAATAAGTGGGTTTATCATTTTACTTGTTCAGGGATATGCTATTCACTAAGTTATGATTTATGCTATTCACTAAGTTATGATTTATATAGAGTATGTTTGTGTGTATTATCCAGGAAACAACTAGAAATTTATATTATTAAACATATAAGTTGACTGAAAAAGTTTCTCGAGGAAGTAACATATTTCTAGACATATACACTATTTTTCAGACAACTTAATCAAATCATTATTGTTTTTAGTGCACTTTTAGTTCAAAAACATAATATTAGGCAAAAAATAAAGCTAAAGATTAAGTGATTTTAAGGCAGAATGCTTGTGTGCAACATCAAAATTCAAATATGCAATAAAAATGAACAAGATAGTTGAAGATCCAGTGACTTGACGACAAAATGCTTCAATTCAACAATCAAAATTCAATTTGTTCACTTTTCTTTTTCTATAATGTTGGGTCCACCCTACATTTAAAGTTGTTTAAGTATAATTTACTATATAAGCTAAAGGTTCGTGACCATTCTTAAAGTATGATCTGTTTGTAAAATATGAGTGATAATTGAATTCTCAGTTATCATCTTTGGGTGTGTATTTTGTTGTAAACTCAGGCATCTTTGTACTGTTGTATAATAATGCTTTTATATTTTATGTGAACAAAAATATAAATTAGTTAATATTGAAGTAGTTATCTAATCCTTGCTGTTTGAGGCATACAACTTATAATTATTCTATTGGTAACTAGATGAACAACAATTATACTCTGCAGTTATTTTTTTATTTGATTACCAATAAAAAATTTAATAGCCAAGGCATGAATGGTTTTAGTTTGAGTAAATTATTTCATAGTGTTAAAAAGCAATGGTGAGTAAATGAATAGAATATAACAAATTAAAACAAAAATATTTTTTCAAGTAATCTAATTAATTTTTTTGTAAGTAATCTTTGATGTTAAATTTGTTCATAATTTTACGTCGGTGCTTTCTTTTTTAACATTTTTTACAGCTTTTCTTTTCTTGCTATTATTTTGAGTTTTAAATAATAATCCAAACTAATTAAGTTTTTTGATGCGAACTTGCTTTTAGGGTGGTGATGAGGTATCTAATCACACATATTTTCATTGTGAGAATGGTAGTAGTATCAACATAAATTATTATTGCCATAATGTTTAAGGGAACAAAATTTTGTATCTTCTAAATTCCTATACTTATTTTATGGGTTTATAGTATTTACCTATTAAATGATATAGGTTGTATACAAAATTAGTTGAGACTTACAAATGAGTGTATTGCATTTAAACTCTTTTTTTAATAAAAAATTAAAAGAGTACTATCAAAGTTATGGAAAACAAAAGTATAGACAAATAGTAATTTGATGCTAAACTCACGACCATTTATTAATTCATTATATCATGATAAAGGTCAACAACATTGAGGTTGTGAAATATATTCCTTTGCTAATAATTTTTTAGTATTTCTCAGTAGATGTACCAAGATCTGAACTGTTGTAATCAGTTCAACTAAAATAATGCTACAACCACAGCCCATTGCTTCAAATTGTATTAGCTTGCATATTATGGTTTTTTTATATTCACAACTTAAAATTTGTATGTATTTCCTTTCTCTAAATTTATTGTTTTTGATAAATCCAAATGGTCATGGCTTATCACATTGAAAACATTGTTAATGTGTAATGATCCGAAATTTTGGACATTTCATATTTAAATATCTGAGTTTTTTAAAATTTGATGATCAAATTGATTTAATAAGCTTATTAACACTCTTTTAAGTAATAACTAATGATGGTAAACTTATTTTTGAAAAGTGTTTACCAAAATAAATAGTTCGAAGAAATATCGATAATGTGACCGAAATTTATTTTATCGATAAATGGATTTTTACTCGATAGAAGTTGTTTGAACTTGTTATGCTTGTCTAATTAATAATATTTCATTAATTAGAAACTAAAAATAATTTGTGAAATAAAAGCTTCTAGGAGGAATTTTAGATATTTTATGAAGAGGGGTAGTTTTGTAGTTAACCAAGGAAGAAAAGATATTTGTTTTTGGATTTGGTGAGGTGTAAAGCAAAGCACATAGAGGGAGCTTAAGGGGAGTGTTTGGCCGGCCATATGGAGGGGTAAGGGGCGTCTTTTGGTGTAATGACCCTAATTTTGACTAATGTTATTTAGTACATTTAATTAGATATATTAGATGAAATAATGTAAATGGTAAAGTGATTGAGATTTCTATAACCATAAGGTAGTCGTGCCGTAATTAATGTATAAACAAAAGAGAATTAAAAAGAAGAAAGTAGGAGGAATATGATAAAGGCAAAATAGGAATAGACTATGTCCTTATACCCAAAACCCTTATTACCTTCATTCCTTATTCATTTTAAACATTTGCAAACAAAACCAAAACACTTAAAAGCTTGGCCGACCACCATTAAGAGAAACCAAAGGAAGAAAATCTAGGAATCAAGTAGAAAGCTTGAAGGAATTAAGCAAAGAACAAATCTCAACCTTCTTAACAACAAGCTAAGGTGAATAATAGATTTACATCTCATTTTTATCAATTTTGGTTTCTAGTTAAGATCCGAATTTATTTTGCAAGTAATATGCCATGATATGATTGTTCTAATGGATATATATATATATATGCCAGTTGATGATTTATGTTGCTTCATATAGATTTTATGATAAGTTTTGATTTGAAAACCCTATTAAATGACATCCGAATGACTAGTGTTTTTGATATATGGTTGAAAACATTATTTATGAAGTGGGTTTCAAGTTTCATAATTTTCTAAGCAATTGTGGATTTTTATGAATTTTCTATGGAAGAAAATAGCTAATATTGGGTTTAAATTAATTACGGCTATTATACATTACTTTTGGGTCTGAAATTTAAATATGTTATAAAACAAATTAAAAGTGAATTATGGAAATTTTTAGGGAATTTTCCTAAGTATTTTACCGTAGATATAAAATTATTTAAGGTATGGGACTTAAATGTTTTATATGTTTTATCAAAGAGAATGGCTTCTTTGTTAAATGTTTTAATTGTTAATTTCTTAATTCGGTGGCACTTTTAGAAAAGAAAACTTTGAAAATAAATGGGCAACCAATTGTGTTTTGACAAATAAGGCATGTTAGTTGAAAAGCAATTACTTTAAAAGGCTATATAACAGTTTTGTCAAAATTTACTACTTCGCCACTTCCATCTGCAAGCTTTCGATGCCATACCTTCGCCCATGACCAAGTCGAAACCAATGCACATGGTATCAAATAATTGATATGTAGTGAATTGGAGAAGGCGGAAGGTACAGTGTCGAAACTAAGGTTTCAAAGGGGTTGGAGTTAGCTTTTGACCTAACCAACTTGCTTCTGTTTATATAAAAAGGGCTTTCGAATGGGACGCCGCCTTTTGTTTAAAACAAGCTTACGAAAGGATAGCTTTGAACATATTCGAAACCTAGCTGCCGCATTCTACCTTTTGACCTAGTTAAGGGTTTTAAACAATGGTTCGAAAGGGTGTTTTAGCCTTTTACTTTGAAGCCGCTTCTCAAAGCTTTCGAAAGGGTTGGTTTCAAAACCATCTTCTTTCTTTTACTTAGGACAAATGCTTTCGAAGGTAATGCTTTCATCCCAGTTCTTTATGACCCTTGTAACGAACCGAATTTTCAATTCTTGAGAATCAACACTAATACGTCCACTGTATCACATGCCGAACATTCAAGTGCCGGAAATACTGATTTGTTAGGGTGAAAGAAGAAGGTAGAAGATTTAAGAAAATTAAACAACACAGAATCTCACAACGCAGCGAATAATATATAATAATACAATGATCTTTACAAAAAAGAAACATATTATTCATATAACATCAGAGTATACTAGACTTGTCCTAAATTTGGACAGTTATAGAAACCTGTCCTTACATTGACAAACATACAAACTCTATAAAATAGCAGAAGAAAATATGTGTGAATACGTCTTGACGATCCAACTCTAAAGTATCCAGCTAAACCTGGGAAAAACATGCTCGGTCTGACCCGAGCATTACATGGAATAACGCCCGGATCAATCTAGTAAACCAGCATGAGTAAAACTCAATAACAAGTAACAACCAAACTGATTTCTACATTTGAAAACTTTTCAACAAAGGGTAACTCATAAGACCACACCGCACATAAAAACGGATGGATTTTTACCTTACGATAACCAAAACATTTTATATCAAAATCCAGTGATATTATCATAATGTCTAAGTTTAAAGTAAATAGAGAATATAGCTGAAATGCTTGCATCTCACATTCTAACATACTAGGTTCTAAAATCGAAAACGTAAGGCACGTATTGAAGATTGGATCCTAACAATGACTGGTCTACTGGGGTACCGTCTGTCATGGTGCATCTCTAGATAAAATAACATTGAATACCTCACCTGGATCCCCTTCCAATACAGGGCCGACCTACCCCTTACTGGATAGAACCGAATATGATCACCCCTCTATTACTGGGCCCAAAAGCATACAATTTGAGAGATAATAGCGACTCTAGATAGGGATGATCATACCCTACTTGGGAGCGACCCACTTAGCTCCGTTGCATCTCCCCTATTTTAGTCATTCCCGGTTGATGAGGATTGAGGCTACGATTACCTTTCAAGAACATTTACACTTAGAATGCTCATTGCCCTCCAATGACAATGTGCTGATAGCATTCACCTATACAAGTCCGTTCTGGGTCTGAATGAAACTGAAGGCACTATTCCTACTACATCTATTTTTGAATCACCCTCGGTATTAGTAGCGATTAGCTCTTGCACTTCACCTCACTATCTTCGGTTCCATACTCGTCACAATGTCTTCATTTCGCAATGCTTGAGTTGGATCAAAGTGGTTTTCGGATAACATATCCGATCTCGGTCTCTTCGAAACAACTTTCGATAATTTCCGAAAAACTAACCCCAGTTCTTTAGGAAATAAACAAACAAATGAAAAGAGCGGAGTTCACCTCGTAACCGAGATGGGTTTCCTTATCATTCGTCCTAGAAGAACGAAACATGTTTATACGTACAGTATAACACCTTCGATGGTAATTGTACCATATAATACTCGTGTTTCTCCTAGATATTTCCAAAGTTACGTTTTGTCCAGATTTGATAGTTGGTTATTTAACTATCAAATAAACAAACATCCAATCTGTTATTCCATGAGTTGATGATTTTGATGACAACAACATTAGAATAAGATTATAAAATATAAATACTAACAATATAGTTTAGATATATATGTATATGCAGGATTTAACCATGCAGGTACCAAGAATAAAGACTGTACAGTATAGAGATTCAAGATATCAGGATTGAAGACTCATGAGTATCAAGATTACCCAAAGTTCAAGATTTCAAGATAAGTATCGAGTCTAGAATATTGTTCAAACTTCACAATAGCACTAAAATCTTCACTCCATTTTTCTTTAGGGATGGAACCCATTTCTACCTTTTAGTGGCTTACAAACCCACGACAAGTAGCTTACAAACCTACGACAAGTGGCTTACAAACCCACGAACATCCTGGTTTTGTACAAGTTCTCGAGTCCTGACATGATGAGATATTCTGCAGGAAGAAGCTTGCAAAACTACTTCAAAATGATTTTCAAAACTACTTCGGAATGATTTTCAAAACTGCTTTTCAAAATGTTTTAGCCTTAAAAATTATCTTTTCAAATGATTTTCAAAAAGATGTTTTAGCTTTAAATATTCTTGTTTTTAAACTTCGTTTATTTTAAACTATCTTTTAAATATAATATATTTATACTTAGATTTAAATATAAAATTATAGTAAAATTATATAAATATTGTTCTCTATATTTATCTATGAATTTTATCAATAGTCAAGTATATTTATAAAGTTTAAAATAGTTTTAATATAAGATAAAGGTTATTTTCAAAGAAAATCAAAACATTAAATTTTCCTTTGGGATGTCGACATGCCCTAGTACCCCATGTCGACATAGTGTCAGTTAGAACCAAAAATTTGAATTTCAAAAGAAGTGTCTATTCGCCATAACTCTTCACGAATGGACATGACTGTTGTTCTTCTATAAATAGGGGTTAGTTTCAACGAATTTTCAATCAGTTTTTCTGGTTTTTCACTCCTCTTCTTCTTCCACATTTTCTTATTCAAAATCCTATCATCACTCTGCCGAAATCAACATTGAATCTAACTAGATCATCTCTGGTTTGATTCTCTATCACTATCTCAACAAGATCTAAGTGCTATTCAGAGTTATAGGCTTCTTTGTAATCTATCTAGCGAGAAAAGGTGTGATTGTAGCCTTGAAAATAAATCAAGCGAGAAAAGGTGTGATTGTAGCCCTGGAAATCAATTGGGTGAACTTGTTGCCCGGTAAATCAAGTATCTCTACCCAGAGGATTGTGATTCTAGAGGGTGTACCTCGTAGCCTTGAAACTGAGGGTTGTAATTGTTGAATTGCTTTTGAAAGGAAATCCGTACTTAGTTGTGCGGGACTGGATGTAGGGTAACCCCGAACCAGTATAAAATCCGGTGTGTTCTTTCCTTTACTGCATTTACTTTATTTCTTCATCTGTGTTTATTTCTATGATTATATCCGTGTTTGAATATTGTATACATTTGTGTTCAAATCACTGTTTTAGATCTCGTTCATCTCGTCCGAGATCTCGCTCGAGATCTCATTTTTGAACTTGAGCGAGACGAGATTTAGCGAAACGAGACATTAATTTTTTTAAATATATTATTTGACGCTCATCTCATCCAAGATAGTGAAATTTGAGGTGAAATCTCAATAGAAGCTCCAATAGAAAGTATGTTTTTTCATTTACATTTTTTTACTTCTTATGTGAGAGCTGCACTCTAATGACTTTTCACGTACACTCTAATTCTTCTTTTACCGTTTAATGAATGAGCAAAAAAAACTTACTCTTTATTTTTTAACTTTCAATATTCAGATGATTAGGGAATTATTTAGTTAATACCAAATCAATCGTGTTATCACTCTGATCTAAAATGTAAAGCTAATATTATCATTTTATATAAATTATGTATGTTAAAATGAAAATATATTTACAATCTACAGGATTAGATACTTGGAATATCACACAAACTGAATATTCTGAACCCACAACTAATTTTGCACAGTGGACTACTGAGCAAAAGACTGTTGCACAAAATAATTCTAAAGCAATGAATATTCTGTTTTGTTCACTTGATAGGAATGAATTTAATAGAGTGTCAGTTTGTAAGTCTGCATATGAAATCTGGAAAACTTTGCAAGTGACTCATGAAGGAACAAGCAAAGTTAAACAGACCAAAATTTCCATACTCACAAATCAGTTTCAATTATTTAAAATGAATACTAATGAGTCTATTCAGATATGTATAGTCGATTTTAAGATATTGTGCTTTCTTTAATATCCTTGGGAAAGGAATTTACGGAAGAAGATCAAGTCCGGAAATTTTTAAATTCTCTCACTCCATAATGGGATCAAAAGACACTTGCAATTGAAGAGGCAAATGACATCAGTACTTTAAAGATAGAAGAATTGATTGGAAATCTAATGTCATTTGAAGTTCAAATGATCGGGAGAAGAGAAAGCAAAGCATCAGAAAAGAAATCAATGGCATTCAATACATTTATCGACGAATCAGACTCAAATAGTGATAGTGATGAAGAGATAGCATTTATGACCAGGAATTTTCGGAAATTCCTGAAATATAGAAAGATGAATAAACTCAAGAGAAACAACTATAAGAATTCTGGAAATCAGAGTATAGTGCCAAACAACGTCAAATGCTTCAACTGTGATGAACCAGGCCATATCAAAAGAGACTGTCCGTATCTAGAAAGGCAGAATCCTCCTATAAACAATGAATCAATAAAGAAACGGAAGCATGCATTTACTGCTACTCTAGATGACTCAGACTCGTCCTCAAGTGATGATGATCAAAAGACAGATAATTCAAATTTGTGTTTCACGGCAGTTCACGACTTCAACGAATTCAAGGAAACGGACTCAGAAAAAGGTACACATTTACAATACAAGTGATTGAAATTGCATGCTTAGAATTAGATGATTGATTGATTGATTTTGAATTGGTGTGTTGATTGAATTTTAAATTTATTTTATTATTTTTTAATATAATAATATTTTCTGGAATATACTATTATTCTAAAAATATTCCAGATATATACATATATATATAGACATTAAAATAATAAGTATATATATATATATATATATTAGAATTCTTAGGAAAAATAAATCATAGAAATTCACAGGCACATGTCGACATGGCCCCTACCATGATGTCGACATGGGTACAAAATTTTGAAATTCAAAATTTGAATTCAAATGCTTGAATTTCCCTCCACCTTTTCACTTCATTCAATACTCTGAAAAAGCATCTTTTGACCAGAGAACATGTCTTTCAAAAAGCTATTTATTCACTATCTTTTATCACATCTTTTCACTTTCATTTTCAAATTCAAACTCTCTCTTCAAAACTTCAAGCTCTCTACTCTCTACTTTAATGGCTTCTTCAAGCAACCCCTCGACCATGAGACTTTCCAAAAACTTGAAAGAGCAACTCCTCAATAATCCGGAGGCCATAAAAGCATACATCAATTATGCTATTTATGGAAAAGTCCATCCCGGAAAGTTTGCTATTTTTCAAGATTTTGCTTCTTATGAAATTGATACTCTTTTTGCAAACAATCAAATTCTTAGTCTTGTTGATTCTTCTCAAAATGATTTTGTTTGTTATCCAAATCTTGTTAAAATTTTCTATGCAAATCTCAATCGAGAATTTTATCAAGGAAATGATAATGAAATTTGGAGTAGTGTCAAAGGCACTAAAATTATTTTGAATTGTGATCTTTTGGATACCATTCTCAATTACAAAAGCACGGGAATGGATCTTTCTAGTTTTAAAATCGATGAACATGATCGTGAGACATTTCATCACATTTTTGAAGGAGATGAAAACTTTGAATTTAAAAATCGAAACTTTCTTCCTAAAGCAAGAATCGTCAATCTTCTTTTACAACATACTTTGACCCCAAGATTGAGAAATTTTAACAATCCTACTTCAAAAGTTTGCAAAGCACTTTTTGCTATTTTCGGAAATTATGATATCAATTGGGCGCAAGTTATTTTGGATGAACTTTGTCCCAAAAATTTTGAAATGGAAGAAAACACTTTATATCATGGAATTTACCTTACTCGGATTTTCAACTATTTTGGAGTAAATTTCAAAGGAGAAGAATTTATTTCAAGAAAAGTTTTTAATATCTCAAACATTTCTCTCATGAAAATCCCATATGTTTTTCAACCTTATGAGACTCTTGCCGAAAAGGAAGAGCGTTTGGCTCATGAAGAAATGGAAGAGGAGGAAGAAGAAGAAGAAGAAGAAAGTGATGAAATGAAATAGAAGAAGAAGAAGAAGAAGGTGAAACATCCCTAGAAAGTATTGAATATCCATCCAATCCTACCAACAAAACCCTTCTCAAAAATCAAAAGATTATTGTTGAGAATCAACGGGTTCTTAAAAGATCCGTTAGTAAGAAGTTGGACAACATATCATCCAAGATGAACAAGTTTTTCTCCAAAGTCAGCAAGAAACTTGGATTATCTTCATCTTCATCATCCTCTAACTAGTTTTATATCTTCATATCATATCGAATTAGTTTAAGTTTGTTTTAATTTGAGTGTTTATGTAGTTCTTTTGTTTAATCATTGTATTATCCTATTATGCAATGAAATTGAATTTCCTTTCTGTTATCTAGCTTATCTTATCTCTTGAATAAATGTTAGTATATTATATAAATTTATATATATACACAATTATTCACAAGGTCAAAATTTCCATCAAAATTCACTATAGTATGTCGACATACCCCCCTTGACCATGTCGACATATACTGGTCAGAAATGACAATTCATTTTGAATTTGAAATTTGAATAACTACCATATGTCTATTCATTTCAAACGAATTTCTACACCTATAAATACCCATTTCTTCCAGAAATCATTACTGAATATTATTTCTTATCTATTCTATCTCTCATTCTTCTCTCAACTTCAAAAATGGCCAATCCAATTCATAACTTATCCGAGAATCTTGAAGAAACTCTTAATTCATTCAAGAATATTCTCTCGTTCATTCTTCGTAACCAGCGACACTTAGAACTGAGTCAAATGCAGATGATCAAGGAGCAAGAAAGGCATTTCGATACAATTCGATGGATGATTTCTTCCCTGCACAAGGATGATAACGAAGCACATCCTCCTATCTCTCTCACAAATGACAATGAAAATTGGGATGCCATCAAAGCAGACCCTATTTTTGGAGAAGAAGGATGGGTAGAAGTTCCGCGTAACGTTTAATTTGTTTGCTTTATTACTTTGTTTGAATTGACTGTTTGGAGTGAAATTGGTTGTTTTGATTGATTTGATTTATACTTGGTGTGGTTTGATGATTGTATAAATATACACTGATATATTTATAATCGTTGATTAAATATCATGTCTATAAGTATATTTATTTCTTAATATACTTTATTATATAGTTTATTAATGCAGGTACTTCAGTACAAGAATGAGGGGGAGTTGTATAGTTTAGTGTTTGTTTGTTTTTTGTTGATGACAAAGGGGGAGAAATATAAAATAGGAGAGTTAGGCATAGATTAAGGGGGAGTTATTAGATTTAGGGGGAGTCAATAGGATAGAAGTAATATTTTATAAACAAAGGTTGTTATCATCAAAAAGGGGGAGATTGTTAGTCCATGAGTTGATGATTTTGATGACAACAACCTTAGAATAAGATTATAAAATATAAATACTAACAATATAGTTTACATATATATGTATATGCAGGATTTAACCATGTAGGTACCAAGAATGAAGACTGTACAGTATAGAGATTCAAGATATCAGGATTGAAGACTCATGAGTATCAAGATTACCAAGAGTTCAAGATTTCAAGATAAGTATCGAGTCTAGAATTTTGTTAAAACTTCACAATAGCACTGAAATCTTCACTCCATTTTTCTTTTGGGATGGAACCCATTTCTACCTTTTTAGTGGCTTACAAACCCACGACAAGTAGCTTACAAACCTACGATAAGTGGCTTACAAACCCACGAATATCCTAGTTTTGTACAAGTTCTCGAGTCCTGACATGATGAGATATTCTGCAGGAAGAAGCTTGCAAAACTACTTCAAAATGATTTTCAAAACTACTTCGGAATGATTTTCAAAACTGCTTTTCAAAATGTTTTAGCCTTAAAAATTATCTTTTAAAATGATTTTCAAAAAGATGTTTTAGCTTTAAATATTCTTGTTTTTAAACTTCGTTTATTTTAAACTATCTTTTAAATATAAATTATTTATACTTAGATTTAAATATAAAATTATAGTAAAATTATATATATTGTTCTCTATATTTATCTATGAATTTTATCAATAGTCAAGTATATTTATAAAGTTTAAAATAGTTTTAATACAAGATAAAGGTTATTTTCAAAGAAAATCAAAACATCAAATTTTCCTTTGGGATGTCGACATGCCCTAGTACCCCATGTCGACATAGTGTCAGTTAGAACCAAAAATTTGAATTTCAAAAGAAGTGTCTATTCGCCATAACTCTTCACGAATGGAAATGACTGTTGTTCTTCTATAAATAGGGGTTAGTTTCAACGAATTTTCAATCAGTTTTTCTGGTTTTTCACTCCTCTTCTTCTTCCACATTTTCTTATTCAAAATCCTATCATCACTCTGCCGAAATCAACATTGAATCTAACTAGATCATCTCTGGTTTGATTCTCTATCACTATCTCAACAAGATCTAAATGCTATTCAGAGTTATAGGCTTCTTTGTAATCTATCTAGCGAGAAAAGGTGTGATTGTAGCCTTGAAAATAAATCAAGCGAGAAAAGGTGTGATTGTAGCCCTGGAAATCAATTGGGTGAACTTGTTGCCCGGTAAATCAAGTATCTCTACCCAGAGGATTGTGATTCTAGAGGGTGTACCTTGTAGCCTTGAAACCGAGGGTTGTAATTGTTGAATTGCTTTTGAAAGGAAATCTGTACTTAGTTGTGCGGGACTGGATGTAGGGTAACCCCGAACCAGTATAAAATCCGGTGTGTTCTTTCCTTTACTGCATTTACTTTATTTCTGCATCTTTGTTTATTTCTGTGATTATAGCTGTGTCTGAATATTGTATACATTTTTGTTCAAATTAACATAAACTCAAAAGGATTTAGTAATTTCTTAAAAACACTATTCACCCCCTCTAGTGTTATTCCTAGCCTTAAGATCCGTATTCCGCATTCCTCTCATAATCATGGTTTAATTTCCATATGGGATCCACTAAGCCTTTATTAATTCTCTTTAATTAATAAAACAACTTTATAAATCCGATCACAAGATCTTTTCAAAACACTATTCCTAAACCCCTTACATTTCCATTATACCTGGAAATATTTATATACTTATCTCAACGGTATAAGTATATTACCAAAACATTTTACTTTTCATGCCTTGAAACAAAATCATATACGTATCTTATTGATATAAGTATATTTACAAAGTTTTCTTCTTTTCAAATCTCATATTAAATAACCAATTCTTCCAAATAAAACATTCTACATATCCTTTATCAAAAATTCCCTTTTTAAAAGCTCATCTCATATTTCAATTAACTTATAACTTTCAAAAAAAAGTTATAACCCACTTTTATAAACTTTTAAGTTAATTTATAAACCTCTTTCCAAATCTATGAAATGATTTATAAACCTTTTTCCTATTTTTATAATTCTTTATATAAACCATTCTATACTCCTTTATCATTTACAAAATATCATTTGTAGAACACTTAAAGTAATCCTTCAATAAAAACCACTTTTATAAACAAGTTATTACTTATAAATAACTTTACAACATAATAGCATAACTTGGAAATCATTTATAAACTTTAAACTCTAAATTGATTAAAGAATTTAAGTTAATTCACTACACACTTTACAAATTCAAAAAGAGGCTTAGCAATCCCAATGGTACTGGTTTAAGTTACCATTCAATTTCAATTTGATTCCCAAATCACTAAACAATTATTTACATAAACTACCATATATGTAAATACAGTTCATATCTAATCAGGGAATAACACATTAATATAACTAGTTGGCATATAGAGGTCCAAATAACATAACAACAGGATGGTGATTTATCCTGCTAAATAGATGTCCAAACAATTCAATCAATTTATAGCAGAACGTGGATTTATTTCGCTTAACACATGTCCACACAATCAAATCAATTACACTATAGCAGTTTAATCTGCTAACGGATGTCATTTAATTCTCCTAATTAAATAGGTTACTTTAGGGTCTGGACCAGGGATCATTTGATATTGAATCGATTTACTTTGAAAAAGAAAATTAATTAAAACACATCCATCAAGTTTAAAATCACCTTTGAAAAGTTAAAAGTATATTTAAAACCCTAACTAAATCTTAATTAATCCAATTTAAATCAAGATTAAATCATAATTAAACTCTAGTTAGGCTTAATGAACTTGATTAAGTACTAATTAACTTCCTAATGCAACTTGGTTAAGGTTAAACCAATTTTTTTAAGAGTTAAACCCTAATTAATTAAATAACCCATTAATTAAATAAACAATTAGTTAACCATTAATTTTAATTAGATAATTACTAATCACTTAATTACTTCTTAACCCCATTAATCACTAATTAAATTTTTTTAATCAATTAACAGTCACTAACTTAACTTATGTGATGATTAACCTCTAATCACCTTCTTAATTACCAATTAAATGCTAATTACCTATTAATTAACTAATTAATTAAATAATTATATATTACAACTTAATTACCTTTTATTATTACTAATTATGTTTGAAAATGTTTTATAAAACAGTTTCAAATTAAAAAAGATGAAATAGAAATTCAAAACTTTAGTCGAACTGCATCCATAGCGACTATCACTATGAGTGCAGTTCGCTTTAACATATTTTAAAGCGTAAACAACTCACTAACTTTACCATTTCATGTTTATAAACCTTTTAAAGTTTTACAAACTTTAAACTTGGATATACAAACTTTAACCAATTTAAAACTTTTAACTCTTTTAAAAAAAACAAAACAAAACATGATTCCATTCGGGTCTCGGATCCGTCGCAATTACATACAAAGTCGCTAACTTTGTTTCTAAACATCATGGCCTTAGTTCACAAAACAATCATACATCACATAACATACATCATCCTTACCATATACCATATATATACTCACAAAGATTCTTGCTTACCAACTACATAATATCAAAACCAAATCGCATAACCAAATCCAACGACTAACACTATTCAAATCAACTATTATCAACATCATAACTAACCAATCATAAAACTATATACTCATCACATATAGTGTCAACATTTAAGCTAATCTTTATACTAAAAAGTGAGTTAGTTTACTCACCAAACTTCCACAAAAACTACCCGAACTTAAGCTAAACTTGCCAACGACTCCCTAGCTTTGAAGGATGAAGGCTTTAGGTGCTAGCAAGCATCAAAATGGGCTTGGTCCAGGTGTATGTAGGCTCGGCCAGAGGTGTGGGGGTGGATGTTGGATAGTAGCTCGAAGGTAGAGGAGCTTCGGGTTATCATCGATTTGTCGAAAATGAACCCAAAATTAGGTCATTTTCCCACTGGTTTTAAGGCTACCAACTCATGGAATACGGTAAAATAGTCAAAAGGAAAGTTGTAGTAATTTCTTTCCTTTATTATTTCAAAAAAAGAATAATTTATTTTCAATTTTTTTGAAGAATTTATGATTAAAAGAAGAAGAGTAATTTTTGGAATTGAAATTCTTGGTGAAAAATTGCTTTGCAAAGATTGGGTATTTTGACATAGTTTTTTTCGAAACTGGAAAAGATGGTCAACTAGAATTTTGTAGCCACTGGAATTTCAGGTTATTTGAAGAAAAGAATATCACCATATGAGGTGGGAATGAAGAAAATATGGTAGGAGAAAGAAGTGGTAAAATGAGAGGAGGTAGGAGCTATTTATAAGCAAATTTCCTATGTCATCATTATATCTAGTCACATCATAAATCTTTTATAATATATATATATATATAATTATGTGTAATCACATCACTCTTTTCTATATATTTAATTATTATGTTTAGTCACATCACTTTCTTTTATATATATATAATTTTTATGTTTAGTCACATCACACTCTTCAATATATATAAATAAGTTAAATTATTAATTAAAGCTAAGACTTGACAAGAGATATTGATGGTTAATGATTGCAAAATCTAAGATGTGACAATACTAATATATATACATATATATATATATATATTATTTTTAAAACTATATCTTGTCGCATCACTTATTAATCCAAATTAACATAAGATAATTTATTTTTAAGTGTGTTATTATTTAGTTAATTAACTCTTATATATATGTACATATAGTGCACAAAGACGAACAACGTTCCCGACAACTTTTCGGTGTCGAAAGGTCGAAATTTCGGAAAACGTTCTTCAAACACATCTTTTATTTTTCTACGAACTATTTAATTTGGTAAACAAAATTTGAAAACAACTTTATCATCATTATTAATCTATTAAAATGAGTTTATTTTCATTATAAAACCCATATATTGAATTTTTATAATTAATTAAATATTCACTAATCAAAGCAGTGAAATTCTAGGTTGTTGCATTCTTCTCCCTTAAAAGAATTTCGTCTCCGAAATTACACCTCGACCTATCCTAGAAAACACTTAACGCTATACATCAGCTCGTATGATGTACATATATCATTCTTATGCAAAATATGATTTGATCTCAACTCGAATACATATCTTTCCTTCCGAACTAGTATCGCTCACTCGATTTTCTATTGCGGACTCTTATCAGGCTCCTTGATTTGGAACTTCTATTCTCCTTACATAGTTGTAACTATGACAGAAAACCTTGGCCCCACACAAAGAACCCTCATCAAGTGCTCTCCATTAAAGGTCGAGTAATGGATCCTTATTCAAAACGGTGTAACACCTCAAAACCATGTACTCGAATCATGGATCGCTCTATATGGAAAGAGAAATGATCTACGTCCAACTTACACACTTATTTAATAGGTTCTCCCTAATACCAATTCTATTTCCACCAAATTATTTATGAAAACGTTTCATAAACTATTCTTAGGTTCAACTTGTATGCTACTCCACTACATCCTAAGATCATATATCCCTATCTGATTCCATTATTCCATTTTGCTTTTATTTTCCTAAGAAAATTCAAGATCCAAATACGCAGATTTTATTTTCAAAAACTTTTCCAAATAAAACTCTATATTTCAATCATAGAAAATATATATCTATAGCCCGAGTAACTCCAAAATGATAATAAGGAACTGGGTATTACCAAACAGTATCCTACATTCCTTTACCAAAGGGTAATACTCAAGAGAAGTGCTTACCATCTAAACACATTCCTTCCCTAATTTTAAGTTATTTTCGAGCCACTCGAACTTGTTAACTTAAAAATATTCCTTTTATTTTCAAATTCTTATTTTTGGAACAATACTTTACATTTTCCAACAAAACATCTATGTCCAACTTACTTTGGATTCGTTCGGGTTGAGATTGTTTCGATCGTACAATGATAAAGAGAATATTTAACTAAGTACCCCACAACGTTCACATAGGCAAACATCTGATCGTCACTTATAAGATTATTCTAATCATCACAAACAATCAAGACTTGTTCTCCATAGCAATCCAAAGAAAACAATCCTTAACATTTTCATTCCAAAATTTCATACTTGAACCAAATTGGTTTCAAATATTATTATTATTATTTTCCCAAAACCTTGAAAATCATTTTCCAAAAGCACCGAGATTTAGGTTCTCAAGTTTTCAACCTAAATTCTTCCAACTTAAATAATACATTTTTATAAACCCATTTTATAAATCACTTCTATTAAACCATTTTCGAATATTTATCTCAAAATATTCTAACTTTTAAATCAAATTCCATTTTATAAATTATTTTATTTACCTAATTCCAAAACAATACTATGTCAATTTTCCTAGTTTAAGTGTTTAGAAACCCCTATCGGTATAGTTGTACACCCTATATCGACCAGAGTTCATAAGCCACTAAACCGATAAATCAATACAATATAAAACATTTGATAATCACTAACAAATACGCGCTCATATATACACACTCAAACTCATTCTAGGGTGTCACTTACCCTATCACTTAATGAGTTAACCGCACCAAAGCCAAGGTTCTTGCTTAACCTTCAGCTTTAATACCAAATGCAACGAACCGGATTTTCGTTCCTCGAAAATCGACATTAATACGTCCACTGTATCACATGCTGAATATTCAAGTGCCGGAAATACCAATTAGTTAGGGTGAAAGAAGAAGGTAGAAGATAGAAGAAAAATAAACAACATAGAATCTCACAGCACAGCGAATAATATATAATACAACAATGATCTTTACAAAAAGGAAACATATTATTCATATAACATCAGAGTACACTAGACTTATTCTAAATTTGGACAGTTATATAAACATGTCCTTACATTGACAAACATACAAACTCTATAATACAACGGAAGAAAATATAGGTGAATACATCTTGACCATCCAACTCCTCTCCAACTCCAAAGTATCCAGCTAAACCTGGGAAAAACATGCTCGGTCTGACCCAAGCATTACATGGAATAACGCCTAGGTTAGTCTGGTAAACCATCGTGCATAAAACTCGATAACAAGTAACAACCAAACCGATTTCTACATTTGAAAACATTTCAACAAATGGTATCTCGTAAGACCACACCGCACATAAAAACAGATGGGTTTTTACCTTACGATAACCAAAACATTTTATGTCAAAATCCAGTGATATTATCATAGTGTCTAGGTTTAAAATAAATATATAAAATAACTGAAATGCTTGCATCTCACATTCCAACATACTATGTTCTACAATCGAAAACATAAGGCACGTATTGGAGATTAGATCCCAACAATGACTTGGCTACTGGGGTACCGCTCGTCACGGTGTATCTCTAGATAAAATAAACCAAGGACCTCGCTTGGATCCACTACCAACACAGGACCGGCCTACCTCTTACTGGATAGTACCGAATATGATCACTCTTCCGTTACTGGGCCCAAAAGCATACAATTTGAGAGACAATAGCGACTCTAGATAGGGATGATCATACCTGACTTAGGAGCGACCCACTTAGCTCTGCTGCATCGCCCTTGTTTTAGTCCTTCCCGGTTGATGAGGCTTGAGGCTACGATTACCTTTCAAGAACATTTACACTTATAATGCTCATTGCCCTCCAATGACAATGTGCTGATAGCATTCATCTATACAAGTCCATTCTGGGTCTGAACGAAACCGAAGGCACTATTCTTACTACATCCATTTTGGAATCACCCTCAGGATTAGTAGCGATTAGCCCTTGCACTTCACCTCTCTATCTTCAGTTCCATACTTTCACGATGTCTTTAGTTCGCAACGCTTGAGTTGGATCGAAGTGGTTTTGGATAACATATCTGATTCTGGTCTCTTTGAAACAACTTTCGATAATTTTTGGTAAACTCAACTCCGGTTCTCTAGAAAATAAACAGACAAATGACAAGAGCGGAGTTCACCGCGTAACCATCAGACGGATTTCCTTATCGTTCTTCCTAGAAGAACGAAACATGTTTATACGTACAATATAGCACCTTCGACGGTAATTGTACCATATAATACTCGTGCTTCTCCTAGATATTTCCAAAGTTATGTTTTGTACAGATTTGATAGTTGGTTATTTAACTATCAAGTAAACAAACATCTAAACATGGTTTAATTTCCATATGGGATCCACTACACTTTATTAATTCTCTTTAATTACTAAAACCACTTTATAAATCTGATCATAAGATCTTTTCAAACACTATTCCCAAACCCCTTACATTTCCTTTATACCGGCAAATATTTATATACTTATCTCAACAGTATAGGTATATTACCAAAACATTTTACTTTTCATGCCTTGAAACAAAATCATATACTTATCTTATCAGTATAAGTATATATACTAACTTTTCAAAGTTTTCTTCTTTCCAAATCCCATATTAAATAACCAAACATTTCTTTCAAATAATACTTTCCACTTATCCTTTATCAAAAATTCCTTTTTTAAAAGCTCATCTCATATTTCAATTAACTTATAACTCTCAAAATAAAGTTATAACCCACTTTTATAAACTTTTAAGTTAATTTTTAAACCTCTTTCCAAATCTTTAAAATGATTTATAAACCTTTTTCCCATTTTTAAAACTCTTTATATAAACCATTTTATTCTCCTTTATCATTTACAAAACATCATTTGTAGAACACTTAAAGTAACCCTTCGATAAAAAAAACCCTTTTATAAACAAGTTATTACTTATAAATAACTTTACAACATAATAGCATAACTTGGAAATCATTTATAAATTTTAAACTCTAAATTGATTAAAGAATTTAAGTTAATTCAAAACACACTTTACAAATTCAAAAGGAAGCTTAGCAACCCCAATGGTACTAGTTTAAGTTACATTTCAATTCGATTTCCAGGTCACTTAACAATTATTTACATAAGCTGCCATATATGTAAATACAGTTCATATCCAATTAGGGAATAACACGTCGATATAACTAGTTGGCATATATAAGTCCAAATAACATAACAACAGGATAGTGATTTATTCTGCTAAATAGATGTTCAAACAATTCAATCAATTTATAGCAGAACGGGGATTTATTCTGCTTAACACATGTCCATACAATCAAATCACTTACACTATAGCAGAATGGTGTTTTGTTCTACTAACAAATGTCATTTAATTCACCTAATCACATGGGTTACTTAAGGGTCTGGACTAGAGATCATTTGATATAGAATCAATTTACTTTGAAAAAGAATATTGATTAAAACACAATCCATTTAGTTTAAAATCACCTTTGAAAAGTTAAAAGTATATTTAATTAGCTTAAACCCTAACAAAATCTTAATTAATCCAATTTAAATCAAGATTAAATCATAATTAAACTCTAGTTAGGCTTAATGAACTTACTTAAGTACTAATTAACTTCCTAATGCAACTTGGTTAAGGTTAAACCAATTTTTTTAAGAGTTAAACCCTAATTAATTAAATATTAATTAAATAACCCATTAATTAAATAAACAATTAGTTAACCATTAATCTTAATTAAATAATTACTAATCACTTATTTATTTCTTAACCCCATTAATCACTAATTAAAACTTTAGTAATCAATTAACAGTCATTAACTTAACTTATGTGATGATTAACCTCCAATCACCTTCGTAATTACAAATTAAATGCTAATTACTTTTTAATTAACTATTTAATTAATTAATTATACATTACAACTTAATTACTTTTTAATATTACTAATTATGTTCGAAATATTTTTACAAAACAGTTTCAAATTGAAAAAAAAAGGAATATAAATTCAAAACTTTAGTCGAACTGCATCCATAACGACTATCACTATGAGTGCAGTTCGCTTTAACGTATTTTTAAAGCGTAAACACCTCACTAACATTACCATTTCATGTTTATAAACCTTTTAGAAAGTTTTACAAACTTTACACTTAGATATACAAACTTTAAAAAAAACCAATTTAAAACTTTTAACTCTTTTAAAAAAATAAAACAAAACACGATTCCATTCGGGTCTCAAATCCGTCAAAATTACATACAAAATCGCTAACTTTGTTTCTAAACATCATGGCCTTAGTTTGCATACACAATCATACTTCACATATCATACATCATCCTTACCATATACCACATATATACTCACAAAGGTTCATGCTTACCAACTACATAATATCACAACCAAATCGCATAACCAAATCCAACGACTAACACTATTCAAATCAATGATTATCAACATCATAACTAACCAATCTTAATACTATATACTCGTCATATATAATGTCAACATTTAAGCTAATCTTTATACTAAAAAGTGAGTTAGTTTACTAACCAAACTTCCGCGAAAGCTACCCGAACTTAAGCTTAAGCTAAACTTGCCAACGACTCCCTAGCTTTGAAGGATGAAGACTTTGGGTGCTAGCAACCCTCAAAATGGGCTTGGCCCAGGCTTATGTAGGCTCGGCCAGAGGTGTGGGGATGGATGTTGGATAGTAGCTTGAAGGTAGAGGAGCTTCGTATTATCATCGATTTGTCAAAAATGAACCCAAAATTAGATCATTTTCCCATTGGTTTTGGGGCTACCAACTCATGGAATATGGTAAAGTAGTCAAAAGGAAAGTTATAGGAATTTATTTTCTTTATTATTTCAAAAAAAGAATCACTCATTTTTGATTTTTTTGAAGAAGTTATGATCAAAAGAAGAAGAGTAATTTTTGGACTTGAAATTCTTGGTGAAAAATTGCTTTGCAAAGATTGGATATTTTGACATAGCTATTGTCGAAACTAAAAAAAGTGGTCAACTATAATGTTGTAGCCACTGAAATTTCAGGTGATTTGAAAAAAAAGAAGATTACCATTTTAGGTGGGAATGAAGAAGATATGGTAGGAGAAAAAGTGGTAAAATGAGAGGAGGTTGGAGCTATTTATAAGCAAATTTCCTATGTCCTCATTATATCTAGTCATATCACAAATCTTTTCTAATATATATATATAATTATGTGTAATAATATCTCTCTTTTATATATATATATAATTATTATGTTTAGTCACATCACTTTCTTTTATATATATATATATATAATTATTATGTTTAGTCACATCACTTTTATATATATATAATTATTATGTTTAGTCACATCACATTCTTATATATATATAAATAAGCTAAATTATTAATTAAAGCTAAGACGTGACTAAAGATAATGATTGTTAATGATTGCAAAATCTAACATGTGACAATACTATATATATATAATGTTTATTATTTTTAAAACTATGTCTAGTCACATCACTTATTAATCCAAATTAACATAAGATAATTTATTTTTAAGTGTATTATTATTTAGTTAATTAACATTATATATATGTACATATAGTGCATAAAGACGAAAAACATTCCTGACAACTTTCCAATGTCGAAAGGTCGAAATTTCGGAAAACATTCTTCGGTCACATTTTCTATTTTTCTACAAACTATTTAATTTGATAAAAAAATTGAAAATGATTTTATCATCAGTATTCATTTAAAAATGAGTTTATTTTCATTATAAAACCCATATACTGAATTTTTAAAATTAATTAAACATTCACTGATCAAAGTAGTGAAATTCCGGGTTGTTACAACCCTTAGCTGTATTAAAAGTTAAACCCAAAGGTTTCGAAAGGAATGGTTTTAAATGGTTTCAAAGTAATGTTTCCACAAACATTTACTTGAACCACTTTCTACAAGTATGTTTTGAGTGAATAATTGCAATGTTTTCGAAAAGTATATAATATGGGTTTCGAAGAAGAGATCCTCAATGTTTTCGAAAGGGTTATTTTGAGTATTTGAATGGAGGGTGTTCAATACTTTCGAAAGAAAAGTTTAATGGTTTCGAAAGAGGATGTCTAAGGTTTAAATTAATGATTTCGAATGGTCTATTTTCAAAGTTTTCGAAAGGTATGTTTTGGCCTTCCGCCCTAGTGTTTCAAGGTATGGTAGTTAATTTATTTTGAAAGGGGTACTTTCAATGGGTTCGGAAGGGACTATTTAAAGTTTTTAAATAAAGATTTCGAAGGGTTTACCTTGGCTTGATGGACTAAAATCTTTTAAGTTAAAAAGGGTTTTTAACTTACTTTGGGGGGATAGATAATCCCATTGATTAGATGTCATCAACATTGTTTTGTGTAAAGTATATCTATCATGGTATAAGATTTTTGAGTAAAGCAAAGTATATGATTTCCTTGTTTTATTAAGATATGATTTCAGGGGTAAATCATTTACAAAGATTGTTTACAAGGAAATCAAATTTCAATTGGGTAGTTAACCCTAAGTATATGACAGGGAATGAAATTTGGCATGGTAGTTAACCCTAAGTTATGACTCAGATATTAGAAGACTAGATGAGACTGGTATAGGGTCGCGCTCTATACTTTAGATATTAGCCCTAGCTAAAATAAGTCTAAAATTCTAGTGTGTAGGGCTTTGTCATAGGTGGGACTAAAATAAGGTTACATACAGAAGGGAATATACAGAGTAAAGATAGGTTATTGGTGAGCCTGCAAAATCATTAGGTTCAGTTGACCCTAGAAAAAGAAATTTAAGGGCAGTCAGCCCAGTAGTGAGTCTAATAGAAGTTAGATAATTTATTATGTCTAGTAGGCCCGAGTCAGCCAATGGTTCATAGTTAGCCAGATAAAACTATAGTGTGGACAGATAGTCCATGAATTTCCTGATTTTATGCATATGTGTATTTGCTTTAATTGTTATAATCATTTTGATTTTAGGGTTGATTTGCAAAAGATTTGTTTAAAAAAAGGATATTAGTGAGGGGAAACCCGTTCCGCTAAGCGGTGTAGTTTCACTTAATATCAGTAAACCGAGATGTAATAGTATTATTCACACCAGGCTTTATGTCTGACTCGAAGTTTATGTTTTCCCCTTAAACTCTCGGGTGCTCAAAATTTAATTTGAGTAGATTGAGAGTTAAGGTTTTTCAGGTTTAGTGGGTTGGACAAATAAACTTCCGAAGACGTGCAGGAGACAAAGTTAGCTATGTAGAAGCTATTTAGTTCTATTTCCGCTTTGATGTATTTATAACAGACATGTTTATCTAGTACTTTGTCATCCAAGGGACATCTTCATATGTCGCTCTTGGCGTAATTTGTAATAATTATATTTGATTAAAACTTGAGAATCGTATTGGGATTATGTATCTAAATATGAAATATTATTTTGAAATGTAATCCGAAAAGCTGCTTTGAAATCTGTGTTGATTTTATTTCATATTCATGTGCTTCTGATATTATGGATATCATTAACATTACCGTATCTTATCGCCGGAAGTTAATATTATGGATGGCCGCAGCATTTGTAGCGCTTGGCTTTGGGTCTCAAGATAGGGAACGTTACAACTTGGTATTTGAGAGTAGGTTTATGAAAAATTAAAAAAGAAATTTCAAACTTAGAATAATTTTGAAAACATAATCCTAAGGAATTAGAGAAAAGACTGGGGTATGGGATAATGCTATAATAACGTACATGTATTTGCTATATATAAGTATACACTATATCTTAATTCTCCATCTTTTTAGGTTGGTGTTCTATATCTTACGAACGCTCGAATGTAAGTTTTAAGGACGTAATGTATGGATGTTAGGAGTGGAAGACTAAACATTAGTGGAGGAAGCACCACAACTAACCGAAACGCTCGACCCAATAGGAGAAACTCGAGTCGACCGACAAATGCTAATCCAAATGCAAATTCCAATGTAGGCGCTGGAGTGCCGCAAGCTAATATAAGAGCTATGTATTAGTTCTTCGTTAATATGATGCAGGTTGGAGTTGCTGCAGGATTAGCCGAAGAAAACGTTGAAGGAGGAAATCAGGGAGCTCAGGTGGTCAATAGCAATGCAACCTTGAGCAGAGACTATGTCAAGCTTGGAGGAAAGCCGTTTATTGGGACTGAAGACGCAATTGAAGTGGAGAATTGGTTACTTTATTACAAGAGGATCTTTGCTGATTTAGAGCTTAATGATGAGCAAAAGAGCAGGCTTGCTTCTAGACAGTTGCAAGGAGCAGCATTGTACTGGTAGAACAGTGTTACTGTGGGAGTTAATGAGGAGAATATGACTTGGGCTGAATTTAAAAGGAGGTTTGAGAAAAGATTTATGTCAGAGATTGCTAAGTTAACTTTACTTAGGAAGTATATGGAGTTGGAGTAGGGACTAGGGAGACATGACAATGCTTGAGTATGCAATCAGATTTGAGGAGCTATCGAGATACAGATATGTTGCAGTAGATACGGTTATCAAAAGGAATGTGAAGTTCATTCACGGACTGAAACCTGAACTAGCTAAAGCGACTCTGCCACATATCGGGGATTCGTGTGATGTAGTTGTTGAGATGGCTTTGAGGCAGGAGGAGATGCTTGCTTTTCATGATGGTAACAAAGTAGGGGAAGCTCAAAGTGGGCAAAACCAGAAGAGAATGTTTTTCCATAAGAAGAGCGCTTAGAAAGAAGGAGCAACCAAGAAAAAGAAGGCCGATGTAGTTTGCTATAAGTGTGACAAGATGGGACACTATGCTCATGAGTGTCGGACATGCAAAGGGAAGAAGGCTGCTATTAAGAAAGAGGTGAGATGCTTTAACTATGATTAGATATGACATTATAAGAACCAGTGCAAGGAGCCAGCCAGGGACGGAAAATGCAAGATGTTTGCATTGGAACTAGCTACATCTAGACCAACAGCCAAGGAGAAAGGAAAAGCTGTGTCTGGAGGTACACTTTTATTCATGGTGTATCGGTTAGAGTTCTATTTGATACTGGCACATCACATTCTTTTATATCTCATTGTTTGGTAGATAAGCTTAACCTAGAACCCTCGTATTTAGTTACTTCCTTAAAGGTTGCAAATCCGATAGGGTGGCATATGACTCTTGGGATGAGATGCGACCGCTTAGAGTTTGAATTGTTAGGTCATATATTTGCTTGCAGTTTGCATGTATTTGATTTCGTAAGGTTCAAAATTATTTTGGGTATGGATTGGTTAAGTAAGTATGATGCTAGGATATTTTGTCATTATAGGAAAATATCACTTAGACAACCTAGTTGTAGTGAGCGGATTATGCACTCCATAGAAAACCCCATTTTTGGGTTAAATGCTTTCTTAGGTGTTATGGAGGAAGAAGACGAGTTGAACCGAGTTTCTGTTATTAGAGAATACGCAGACGTCTTTGAGCCAGGACTACCACCGAAATGAGCCATTGAATTTCGGATAGATTTAGTACTAGGAGTAGAACCGGTGAGTAGACCGCCAAGCAGAATGACACCTACCAAGATGAAGGAGTAAAAAGTGCAGTTGGTGGATTTGGAAAGTAAGAACTTTATCAGACCAAGTAGTTCACCCTAGGGAGCAGCCGCAGTGTTTGTAAAGAAACCGGACGGATCGTTAAGGTTGTGTATCGATTATAGTAAGTTGAATGAGAAGACGATAAAGAATCGATATATGTTACTAAGAATTGACGATTTGTTCGACCAGTTGAGCGGAGCCAAAATATTTTCCCAATTGGATTTGGCAATAGGGTTCCATCAGCTTAGAGTGGCTAAAGATAGTATTCCTTTGACAGCGTTTAGAACAAGATACAGATCTTATGAATGGTTAGTGATTTCGTTCGGACTAATTAATGCACCGGCATTTTTTGTAGATTTGATGAACATGATCTTCCGGGAGCATCTCGACAAATTCATGTTAGTGTTCATAGCATTTTGATATACTCTAAAGACGAAAGAGAGCATGAAGTTCATCTTAGAGTAGTGCTTGAGACGTTGATGCAACATCAACTAAAAGCGAAAATTTTGAAGTGTCATTTCTAGAAGAAGGAAGTGAAGTTTCTTGGTCATGTAGTCTTAAAGAAAGGGTTGTTCGTAGATCCGACTAAGATCGAGGCAGTGAATAATTGGAAAAGACCCGAGACAGTGACCGAGATAAAGAGTTTTCTTGGATTAGCTAGTTATTAACGAAGATTCATTAAGGATTTTTCACGGATAGTGGCACCGATGACTAAGTTAACGAGGAAAGATGTGAAGTTTGTATGGACTGGTAAGTGTGGGAGGCATTCCAGAAATTAAAACACTTAATTGATGAATACACCTGTGTTAGTTATCCCAGAGTGGAATCAAGACATAGTGTTATACACGGATGCATGTAGAATAGGGTTAGGAGTTGTGTTAATGCAATGAGGTAAAGTGATTGCCTATGCTTCTCGACAGCTCAGACCGCATGAGGTTAGATATCCAACTCACGATTTGGAATTAGCTGTAGTAATTTTTGCATTGAAGGTGTGGAGGCATTACCTTTTGGGAGAGAGATTTGAGTTGTATATGGATCATAAGTCACTGAGATATTTATTCTCTCAGAAGAAGTTGAATATGAGACAGCAGAGGCGGTTAGAGTTTTTAGTCGCTTATGACTTTAGTATTGAGTACACATCGGGAAAAGTCAATAGGGTTGCCGATCCACTTAGCAGAAAACATCAGAATGTAGTATTGGCAATGATAACCGAGTGGAAAGATTTATTGGCAATGATAACTGAGTGGAAAGATTTAGAAGCATTGACCACATGTAGAATACAGTGGAGACTAGAACCAAGTTCTAGTAAGGAAACTGCCATGTTGTCATGTTTAGAAGTTCGACCAATGATGATCGAAAGGATTGCTTCTAATCAAGAGGAGGATCCATTATTAGCTAAACAGATCAGGAAGTTAAGGGATGGAACAGAGAGCGATGACTTGAAAGATTTCAGTCTTGATCAGAATGGGTGGTTAAGGAAGAAAAGATGATTATGTGTTCCGAATGGGGGAAACATTAGGAAGAAAGTTCTTAGAGAATGCCATCATTCGAAGTTCACTATTCATCCGGGAGGAACTAAGATATATCAAGACATGAAAAGAAGTTTCTTCTGGGAAGGCATGAAGAGAGATGTAGGCTTATGGGTGAAGCAGTGTTTGAACTGTCAACAGGTAAAAGCTGAACATCAGAAATCAAGTGGGTTACTTCGGCCTTTAGAGGTTCCGGTCTGGAAATGGGATTCTATCTCAATGGATTTTATATATGGGTTGCCAAGGTCGAATCGAGGAAATGAAAGTATATGGGTTATAGTGGACAGATTGACCAAGAGTGCCCATTTCATTCCAGTTAAGTCAACCGGGCAGGCACCTGTTTTGGCTAAACTATTCATGAAGAATATAGTTAGACTGCATGGAATTCTTAGTAGTATAGTAAGTGACAGAGATCCTTTATTCACCAGCGAGTTCTGGAAAAGTCTATAGGAGATTTTGAGTACCAAGCTCAAGATGAGTACCGTCTACCATCCACAGACAGATGGACAAACAGAAAGAGTTAACAAAATCTTAGATGATTTGTTAAGAGCTTGTGTACTAGACTTTGGAGGATCATGGGAAGACCACCTACACTTAGTCGAGTTTTCGTATAACAATAGTTATCAGACTAGTATAGGGATGGCACCGTTTGAAGCTTTGTATGGAAGGCTATGCAAATCTCTCATTTGGTGGGTAGAGACTGGGGATAGGTTGGTTCTTGGTCCAGATTTGGTTAGAGAAGCTGTAGAAAAGATTGAGTTAATTCAAGCTAAATTAAGGAAGCTCAGTCTAGGTAGAAGAAATTACGCTGATAAAAGACGGAAAGACTTAGAGTTCTCAGTGGAAGATCATGTTTTTATCAAGGTGTCACCGATAAAAGGTGTAATAAAATTTGGAAAATCAAGAAAATTGGCACCAAGATTTGTTGGACCATTTCCTAGAGTAGAGTTACCGAATAATTTAGCAGGAGTCCGCAATGTCTTTCATGTTTCTCATCTAAGGAAGTGTGTTCGAGATCCAGAAACTACTATTGCACCGACTATGTTAGATGATTTACTAGTGGAACCAGATATGACTATAGTTAGAAAACCAGTTCGTATAGTCACGAGGGACGAGAAGAGACTAAGGAACAAGACTTTCAGATTAGTCAAAGTCCAGTGAAATGACGACGAGAGAGACTGTACTTGGGAAACTGAGAGTATGATTAGAGATACTTATCCTGACTTGTTTCATGGCATATTTTACTTTTATGTTTGATTGTTATGGGTACCTTATGTAATTTCGAGGACAAAATTCTATAATGAAGGGAGTCTGTAATGACTCTAATTTTGGCTGACATTATTTAGGACATTTAACTAGATAGATTAAATGAAATAATGTAGATGGTTAAGTGATTGAGATTTAAACAAAAGAGAATTAAAAAGTAGAAAGTAGGTGGAATATGATAAGGGCAAAATAGGAATAGACTATGTCCTTATACCCTAACCCTTGTTACGTTTATTCCTTATTCATTTTAAACATTTGCAAACAAAACCAAAACTCTTAAAAGCTTGACCGGCCACCATTAAGAGAAACCAAAGGAAGAAAAGCTAGGAATCAAGTAGAAAGCTTGAAGGAATTAAGAAAAGAACAAATCTCAACCTTCTTAACAACAAGCTAAGGTGAATAATAGATTTATATCTCATTTTGATTGATTTTGGTTTCTAGTTAAGGTCAGAATTTATTTTGCAAGTAATATTCCATGATATGATTGTTACAATAGAAATATATACTTCTTGATGAATTATTTTACTTCATACAGATTTTATGATAAGTTTTGATTTGAAAAACCTATTAAATGACATCCAAATGACTTGCGTTTTTTATATATGGTTGAAAACATTATTTATGAAGTGAGTTTCAAGTTTCATAATTTTCTAAGAAATTGTGGATTTTTATGAATTTTCTATGGAAGAAAATAGCAAATATTAGGTTTAAATTAATTACGGCTATTATACATTGCTTTTGGGTCTGAAATTTAAGTATGTTATAAACATATTAAAAGTGAATTATGGAAATTTTTAGGGAATTTTGTAAGTATTTTACGATAGATATAAAATTATTTAAGATATGGGAATTAAATGTTTTATATGTTTTATCAAGAGAATGACTTCTTTGTTAAATGTTTTAATTGTTAATTTCTGAATTCGACAACACTTTTAGAAAATAAAATTTTGAAATGAAATGGGCAACCAATTATGTTTTGACAAATAAGGCATGTTAATTGAAAAGCAATTACTTTAAAAGGCTATAAAACAGTTTTGTTAAAATTTACTACTTTGCCACTTCCATCTGTAGGCTTTCGACGCTATACCTTCGCCCATAACCAAGTCAAAACCAATACATATGGTATCAAACGATTGATACACAGTGAATTGGATAAAGACGTAAGGTACAGTGTTGAAACCAAGGTTTCGAAGGGGTTGGAGTTAGCTTTCGACCTAACCAACTTGCTTCCGTTTATATAAAAAGGGCTTTCGAATGGGATGCTGCATTTTGTTTAAAACAAGCTTTCAAAAGGATAACTTTGAACATATTCAAAACCTAACTACCGCATTCTACCTTTTAGCCTAGTTAAGGGTTTTTAAATAATGGTTTCGAAAGGGTGTTTTAGCCTTTTACTTTGAAGCCGCTTCTCAAAGTTTTTGAAAGGGTTGGTTTCAAAACCATCCTCTTTCTTTTACTTAGGACAAATGCTTTTAAAGGTAATGCCTTCATCCCGGTTCTTTATGACCCTTAGCTATATTAAAAGTTAAACCCAAAGGTTTCGAAAGGAATGGTTTTAAGTAGTTTCAAAGCAGTGTTTCCACAAACTTTTACTTGAACCTAATATTTTCAAAAGGTATGTTTTGATTAAAGAATTGCAATGTTTTCGAAAGGTATATATTATGGGCTTCGAAGGGGAGATCCTCAATGTTTTCGAAGGGGAGATCCTCAATGTGTAGGGCTTTGTCATAGATGGGACTAAAATGAGGTTACACATAGAAGGGAATATACAGAGAAAAGATAGGTTATTGGTGAGCCTGCAAAACCATTAGGTTTAGTTGACCTTAGAAAAAGAAAGTTAAGGGCAGTCAGCCCAGTAGTGAGTCTAACAAAAGTTAGATAATTGATTATGTCTGGTAGGCCCGAGTCAGCCAATGGTTAATAATTAGCCAGATAAAACTATAGTATGGACATATAGTCCATGAATTTCCTGATTTTTATGCATATATGTATTTGCTATAATTGTTATAACAATTTGATTTTAGGGTTGATTTGCAAAAGATTTGTTTTAAAAAAGGATATTAGTAGGGGAAACCCGTTCCGCTAAGCGACGTGGTCTCAATTAATATCAGTAAACAGAGATGTAATGGTATTATACACACCAGGCTTTATGTCTAACTCGAAATTTATGTTTTCCCCTTAAACTCTCGGGTGCTCAAAATTTAATTTGAGTAGATTGAGAGTTAAGGTTTTTCAGGTTTAGTAGGTTGGATGAATAAGCTTCTGAAGACGTGCAGGAGGCAAAGTTAGCTATGTAGGAGCTATTTAGTTTTATTTCTGCTGTGATATATTTATGACAGACATGTTTATCTAGTACTCTGATCATCCAAGGGTGCATCTTCGTATATCGCTCTTGGCGTAATTTGTAATAATTATATTTGATCAAAACATGGGAGTCATTTTGGGATTATGTATCTGAATATGAAATATTGTTTTGAAATGTAATCCAAAAGGCTGCTTTGAAATTTGTATTGATTTTATTTCATATTCACGTGCTTCTGATATTATAGATACCATTAACATTACCATATTTTGTCACCGGAAGTTAATAATATGGATGGCTGCATCATCTGTAGCGCTTAGCTCAAGGCCTCAAGATAGGGGACATTACATTTGGCCTTGTTAAAGTTTACACTTCATCTCTCTTTCATTTCATAATCAATTTCCTAAGGTTTTGAGAAAAAAATCAAAGTATTCTCACTTCCTTTTCTCCTCTTTAATCTTCTAAACTCATATCAAATCAATCCAAATCCTTTTAAACATTGGCAAAGGCCCTAGATCATATTGACAATAAGTATTAGCAAGTCAAATGATGAAGGAAAGGAATACAAAACCCAAGAATGGGTTGGGCCATAAGAAAATAGAGAAGGGAAAGGAGGCTGGGCTCTAAGATGGACTAAAGGTGGAAGCTTTGGATGTTTGGCGATGGTAGGAAGTGTTCTAATGTTCTTAATGATTTTTGCTTGGTTTTAACATGGATTTAGGTGGGTTTACTCACTGTTGAACAAGTATATATTGTGTTATATATGTTGTGTGTTTGAATATAAAGTTAAAAGTAAAGTTAACTAATTAAAATTATAACTTTTGGACCTTGCTTTCTTTTGAAAAGCAAATGACAACTTTATATTCTATATATTCATTTCCATTACCCTCTATGTAACACCCTGTAAAATTTAATAATTAAAATAAGGTTAAAATGGAAATTGTGTAAATGTCGGGATTTAACTACGGGAGTTGCACTATTGCATCCGTAGCGATTTTCTGATCAATTTTCATATATAAAGTTTTGAAATCGGAGTTCAAATAGAGAATTTATGGACGTTTGAAGTTTTCGAATTTAAATCAATTTAAATGAGCTTAAATTAAAGATTTAAAATTTGAATTTGTTAAGAGAGGCTTAACATTTAAGTAAGGGTTAAAGTTAATGTGTAGTTCAAATTAAATTAAAGTAATAAACAATAAGAAAATGAAAAGAAATAAACACATCAAAAAACATAAGGATCGGTCGACCTCTATTCCTAAGCGGTTGACCGCTAGCGATCGACCGTGGGCAAGGGGGTGTTAAAATGGTGAATTTTGGAATGGACTAAACAACCCGGATTTTACTATTTAAATATGACGGTTCTAGTTCCTTCTCACCTCTATAAATAGAGGCCTAGACCCCTCACTTTTCTTCATAAAATTTTGGTGATGACAGTGAAGCTCTGCCAGATTCCTTCTTCTTTTTCTTTAGATTTCAAAATCAATTAGGATTTTCGAGTAAAAGGTTTAGATGTTTATTTCTTTTGATTTCTAATTCTATCCCTCTCTAGTTTCTGATTCTAAATCTACTTTCTATATACAATTCACTTTGTTTTATATTCCTAAAGAGGGAGATCTGAAAGAGAATTAAGCATGGTGAAACCAAATCTAGTTATGAAGCAAACAATTCTCTGTAAGTAGAAATTTCAGTTTTTCTTAGTCAAATAATTGTGTAGTATTTATCTAGATTTGATATATGCCTTGAAAAATTTTGGTAAACGAAAACATAACACTAAAACCCCCAAAATTTCCCCAAGTAAAATGTCAATTTTTGAATCTATTAGGATTTCAATTGTTTTGTATTATTATAGTTATAGTCGGATCTATGTTGAGATTTAAGCAATCTATAATCTATTCCACTTCATCTCTTTTGATTTCTCTTGTAGTGTTAAAGGGTTATAAATATAAATAAAAGTTTAAAATGGCATGCAAAGTATGAATTTTGATTATTTGTAATTTGCGCCTATTTCTGTAAATTAAATAAGTATGAATCCCCTCACTCCAAGGTGGTAACTGCAAAAGTTGAATAAAATATAAAAGGTTTAAATTGTAAAGTTTGTTCCTTGAATAGAGGAGTTAATTATATTATATTAATATGAGATAAGTTTGAAATTATTCCTTCTTATGTACAAATCAAATTGTTGGCTAAGAATATTAGCTATTCTTTTGTTTGGAGTTTGGGACTTGTATGAGTTTGACATTTTAATTTAATAAGCGTTTTCTTTGCGTGTGTCTAGAAAAATTTTATTCGAATCTCATGTGTTATATATATATATAATATTAAGTATTGATTATTACAGTTAATAACGTATTGATTATAGCGTATTGAACGTACCGATTAGAATTAAAGGGTAGTAAATAACATTAATTTCTTGGGAAGGAAGTTAATGGTAATTATGGAGTTTAATCCATAATTAAAGGCATAATAAGGGGTTACCTTATATGGCCTTAATTATTAATTATGTGAGATATTATATATAAGCTTAGTGTATATATGGTAGTATGTCAAAGGAAAGGAAGTATGAACAAATTATAGGAATGCGAGGTCAGTCTAAAGTACACAGAAGTCTGCCTGGTTAAATCTAGCTATCAGCAGTGTAACTTTGAGGATTGATGTGGGGCATCGCCTATAATAACTAACCTCAGTGGACGTGAGGTTAGTCCTAATTCTGTAGGGTAAGTCTGCCCAGTCAATCTGGTTACCAGTGCCTACGAATAATCGAAATAATTTGAGACGTTGCGGTTTGGATTATGGATCATAAACACGTTATTGATATGGTATGAAGAATCTTTAGAGGGGTCCGCTTCAGGTTTAGAGTTATTAAGTTACTATTGTAGGGTCCGCCTCTTTCCAATATAAGAAGTATTAAGTGACCTGATGGGATTTTTTACGGTGTCAGTTAGGAAGAACCACGTAGGGACCCACCTTGGGTTAGGTAATAAATGTAGGGACCTGCCTATTTTATGGGTATTAAATGGTCAGAGTCTGCCTAATTCCAATTAAAAAGGTATTAAATGGTTCAGGTTCTTCTTCCCGCATCATACACGATAGTTACGTTAGAATTTGAAAATGGATTGGAAGTGAGTTAGGTATTAAATGATGGGAACCTACATGTTTTATAGGTATAAAATAGTCAAAGACTGCCTAATTCCCAATAAAAGGTATTAAGTGGTTTGGATGCTTTCGCTTGCATCATTAGCGATAGTTGTGTAGAGTTTTGCGATTTGGACTGGAAAAGCCTTCGGGCTTATAGTTGAAGTTTTTGGTATAATATGGTTTTAAATATGTAAGACATACTACTTATCTAAATGATACTGCCCAAATGCTATATGGTAAAGTCTAAGATTTTCATTCGTCGAACATTTGTTGTTCCAACATCCTCCTTACTACAACACACGGGTTAGGGAAGACCATGCCGATTTAGGAGACGAAGATGGAGATGAAGACTTGTGGCAGTTATCTATATATTTATGCCTTTTAAATATTTTTAGTGTATCCAGTTCAAACAATTATTTTGAAATATCGTACTATGGAGGTTTTATGTAGACATGTTGTGAGATTTGATGATAATATGTTATGTTTTTGAAATGGTTTTCTTTTATGAAATGAATACTTATTTATGATATCACTTTTTATCCATTCTGCTGTGAGATTTTAAAAGTATAGATAGCTAGCTCTATGTATAGTGTATTGTTCAAATTTTATCAACCAACAACCAGTCTTGGAATGAGTCTAAGTTTCGATGAGCCCTTTTTGGATTGTAATTTAGGCCTGTTTTAGGGCAGGTTGTTACACTCTAAAACATGTAACATGGCCTAGACTTTGTGTTTACATATTTAGTTGGCTTGTGTGCTGAATTGATGTGAATATGAAAGTGTTTGTATAACGATAGTCGTTATAAGTGCACTTTGAAATCCCTTTGCTTTAAAGTTATTTAAATTGGTGTATGTTAATATAATGTAACATAATATATTTTGGTTGTTCTCTATGCATATTTTGCTGTATGGGACAGTAAAGGAATGGTTTGAAAAATTGTAGAACTTGTGAAACAAAGTTATCGAAGTTAGAAGCGAAGAGGTCGCTATGAATGCACTTTGAAAATGCCTTGTGTTCGACGATTTTAAAGTTAACTTTGAGAGACATCGTTAAGGGTTTCTTTGTTGTTTTAATAACTAAAATATGTGTACTTGTTACCGTAAAAATATCATGGGTTAAAAAGTTGTAGAAGTGGTTGAATGAAGTGGCAAAAGTTATTATTCTCAATCCATAACTTTAGACGACATTTATAAATGCTGTATTTGATCTACTAAAGCAATTATAAATGCTGTCTTAGACCTACTACAACATTTTTGGGCTTGTTGCATTGTTTTTTTAATGCGACATTTTAATTATTTTTCGTGATTTTAATGGTTTAGAATTTATTATCTTTATGGAATCTTTTTATGGAAGTTCTAATAGCGTGGATTAGAGTATGAAAAAAAGATTAGAATATTAAATATATTTTTAATAATCAAATATTATATTTAAAAGAAGGTTTTTTGTAGCAAACTAAAAGGTTTTTGGTAAATTTGAAATGTGCTAATTTTAAGTAATTATAATTATTTTTAAAATATTTATACATAATTTTGGGAAAAGTAAGTTGAGTATTTTTATAAAAGAATATGGGAAGTTTTGGATTATAACATGTATTCTATAATAAATGGTTTTATGAATTAATTAAAAATATATTACCTTATTTAATAAGTGTAGACATACTTAGATCTTTATAGAAGAATGTTTTAAAGATAATGACAAGTATGAATCGGTATTGGGTTTGTAGTGACAATGTTTAAGTAACAATTGTCTTCAACCCTTGTGAATATACTTATATCTTTTTAAATAACATTTGTTTTTGACCTCTTTGATTATATTTTTAAGTAAGAAATCTTGTTAGTGATTTATGAATATACCTATACTATTTGAGATAAGTATAGGAATACTTTTATAGTATTGAAAAAAGTACAAATGAATAGTGAAATAGTAGAATACGTGTACATATATCTTTTATAAAGGTATTATATATATAAGTAGAAAAAGAAGTGAATAGAAGCATCGCATATTCATACGGTTTGAGATCCCCCGAGGTTGACTCGTTCGTTTGAATCGTCTCTTGCTTTTAAAATATATGTATACGAGATCCCTTAGGGAGAACTCCTATATATAGTTTGCTTACTTCTGAAGGAAGTAATAATTGATAGACAAAGTTTTATTAGATAAAAAAAGTTTTGCTAATAAAAGAGTTTTTAATTAATAAAAGAATTAATTAAAAAAAAGGGATTAGAAGTTGCTTATGTGACTTGATCGTGCTTTGTGTGTTTGCTTGTCTATGGAAAGTACTTAGTCGTGTACTTAGCACTAAAGCCGACAAAGTAGATTTGTCTTATCTATAAGAGTTAAGATCGATGTTGGAGTAGGGTGTCGAAGCAATAATGCTCTAACCTACCAGCTTCACTCTTGACCGAAGGATATATCGAGTTGAGAGGGTCAGAAATGTGATAAGTATATGAGACTTGGTTTTCGTATGTGATCGTTCTCATTGTTATTGAATTTGACCAAATTAGCTTAGGAAATATCTAGAAGAAACATGAGGGTTATACGGTATCGTTATCTTTGGTGATGTTATATTGTATGTATAAACTTGTCTTGCTCTTATATGACAAATGATAAGGAAATCCCTCCGGATAGAAGATGATCTCCACCCTTATTCATTGTCTGTTTATATCTGAAAGAACTGGGGTTAAGTTAACCGAAAATCTATCAATTGGTTTTGGAGCGTCCGGTAAGAAGGGGAGTGTACTTATATGAGATGACCCGAAACCATAACCACTTCAAAACCATATATGTGATCTATGTTCTAGGAGCGGCTGTAAAGCGAAATGTTATAAAGTTGCACTATCCATCCTAAGGTCAAGCTCAATGGAGATGTCAGCGTTAACATTTTGAACGATGCTATTGTGTAGGACCGTCTACCTTGAGGGTGATCCCAAGAGAGAGGACATCGTTAAACATTCGTCAGAGGACTTATTTAAGAATCTACAGATATGTTTGAGATGCTCAAATCCTTGTAGAGATTCGTGATCTATTCGAGATGCTAAAATCTAGAGAGAGATTCGAGATCTATTTGAGCGATGATGACTCATGTGATGAGATGTTGAACGTGACTTCACCATCGGTAATGACAAAGATCGTAGTAGGGGGCATAGCCAAAGGGTTTAGCTAACCCAAGGGTATATCAGCTTTATATCTAGTGATGCTTTCAGATATGCATGTGAGAGCGATGATACTCAGGGCCACGTGATCGAGCATGGACCAGCTATGTTTTTTCCTATGGTATATTTTATCCAGAGATATACGCTACTCGAAAGGATATCTCTAAACCTTGTTCGGAGACCTGTTCTCGACGTATTGAAGGCACTCCCAATGAAAATCCATATATATATACGAACGCGCCCTAACAGTATTGATTGTATACCTAATATTTTTGTGGTGTACATGCAATACAACTATTTTCTGATTTATAATCTACACCTTCGACATTATCTATTATATCGCAATATGTACTTGTTAGATGGATCGACTCTTTTGAGGGGGAAATCATGCTGGTGATTCAGTTAGTCTCAAAAGGTGCTATTATGTAAGAACATGTTTCTTGAGTTTCTTACACCATACTTTTGTCTAACTCATGGTTTTATTTCTGTTAATTCCTAGAGTGCTCTTTTGACCAGTTTGAGAAATGCAGGTTTTAGTTAGATATTCTTTGGAGCTCAAGGAAACGAGCTAAATGTTTCATCTACGATAGTATTTTTATTTTCGCTGCATTGCTATTATGTATAAACCATCAATTGTATGGACAGACTATTATAACTGTCCAGGCTGATGATAATACTTAGAATTATAACTCTGAAATGCTATGTATCTTAGAGTATCTCTTTGTATTGTCTTTTGATATTATATGTTATCGTTTCGCTGCGAGGTTCTGACTTTGTGTTCTCTTTTTTTCTTGTTCTTTTTCTTTCTTCTTTTCTTTATACCCTAACAATCTATCACACTTTGATGCTCGACATGTGAATACTGTGGATTTATTAGTGTCGACATTTAGGAGTCGAAAAGGCTGGTCGTTACATGATGTATACTTAGCTTAAAAGTAAATGACATTCGATGAAGTTTATGATTCTTTATTTGTAGCTGATCTTCTATACTAGTATATTATGGCACAAATAATAAGTGCGATTAATTTTCTTCTAACTATCAAAATAGTCAATATACAATCAATTTATTATGACTAACATGATTTTGTATAATTCTATAATTTATTTTACTTAAATTTTGTCTATGAGTATGGTTTAATGGAAAAGGACTATATCTGATAACAGACCTAAGTTCAAGCCCTACCTTGCATACATTTCTCGTAAAAAAATAGTTCCTGAGAGTTATAGATGCCATGAGTTGAAGCAGATAGACACAACTTAATTCCTCTCAGGAGTTTACCGATCCGTCGGGTTCTCTTGAGTATAATTCAAATAAAATTTACTTAATTTCGTTGTGTTCTAAGCAATGAATTTTCTTAAAGGAAAAAAGGACATCATTATAAGAACGACATGCATGTCATGTTCTTACGAGAGTATGTTAGGTGTGTATTCACCGTATCTGAAAGTAATATCATATATTTAGTTTCCCAACAGTAGACCTATCCTATTTGTACAAATGAACTCTTAAATCTTGAGGTAAGTTGCAAATAGATTCTTCGCATGTTTCATTTACAAGAACATCAACCTGGATGGTCTTACTTTTAAACTCGACACAAAAACTCTAAGTGGTGCTATACATACTACACCTATTAAGGTAATGTAAATGCCTTAATCCAAACATCCTATATAATTTATTGTTAAGCCACGAGAAATACTTTATTACTTCTTGGCTACTTCTGTAACATGTCTGCAATTATCATTTTTATACATGGATTGACTAACTAGTCATATTAATGTTGTTCACGACCATTTATGATCCTTAAGCCTAATTTGTTTTGTAATAAATAACTTTTACATACATGTGCAGTGATTGCCACTGAATTCATATCAATACTTGTTAGGAATGAGGAAACTAGGTTGATTATTTTCTTTTACGCTTGTATATTGTTGACGTTTCACACTTCCACAATATTTTCTAAAACAACCTGAAACTAAAAAAATTGTATGCTTGTACGTCTATGGTCTGAAATGCATATAAGTGTTGTTGTTTGCTCTAATGACAATTTTAAACTGTACATGTTGGCTGAACATCGACAATGAAAATAAACCAAAATAATAATAATAATAAAAAAAAGAAAAAAGAAAAAGAAAAAGAGATATTGGTTTTGAATTAAGTCCAGTGAATTGAGTCCGATAATAGAAGTTTGATATGTCGGCGAGCAGAGATGGAAAAGGCAATCTGATAACATGCGGTGGTGACACAACGTCCAGATGATTTTTGCGATGCCGAGCGAAGTGATGGGTATATCACCGCCCTTCTTCTTCCCGCAGCTCTCTTTCGTACTTATTACTCCCTCCAAAATCACTACTGCTCCTCTCTCTGATAGCGTTTCCCCATGCCCCTTCTTCTTTCTCCCCACTACCCAAATCCACTTAAGTCGCAACCCTTTCATTTTCATACCTCGAACTTTCAAATCCGTCAACGGCGATATCGTCGTCGTCACCTTCAAATCAACGTCTCTCTCGATGACTTCATTAAAAACGTAGTATCAACCAACCCTATCAACCTACTTCCATCTTCACTAGCCCTAGTCCCCTTTGGCAATAGGCTGCCAAACATAAACTCAGAGCTTGTTGTCGCGGATTGGATCCTTTTTACTAGTGCCAGTCCATTTAATCGCTCGGTGTTTCTTCGATGCCCCAGTATCAGTTGCGAGGATGGTGAAGGAGGGGATAAGCTTATACCACAAATTTCGGGAGCTATGCAACATAAGATGAAAAATGAGGAATTTGAAAATGAAAGTGTGATCAGAGGGAGAATTTTGGGCAGGAATCTAAAATATTTAGTGGGAAGTTATGATTTTGAGTACCAAAGAGTTTGCGTGAAGTGTGAGGATGGCGGGGTGATTTCATTGGATTGGCCAGAGAATCTGGAGATAGAGAAGATGGATGAGATGGATGTAACAGTTATAATAGTAGCAGGAAACGCTGAAGGTAGCTTGGATGATGAATTGAGATGGTTTGCAGGGGATGTACTTAGGAATGGACATTTTCCGATTGTCGTAAATCCAAGAGGGTGTGGCCAGTCTCCCTTGACAACACCAAGGTGATAATTCTTTTTATGCTTTGTCGCAGTTTTGCTGATGCTCTAGTATTTGGTTATTACTATACTGGTGTGGTTAGTTTGTGGTTGGCTTCTCTTAGGTTTAGTATTTTATTATTGCATATGCATGTTATAATCTAGCACTATAATATAAGAACTAGACGCAGATAAAATTCAGTACTTCGAGAGTACGATATTTCCCCTTTGTTTATATTCTTAACCCCTTTTCACTCAACTACATGTATCTATACATTGGGCTTGTCTGCCTGTAATACTCAGGAGTTTGTATCATAGTCTGGGTATTCTTTTAAGGGCCCCTTTGGCAACCCAAAGGAAAAATGCTTTTGCTTATTTCAAAGTCATTTTACTTCTAAAAAGTTACAACATTGTTTTCAAAACGGAATTTAAATCGTAAATCGTGAAGTTCAAATTTTGAATCGAAACGAGATTCAAATCATAAATCGTAGATTCAAAATATTCATATCTGAAGGTTTGCACACAATTTGAAATTGATATTTGATGCTTGAACTTCTACAATTAAAATAAAACTCAAGTTTCTCACTTAATCCTATTTTTTGTTTTAAAAGTATTGTAATTAGAATTGTGTATCCAAATAAACATAATAAATATGTTAGTATGAGTAGAATGTTCTTTTATTAATTTGCGGTTTTGATTAAGTTTGAATCTGAATGTAAATCGAATCGTTAAGGGAGAGATCCAATCTAAATCGAGATTTAAATCGTAGGATTCTAAGATTTTTAACAACAATGAGTCACAAGTCAAAAAGTTCGCTTGACATAACAATGAGTTGTCGAAAAGACAAGAAATAATATGGATATAAAATAGACAATTTTTTTGTAGTTTTTGGCTTTTACATTGAAATTTGAAACAAACCAATATGAGTGCATAAATCAAAAATATTGAATTACATAAATATTTATAACATTGGTGAAAGAATTACAAAACAATTTATACCTCAAAATGTAAGCAAAAAGGTATATGAACCATAACGCAAGAATCCAAATAGATAGTTTCATGTTCTTCATACATAGATAAAGTAACTCTAACATCCAGTTTGAGTTACAAGTTCGAATCATGTCTTCCTCCATGAGTTGAATCCACTCCAGCTGAAATTTGATTAGATTTAAAATTTCCTTCTTCGGAAATTATCAAGTCATTGTCTTGGTATTCTGCAGAAATCTCATCATCCAAAGTCAAATGCAAAATCAGCAATAACAGATTGAAATTTTAAACATAATAACACACAAAAAAGGAGGTGATGAATGCAGAAGTTATTATGATCAGGTTATGGAGATCTACAATAACATTCATTGACATATAAGTCCACTCCAGAACTATGGATAAAAAATGAAAATAACATTAAATGACAGTACCTTACTATGCTACTGTTTTATCACGGTATTGCAATTCCATGTTTTCAAAGGTTCCAAAGATTATTGTACTACTAAGTTAACTACATATTAAGTATTTATTACAATTACATAAGTTTGATACAATTATAGAGTCCACTAACTCTGTATCCGTATTTTCTGCATGTTCTGTCTTTTAGACCACGACAAAACAAAGAATCCATGAGCATCATAGTAAATTAATCTTATTTATATTAACTAAACACGGTCTATAAAAGTAAATGCAACTTAATTTCATAGTTAAAACACAAATTATATTCTTATGTTACTGTACCCTAATAGTAAGACTTCTGGAGATTTACAGGATAATTGTAGTTTAATACTGCCTTTGCTGGAACCAGATAATATCCTATTACACAACATAACAAGAATAAGAGAATTATCCTCAATATCACATAATCTGGTAGTAGGATACAAATTACATTTGAAATAAAATCAGAGAATTAACCTTTCAAATATGATTTCTCATCACAATAGCATACTTAAGGCTAATTCATGGCAATCTTGGCTCATATATGATCATTGTTTCAGATCTCATTAATCTCGTCCGAGATCTCGCTCGAGATCTCATTTTCGAACTTGAGCGAGATGAGATTTAGTGAAATGAGATATTAAATTTTGTTTATATGTTATTTGATACTCGTCTCGTCCAAAGGTAGTGAAATTAGAGATGAGATCTCCGTAGAAGATCTCACACGAAGTTATATTTTTCATTTACATATTATTTTTTATTAATTATGCGAGTCCACAAGAATTATACTCCAATGGCTTTTTACTTACCTCTAATTCTTTTTTTTACCATTTAACGAGCGAGAAAAAAAAAACTTATTATTGTTATTTTACTTTTAATATTCAGAGGAGTAGGGAATCATTCGGTTAATACCAAATCAATCGTGTTATCACTTTGATCTAAAATGTAAAATTAATATTATCATTTTATATAAATTTTGCATGTTAAAAAACTTATATATATATAGATAACAATTATTACAATAATCTTAAAAACATCAAATTTAGACTTATGTTACTCCGAGATAGTCCTGAGAGGACTTTAAAATCCGAGATGTCAATCCAAGAAGTACACCCGAGATACACTCATCATACCCGAGATCTCGTCCGATACGAGATAATGCGTGTAAAATTTTCGAGATGAAACGCGACCGAAATCCAAGATTTAAAACTTTGTATATGATCAAGCTTTAAGACTTCATCTTCACTGCGAGGTCAACACTTTCACTGGTAACAACTAATTCACTAGGAGTAGTTATTATCAGTGCAGTTTATCATGATACTGACGTGAATTTATTTCCTTCATTATTTCCTAAAAATTATCTTGATGCTGACATGAGTTTATTTATATACCAACTCAGCGTTTCTAACTCATCATGTTTCGATTTTTAGTGAATTGATTTCTAAAAAGGAAAATATATCATGTCCAAAGCCTGCTCATATTTTTACTTATGCACAGAAAATGTTGTCAGGATCTTTATGTATGTAGAAGAAGTAAAATTTTTATTCAGCAACTATTATGAAACACTAAAGATAGGTTACAATTTTTGTTTGGTAGAATAAGACTAGTTTTGCTTCACCTTTTCTCATGTTATATCGACCAAAGACATCATCATTACAGATTTTACAGCAATATCTGAAAACTGAAAGCGGAAACATACTGTGCTCAAGTATAATATTACCCTTTTAAAAATAAAACTATTGCAACTTTGACTAGTACTTGTATATAAAAACCCAAAAAAAAACATACTCAAAATTTAAATGAAAGAAGGGAAACAACGATTCTTATGTTACAAAAATTAACATCAATATAATAATACAGTGAAACAAAGGGGAGATTTAAGAACTGGCTTCAGCTAGAAATTATGTGAAAATTAATGAGGCAAATACAAAAGACCAACTATGCATTTTGGCATCTCTTAAATCTTATGAAAAAAATAGAACAAGATAAACATATTTTGTCAATCATCGTTGAAGATAACCAATCTTAAGGACCGATTCATACATACAAGCGAAAATATGTGAAAACTGACGAGGCAAATATAACTACCATAAACTTCTCACTCATCTCATATTTACAAATAAAAAGCGTAAAATCAAATTAAAGACTAAGAAGAAGATGAAATAATCAAAGATTGGAAGTAATAAGAACGAGTGAGAGAAGAAAAAAGAGTACCTTTCTTAAAAATATCAAAAATATCGAAGAAAATCAATAGCGTTCATGCTGGGTGACGAACGGGGAAAAATCGCCTTTGGAGTAGAAACCATCATTGTTGTCAAAAATCCTAAAATCATACGATTTAAATCCCGATTCGGATCGGATCTTTCCCTTAACGATTCAATTTAATTCCGATCCAAACTTAGTCAAAACCGCAAATAAAAAAAACATTCTATTTATATACTAACATACTTAATATGTTTATTTGGATTCAAAATTCAAAATACAATGTTTTCAAAATAAAATAAAAATATAATAAGAGAGGAAATTGAGTTTTATGTTTAATTGTAAAAATTCAAACATCAAAATCAATTTCAAATTGTGTGCAAACCTTCAAATACGAATCTTTTGAATCTACGATTTACGATTTGAATCTCGTTTCGATTTAAAGTTTGAATTTTACGATTTGCGATTTAAATCCCATTTTGAAAACATTGAAAACCATAATTTCAATATACGCGGCTGAGAGTGAGATCTGTTTTGGACTTTGAAAGCAGAAAAGTAAAAATAAAAATAAATTGCTGTTGAAATAAGTAGGAGAGCAACTTGTAATAGCCAAATTTTAATAGGATACATGTGGGTTTTTTTTTCTTTTGCTTCTAGAAAACAAGATAGCTCCTTAATTTCAGCCATCCAAAGGTGCCTGAAGTTTGGAACATTTAGCTATTTAGTACTTTTATTTGTTATAAACTGCATGTTTGCCTGACGGTGCATATTTCTTTTAATATGAATGGTGACGGTGTGATTACTTCCATGTAATGTGCATGACTCAAACCTCATTTTCTGAAATGTGGATTCTTAAAGCAAACCAATGAATACATCTTCCAGTCATATGAAATATAATAGCTATGTCGATTAATACATATCGTACGGTCCGTACACGTGTGGGTTATTAATGTGTGACGTGTATTCTATAATCAAAGTATATGCTAAAATGTAAACACCTAGACCCGACCCGGGACCTATCGAGGTCAAACTAGGTTCAGATCGGCTTGGTTCTAATTGCTCATCGTAGTTTGGTGTTGCAATAATATAAATAGTTCGAAGTTTGTTGGAAATTAGTTTGAAATGTAATCATATCATCGTATGAAAAAACATAATATAACTATTATTGGAGATTAGTTTGGATTGTGGAAAATGGAAAAAAAAGAAGCAATAAAAACAATAAAATAATGAAAATGCGCGTCATTTTTTGCGCTGCACACCATTTTCGCTGTAAGCGCCATAACGTCGTGCCGCGCCTTGCGCCATGACGCACGCCGTATCTAATGTATTTGTTTTGGGTACTATCGATGTTCAAAATCTACCGTTGATGATTTCGAAGGCATTTCGATTTTTAGTTATGTTAGAGATAGGACTTGGAACAATGATAGGATTGTGGAAAGCTTGTGACCAGTGTGGGTAAAAGAAATGACCAATAAGCCTCAAAAAACAAGCAACAATAATAGTAATCGCATTAAATACATCAGAGATCAATTTTATGAGAAACTCCTGTAAGAACCAAAAATTAAAAAAAAAACATGGTGAAAATTTTGCTATACTCTTATTTTAATCATTTTATAAGGAAGATTCAAATAAAGCCCTATAAGCAGGACATGCTCTGATGCTGAGTTGATAAGTTCTGAATGTGAGCGGTAAAGAACTGAATGGTGGTATCACTAGATATATTGTTTCGATTAGGTTTTAAGGTGGATCCGAATAGATCTGAATCCTAATCAGGCTCAAAGACTGTTGATGGACCATTCTAATCATTGGATATAAAGTAGTAGCTGTTCTTTTTCTGTTTTTTGTTTTTTGTTATTCTCTTGAAAAAAGTTGATGTATCTTAACGGTTGATTTACGCTTGGGCTTTTTTAAGCAATTTACTCATGAAGAAGTTATTTGTCTTCCCTTGAGGATCTAAGGGTCCTTATTTATAACTAGTATAAACACAAATGCACATGTTTTTGAAGCACTATTTTCGTGATTTATGAACATTGAGAAACAATTTTATTCCAATAATGTAGGGGTGAAGGTTTTATAAATCCGGAGAGGAAATGGGACTGGAAGGTATGCAGTTACACATGATGCAGAAATGTAGGGGTATGTTCGATAGTTTAAAAGGACAGTGGAATTTTTGTTGGGAGAATTTACTTTATTATTAATTAATAGGGATAGGGATAAGATGAGGTGGTGACGTTAAAATGTTCTGGACGCTTATATTTATGCAAGAAAGCTTATGGTTCCCTAATTCTGTTTAACATGTCACATTTGGGGACAATTAAGTCAGGATAGGTTCATAGGTGTAATAGAGGTACGAGCAGTTTGTAGTTGGTTGATTAAAAGAGGCATTATATTTGTGGGTTGTTACTCGTCAAACGTACTGAGTATTAAATAGCTGGGCATGTGAGAGTTCGTTCATTGGGCTTGTTGATACTCGCTTGATGGAAAAGAACTTTGGTAGTCAGTTGCTCTTGACTCACAAAGTGATATCTTCCAAGGCATAGCCTATTTGTGGTAGTTAGAAGGCGACATGATGCCTATACGTCAAGGAGGAACCACTCTAGGTGTTGGTTTTAGGTAAGTTAAAAACTATATTTTGCATTTTATGTGCAATATTTAGTTATGCATTTTCATTCAAAAAAATATATCAAAATTTGAAACCAAAACAATTGAACCGTATGAAAAATTGAAAATTTCCAATCACCGACGTCAAGATTGACACCTTGAATGTTGGATAAAAAATAATTATTGAATTTCTTTAAAAAAATTATATGCTTTCTCCGACCTTAAAATTTGTACTGAATTGATAAACTTAGACGTTGTAAAATTATTTCCTTAGGTAGGATTCTCATTTTACAAAATTTTAAAATCTAGGATTGATTAATAGGAACTTTTGAAAAATTCAAAACAATTTGATTTGGTACTTCCAAGTTCACAAAGCAAAATTTCGACAGATGAATATGGGAGGCCTAAATCTTGATTCTTCATTCAAAATACAATAAAGAAGCAGTTATATTAAAAATCTGACCAAGGCAGTTATCTTTCTTTCATTCACAGCGACAAAGTAAGTATATTTCATTCAACTCCAATCCTAACTTAATTTCTTTATGCAGGCTATTTACTGCTGCTGACAGTGATGATATCTCCACAGCTATTGATTATATTAATGAAATTAGGCCGGGGAGCACATTGGTTAGTGTGGGCATTGGATATGGTGCAATCATGTTGACCAAGTATCTTTCTGAGGTGGAAGGCTCGACTCCTATTACTTCTGCTGCATGCATTGATTGTCCCTTTGACTTAGAGGAAACCACTCATTGTTCTCAAATGGATCAAAAGCTCCTAGGCGGTTTAATAGAGATTCTTCGAGAAAACAAGGTTAACTTGATTGCATAAGCTGTATGGTATTAAATGCTGTCTAACAGTACTATTTACATTGCATGTTGATGCATATGTCAAAAAGTTTCCCAAATGAAGGTATCATGTATTTTGACTTTTGAGTGTCGTTGTCACTAATCAAGTAAAAATTTCAACTTTAAAGACATGCTTAGTTTTGCGTATTTGTTTAGATCATAGGAAAATCTTGTTGTATGGGGCCACTATGAGTCAGCGGAATAAGGATCTTAAGGCTAAGTTAACATTAGCGAGGGGTGAATAATGTTTAATGGATTATATGAATAATTTTCAAATTCTGTAAGATTCTACTTTGAATGATGTAATTAACAATCAGAGAATCAAAATGCAGATAAAAGTAAATGTAGTAAAGTAAAAAGGAAAGAACATATTGGGATTTTATACTGGTTTGGAGTTACCCTACATTAAGTCCCGCACAATTTGTTGTACGGATTTATTTTCAACTAGTAAATGCAAATACAATCTCGATTTCATAGTTATGAGACATACCCTCTAGAATTCCGACCTCTGGATATAGTCACTTGATTTTCGGGCTACAAGCATATCCACTAGATTTACGGGCCACTAAGCACACCCAATTGATTTTATGGGCTACAATCACACCCACAAGTATAACAATATGATTTAATAGAGTTTTACAGACTCGGATCTTCGATCTTGATTACAATTGATCCTATAACTCTCGAATATCACTTTGATATTGGATTGAGGGAGAGAGATGAGAGAAATTAGAGAGTAGATAAAAGGGGAATCAAACCAGTGATTATTGAATTTGATTCTGGTTGAATTTCGACATAGTTTGGGTATATTTTGATATAGAAGAGGAGAGAGTAGGAGGAAAGATGAACAAGAAAATGATGATTAAAAATTCGTTTGGAAGCCTGGTATTTATAGAGGAACAACACATATCCATTCGTGAAGAGATACGACGTAAAGACACTTTTTTTGAAATTCAAATTTTGAAAAGACATACATAGAGTATGTCGACATACTCTTTTTAAAAAATACTTTAAAACATTATTTTGAAAACTCGTTGTTTTGTAAAGTAGTTTGACACTTTGTAAAATCATTTAAGCATAGTTTATACATATTTTAATCATTATAAAACTTAATAAAAATTTATATAGTAATTTTGAAAATTTTAATATAATGTAAATAATATATATAAAAAATCAATATAATTATAACTTATTAAAGTGTAAACAAAAATTCAATATACATAAATTTAAAAACGCTAAAGTAATATCTTTGCATGTATAAGAGACTGAAAATCATTTTGAGAAATATTTTGAAAAGATTATTTTAAAGCCAAGTTATTTGAAAAACAATTTAAAACAAAATTAGAGAAGGTGAGAGATCAGGAAAGTGCCATCAAGGTTTTAACATAAATTATACGACTCTATAACTTATTTGGAATATCTTGAAATCTTGAACTTTTCAATACCCATGTTCATTCTCCAACTCTTGAAACTCTATATTAGCATTTTGAATCTACTCTTGATACTGTACATCCTTCTTAATCAACACCTGTCTAATATCTTGCACTATATACTATATATAACTTGATAAAATATTAATATTAATATTTTATATAATGTCTATAGTTGTTATCATCAAAACCAATACCTAAGATAATAACAATCTTCTCCTTTTTAATGATGGCAACTCTGTATATAAAATATAGTATAACTCCCCATAGGTTATAAAACTTAACCTTAATCTATGTCTAAATTTTATATATTTCTCCTCCTTTATCATCAACAAAAATAACCACCTAAAAATATAACTCTAACACTAACTCTTACTTTAATTCTAACTCTAACTCCCCCTAAATAAAGTACTAATTGATATATATATATATTTATATATATATATATATATTTAAGAATAGGAGAATGATTGTATAAAAACAATAAATGATATGTAAAATTAGATAATCATGAAATAACCATAATCAATCTAAATATTCATCCAATCCAACAAAGTTAATGTCACACACCATTCAAACAAATCTACACAAATCAAACCAATCTAATCCAAACCAAATCAAGTATTATTATTTATATACAATCAAAGCTATTTAAACTAGATATTTTGAGGAACTTCACCCAGCCATCAACGCCAATGCTTGGATCCATTTTGGTAGCATCCCAATCTCCATCATCTTTGTTGATGGTACATTTGGATTGGTGGTTGGTTCTTCTTTCTTCAAGGCTGAAATCATCCACCGGATCGCGTCGAAATGCCTTTCTTGCTCCTTAATCATATGCATTTGACTCAATTCTAAGTGCCTATGGTTTCTTAGAATGGAAGAAAGAATGTTCTTGAATGATTCAAGAGTTTGTTCGAGGTTTTCACAAAGTTTTTGATGTGGGGAAGCCATTATTGAAGAGATAAGTTTATATTTGAAAAAGTGTGAAGATAGGGACTGAAAATAATGATTTTATGAAGTGAATATGTATATATAGGGGTAACAAGTCGTTTGAAGTGAAATGGTGTTTGGTACTTGTTATTTTTTTTAAATTTGAATTTTTTTGAAAACTGGCCGTTATATGTCGACATACATGATTTGCATATGTTGACATATGCAATATATTTTTCAAAACTACTTTATTTTACAATTCTATTGTTTTGGCTATACTATTATATTTGTATGACTTTCTAGAGATAATTGACAATGTATAACAGTAAGAAATAGAATGTTCATTGATAATAATGATAAGTACAAGCAATAATAAATCCAAATACAAAGATAGCTTAAACAAACAACTAGAAAAATGTGGATGAAATTGAAGAAGAACCACCAAACTTGCGGATGATCTTTCCGAAGAATTTATCCATTTTGTTGGAAATTGAGGTAAATATCTTTGAGAATGAATTCTTAAGTTTTCTTTGGTTGTGAATGATTTTCTCTTAATTTTTGAGAAAGATCTTTGTTGGACGGATTATGTTGCATATTGATACTTTCCAAGGAAGTATCCTCCTCCTCTGCTTGTTCTTCCTCCTCGACTTCTGTTTCCTTTGCTTCCTCTTCCTCTTCCTCTCTTCTTTTATTTCTTGCTTCTCTTCCCAAACCAACATTTGTTCCTTTTCCGCAAGCGTTTCATAAGGTTGGAAAAGGGTGAAATATGCTTAAGTGAAATGTTGGCCTTGTCAAATATTTTTCGAAGAATTGTTTCTCCTACTTTAAGGTCAACGCCAAAATAATTGAAAACACGAGTAAGATACACACCATGAAATAGTGTGTTTTATGTTTAGAAAGATTTTTTGGAAAAAGTTCATCCAAAATGACTTGAAACCAATTTATATCGTATTGACCATAAATGACGAAAAGAGTTTTGAAAACTTTTTGTGTCGGGTTATTATAATTACCCGTTCTAGTAGTGATACTTCGTTGCAAAAGAATGCTTAAAATTCTTTCTTTTGGACGCAGTATTTTGTTTTTAAATTCAAAATCATTGTCACTTTCGAAAATGTCATGGATAACTTCACGATTTTGAAAATCAATTTGAAAAGTTGAAAGGTCCGTTCCACTAGATTTGCATCCAATAAATAAGAATGTGATCCAAAAGTTCACAATTTAAAACAATTTGTGTCCCTTTGACACTACTTTAAACTTCTCCTTCTCTTCCATCATAAAATTTTCCTTTTAAATTTGCATAAAACATCTTCACCAATTTTGGATAACAAACGAAATTATTTTGAGAAGCATCGATTAAACCAAGAATTTTCATTTTGCAAACAAAGATTAAAAAGATCATAATAAGTAGGAAAATCTTCAAAAATAGCAAATCTTCTGGAAAAGACTTTTTCGAAAGATATACTCAATATAGGCTTGCATGGCTTCTTGATCATTAAAAAGATATTTTTTTATTTTCTTAGAAAGCCTCATGGTTGCCTTAGTATTGCTTGAGGATACCATTGAAGAGTAGTTTGAAGAGATAAGAGAATTCATGATTTTTGAATTTGAAAATGAAAGTGAAAAATGAATGGATGAAGATAGAGTAAATAAATAGAGAATCAAATGATCCTTGGTTAAGGGACAGAACACAGGAGTTAGTGAAAAGGTGGAGGAAAATTCAAATTTTGAAATTGAAATTCAAAATCTTCCTACATATGCACGTGGGGTATGTCGACATATAGGTCGAAATTTTCAAAAAAAAAAGGAAACTTCAACAAATAATTCCTATTTATCTATACTTATAATTATCTTATATTTATTATTTAACATATATACTAAATAATTTAAAATATATTGTATATTATGTTTATTTAATATTTTATTTAAAAAATATATATTATTTAAAATATATGCACACATTATTCAACCAATATTATTATTAATCTATAGTTTATTCCTAGCAATCAAAAACCAATCAACAACCAAAAATTCAAAATTTTAATTTAAATGCGTACCTATTTTAGTTCCGTTTCTCCTGACTTCTCATTAAATGTCGCTGTGAAGCATATATTAGCATTCTTTGTATTTGCGCTATCACTTGAGGAAGTATCTAAATCGTCTAGTGTTGCAGCATAAGCCCTTCTCCGTTTAGTTTTCAATTTATCGGGATGTGGACAGTCTCGTTTTAAACGAGCAGGTTCATCGCAGTTATAACATCTAAGGTCATTTTCGCTTCTTGGATTTTGTTGTCATTTCTTTGAAATAATTCATCTTCCTATATTTTAGAAATTTTCTGAAATTCCTTGTCATGAAAGCAATTTCTTCCTCATCATCGCTGTTTGAATCCAGATTATCCGTCATTGCATTAAAAGCTATAGATTTCTTCTCTATTGCTTTGCTTTCTCTCATGTCATGCATTTGTGCTTCAAAATACATTAAAGTGCCAATTAACTCTTCAATGTAGAGTGCTAATGTTATTAGCCTCTTTGATTGCAAGAATCTTTTGATTCCATTCAGGAGTAAGTGAATTGAGGATTTTTTTAACTTGATCCTCCTCAAAAAAACTTTTACCCGGTGCAATAACCGAGCGTACTGTACATTGGAATCTACTATACATATCACATATGGACTCATTTTGAATAATTGAAACTGGTTTGTTAACATGGAAATTTTGGTCTGTTTAACCTTACTTGTGCCTTCATGCGTAACTTGCTAAGTTCTCCAAATTTCAAATGCAGACTTGCATATAGATGCTCTATTAAATTCATTTCTATTTAGTGAACAAAATAATATATTCATAGCCTTAGAGTTACTTTGTGTAATTGCTTTTTGGTCAGCAGTACACTGTGCAAAATTAGTCTCGAGTTCAGTGTACTCAATTTTTGTGATATTCCAAATGTCTAAATCAATTGACTGTAAATAAATTTTCGTTCTACACGACCAATATATGTAATTACTGCCATTAAAAAGTAGAGGTCTAGCAGTAGATTGTCCTTCGGCAAATGAGTTACTAACAAGTGTATTAATAGTGTTACTAACAGTACTATTACCAGTGTTGGTAGCCATTTTAACCTTTTCAAAAATCAGATGATGAATACTTTGAAAATCAATGCTCTGATACCAAATGTGAGTCAGTGGAATATGTGTCTTAAGGCTAAATTAACACTAGATGAGGGTGAATAGTGTTTAATGGATTATATGAATATTTTTCAAATGCTTTAAGATCCTACTTGGAATGATGTAATTGAATCAAAGTACAGATAAAGGTAAAAAGGAAAAAACACACCAGGATTTTATATTTCTTCGGAGTTACCCTACATCCAGTCCTGCACAATTCGTTGTACGGATTTATTTTTAACTAGTAAATGCAAATACAATCTCGATTTCAAGGCTACGAGACATACCCTTCAGAATCCCGACCTCTGAGTAGAGTCACTTAATTTTCGAATACGGGCTACTAAGCACACCTAATTGATTTTACGGGCTACAATCACACCCACAAGTATAGCAGTATGATTTTATAAAGTTTTACAGACTCAGATCTTCGATCTTGATCACAATTGATCATGTCTCTTGAATATCACTTTGGTCTTGATTTGAGTGAGAGAGATGAGAGAAACCAGAGAGTAAATGAAGGAGAATCAAACTAGTGATGATTGAATTTGATTCTGGTTGAATTTCGTATTTTGATTTAGAAAATGAGAGTGGAAGAAGGGGAGATGAATAAGAAAATGATGATTAAAAATTCGTTTGAAAGTCTGGTATTTATAGAGGAACAACGGTCATATCCATTTGTGAAGAGATACGACGAAAAGACGCTTCTTTTGAAATTCAAATTTTGAAAAAATCGGTTACTATGTCGACGCACATACATAGAGTATGTCGACATACTCTTTTTAAAACTTAAAATGTAAAAATACTTTAAAACAGTATTTTGAAAACTCGTTGTTTTGTAAAATAGTTTGATACTTTGTAAAATCATTTAAGCATAGTTTATACATATTTTAATCATAATAAAACTTAGTAAAACTTTATTATAATTTTTTTAATATAACGTAAATAATATATATATATATATAATCAATATAATTATAACTTATTAAAGTATAAACAAAAAATCTATATATATATATATACACACACACACTTAAAAACACTAAAGTATCTTTGTAAGTATAAGAGATTGAAAATCATTTTGAGAAATATTTTGAAAAGATTATTTTAAAATCAGGATATTTGAAAAACAATTTAAAACAAAATTAGAGAAGGAGAGAGATCGGGGAAGTGCTATCAAGGTTTTAACATAAATTCTACGACTCTATAACTTATCTAGAATATTTTGAAATTTTGAACTCTTCAGTACTCATGAGTTTTCATTCTCCAACTCTTGAAACTCTATATTAGCATCTTAAATCTACTCTTGATACTGTACCGTCTTTTTAATCAGCACTTGTCAAATATCCTGCATTATATATTATATATTACTTAATAAAACATTAGTATTTATACTTTATATAATATCTATGGTAGTTATTATCAAAACCAATACCTAAGGTACTAAAAACTATTTTTCAAAACAAATAACAAAAACGAACCTGTTTGAAAACTAATTACAAAAACATGCATGTTTCTGCCACGCCGATGTTAAGTAAGCATTTTATACCGCGTGCCTTTTTTTTTCCCAATTTACACTAGAGCAATTTAGGATAGTACCAGTGTAATATTTTTCCAACTTTGCACCAGTGCAATCTAGGATCGCGTCAGTCCATATTTTCCAAAAACAAATTTATACTGATGCAATTTCAAATCGTGCTAATGTAAAATGCTATATGCCAGCGTGGCAGAAATAGGTTTGTTTCTGTTACTGGTTTCACCAAGTGGCCTATACAACAAAATTTTCCTTTTTGAAATTTGGAATCCTAGTTAGATTATCTACATTGCTCTGATTATGACATCGCCATACATTCTTCTACAGTAAAATTGCATGACATTGCTTCTGTTTCCTTTAACATGATTAAGGGTTAACCAGGGAAAAATCATAATCGTTTCACCTTGCTTACACTTTAATGTCCTTCTTAATTGTGCCCTCGGTTGACGCATCAATTCTTTTTTAGTGCCTTGTTTCACCTGAATATCTTAATTTATTAGATGATGTCTAAGCCCATCATAATTATAAATAGATATAACAAAAGTAATTTGCATTTGGTTCCTGCTTTCATGCACACACATACCACACATATATGCACGTGTATGGATTATCCTTAAAAAACATTGCATGTTTGAATTACTGCATAATACTAATGTATAGCTTACTTTTGATGTGATTCCTCACCTTTGGCACATCTGAAACATGTAATTTTAACATTTTCTCCTTTAAGTAGCTGTTATATCTTAAAATATACAAATATGTTCTTTTGATTAACTTACATGCATCCTTTGGTTGCTTTTTTACTGCAGGGGCTATTTCATGGTAAGGCCAAGGAATATGATATTGCTAAAGCCTTATCGGCCACCTCTATTCGTGATTTTGATGAAGCAATATCTATGTTGCCATTTGGTTTTGATAATGTCAGCGATTTTTATTCCATGACTAATGTGAGGAAATTAATACCCAAACTGAAGGTTCCTGTTTTATTTATACAGGCAAGCCACCTGAGCTCGATGAATATTAAGTTTGCACATAAATATATGTTTCCATCGGGAAAGTTATTCATTATTTCAGTTTACTTACAATTGATGAATCATGATGAGAGCAAGTGTTTATGCACATTTATTATCCATCAAAGCACCACAGTTGAACATATTCAAGACCTCAGAAGGTCAGATACAATACGTAAAATGATTAGATTGTTGACATTTAGGTCCTAATTTCATCTATCGCTAAACCTATTTTGTCCATCTCCTTCCGAATTGTTTCACTGTACCAGGATAATGCATTAAGCTTTATCTATGTTGATTTGGGAATATGAATGTTTTCTCCATCCATTCTTTTACTTTTCTAGAATCCTCATTATTGTTGTTTCACTTGTAATAATATTTCTAAAAGGTGATTGTTATAAGAAATACCAATTTTGATAATTGGGAGTACTGAACTTTATGTTGTTAAAAGCACATTAAAAACGAAAGCAAATTTTATGAGAGGAGAGACCAAAATACAAAATTTCTCATATCAAAGTTAAAAATATTTTTTAAGGAGATCATCGTTTCCCTCCTACACTGAAAAAAAAAACCTCAAAACCCCTTGGACCAATTTGTCTTGCTGATTTTACAAACCCCAACAGGCAACGGTGGAAACCTTGATGATTAACTGAATAAAAACAGAACGTCGTAACGACTTTTTACATTAAAATTAGACTTCAGCATCGAAATAAATGTACCAGGGGAAATCTAAAACCAAACCATATATGATTTAAAAAATTAAAATATGTAGTTACATGAACTTATTTGTATACATGGTAATATATTACATCGGATAATGATGTTTATATTGCATTATTGGAGAAGTAACACAAATAAATAGAAATCTAAAACGAAAGGTGTTCATCATATCAGATTTATATTTGTAAGGATGTACATTTACACTAAAAGTCTAAAACACATTGTGGGTTTTCATATTTTACTTGTTTAGGCCAAGGGATATTAAAAAAAAAATCCGATGATTTAAACATTTTTTCCTGATTTAGCATCACCAACTCATATGCATAATTTTGATTTTTTTTTTTCAAAAAAAATTCTGGAAGTGTCAAAATTATTAACTGATCTGACATATTATATTTTTTTATTCAACTTTGTACTTTGTTTCGATGGATTTTTTTTAATATATTTTAAAATGGAGTATTTTCAAGAAAATTAAAATAAATGATCCTTTCAAATGCTTAAAATTTTAAAATTTTGGTAATAGTTTTGACTTTACAGCAAATGAAAATTCCAAAAATTTTTCAAAATCTTTAACATGATAGCGAACAGTTAATGATTATGGGTACAAGAAGAATAAATATCATACTGTTTAAACCACTGGAATGACACCATGGTCATCACTCATTAGGCCAAATGCAATCTGCTATTTCTACATCAAAATAATCATATTCAAGCATATCGTAATGTGGTGAAACGTATTATACATTTTAGTAATGACAGGATTGATCCCTCATCTCCATACCAGTGAATTACAGTATAATCAAATCCACGATATGATGGAAAAAAAGAAGTAAAATGCAATATTACAAATGTGATTATTGTTATCCTGTTTTGAATTTGTTGAGGCGATTCGGTTTTAATTCCAAATGAGCAGTCATAGTTGGAATCAACTCTATTTTGAGTAAATCTGCTATCATGCACTGTAAATATTTTGTGTAGTTGCTAATCTATTCATTTCGTGTTACAGTTAATGTTGATAAACTCACAGTAGTTATTTTTGTTCTCCAGAATGGCATTGAAACCGTTTCTCTGTTCACTGTGCCACGTAGATGTATAGCAAATAATCCTTTTACAAGCCTTCTTCTCTTTTCCTGTGACCATTCCATTAAGGAAAAACTTGCGAATTCTGCTATTCTCTGGTGCCAGCAACTTACTATACAGGTAACATCAACTGCGAAGATTATTCATACAAATATATACATATATATAGGGCCATCCTAAGTTTTTCTTATGGCTCTCCAGAAGTTTAAACTGGACCCTGTGTACATATATATTAAATAACTTCTCGGTGTATATTTAAACTCTACAAAACGCACATTAATTAATTATGTAATTTTTTACACAATTAATATGTAGGAAAATGTATTAAAAATAAATATGAAATAGAGGTTTATATTGTTTTTTTTTCAATAATGCAAAAGATATTATAAGCGAAACGAAATCTGTTTTGCGTGAAAATTCTTGTGTATTTCTGGGAACTGGACCTTCGACCTATCACTTCAAGCGAGTGTTCTACTACGATTCTGCATTGTCATCATTGATATTTTTGTATATAGAAAAAATAATATTTATTTTTGACAATAGTGGCAGTGACATGCCCAAGGTGTGACAGTACTCTTCCTTGGGCAATTCACGCCATATGTAGGAAAAATATTATTTATTATATGCTCATTTTACATTTAGCATTCCCTCTAATGTCACATTAATTCATCATCGATTTGATAATATCTAGAATATTCATAGGTTAATTTTTTATATAGATACGGTCATTGTATTATGTTGATTCACAGAAAAAATGTCATTTTTATTAACTTGTTTAAAATTGTAAGGTCCATAGAGAATTATGCATTTTAACTGTTAATTTGAAACATAATTTTGAAATGGTTAGATATTTTGAACCGATTCAAATTTTTGCCCAAATCTTCATAATGCGAAGAATACATGTACAAAAAATAGATTTTAAAAACATATTAGATTATAAACACATACGGAGGATAGATTGTGATTTTTTTTTGTGGGGTTTTGTGTGTCGGGGGGGGGGGGTGTTGGCTGTTGCATGTCTAAAAATACGGATGTATGTCTGTGTGTGTGTATACAGAGGTGGAGCTACGTTGTATGTGAGGAGGTTAAGTGACCACCGCAGGATTTACAAAACGAAAAAAAAAAGCTCTTAATTTTTGTTCTGATTGAAGGACACTAATTCCTCTGTTCCCAAATTGTGTATCCCTAATGCTCCCATAAATCTCCATCATCCAATTATTATAATTTTTTATTCCAATTATTAAATATCAAAGCATTAAATGGTGAAGATTTACTTGCACATGGAGATGCACAATTTGGGGACATGTGATTCATGGTCTGATCGAAGGTGAGGTCTATAAAATAGAATGTGAAATGGAGAAGATGAAAAGGAGGTATAATAAATAAGAAGTAAATAAAATGGAGGAGATGAATAATTAAAAGTACAATAGCGTAAGGACCTAGCACATTTTGTATGTCAGATTCAACGTATTACAATGTTTTTTCATTTTAACCCTTGAAGTTCATAACTATTTCTTTTGCAAGCAATTTTTTTTCCACTGATTAACTTCTGCTTATCTATGTTAAATTCAAGAGGTATAATACAAGTTTATATTATTAAAATTATACTAAAAAACCATAACAATATACGCAATTATAACCTTTATGTGGTGCTATCATAATTATTATGTACATACATACATATGTTATTTTTTGAAAAATGACATTAAAAGGTCTGTGCACTTTGAGGATCGTTTTCAAATCTCTAGCGAAAAAATATCATGCATGAAGTGACCTCGCCAATGTTATGGGCTGGCTTCACCACTCTCTGTGTGTTTTTGTGTGTGTGTGTGTTCGTGTATATATATAATATCGTTTCAATCCATGTACACTTTTGTATGTATGCATATTGAGAGAAGTCGATGACTTCATTTTATTTGAATCTGACGCTAATTATTGGCATCAAAATTTTCAACATGAAATTTAAATCGTAAATTGTAAAGTTCAAACTTTAAATCGAAACGGGATTAAAATTGTAAATCGTAGAACCAAAAGTTCCATATGTTAAGGTTTGCACACACTTTGAAATTGATTTTGATGTTTGAACTTTTCAACTAAACTTAAAACTCAATTTTCTCTCTTATTTCAATTTTTGTTTTGTTTCTAAAACATTATAATTGGAATTGTGAATCCAAATAAATATATTAAATATGTTAGTATGACTTGAATATTCTTTAAATTGCGGTTTCGACTAAGTTTGGATCAAAATGTAAATCGAATCGCAAAGGAAGAGATGCGATTTGAATTGGGATTTAAACCGTAAGATTTTAAATTTTTTGACAACAATGATTGGCATTAGTGGCTGCCTATTATGACAAAGATTGATGTATTATTTTTTGTGTTTATTGACACCTTTTCTTTGTACTAGTGTATGACAACTAGCATGATGTGCTTACACATGCACATGATGTATGTACAATGGAAAATGATAAATTCAAAGGTTGGCTATGTAACATGGACGATGGTTGAAATGATGAACATTGGTGAATCCTATACAATCTATTGTCTTCATTGATTGTACAAACTTTAGTATAAAGTTCTTTATATGTTATTCAATTATCGTTATGAATGATTGTCATGAAGGACTGCACGGAAGTTCATATAAGGTACCATAACAAAATACAGAAACTTGGAGAAGTAATAATAGCAGGATAGTAGGTACCTGGATTACTTTTCTAGATCATATTTAACTAAAATAATAACATGTACTGTTTTCATCAATGGTTGATGTGCTAAATATAGAAAATTTTGCCAAAATGCCTGTTAATTAGAATGGGACTGCATTAATAGTTTACTAAAATTTCACTTTAGACTGGTCTTTAAAACTATTAGCCAAAAAAACCATGCGAGCGTTACAGTACACGCTTCACGCGTGATGATGGCATGTGGTACATGCACAAATTGTTTTTTTACAAATTATATATGTTTTAACACATTCAAGAGAAAATGATTTGCATAAGTACCATATTTTTGCGTTGAAATCATGTGTAGTTAGTTTGAATTTGTATTTCTAAGTTGCGACGTCTAATTTTTTATTAGTTTGAATTTTATTTTATTATTAATTAATAAAGAACGAATTTATAAACGATATTTATTCGTTAGATCCTATTTTTAAGTGATGCTAAGCTCTGGTAATATTTGTAGAGAGACATTTAGAATTTGAAAAGAAAATTTAACGGTTAGATCCCATTTTTAAGGGACATTAAGATTTATTAATATATGTAAAGGGACATTTTTGATAATTCACTATGACATAAAAATGTATGACACCAAAGGTATTACAAATTTATTAATATATGTAGAGGAACATTTTTGGTAGTTCACGTGGATACAAAAAAAGTGTGACATCAAAGGTATTACAACTATTATTAAAGATTAAAATTTATTTCCAAATACAACCTAGTTTTTTGAACACTTGGTCATTTTGTCATATTTTTATTAAACAAAATTATTTTGGATGCAATTGGTAGGTTTTTCGATACAAAATTGTATTGGTGCAATTGTCGAATTCTCTTATCCGAAAGCTCAAAGGTGCAATTGCCAATTCCTCCAATGTATTTTTGTATCGACGTAGTTGATATTTGCATATGTTAAGTGTGATTTGCATTGTATTAGAGTGAATGTGTGGATCGAATGTATGATTAGTCCCACGTCATAAAATTTCAAGAAATGTGGGGTGTGCGTCTCTGTGTGTGTGAGTGAGAGAGATTGATATAATGTAACAACATGGATTTCTTTTGTTACAATAAGAGTACGAAGACAATGTATGTGTTCTATTTCTATATCGATGTTGGGATGCTAAATCGAGACGCCGAACCAACAAGCTTCATTAAGTTGTCCCCCTTCTCCACACTCAATGAAGCGCACACATAAGCGAATGCAAAAGGATGTCAAAACTTCAACATGATATCTCTAGTCGATGGTTCAAGGGATTAATACGGTGCCATTGATCTAAGTATGCTCCAGGGATATAGCTTGAGCATGTGATACTCATCAAGGTGGTGATATATGTTAGAAAGCAATCTGCTTGAACTGCTAAAAGAGGATTCAGTATGAGCAGCTTGATCGAGGTATACTTCAAGGTAACTTGAGCAATGATCGCCAAGGTGATGATTTGTTAGGTGTGGTTTACACTGTTACCATCACACTTTGGCGTTGTATTCCGTTTTGATACGTGTGTTTCATAATACAATACACTAGTGTTTCGAAACGTTGTGCATACAATTTGAGAATTTGATTTTGGCATTCTGAAATGTTGAATTTGAAGTTCTCAAACATTGAATCGCACATTCTGAAATGTCGACATTCCAAAATGTTGACGATTTGAAATGTATAACATTAGTACACAATAATAATGATTTTCTATGGAAATATAAACAAATAACTAAGAACGGTTTCAAATAGGTTTGAGAGGATCAAAACTCTTGTCTTATACTTTATTTCAACTTTTAACATGTATTTATACACTCAAATCTTTGGTTATTGTCAAGATTTTACAAAACTTTTTTGGACCTTTTGAGAAATGAAACGTTAACTCAAAGGGCTATCATGATCGATAATTCTTATGTAGAATGCATGCACGGGAACTCACTAGACAAAGAAGATGATGAAAATGACATCGATAAACGAATGTATACCAAGATGAAAGGGCGATAGATCCAAACATGATGGTGAATACCGCATATGAGTCAAAAATAATTAATGGTCAAACTTAACTTTAACCCTTTCTAAACTTGTAAATGTTTTTGTACTTGGAGCTCGACAATACGAAGAAGGGTCATCATCTAGAATTGACAAAAGATGTAATGTAACCTTGTTATACTGGAATGTTATTACATTATTTACATTAATTTGCAGTGGATAACATTACTGTAGATATTTAAATGTAAAATGAGCATTTTCAATAACGTTCCGCAATTCGGTTAAGCGTTTCAATTAAACATACCCCTTGACTTATTGTGTTCCTTAGTATTAATTTTTTTCATTTATGTATTCGTTTCACATACCAAATCGAACTGCGTACCAAGCAACATGGGTTCACATTGTATTGGAATGAGAGTGCGGATTGAATTTAGGATTAGTTTCGCATCGGAAGATTTCAAGAAATGCGCCATATATGTATATATACATACATATATATACACATATATAAAGTAGCGTATAACAACATTGATTTCTTTTTCTACAACAAGTATCGTTAAGACCAGGTATGTGTTATAGGATGATGTTGGGATATTCAATCAAGACGCCGACACTGGGGAGCTTCACTAAGTGGTCCCGCTTCTTCAGACTAAATGATGGACGCATAGGCGGATGGGAGGTGTGCTAAAACTTCAACAACTTCCATATAATATTTTTTTATAGAAAAACACTGTCGATTGACCGAGTTATCAAAAACTAGCATATACCTGCAAATAGTTTGAAACATGGTCTATTTTTGCCAATGGTTTTAAAAACCAGTCTAAATTGAAAATTTATCCTAATAAAATACTCATGTATGACAGCAGGGGCGGATGTACATATACTTAAGGGGGGTCAGCCGACTCTCCTTAATTTTTATAAAATTGCAACAAGGGCATAAAAATTAGAAATTTGACCACTCTTAATTTATAGAAATCACAAGGTTTTATTAGCAAAACTGCAATTCCACAATTTCTAGTACAAAGTACGTATCCAACTCCCTTTCTCTCTCTGAAATTCTCCATTCAAAATGCAAATACCCAAATCTAACAAACCCTAGTTCTTTTTTTCAAAATCACATTGCATTGCAATTATTTTCTCATGCCCTAGTTGTTGTTGCTACTCTCAAGTAGGTATTAATTTCGAATTTAATTTCCTGTTCAGATCTCAGATAGTATAATTTTGTGAAAATTATTTCAATTGGTATGTCGATATGTTTAAATCTTTAATCTTTGTTGATGGGTCTTCATAGTGTTATGCATACAAACATGAGCAATAATGTGGTAATTGATAAAAGAGAATTAGCAATAGAATTATAGAGAGTTTGCTACTTTTTAGCTCTGTAATTGTTGTTCTAATTGTAAAATAAGTTTTCTAAAATCTTCAATGCTCTAGCTGTTACTAGCTTTTTCATGAACTTTTTTTCACAAGTTTTGAAATTAACAAATTTCGTCAAAATTTGACATTGTTACTTATAAATTACTGCAGTTTCAATATTGCATTCCCAATGGACTAATTTTCACTAAAACAAAATGCACGATAGATGAATCAGTTTTGTCCTTTGACCGAAGATGCGCACAATAATATACTGAAAAGGATTCATGTTGAAATCGATTATGAAAACCTTCATTCGGAAATGGGTTTACGATGTTCTATATGGAATTATAATCCAAATGATAGGATTTGTGTTCGACGATCATACTTACAAAAAGGTCATTGTCAACTTTTCCATCATGATTTTCCTTAAATAGTCATGATGAATGAATTGAGAAGATTCAATAAGGATTGGTTTGAACAATATGCTAATTGATTGGAGTATAGTATAACCAAAGATTCAGTGTATTGTCGTTCTTGTTACCTTTTCAAACCTAAAATGAACCAAGGTGGCGGTGAGGTATTTGTTAACGTTGGCTTTTGAAATTGGAAAAAAGAGAAATTTGATCACATGTTGGAAAACATAGTAGTGCCCACAACTAAGCGAAAAAAATATGTTTGGATCTCATAAGTCAAAAGCTTACAACAAGTATTTCACCTTTATTTACTAGTAATACAAGTAAATGCATTGCATATAAAACTCGATTGACTGCTGCTATAGATTATGTTCGCTTCTTATTACAACAAGGTTTGCCATCTCGTGGTCATGATGAATTTGAATCATCAACCAACATAGGAAATTACTTGGAGCTACTTCACTTTTGTGCCGACCATACTCAAGAAAGTATGATTTCATCGTTTGAAAATGCTCATGGAAAACTCCCAATTGATTTTGTCTAATATTCGGAAGGGCATATGTGTTGCTGCTGCTATTGAAACAACTAATGCTATTATCATGGACATTGGCGAATCACCAGTTACACGATTGGTTGATGAATCTCGTGACATATCAATAAATGAACAAATGGTCGTTGTTTTGAGATATGCAAACAAAAAAGAGAAGATAGTTGAGCACTTCATTGGCATTGAACATGTAGCTAATACAACATATCTATCTCTCAAGGATTCTATTGGAAATATATTATCTCGCCATAAGTTAAGCATATCAAGTTTGCGTGGTCAAGGCTATGATGGAGCTGCTAACATGCAAGGTGAACTTGCAAGTATAAAAACACTTATTGTAAATGAGAATCATTCTGCTATTTATATCCATTGTTTTGACCATCAACTTCAGTTGGCTCTTGTTTATGTTGCAAAAAATCATGCTCAAGTGGAGTTTCCTTTTGAAATAACTTCAAGAGTAATGAATATTGTTGGAGCATCTTGCAAAGAAAAGACATCTTCTTAGCTAAACAATATGACAAAGGTACTTGAAGCATTGACTAAAGGAGAGATTCTTCCTGGAAAAGGGTTGAATCAAGAAACAAGTTTACAACAGCCAGACGACACTCGATGGGGATCATACTATGGTACACTTATTAGACTTACTACCATGTTCACTTCTGTGCGTGAGGTGCTAGAAATTATTATGGATGACGATATTAGTTCAAAACAAATGGTTGATGCACAAGTTTTGCTAGAGACAATGCACTGCACTCAGATAAGAATATCTTAAGGATAACTAATGACTTGTCATTGACATTACAAAAAAAAGATCAAGATATTGAAAATGCGTTGAATTTAGTAAAAATATGAAAGAAAAAAACGCCTATAAGAGATGAGAAGTAACTATGAGAGATGAGAATCTTTGTTAGAGGAAGTGTATTTATTTTGTTCTTTGAATAAAATTGTCGTACCTAACATGAAGGATGAGTATATAGCTCGTAAACCATGGTGTAAAGTTCCGGCCGGAACCACGAGATTCCGACCATCTCAGATCGGTTCCGACGAGACTGGATTAGGTCAAAATCCCGTCCTGTTATAAAAAAAAATCCGAAAAAAAAAATAAAAAATAAAAATAGCTGCTGCAAGAGAAAGAGGGGATAAAGCAAGAGGAAGAGACAAACGAAAGTGGAATCCATCAAAAAAAGTAAAAAAAAAACTGAAAAAAATAACCTGGTATACGCATCGACCAGATTCGCGCCTAGAGCTTAAATTGGAGCAGTCGAACAAATTTGTTGCAGAGGAGATTCCATTAAATTTGAACATCGGAGATCACATGTAGTTGTTTGCTTTTTTTTCTTCTTCTTTTCTCCGTTCGATCTAATTTCTTTTTGCTTTTTCTTCGTTCCATTTGATGTCGTGCGTATGAAACTATGAACAAAAGTAGAATTAGGGTTAAGTGTGGGTGTGGGCTGAAACAGTATTAAATGGGCCTGAGACTAATTAAAACTGAAATGGTCATGTGGGCTAATCTACTTCTACTTAATTATTGGTGACTAGTATATTTTCAATTGTTGGAATTCTATTATTGGACTTGGACTTAACATTGCATTGAACTTGTATTTGACTTTGGACTAAACATTAAAATAGTTTTTAGATGTAATTGCGTAGCTAAAGAAATAGTTTCTCGATGTAATTGTGTTGTAATTTTGCAGACTATATTTTTATATGGTTTGCAACATTTATCATTACTTTTTCATTAAAAATACAAAAATTTGATATCATAACCGAAATCGAAACGAAAACCGAAACTTCCGAAATTGACCGAAACTAATAAAATTTCAAATGACCGAAACCGAGTTCTCGAACCTTGTCATAAACGTTAAGATGTAGAGTAGAAAAAATTACAAATTTACATCATATGCGAGTTGAAGTTTGCAACACCGTTATAGATTTACAATTTTCAGAACTAAACAACCGTTTTACCGAGCAAAATAACAAGTTGCTTTTGTGCATGAGAAGTCTTAACACAATCCACTCATATTCTGCTTTCAACATTACAAAAATGTTTAATTTTGCTCGATTTTATTCGAAATTTTTTTCTACTTACGATATTGTGGTACTTGAAAATCAACCTGAAACTTACATTATGGATATGCGTTCAAATGATGAGTTTTTGGCTATTAAAGTCATTGCTACCCTTGCAAAGAAAATGGTTGAAAGAAAAAGACATGTACTCTACCCATTTATATAAAAGCTCATCGTGTTGGTACTGACTTTACCAGTAGCGGCTGCAACCGTTGAAAGAGTTTTCTCTGCTATGAAAATTGTTAAGAATCGGTTGCGTAGTAGAATGAACGATGCTTGGTTTGATGTTTGTCTAGTTACATGTATTGAGAAGACATTTTCAGAGAAGTTGATAATGAAGCCATTATGCAAAGATTTCAATCTATGAAATCTGGACGTGAACAATTGTAATCGAAAAATTATAGTCAATGTAACCTTTTGTTTTTTAATGAAAAATGGAACAAAAACTTTGGTATATTAATATAATTTTTTGATGATTTGTTGTTTTTATATTATGATCCCTCTCAAACATAATCCTGGATTTGCCCCTGTGAGATAGTATGCTTCATATTCTTATTTATACTTTTTTAATTCTGCAGTGGCTATCGGCAGTAGAGCTTACCCTTATGAAGGGTAGACATCCTTTATTAAAGGACATGGACATTGCCATCCGTCCTCAAAAGGGTAAATCTTTCATTGATGGTGAACCAGTTAATCCAGTTCCGAACATAACCCGCAATAATATCGATTCTTCAAAACAGTTTTTAAACTGTATGGATGTGAATAATCATACAAAGCAACTTGTTACATCAGAAACAAGTGTTGATAATTTTTCTCATGGAAGAGATGACAGAGTGCGCAGTTCTTCAAATTCAGAAGGTTTAGGTGAGACGCTGATGGAAAATTCAGAGAATGAACAAGAAATCAACACAGATACTTCACAAGATGGCACGACAGATGCTGAGAAAAGCATGGATTTACAAACAGCAACTGTTATTATGAATATGCTTGATGTTACTATGCCTGGGACTCTTGACGAAGAGTGTAAGAAAAAGGTAATTCTTGACCTACGACATCCTGTAAGAATATCTTATTGCTTCTATTCTTACTGTAATAATATCTTACTGCTTATAACTGTAATAATATCCTACTGCTTCTTTTCTAACATAATATCATATTTAGTGTATTTTAAATGTTGATTTTCAACTAATTTGTGGTCGGCTTTGCCAATGTGAAAACTGTAAAATATGTTTCAGTAAATCAATTAGTGGTTAGAAAATGATGAGAACGAATATAGTACCAGGCATAGATGATCGTTGCATTTTATTCAGTTATGCATACGTCGAGAAGTTATTCAATTACCAACAAAATGAGGCTGCTCTGTAGGATGAGAAGTTCACCCATGATTGACTTCTTATTTGGTGCTTTACCTTTTTACTTTCTCCATCCGTATGTTTGAAATTCTCTTCTGTTGAATATGAATTGTATGGTATTCGTATCTGGAAATAATCTACATAATCTTTGTAAACACATACTGTCACAGATCTACACTCACATAGTTCTCCTTTACACGTTCCTAATTAAGTTTCCTTACAAACATTTTTGGTTAAATTACCTTGTATTTCATCTTCTACATTTCACTTATATGCTTTTACCTTCCATTTTTTAACAATTAACAAACCACCTCTTTATTCCCTTATCATGTTCAGCTTTCTCAGCTAATAACAATCAGTCTAATGATTTGAACCAACAAAGTGGTTTAATAAAATAATCTGTAGAGAGTTTTTCTTCTCCAATTAAAAGCTAGAATTAACTGTCTGCCTGAATTTGTGTGTGTTATATTCGATTTGGAACATGTTTTTCTTATACTTATTTTTTCTTTCATATAAATCCAAGTTTATAGCTGTAAATGTCATTTCGTTAGAGAAGTTTGATTGAAAATTTGTTTTTGAAAGGAAATTGTTGGTCTAAATGCTTTATTTCTTAAGAGAGTGTGTCTTATGTCAAAAAGTAGTTTAATGCATATATATTTTTATTTTGAAATTACATTCAAATCTTGCAAATATTAGATATTTTATTTGGAAATTGGTGTAAAATAATAAGCTAATCAATCAAACAGTTAACAAATAAATGTATAAATAAATAAATGTATAACCAAACAAATCTTGATTGAGGTACATACGCGATTAAAACCCTAATAGCATCTAATTTTGAACATGTACATGAATAAAAGGTTAACTTTGAATAGTAAATCTATTAATATTTCAAAAGATATGCATTTGCTATATGAAAATATTGTTATACGTGATCCAAATTTAAGTTTTACATCTGGACCCACAACCTCTCGGACCCCAACCTACAACGTCATATTACTTGCCACTTGAACTAGTGGTCCTTGACATTTATAATGTATTTTGGATTAAAATGAGGTGTAGTCGGGTATGTATGGTTGTTATGGTCATAGTAGGTTTCACATTGTCATACCATTGCCAGTTAGTTGGTAACCATTTTTGAGGTAAGCTCACTAGTATGGTAATGTTACCATTTTCCATTTTTTATGGTGCAACATCTATAAATTAAAATTGATGGTAACGGTAATCTTCCAGTTCATTTATAATACATGAATATTCATATATATGTTATGTTATAGACATTTAGAAGCAAACGAATGCTCACATTTGATTCATGAATTTGTTTCAAATGATGTTAATTGTTTTTATTTTCTCTCCCATTGATGTTTTCATGAAAATACACGATACATCATTTTGATTTCTATACGAATGGTAATTTATTATTACCAGTGCAACGGTTACCAGTTTATCATTGTATCAGCCTTCGGTATACCAATAGATCTGTAATAGTCACAATATGCAATTTTAGTTTACCAATGAAAACGATACTGTAATGGTATTTGCAAAATAGTAACAATAATTGTTAGCATAACAGCCCTAACACATGTATGTATGTACACATACACAGAGAGAGACTGTATTGCAAGTAAAACAATTCACAGTTTGCCTATTTTCTTCTTGTTAGTCTAAACATCGTTGTTCTATTTTTATTTCCTTTGCAGGTGTTAAGTGCCATGGAACAAGGAAAAACTCTCATGAATGCCCTAGAAGGGGCAGTGCCTGTAGATGTGCGTGAAAAGCTAAAAAGTTCTGTTAGTGAAATTATGCTTTCTCCAAAAACCAACTTTGAGTTTCATGGACTAAATAATGTTGACTGGATTCAAAATGTAATATCAGAAAAGTCAAATGCAGATGACACCCTTCTATCAGACCAGGGGAATGTTGCTGAAAATGACTCAGGAACACAAATTATAAGTGAGCCTGCTCCAAATGTTAACGATGAACCAGAAAATGCTACCCAAACTTCAGGAATTAACACAAGTGATGAAAATGTACAGGAAACCGTTGAACCTGCTCCGGAATTCACTGAAGATTCTCAGGAAAGAACTGCGCAGGCTTCTGCAAGTAATGAAATTGACGAGAGAATGCAAGAAAAGACTGAATCTGCTCCAATAAGCGATGAGGCTGCTTCTGAAGAAAAGTCAAACGCAGATGACACCCTTGTGTCAGACCAGGGGAATCTTACTGAAAATGACTCAGGAACACATGATATAAGTGAGCCTGCTCCAAATGTTAATGATGAACCAGAATATGCTACTCAAACCTCAGGAATTAACACAAGTGATGAAAATGTACATGAAACCGTTGAACCTGCTTCAGAAGTCACTGAAGATTCTCAAGAAAGAAGCGAACAGGCTTCTGCAAGTAATGAAACTGATGAGAGAATGCAAGAAAATACTGAATCTGCTCCAATAAGTGAGGAGGCTGCTTCTGAAGAAAAGGTTACTCAAGCTATTTTGGATGCAAGTAGCGAGGGAATACCACAAGAAGTTAGCGACTCTGCTATAGAAAACGGTTCAATAGACAAAAAAATCGAGAGCAATGAAACAAGAGAAGTGGATTCTCCAGAACAAAATATTCCAGTTTCATCAGCTAAATCCGAGGAACCACTTTCAACTGCCCCACCCGATTCTGGGGATCAAGTAGATGAAAAATCAAGTGAGGTTCAGATGAATGAGAGCGAGAATAATCAAGAAGGCAAACAATCTATACAAATCTCAGAACAAACAGAAGAAAATGCTTCAACACCTCCAGTCTCTGTCACACAGGTTGTAGATTCTTTGACTGGTGGTGACGACTCCACTCATATTGCTGTAAATAGTGTTTTTGGAGTTCTAGAAGAAATGATCGACCAGTATGAAAAGGCAAGCACCAAAGATGGTAAAGAAGTAAATACTAATGAAGACAATGACAACGAGGCAAAGAATCATCAAGAAGATAATGACAAGGTGATGCATACCATGAATCCTGCATTGGTGAATTCTGGAAAGGGTCATGAGAGAAATGGTCATAGACCCGCGTCTTCTGAAAATAGTACCGGCTTAGTTAAAGACAGTAAGCAATTGAATATAGTTGGTCATGCTCCTGTAGAATTTTCTGGACCAATACAAACTGCAAAACCATTAGATTTAGACTCTACAACCGATCTATTTCTTGATCAAGAAGAAGGTCAGTGGAAAATACATACAAATGAAAGTGGAGAAATTGAAAACAAAGACGAATTATACCAGAATGCAGATAGCAATATTGGGGACATTATCGAACCATCCTATGTTATTGTGGATGATGAATTTCACCAATTTAAAGTACCTGAAGAATTGTTTGACAAACCTGATGGTCGAAAAAAAAAGATATCATACTTAGTTAAAAATAATTTGCTGCAGGCTTTAAGAATCGAGTTTGGTCGGATATTAGGCATACATGACCTGGAATGTCTGGAAAACAATCTAATAAAGGATTTGGATCGATTCTCTGATGCAGTATCTCATGCGATTGTACATGAAAATATGGTGGATATGGAGTTAGAATCAAAATGCATTGATACTGCTGATCATATTATATTGGGTAAAATTGAAGCAGCAGACGCTATTAAAATAATATCTTCAACATTGTCTGAAACTAGCCATTTGAGAAAAGCTATACCATCAGGCAATATAGTTGATGCATGCCTAGCATCTTTAAGAACATATTTTTTGGTTGTTCCTTTAGTCGATGATCATAATGGTTTTGTTGATAAGCATAGGCATGAGAATGAACTTGTAAATGCACCAGCTTATATAAAAGATCAACATGTTGATTCAGATAGCTTAATCATTGAAGGTTCCGAAGAAAGTTTGGAAAAAAATATAAAAACTGGAGGGATCATGGTTGGAGCTTTTACTGCTGCCTTGGGTGCATCAGCATTAGTGGCACAAAATCAGGTAATATCAATTTACCTAAACCTTATATTGTTTTTTCTTATTTATGCATGATTATACTGACGTGTGGTTGTGCAAGTATGTATACATGCCTTTTTTCTTCATGCATTTGCACATACGGTTATGTACATCTCTGTGTCTTCATATATGAAATTTGTACATCTTTGTCTGGTTGTTGGAAATTGGTAGCTATATGCATTTTTGTCCTTTGCATTATATGAACATATTCAGTCGTATAGAGTATTGGCTTTGTGCATGTATATGCATGTAGCAAATGTCATTAATTAATTTGTGTAAAAGTGAGAAAGAGTGCGTGTGTGTTTATTTGCTTCCACCGAACATGTATTTGTTTTAGATATGCGTTGTTTTGGGGTATCATTTTCTTTTCTAGATGTATGTGAATTGTGTGTAATGTTTGGTCACGTTAGATTCCAAGAGCTATAAATTTTTAATGACTTGAGACTGTTTCTCACCCTTGTCCTATTCTGATTTGCAACATACATCCAGAAACCGTTAACCAATGCAAAATCAACTGACAATACGGGGATGCATACCTAGCAGGTTTTCTATATCTTGTGTTCTATTTCAGACTATTTCTCAACACTCTCGTCATGTGTTTTTTAATTGCTTAACATGACATTTTCCTTTGGGTAATGGGGAGTTCATACAGTGATTAAGATTAACACAACTTAATAACCCAAGCTGCGATATCACGGATCACATTTCCAATTCAAGAAAGCTGGCTATGTTTAAATTAGTCATCACATCTATAGACCATGCTTACTTGTGCCCTTTCATATATGGGACTCTTCTCACAACCACATATTTGTGCTGAATAACTATATGTATGTATATACATATATGTATATATATATGTATGTATATACATATATGTATATATATATGTATGTATATACATATATGTATATATATATATGTATATATATATATATGTATATGCCAAACATCAGACAAGATAGTCTTACACAAGGCATTCAGTCGACTCTCCAATGTATAATATTATCAGTTCTTTGCTAGCATGTTCATTTTATTTTCCATATACCTGCTTTTTTGCTACTTTCACCAATGCACTTACGCAAACCTATTATGTATAAGATTGTTTCCTTCCGTACTATAACAGAAAAGAAAGGAAAAGGTATTGGGCCATGATAAACACACTCGTTTGCTACTCTTGTTCTTCTATTCAAGTGTTTCCATAAATGAAAAGGGAGTGGGGATACTAATTTCTAGAAAAGGGAGTGTATTAAACCCTCTCCATATTAAATTTTGTCATTTATTGAATATCAATGAAATAGGGAAGGTATCCTGTGCAGCTAGACCCCTAATAATGTCTGGTTTCTAATTCTAATAAACTGCATATGAATATCAGTCATGAACTTTCCCTAAAGAAACAACTATATCTTCTTCCTATTCATAATGCTTATATTGAACCTCTGCATATTTGGCCTTGCTACAGTTTTATTCCAATTTGTTTTACAGTCGTTATATCTATGTCAAAGAAACCATATTATATTATTCTTACATGATTATGCTGCTGTAATCGTGATTTTATTTATTTATATTAAGGCGTATTTTCTCAAATAAAATTGGAAGGAACCATGGTTTGAAATTCTGGCCGGTACGCCGGAATTCTGACTATTTCGGTCCGGTTCTGGCATCGACCGGGTTGGAATTTATTATAGAATCCAGTTTCGGATCCTCACTGATGCAGCACTTACCGTATTGAATCGCGGTCGACCTAACTCCATGCCGACCTACGACCTAACTGCTCCAGATACCGACCTACGACTTATCACCTCCGACCCAATTACCTCCGACCTAATTCCCACCCCAATTGTCGACCGTTCCAATTGCCGACCTACCCAAGACCGTAGACCTACCAATCCAATCGCCGACCTACCCAAGGTCGTAGACGACCTAATTCCCAAATTCCGACCTAACGGTAGCTCGCAGTCATGTTCCGACCTATCTCCAATTCCATTACGACCTAATCCCCTCCCTGCCTTCTCCATATGCGCGTGCGAGATAACTTTGAAGCGCGAATGATTCAGGAAGCTCCATAAGTCGGCGACGAGATACCATAAGTCGGAACCGAGATAGCTTCCATTAAATCGTTGCCGAGTTAACCTTAAGTCGCGAAAAGGAAGATTAAGTCGTTGCCGAGTTAAATACTTGTATTTTTCTTTAATGTTTTGGTCTGTTTGTTAAAGTCGCTGAAGGCTTGTAAAGTTGTAAATGTTGAGTCGGAAGCCTTAACTCGGAACCGACTTAATACTTGTAATTTTGTTGTTTTTTTTTGTGAGTTGTAAAATGCCTATAAATAGGCCGAGTCTCTCATTTTGAAAAAGGTTGTTGAATATTGAATAAAATTCTCTTTTGTTAGCTTGTTGCTTTCAATTTCAATTGGTAGTCGAGTGTATCTCCTATCTCCACTAACGTCATTCGAGTGCGCTCGGATCATCGTTTGTTGAAGCCGATTCACGGTATCTTGTGCGCAAGATCAACGTCGAAGAATCGTAGATCTCTTTCCCGGTATCTTCGGATCAACGAGTCAGAGATAGCTAGAGTTCGGTATCTTCGGATCAACGAATTCGAGCAATTCAGTATCCATCAATACACAGATTGCTATTTTCATCGATTGAAGTTTGTTTTGAATTATCCGCTGCGTCAGTTTGGTATCAGAGCTTGTTTTAGCCAATCATAGCTAAATCGAGTCTTGGAGCCGAGAATTTGAAGTGTTGAAGTTGTGTTCATCGTGTTCGTCATATTTTGCAACAAAGTTGGAGTTTTCGATCCATTTCATTTTGGATCAAAGTTCGAAAGGTGTTTGAATCGAGAAGTGTGAATTTGTTGAAGTATTTGAGAAGTATTCAATCATGCCGCCAAGACGAGTTCAACGTCATCGCAATATTAATGCTTTGTACGGAAGAGAAGAGGCCGATGAGATGGAGCAACGAATCAACGAGAATTTCAATGAGAAGCTTACGGAAGGGATTGGTCGATTAGAGAGGATGATGTTGGAGATGAGTCAAAATCAGAGAAGAGTTTCACCTGAATCGAGCCATGGAAGAAGTAGGATTTCACCACATTCAAATCGAGAGAGAAGTGTCGATAGTGATCATAGAAGCGTGGATCGAGATTGTGATCGAAATGTTGATGATCGAGGTCGTGATAGAAATGTGACTGATCGAGATCGGGGGAATGTAGATCGTAGGAATGTTGGTGGAAGAAATGGTGGTGGTAGAGATGTTGGTGGTCAGGATCGACATCGATATACATCGGATGGTGAAGAAGAGTATGAGGGTGGTAGTGTTCGTGGACGAGGACGTGGACGAGGAAGGAATCAATCGGAGTACGATCACAAGTGGGAATCGGGAATGAAAACTGAAATTCCTGAATTCAAAGGTGGTATGCAAGCCGAAGAGTTTTTGGATTGGATGGCTAATGTTAAAGAAATTTTTGATTTCAAAGAAGTTCCAGAACGTCGTAGAGTGAAATTGGTTGCTACAAGGTTGAGGGGTAGAGCTTTGGCATGGTGGCAGCAAACTAAACTTACACGTGAACGAATGGGGAAGTCAAAAGTTGAATCTTGGGAGAAGATGAAGAAACTGATGAAAGCAACGTTCTTACCTTACAATTATCAATCTCTGATGTATCAACGTTTGCAGAACTTGAGGCAGGGCACAAAGACTGTTAATGATTACACGGATGAGTTTTATCAGCTTATTGCGAGGAATGATATTATGGAAACAGAAGAGCAACTGACGTCTAGATTCATTGGGGGATTGAGAATGCAGATTCAGGATATGGTTAATATGTTCGATCCAAGATCTGTGGCGGAAGCACATCAGAAAGCGTTGGCTTGGGAGAAGCAGGGACGACGAGGAGGTGGTGTGTTTACAAATTCCAATAATCAAGTGAAGGGTGTTGGTGGAAGTTCTAATGTGTCTAAACCTATCAGTAAACCAGTGGTGAAGGAGGTTGAGAAGGCAAAAGTTAACAACGGTTTCAAATGTTACAACTGTCAGGAGTTGGGTCATAAAAGCAATGAGTGTCCAAAGCCAAAGAAGAGAGCAATGATTGCTGAGGTTGAGGATGAGGATGAAGAAGCTGAATGTTCTAATTCTTTACCAGTTGAGGAGGAAGACTTACTGTCGGGAGATGACGGGTATGCATTGATGATGAGGAGAAGTTGTTTAACACCGAAGCAAGAGGAGGAAAGTAGTTGGTTGAGGAACAATATCTTTCAATCTACATGCACTATTCTGGGAAGAGTTTGTAAATTTGTTATTGATGCTGGGAGTTGCGATAATATTATCTCTACAGAAGCGGTGAAGAAGTTGGAGTTGAAAACCGAGAAACATCCTAAACCGTACAAGTTAGCTTGGTTGAGGAAGGGTGGTGAAGTGAAGGTTGGACGTAGAGCTTGTGTGAAGTTTTCAATTGGGAAGAAATACAAGGATGAGGTTTGGTGTGACGTAGTAGACATGGATGTGTGTCATCTGTTGTTGGGCAGGCCATGGCAGTTTGATAGAGCAGTACAACATGATGGTCGGACCAACAGTTACAGTTTCATGTTCGAAGGTACAAAGATTACTCTGGTTCCGAAGAAACGCCAACAGGAAGAAAACAAAGTGGAGGAAATCGAAGAGCTGAAAACTTTATTGACTTTGAAGGAGTTTGTTAAAGAAGTTGAAGAAGAGCCGGAAGTATTCTTGTTGATTGGACGAGAAAGCAGTGAAGAGGTTGAAATTCCAGAAGAAGTTAAACCAGTTCTGAAAGAATTTGACGATGTATTTCCAGAGGAGTTACCAACGGAGTTGCCACCGTTGAGGGATATACAACATCAGATAGATCTTGTTCCCGGTGCTGTATTGCCACACAGACCACATTATCGAATGAGTCCGAAGGAACATGAAGAATTGCGGAGGCAGGTAGAGGAATTGCTTGAACAGGGGCGTGTGCAGGAGAGTCTGAGTCCTTGTGCTGTACCAGCTTTATTGGTACCCAAGAAGGATGGGACGTGGAGGATGTGCACTGACAGTCGAGCATTGAATAAGATTACCGTGAGATATAGATTTCCAATTCCGAGGTTGGATGACTTGTTGGATCAGATAAGCGGAGCTACTATCTTTTCTAAGATTGATTTGAAGAGTGGATATCATCAAATTCGTATCAGACCGGGAGATGAGTGGAAAACTGCTTTTAAAACCAGAGAGGGTCTATACGAGTGGTTGGTTATGCCGTTTGGTTTATCAAATGCACCGAGTACTTTTATGAGAGTGATGAATCAGATTTTTCGACCGTTCATTGGGAAATTCGTGGTGGTGTATTTCGATGATATTCTTATTTACAGTGGGAGTCCAGAGGAACATTTGAATCATCTTAGAGAAGTGCTGATGGTATTGCGACAAGAACAATTCTATGTTGCAACGAAGAAATGCGTGTTCATGACGCATAGTGTTTTATTTCTGGGGTATGTTGTTTCAGAGAAAGGAATACAGGTTGACCAAAGTAAAGTTGAGGCGATCAGAAATTGGCCGCAGCCCAAGACGATAACGGAAGTTCGTAGTTTTCATGGGTTGGCTTCATTTTATCGAAGGTTTATTCCACACTTTAGTAGTGTGATGGCGCCTGTTACAGATTGCATGAAAGGTAAACAGTTTGCATGGACGGAGGAAGCCGAGGTTGCTTTTGAACGAATCAAAGATCTTTTGACCTCTGCACCAATTCTAGTGCTACCTGATTTTCAGTTGGTGTTTGAACTACATACTGATGCATCCAAGGTTGGGATTGGAGGGGTGTTGAGTCAGAAAGGGCGTCCTATTGCATATTTCAGTGAGAAGTTGTCCGGAGCGAAGATGCGATACAGTACATATGATGTGGAGTTTTATGCTGTTGTGCAATCTATTAAACACTGGAGACACTATCTATTTCAGAAGGAGTTTGTTCTTTACACTGATCATGAAGCATTGAAGCATTTGCAAGGGCAAGACAAGATTTCAGCGAGACATGCATCGTGGATTGCTTATTTACAGCAGTTTATTTTTGTCGTTAAGCACAAGTCAGGGGTAACCAATCGTGTGGCTGATGCTTTGAGCAGGAGGAGTCATTTGTTGACAACAATGAAAGTTGAAGTGACAGGGTTTGAATTATTGCCAGAATTGATTGAAGAAGATCCTTACTTTGTGAAATTTGTTGAAAAGGTAAAGGAAGGGAATACGGATGAATTTGTGTTGGTGAATGGTTTTCAGTTTAAAGGAAATCGTTTGTGCATCCCAGACTGTAGCTTGAGAATGAAGATTGTTAAAGAACTACATGAAGAAGGCCATGTGGGTAGAGATCGTACGTTACAGTTGATTTCACAATCCTACTTTTGGCCATCGATGAGGAAAGAGGTGGAAAGGTTTGTGGAGCGTTGTCATATTTGTCAGGTTTCGAAAGGAACTGCGACTAATGCTGGTTTATATATGCCATTACCTGTACCAGATAAACCATGGGTTGATGTGAGTATGGACTTCGTGTTGGGATTACCGAGGACACAGCGAGGTAACGATTCCATATATGTGGTGGTGGACAGATTCTCGAAAATGGCACATTTTATTGCTTGTAAGAAAACGGCAGATGCTGTTTATGTTGCTCAGTTGTTTTTCAAGGAGATCTATCGACTTCATGGATTGCCAGAATCTATTGTGTCAGATAGAGATACTCGATTTTTGAGTCATTTTTGGTTGAGTTTGTGGAAAATGGTGGGAACAAAGCTGAAGTTTAGTAGTGCTTATCATCCGCAAACTGATGGACAAACGGAGGTGGTTAATCGATCGTTGGGAAACTTGTTGAGGTGTCTTGTTCAAGATAACCTAAAGAGTTGGGATGTGAAGTTATGTCAAGCAGAATTTGCCCATAATCATGCTGTGAATCGAAGTACTGGGTTCAGCCCATTCCAGATTGTTTATTCGAGCTTACCAAAGGGACCGTTGGATTTAACGGTAATACCACAATCAAAGAAGACAGTTAAGAAAGCCGCTGATTTTGTTGAAGGGTTGACGGAGTGCCATAGAATCGTTCAGGAACGATTGGAAAAGACAAATGAGAAGTACAAACAAATGACGGATAAGAAACGAAGGAGTGTAGTCTTCAAAGAGGGTGATTTTGTTTACGCGGTATTGACGAAAGATCGTTTTCCAGTTGGGACTTACAACAAGTTGAAAGCTCGCAAGATTGGACCAGTAGAAATCTTGAAGAAAATCAATGACAATGCTTATCAGTTAAAGTTGCCAGATCATATTCACACTACGGACGTTTTCAACGTTAAACATTTGGTTCCATACTATGGGGAGGAATTTGTCGACGGTGACAAGGGTGTGAATTCGAGGACGAATTCCTTCCAACAAGGGGAGGATGATGCAGCACTTACCGTATTGAATCGCGGTCGACCTAACTCCATGCCGACCTACGACCTAACTGCTCCAGATACCGACCTACGACTTATCACCTCCGACCCAATTACCTCCGACCTAATTCCCACCCCAATTGTCGACCGTTCCAATTGCCGACCTACCCAAGACCGTAGACCTACCAATCCAATCGCCGACCTACCCAAGGTCGTAGACGACCTAATTCCCAAATTCCGACCTAACGGTAGCTCGCAGTCATGTTCCGACCTATCTCCAATTCCATTACGACCTAATCCCCTCCCTGCCTTCTCCATATGCGCGTGCGAGATAACTTTGAAGCGCGAATGATTCAGGAAGCTCCATAAGTCGGCGACGAGATACCATAAGTCGGAACCGAGATAGCTTCCATTAAATCGTTGCCGAGTTAACCTTAAGTCGCGAAAAGGAAGATTAAGTCGTTGCCGAGTTAAATACTTGTATTTTTCTTTAATGTTTTGGTCTGTTTGTTAAAGTCGCTGAAGGCTTGTAAAGTTGTAAATGTTGAGTCGGAAGCCTTAACTCGGAACCGACTTAATACTTGTAATTTTGTTGTTTTTTTTTGTGAGTTGTAAAATGCCTATAAATAGGCCGAGTCTCTCATTTTGAAAAAGGTTGTTGAATATTGAATAAAATTCTCTTTTGTTAGCTTGTTGCTTTCAATTTCAATTGGTAGTCGAGTGTATCTCCTATCTCCACTAACGTCATTCGAGTGCGCTCGGATCATCGTTTGTTGAAGCCGATTCACGGTATCTTGTGCGCAAGATCAACGTCGAAGAATCGTAGATCTCTTTCCCGGTATCTTCGGATCAACGAGTCAGAGATAGCTAGAGTTCGGTATTTTCGGATCAACGAATTCGAGCAATTCAGTATCCATCAATACACAGATTGCTATTTTCATCGATTGAAGTTTGTTTTGAATTATCCGCTGCGTCACTCACAATCAAGAGACAAAAAAAAAGGAAGAAGAGTGACATCAAGTATGATTACCTTATAAATTTGAGCAAGAGAAAAAGGGAGGAAAAAAAAACAGAGATCAAGTGGAAAAGCACACAAAAAGCAGGTTTTTTTTTTCTTTTTTTCTTTTATAATTTACGGTGGCTTGGTTTGTTGAAGGGGGTGGCTAGGGTTAGTAGTTAGGAATATAGTGTGCATGTTTGGGGTTTTGAAGAAATGGGCTTGAGTTGAAGAATTGGGCTTGGGTTTGATCTTTTCTTAATTCTAGAGAAGCAATTAGATTTATTGTGGACTTCAGCTATTTTGTTACTTTTAAGTGTAAATTTGTAGTATTTTTTTAATATGTTCTTAACTAAAAAAGTTCTCGAAGGTGACAAAACCAGAAACACAATTAAAACTCGAAACAGAACCAAAATTTCAAAAACTTCACATGGACCGAAATGGTCAAACCTTGGAAGCAAGGTTCAAAATCCCGCTTTCCGTTTCCGTTTCGGTCTTCAAGAAATCTTGTTATTTCGGTTCCGTTTCGAAAATTCCGGAAGTTCCGCTTTAATTCCGGTGTGCAAATTCTGGTACTACTTTTTATTAATACGTTAACTAATATTATTCTTTCATACAAATAATTCAACTTTTATACAAATTAAATAAAAATAAACTTTATGTACATATTACACAAAATCATTTTATGATAATTCACTAATATAATAATTTAGTACAAATTATTTTACATTAACTAATCTACATCAATTTTCATTAGCAGCCCAACCCATCATTCATTATCCAATTAATTGAAAGGGAGTGCGGAGTAAGGATCTTAAGGCTAATTTAACACTAGATGGGGTGAATAGTGGTTAATGGATTCTACGACTTATATAGACTAAATTAAAATTATGACACAAACAAATGCAGAACTTAATCACAGAACAATCACAGAATCAAACATAGATGCAGAAAGTAAATAAAAAGCAGTAAAAGGAAAGAACACACCGGATTTTATACTGGTTCGGAGTTACCTTACATCCAGTCATGTACCAAGGCAGAACACCTCTTACAGATTTTTATTATACCAAAGTCGAGATTACAATCCTCAGTTTCTAAAGGCCTTGAGGTACCATCCTGTCTCACGAGTCCGGGGTAAACTCTCTTGATTTACGGGCCACAAGATTACCCAATTGATTTCCAGGCACAACCACACCTTATAGAGCGACTCGATAAACTTTTGATTACAAATTGATCATATAACTCTGAATAACACTTTGATCTTCGAGAGAGGGCAGAGAATCAAACAAGAATGAGATTCTAATTTGATTCACTTGAGAATTCGGCAGAATTTCGGCACGTACTTAAAAATATGAATATTTTAGAATATGGATTTGTGGAGGAGTGAAGAAAATATGAAAATATAGTTAGTTAAAAAATTCGTTTGTGAAGGCTATTTATAGAGCACCAACAGTCATAACCATTCGTGAAGAGATTTAAACGAATAGACACTTCTTTTGAAAATTGAAACTTTTGAATTCAACGGCCACCATGTCGACATGGGGTATCCCATGATGTCGACATCCCTATGTTAAAAATAATATAAAATTTGTTTTGAAAATGATATTGAAATGAAAACAAAATGAAATGACTCTGGAGTAAAATAAACTAATTTTACTATGTTTTAAAACACAAAAACAAAGAATATTTTAAGGCTAAAACATCTATTTGAAAATCATTTGAAAAGGTAATTTGAAGGCTAAAATATTTTGAAAAGCAGTTTTGAAAATTGTTTTGAAAAACCATTTTGAAGTAGTTTTGCAAGCTTCTTCCTGCAGAATATCTCATCACATCAGGACTCGAGAACTTGTACAAAACCAGGATGTTCGTGGGTTTGTAAGCCACTTGTCGTAGGTTTGTAAGCCACTAAGAAGGTAGAAATGGGTTTTATCCCAAATGAAATTCGGAATGAAGATTTCCATGCTATTATGAAGTTTTAACAATAAACTAGACATGTATCTTGAAATCTTGATACTTATGAGTCTTCAAACCTGATTTCTTCATCTTTGATCTTTATACTGTACAGTCTTCAATAATCAGTACCTGTCTTATATATATATTCTGCATAATAACATTCATATATATCTAGATAATAGTGTTAGTATATAAGTTATAATAAAATAAGTTACAAAGGTTGTTGTCATCAAAACCAGTATCTCCAGTTCCTAACATTAATAATAGTCCAAAACTTTCTTAATAAATTAATAATTGACCAAAACTTCAACAGCCCAGTCCAAGAATGTATAAATCCTGATCCAAAATTTGCTACTTCTTTCTACCCTAAATTCAATCCGCTTTGCTAAAAACCCTAGATCACAAAGGAAATTTTTGATGAGAACGATGCTCAAAAAGAAGCCGCATCTCTTTCTCTTCCTACCTATGTTGCATCTTCCACTTCCCCTCTTTCTTCTCACAGGTATTTGCACATATAAATTACTTTTTTTCCTTTTTATTTACTTGTAATGTCCGAACTGGGTTTCTAAGCGAATTCCGGTCCGGTCATCGTCGGAACCGGACCGAAATGGTCGGAATTCCGACGTGCCAGCCGGAATCTCGAACCATGCTTGGAAGGAACAATAGTATTTCTTTGATACATAACTACGAAAATGTGTTATTGAAAAGATAATATGTTTTTGATACTTCTCTTCAACTTGGAAGTAGTTTAGTTCTTATATTTGATAAGAATAGCTGAAGTGGATTCTATGAAGCAAGAATGGATGAATTATGGACCATATTAGCCCAAATTACCTTTTAAACATCAGAAAATATACTTGATCTCCGTAACAAACATATGTTAGGTACAAAGATTCTACCTACGTTCATTGTTCTTCCTCTACAAGTGACTGATTGGAAGATGGTTCGTTATTCATCAAATTTGTTGATTGACAAGCCACTGATAAATGGCATATACCCATTTGCTTTATTGCACGCATCTTGTGGTATATTAATCTGCAAGTGATATGTGAAAACAACAAAATTTATCCTATAGGAGACTTCCTTGTCTAATGTGGGATATACATGAATTATTATCCGAGCGTTACGGCACGAGCTTCGTGCGTGAATTGTTTTTCTATAAATTGTATATGTTTAACGCATTCAAAAGAACATCGAGATTAAAGTTTGAACTTGTGATATAATTTATGTGTCAAAATTTTTATTTGGGAATAGATATTATTTTTGTTTTGGACGGGATTCGAACTCTTGATTTCTTATTTGCGTATAAGGGCATTTTTGGAACTTCACGGTTGGACAAAAAAAAAGTGCTTCCAAGCCAACTATTAATAAAGATATATGTAAATTATTAATGTATGGATGTGCAGTTAAAGCTCCGATATAGCCCCGTAAAATTCCCGTTATAACCACTAGTGTTTTCAATTTAACGATATTAAACGGTAAATCCGCTTTAAGCCCCGCTATTTTCCGCTACACCCACTAAATCAAAGTTTTTTAGCATTCGCTTTAGCAATATTGATGTAAAAGTTAATTTGACTAGTTCTCTTTTAAACAAATCAACAAAGTTAGAATTAAGACCTAATTTTAAGGCATAAATGCTCAATATGAGTTAGATATCTATTGTTATCACCAACTGTGAATTGCATAAATCATGACATTCTTTGGTTTTGTTATAGAAGATTAAATAATATTTCTTTTTCCTACACAAACTATGTGGACATGAGAATAAATTAACTTTAAATATTTGATTTTATATCTAATAAATTTTTTTGCACCTCCGCTATTTTCCGTTATATTCCTACTTTATCCTCGTTATAACTTTTTGCACTCCACCACTATAGAACCGCTAAGCGCTTTAATTGCACAGATGCCTGGACAGTTTTATCGATGACAATAAAGCAAAATTGTATATTAATCCGATCTTTCACAATTATTTGATATATTGAAACTACATTTAACTTTCCTTCCAGAAGGACCACGTGATTTTTGAACAGTCTTATATTTCTCGTGCATTATTTTATTTCTTTAGTATAAAGTTCATCTTTTCCTCCTTATATCCCTTTTCTTTTATTTCCAGATAAAAATTTAAATAGTGGGAATAATGTATAGCTTAGCTCTATTGATTCTGTAGTTTCCTGGCACCTGGTGTCTCACTATCCCCTTGCATGCAACAACTATCAAATAACCCACTTTGTTTATAAGGTTGCATAAATGTCTCTTTTGTTTTGTACTTGCTGCAGAAACAGAATGGTCAGAGCACGGATTCAATACAGAAATCAAATGGAAGTACAATGCAAGAGAATGCCCAGTCGGCGAGCAGTTTTGCAGAGAAAGCTATGTCTGTTGTTGGTCCTGTGGTCCCCACAACAGGTGAAGGGGAATTGGATCAAGATAGGTATGTTTATTTTATATGACACATATTTGGGTCGGCAAAAGGACTCTGCACCTGAAAAGCTGTCTTAACTGTGTAAAGAATACAAAAGATACAATTTTATCCTTAATGGGTTCCACTGACCTTTGAATTAAACCATTAATCTAAGGCTATTTTGATACAAAGTGTTCCAAGTACATAAACCATTAATCTAAGGCTATTTTGATACAAAGTGTTCCAAGTACATAGTACTCTTTCTGTAAATTGTGCAGGCTCATTTACCTCTACTTCCATATCAGTCCATTAATCTTGTTTCCTTCTACAGTCAATGTAGTAATCTTAAACATGATGCTGTCATAACATGACATTTTTTTTGTACTTTAAATGGAACCATCATTCTTGGGTGAAAATTATAAATTTGAAGCCTTCATTTGTCTAGTTTAAAGGATATTAAGATAAACTCCTATCCATTTGAGAGAAACATACATTGACATATGTTATCCCGCCTTTTGGCAAGGCCGTGACACCAAAAAGATGACTGTAAAACTAAAGACAGTTCGTCGTAGAAGTTCGTTATACACTGTTTAAACATGGATATCAATGAATTTTACCCTAATCCAGATCGGGCCACAATTGATGAGACACAACAAGCAAAGCCATGAAAGCCAACATTTCAAATTTCAAGACAATCTGAGTTCGTACGCTCAAGTTATCATCGATGCAAATTGAGAGGAAATAACCCTAGGTTCGAATCCATAGGCAGAGATTCTGTTCGAATCCATCGATCGGCCTCTGTTCGTATCATTTGCTTCGTATCCATCGCCTGAAGCCACATGCTCGAATCCACCAAATTCCCCCTGCCTCGAATCCATAGGTGTCACTACACTTCGAATCCATCCTGTGACCTCGCATCGTATCGATCCTGTGACCTTGCTTCGAATCCATCCTGTTGAGACAACATCGTATCGATCAATTATTGTATACCCAGATCGATACGATCGAACATCCCTTCGAATCCATTCCCTCGAATTCACTAAGTCAAAGCGGCGAAGAACATGGAGTCGACCCAGTCAATTCGGAGTGAAAAGTGGATCGATACGAGAGACGCGCGCCACGTCAACATCCTCACATGCAAACATATCGATTCGACCCTATCGATTCGAAGAGGATCGATTCGAACAGAGCGCATCAACCGAAAATGCAAACTTGAATCGATCATAACTCGAGATCTACAAGTCCAAATGCTATGAAATTTTCACAGAAGCTTGCATACATGTTGAAGAATGTCCACACCAAATTTCAGCTCGATCGGATGATTTTTTGACCGATTCGAATGGAGTTCGAATCGATCCCGAAGCGGGCCCAGATTTCCTGGACGCGGGCGCATGGGCCCCCACACGTGCCAGAAGTAGTCTCCCTGATTTTAGGCAAAATATCTTCCTCCTACACCTATACATAGAGCTCCTGGTCATTCAGAAAAGAGGTCGGAGAATTTTAAGAGCTAAAGAGCGCCCGGATTCTGCCAGATTTACTTCAAATCACCACTGCTACCTTAGTTTTAGACTTAGCTTATAAAATCAGTTGTACTACATCATAAGAAATTGTGATCTTCAAGTATCAAGCAATAAAGTCATCAACTTCAGAGTGGACGTAGGCAAGATCGCCGAACCACTATAAATCCTGTATCACTTACTGTTTTTTATTGAGTTTCTATAACGACCCACTATTTTGGACCATTCAAATCGACAATAATCCACACATGTCAGACTTGAATAATGCAAAATAACAGATTGTAATAAAATTTGGAGCAAATAAAATCATTCACAGAATCACAGACACAGAAATATCAGAATAACTCGCAGCGGAATTTAAAAATACCATAGTGGTTCATGAAGCCACTAAATACATAGTCTAAAATCAAATACAAAATACATAGTCTGAAACCCAATATAGTTCTGAAACAAGTACAGTAGAAATCCAAAATACACCAGTCTCTAAAACAAAAGCTGAAATAAGACAACTGAAACTGAAATAGGAAGATAACTAGATAGGCAGAATCTCCAGTGATTCCGAGCTCCAGAAAGGTGAATCCAAAGCTGTGAATACTCAGGCTGACCCGAGCGTAAAATAAAACATAACACTCGAGTCAGGATATACATACTTATACAATGTAAACCAACTCAAATGAACTGTAGTAAAGGTACAAGTAACTTAGAAGATGCTTGGGACCGCCCATCCTCTAAGGATCCGTTAAACTATCTACTATGTAGTAATATTCGCTATTATAATAGTGTCTACATAAGTAAAGTATAATCATATCGGAAAATAGCGTTAAGGGGATGGAGAACCTTAACGCGGTCGGATCTTAAAATCATAATCGTACTAAAGCTCGATATGGTAGGTGACACGGCACAACTAGGCAATGCCAGGGTAGATATACCAATTACGCACACGGACTGATGGATACGCATAGCAGCCACTACCGTTCCACCTCGAACAACATTCCCAAATCGGAGGATGGCCATCTAGTCAAATCAGTAAGAGTATAATATCGAAGAAATGTGTCCGAGAAGAGGTGCTACCTCACTGGTCCGAGATCGCTCCTGTTTTAGCCACCTTATGCCAACTCACGGGAGTTGGGTCCACGTAATACCTTAAGGACGTCGCCACCATCCTACTTCATTCTGGAATCTCCACCGCGTACACGGTTGTCAAAGTGGTTTTCGGTATCGACAGAGAGTATGTCCATATCCGATCCCGGTCTCTTTGCCAACCAATCGTTATTATAACCCGTGGTTATAGATTTAAAACAATTTATCAAAATATACTTCGAATTAAACCATTTAAACACAAAGTCATTATTCCTTTAAATCAATATTATATTTCTAAATCTAACCCGTCGGAGTTCACTTATTCACTTAAACAAAAGCATTAAAATTTTCAGCTTCCACGGTATTTTAAAAGTGTGGCGGTAAGTTATATCCCAAAACAATTTTTATTCAACAAAACAATATTTAAATTTGTTATATCAGTTCAGTTTTAAACAAAATCATATTTCAGTCTACTGCAGTCCTTAACAAGTGCTACAGTAGCTTTTCCTTAGTTCAAGTTCAATTTTAGTTTCTGCTACAACAGCACTTACCAAGTACTATCATAGCTTTAGTTTATTTTAGTCTTTTGGTTCATTTATAAAAACCACAACACTTAACAAGTGCTACAGATTCTACCTAGTTAAAACTTATAAAATCATACATTAAAAATGTTCATTTCAATCCTTTAACAAATTTTATTTTCAAAGAAATTCACAAGTTAAAACCAAACTTACCAAATTTGCTTATTACATTCATTTCAACACTTAAACTTAAACTTCATTTTTCCACAAATTTAAAACTAAATTTCAATTTCAATTAAATTAACTTAAGTTTCCATCTTTCTTTTTCCCTTTTTCCAAAATTTCAAAAATTTAAGTTTCGTTTTAAAATCAATATTCCTCCATTTATTTATATTTATCACATAGAAAAATCATTTCTATTTTAAATAAATCATTTAAAAATTCGGTTTAAATCAAATTAAATATTATTACAATTTTTAAATTATCTAAAAATATTCAGAAAATACATAAAAATAACCACGGGTCTATATAATATTTTCTAGCCTAATTCAAGTGATACGGATACTATATCATTTCAATCCGTAATTTACAAAGAAAAATCCGGGTTTTATCATTTCAAACCCGCAATCCCAAGTAAATAAATTTTAATTGAAAATCGCTCAGGCCTATCATTTCAGCCCATAACGACCTTCCCTTATTCTAAAGTCCGTTCGGGTATGTATCATTTCAACCCATAGTGATTCTATTCTACAGGGAACTTGCAGTGTGATTTAACAGAATAGAATAACAGTAAAATAAGAACAGATATAACAGATGATACGATATGCAGTTTTAACAATTAACATCAACTATAAATAAATCACAGGTAATTATAACATCATTTATTTATTTATTTATTTCTACACATTCAGTTGCGGTCGTTTCACAATTATATAAGTATGGATATTCGTGTGAGATTTACTCACCTCTACGGAGCTGAAGATTCGGAAAGAAAGAAGTACGATGTCAATCGAAAGCACGCGGATAGCACGATCAGTCGTTAGCGGATGCGCCAACTATATTCAAACCAAAGGCACAATAAATAATCAAATCTAAGATTGCACGAATAACGAATTCTCAATGAAGCGAACAACGAAAACAAACAAGTTGAAAAATCGAAACAATATAGCACGACCACTTTTTTAAAAAAAAATATAGATTATAACTTAAAAATTTCAAAGTGACAAAACAACTTTTTTTTTTTTCAAACAATGGTCAGTAAAACAGCCTAGGATACCAACCGTGACCAAAACCTTTAAATCTAAACAAATGCTAGTAGAAAAAGAATAGGCTCGGTTACCAACTAAAACAAAAACAAAAGGACATACTCGTTTTCAAAACAAAAGTTAGAAGCTGTACATATTTACTTCAAAACCAAAGTTCTGGAACCATGCTACTCAATACAAAAGTTGGCACCTCATCAAATACAAATCAGTAAACAAAAATTTTTTTCTCTCGGCTAAACCAAAACAAAAGGGACAAAGCAATATCTTATCACTTCTCGGCATGGAGGCCAATGAAGACTGTTCGGTCTGGGTTTCGCAGGGTAATGGTGGAGTTCCGGTGGTGGGCTCGACATTGTGGCCTAGGGACGAACTGGCTTGGGTCTGGTTGTGTGGTGGTTGGTCTCGCACGGAGGCAGTGGAGGAGGGCAGGCTGGGTTCGATCGGTCTCGTGGTTGAACGCGTGGCGGTCGGGGTTCGTGACGGGGTGGATGCTGAGGCAGTGACAACAGGGGCGAACAGGCGTGGGGTGGTGGTGTCACAGTCAGGCGAGGGTGGTAGTTGCTGGTGGTTGTAGGGTCAGGCTGCAGTGGGTAGGCGTGGGGTTGTAGGGTCAGGCTGCAGTGGGTAGGCGTGGGGTTCTCTGGCAGGCTGGGATGGGGTTGGGGATGTGGTGGCGGATGGATGGTCTGGGGTGGCGTTGGGCTGGGTCGTGGTCGGTAACTGGTCGAGTATGACTGGTGGTGAATGGGTAGGCGTGGCCAGGCTTGGTCTCGTATGGGTTTGGTGGATCGGCGATCGGTGGTGTAGGTTGCGAAGGCGTGGGACGTAGGGATTGGCCGGTGGTCTCGGTTGAAGGTGTGAGTAGGTATAGCGTGGCAGTGACAACGAAAATCACAAAAAAAAAAATGAAAAGAGGAAGAGCATGGTACAGCTGCAACAAACAGGAGACAGCAACTAAAAATATAAAGTGAACAAAGAAAGTGGAAAAAGATGTGGCATGTACCTCCCCGAGAGATGTTCACGAGATTCTGAACAAAAGCTACAGAGAAAGCCTTTTGAGGAATGAAAATTTTTGAACGAAACAAAAAAAATGAACAGCTGTTTTGCTTTTTGTAGAAAGAAGGCAACGAAAAGTTTTAGAACTGTAGGCAATAATAATGCTGACCGAAACGTAAGGGAGATAAAGGGGTAAGTAGACCATTTCTCACGTGCAATTCAATGCAAGATTTGACAATTTCAAACTGAAATATACCGCAGAAATAAATGGACAAAGGAACAATGCACGTACAGTGTAACGTCCAAAGTAACGTACAACCGTTACTTGTTTCTTTTATTTAATAAATTTAAAAAAATGCTAACGGTTTCTTAAAAATATAACGTATCTTTTTAAACCAAATTTAAAATAGTTATAATCATCGTTAATAAAATTTGATTCTAATGTAAAGTTAAGAACGGACAAAACGTAACGGAATGTAACGCTTTAAATTTTCGTTTTATACAAATTACTACAATTTATATTTAAATCAATATTTCGAATTGTTTTATTTTTTTAATTAAAATTTCGTTTAAAATTTATCGGACTGTTACAGTTTCCTGAGTGATTTGCATACTTATTCATCTACATATTTGATATTTGTGATCTGTGATTGCGAACTGGTGCTTTCAACGGCTATTGGGTGTTTGTGACCAATTTTGGCGCAAACATTTTGGTGCTTTCACTGAGAACGCTAATTCAGGAGTTCCATCATTTAGAAGTTGAATTTGAAGACTTAAGAGATTTAGATCCGAAGAATCATGACAAGACAAACAAGTAGAAGGCAGAGACCAGAGCAAAGTCAGCATGAACGGAGTCAAGAGGCTTCCTCAGGAGCAAACCAAGCTTCAGTCTTCATCACCAGAGATGAGATGGAGACAATGATGAAGAGACATGAGGAAATGATTCAGAATTTGCTTCAACAGATTGGGCAACTTGGAGCGCAAAATCAAGGAACAACCAGAATCCAGAACGGAGCAGGACCATCTAGCGCAGCGCCGGAGCTGGGGGGCACACACTTAGAGCATGTTGATCCAATCCCAGGAAGAGATTCAAGGACATCCGAGCAACCTGGCGGCAATAGAGGGATGAACGCTCAGCCATGGGGGCAGACACCCGAAAGCTCACACGGACTTGGGGGGCAGATCGAAGGTAGTGAACGAGGACTACAACTTGGAGACAATGATAGATTGGCAGAGATGGTCAGGCGAGCCATGAGAGGCGGATTAGTAAACAGAGCTCTTGAAGACGTGAACAGGAGTCCCTTTTCTCCTACGATTAGGTTGGTTAGGAACCCACCAGAATTCAAACTGCCAACAGTAGAAAGGTATGATGGGAGGACGGACCCTGCGGTCCATCTAACGAGGTATATAAGGCACATGGAAGTGCTGGGGCATCAGAGGAAGTCATGGCCCGGTGTTTCCCATTGTATTTGACAGACATAGCAGCTTTATGGTTCAGACAGCTAGAGAGCGGCTCCATTGGGACATGGACCGATTTGATTGAGAAATTTATGAGACAATTCAGGGTTCACATTTCAAGACCCAAGAATGTGATGAGTTTGGCAACGCTAAAGCAGAAAGCTGGAGAGTCTTTGAGGAATTTCCTGACGCGATTCAATACGGCAGCAACATCAGTGGGTCGGCCAGATCCATCCATGGTTATGATGGCAGCTGTGTCCGGAATAGCTGACGGCACAGAATTCAAAAATTCATTAACTAAGGATCCACCTATGGATCTAGGAGAATTCTATCACGAGGCAGAAATTTTTTTGCGATTGGAAGACGCTAATGCTGAAAGAGAAGAAGGAGAGGGAATAGAAGTTTATGCATTTAAAGACAAAAAGCCTTTTGAAAAGGATTCAGGCAAGGATAAAGGAAAACGAAAGGCTGAGGATAGTGGTGACGGGCCAAAGCGACTGCGGAGAGTGCCACGATTCACCACTTATTCAGAGCTGAATGAGAGTTTGGAGCGAATCTACCGAGATACCCGAGAGCAAGTCCCCTACCGTAGGCCAATACGAAGGGATCCCACTGTTGACGAAAGGAAATCAGACAGATATTGCTTATTCCACGAACTGAATGGTCATAACACTAATGACTGTAGACATCTGAAGGATAAGGTGGAAGGCCACATCAGGAACGGTATGCTACTTCAGTATGTGAGAAGGCAAGCTCCAGCAGTGGGGCCAGAGCAACCACCGTCTACATCAACTAGGGGTGACCCTGAGCCGGGACACCGTATGATTATCAATTAATTGAAATAACGATGAACAAGTCGTAAACCTCTCACCAACACGGATCAGTCATTTACACATGTGCGAGATCACGAGCGGTCCACATGCATGCTCTGAATGACTATTAACCCTATCGTTGTGGGAGTTTACACTTTGACATCCTTGCTTTGCTTTTGTTTCATCTTGATTTGAATATTTGAACTTGATTTTGTTTAACATTTCTGCTAAAGACTTATTTTCAATAAAAGAATGCTACTTGTGATTTCATAACGGCTAAGCCACTTACACATGTACGGGGTCGCGAACGGTCCCTAGGCATGCTCTGAGATGGCGATAAACCGTTGCAACAAACAATCCGGGAATTCACCCGAACGTGAAACCTGGTATGGATGATACTAAGTCCCTCCCCGGGAACACTCAAATCGCCTCGAACGGCACCCAACCACGAACGGTCACCAATCGCCTCGAACGGCATCCGACCACGAACGGTCACAATTCGCCACGAACGGCACCCGACCACGAACGATCACAATTCGCCTCGAACGGCACTCGATCGCGAACGATCACAACTCGCCTTCAACGGCATTCGACCGCGAACGGTCAAATTTCACCTCAAATGGCATACAATCCCGAACGATGGTCATTCGTGGTCATGAAAAACTATCAATTTCTTTGCAGGTCATCAACAGGATATGAACATCCAGCTTATGGCATTACAAAACACACCTTCCTATCGCAAGGCATGTTTTGGAGGGCAAATGTTATCCCGCCTTTTGGCAAGGCCGTGACACCAAAAAGATGACTGGAAAACTAAAGACAGTTCGTCGTAGAAGTTCGTTATACACTGTTTAAACATGAATATCAATGAATTTTACCCTAATCCAGATCGGGCCACAATTGATGAGACACATCAAGCAAAGCCATGAAAGCCAACATTCCAAATTTCAAGACAATCCGAGTTCGTACGCTCAAGTTATCATCGATGCAAATTGAGAGGAAATAACCCTAGGTTCGAATCCATAGGCAGAGATTCTGTTCGAATCCATCGATCGGCCTCTGTTTGTATCATTTGCTTCGTATCCATCGCCTGAAGCCACATGCTCGAATCCACCAAATTCCCCCTGCCTCTAATCCATAGGTGTCACTACACTTCGAATCCATCCTGTGACCTCGCATCGTATCGATCCTGTGACCTTGCTTCGAATCCATCCTGTTGAGACAACATCGTATCGATCAATTATTGTATACCCAGATCGATACGATCGAACATCCCTTCGAATCCATTCCCTCGAATTCACTAAGTCAAAGCGGCGAAGAACATGGAGTCGACCCAGTCAATTCGGAGTGAAAAGTGGATCGATACGAGAGACGCGCGCCACGTCAACATCCTCACATGCAAACATATCGATTCGACCCTATCGATTCGAAGAGGATCGATTCGAACAGAGCGCATCAACCGAAAATGCAAACTTGAATCGATCATAACTCGAGATCTACAAGTCCAAATGCTATGAAATTTTCACAGAAGCTTGCATACATGTTGAAGAATGTCCACATCAAATTTCAGCTTGATCGGATGATTTTTTGACCGATTCGAATGGAGTTCGAATCGATCCCGAAGCGGGCCCAGATTTCCTGGACGCGGGCGCATGGGCCCCCACACGTGCCCGAAGTAGTCTCCCTGATTTTAGGCAAAATATCTTCCTCCTACACCTATAAATAGAGCCCCTGGTCATTCAGAAAAGAGGTCGGAGAATTTTAAGAGCTAAAGAGCGTCCGGATTCTGCCAGATTTACTTCAAATCACCACTGCTACCTTAGTTTTAGACTTAGCTTATAAAATCAGTTGTACTACATCATAAGAAATTGTGATCTTCAAGTATCAAGCAATAAAGTCATCAACTTCAGAGTGGACGTAGGCAAGATCGCCGAACCACTATAAATCCTGTGCCACTTACTGTTTTTTATTGAGTTTCCTGAGTGATTTGCATACTTATTCCTCTACATATTTGATATTTGTGATCTGTGATTGCGAACTGGTGCTTTCAACGGCTATTGGGTGTTTGTGACCAATTTTGGCGCAAACATTTTGGTGCTTTCACTGAGAACGCTAATTCAGGAGTTCCATCATTTAGAAGTTGGATTTGAAGACTTAAGAGATTTAGATCCGAAGAATCATGACAAGACAAACAAGTAGAAGGCAGAGACCAGAGCAAAGTCAGCATGAACGGAGTCAAGAGGCTTCCTCAGGAGCAAACCAAGCTTCAATCTTCATCACCAGGGATGAGATGGAGACAATGATGAAGAGACAGGAGGAAATGATTCAGAATTTGCTTCAACAGATTGGGCAACTTGGAGCGCAAAATCAAGGAACAACCAGAATCCAGAACAGAGCAGGACCATCTAGCGCAGCGCCGGAGCTGGGGGGCACACACTTAGAGCATGTTGATCCAATCCCAGGAAGAGATTCAAGGACATCCGAGCAACCTGGCGGCAATAGAGGGATGAACGCTCAGCCAGGGGGGCAGACACCCGAAAGCTCACACGGACTTGGGGGGTAGATCGAAGGTAGTGAACGAGGACTACAGCTTGGAGACAATGATAGATTGGCAGAGATGGTCAGGCGAGCCATGAGAGGCGGATTAGTAAACAGAGATCTTGAAGACGTGAACAGGAGTCCCTTTTCTCCTACGATTAGGTTGGCTAGGAACCCACCAGAATTCAAACTGCCAACAGTAGAAAGGTGTGATGAGAGGACGGACCCTGCGGTCCATCTAACGAGGTATATAAGGCACATGGAAGTGCTGGGGGCATCAGAGGAAGTCATGGCCCGGTGCTTCCCATTGTATTTGACAGACATAGCTGCTTTATGGTTCAGACAGCTAGAGAGCGGCTCCATTGGGACATGGAACGATTTGATTGAGAAATTTATGAGACAATTCAGGGTTCACATTTCAAGACCCGAGAATGTGATGAGTTTGGCAACGCTAAAGCAGAAAGCTGGAGAGTCTTTGAGGAATTTCCTGACGCGATTCAATACGGCAGCAACATCGGTGGGTCGGCCAGATCCATCCATGGTTATGATGGCAGCTGTGTCCGGAATAGCTGACGGCACAGAATTCAAAAATTCATTAACTAAAGATCCGCCTATGGATCTAGGAGAATTCTATCACGAGGCAGAAATTTTTTTGCGATTGGAAGACGCTAATGCTGAAAGAGAAGAAGGAGAGGGAATAGAAGTTTATGCACTTAAAGACAAAAAGCCTTTTGAAAAGGATTCAGGCAAGGATAAAGGAAAACGAAAGGCTGAGGATAGTGGTGACGGGCCAAAGCGACTGCGGAGAGAGCCACGATTCACCACTTATTCAGAGCTGAATGAGAGTTTAGAGCGAATCTACCGAGATACCAGAGAGCAAGTCCCCTACCGTAGACCAATACGAAGGGATCTCACTGTTGACGAAAGGAAATCAGACAGATATTGCTTATTCCACGAACTGAATGGTCATAACACTAATGACTGTAGACATCTGAAGGATGAGGTGGAAGGCCACATCAGGAACGATATGCTACTTCAGTATGTGAGAAGGCGAGCTCCAACAGTGGGGCCAGAGCGACCACCGTCTACATCAACTAGGGGTGATCCTGAGCCGGGACACCGTATGGTTATCAATTAATTGAAATAACGATGAACAAGTCGTAAACCTCTCACCAACACGGGTCAGTCATTTACACATGTGCGAGATCACGAGCGGTCCACATGCATGCTCTGAATGACTATTAACCCTATCGTTGTGGGAGTTTACACTTTGACATCCTTGCTTTGCTTATGTTTCATCTTGATTTGAATATTTGAACTTGATTTTGTTTAACATTTCTGCTAAAGACTTATTTTCAATAAAAGAATGCTACTTGTGATTTCATAACGGCTAAGTCACTTACACATGTACGGGATCGCGAACGGTCCCTAGGCATGCTCTGAGATGGCGATAAACCGTTGCAACAAACAATCCGGGAATTCACCCGAACGTGAAACCTGGTATTGATGATACTAAGTCCCTCCCCGGGCACACTCAAATCGCCTCGAACGGCACCCGACCGCGAACGGTCACCAATCGCCTCGAACGGCACCCGACCATGAACGGTCACAATTCGCCTCGAACGGCACCCGACCACGAACGGTCACAATTCGCCATGAACGGCACCCGACCACGAACGGTCACAATTCGCCTCGAACGACACTCGATCGCGAACGATCACAACTCGCCTTCAACGGCATTCGACCGCGAACGGTCAAATTTCACCTCAAATGGCATACGATCCCGAACGATCGTCATTCGTGGTCATGAAAAACTATCAATTTCTTTGCAGGTCATCAACAGGATATGAACATCCAGCTTATGGCATTACAAAACACACCTTCCTATCGCAAGGCATGTTTTGAGGGGCAAATGTTATCCCGCCTTTTGGCAAGACCGTGACACCAAAAAGATGACTGGAAAACTAAAGACAGTTCGTCGTAGAAGTTCGTTATACACTGTTAAACATGGATATCAATGAATTTTACCCTAATCCAGATCGGCCACAATTAATGAGACACATCAAGCAAAGCCATGAAAGCCAACATTCTAAATTTCAAGACAATCCGAGTTCGTACGCTCAAGTTATCATCGATGCAAATTGAGAGGAATAACCCTAGGTTCGAATCCATATTCAGAGATTCTGTTCGAATCCATCGATCGGTCTCTGTTCGTATCATTTGCTTCGTATCCATCGCCTGAAGCCACATGCTCGAATCCACCAAATTCCCCCTGCCTCGAATCCATAGATGTCACTATACTTCGAATCCATCCTGTGACCTCGCATCGTATCGATTCTGTGACCTTGCTTCGAATCCATCCTGTTGAGACAACATCGTATCGATCAATTATTATATACCTAGATCGATACGATCGAACATCCCTTCGAATCCATTCCCTCGAATTCACTAAGTCAAAGCGGCGAAGAACATGGAGTCGACCCAGTCAATTCGGAGTGAAAAGTGGATCGATACGAGAGACGCGCGCCACGTCAACATCCTCACATGCAAACATATCGATTCGACCCTATCGATTCGAAGAGGATCGATTCGAACAGAGCGCATCAACCGAAAATGCAAACTTGAATCGATCATAACTCGAGATCTACAAGTCCAAATGCTATGAAATTTTCACAGAAGCTTGCATACATGTTGAAGAATGTCCACACCAAATTTCAGCTCGATCGGATGATTTTTTGACCGATTCGAATGGAGTTCGAATCGATCCCGAAGCGGGCCCAGATTTCCTGGACGCGGGCGCATGGGCCCCCACACGTGCCAGAAGTAGTCTCCCTGATTTTAGGCAAAATATCTTCCTCCTACACCTATAAATAGAGCCCCTGGTCATTCAGAAAAGAGGTCGAAGAATTTTAAGAGCTAAAGAGCGTCCGGATTCTGCCAGATTTACTTCAAATCACCACTGCTACCTTAGTTTTAGACTTAGCTTATAAAATCAGTTGTACTACATCATAAGAAATTGTGATCTTCAAGTATCAAGCAATAAAGTCATCAACTTCAGAGTGGACGTAGGCAAGATCGCCGAACCACTATAAATCCTGTGTCACTTACCGTTTTTTATTGAGTTTCCTGAGTGATTTGCATACTTATTCCTCTACATATTTGATATTTGTGATCTGTGATTGCGAACTGGTGCTTTCAACGGCTATTGGGTGTTTGTGACCAATTTTGGCACAAACAACATAGGTGTCCATGTGTAAAAATTTCTATTCATAACTTTCTGTATGAAATAACTTCCTTGCATCAATTTGAATTCATACCTTTCTGCATCATTACTTCACATATGCCTTAGTAACATGCAGTATATTCAACAGGACTGACATTGGCGAACAATTTTTTTTTACATTCTTATATTTTCTTTTATGTATTTCTTGATGACATAACTGTTATGACCTATTCAAATCAAATAAACCCTTAACCATACAAAATAATAATTGCTATGTCCATAATTAATTTTGTATGTGCTTATTGATGGTATAACCATTAGGAATTTATTCAAATCAAGTAAATCCTAGACTACACAAAATAATAATTACTTCATCAAAAATTAGTCAAAACGATGATAAAGCAACCCAATCTCAGTTGTGCATAGTCTTCCAAACAATAAACAACGAACAACAAACTCAATGAACATAGACAAAACATGCTTTAGAGTGGTTTCACAATCGTGATACTGTATGGATTCGTGTTAGGGAACAATTTTATTGTTTCACTTGAGAATGTTGATTGATTACAAGAGATGGGAGACTTGGTGCAGTAAACCCTAATTTCAAAGGAGGAACTGCAATAGTTCGTGTTCTGTAATGTATTTGAAGATGGAGGTTATTATTTTAATCAAGCCCTTTTTACATCGAAAATCACTAGATCGAGAACGAACTGCATCCAAGTCGTGGAAAAAGGATTTGAAAATGAGTCCAATCGAAGCGACATAAAACAACCCAATCTCAGTTGTGCATAGTCAACCAAACAATAAATAATCAATAGCAAGATCAATCAAAAATATTTAAATACACAAGAGATTTAGCATGGTTTCACAATCGCTAGATTGTATGGATTCGTTTTGGGGAATAATTGTATTGCTTCACTTGAGAATGAATGGATTGGGTGCAATAGATAGACTTGGTGCAGTAAATCCTAATTTCAATGGAGGAATTACAGCAGTTCTTTTTCTAATAGATTTACATGAAGATGGAAGTTATCATTTATAATCAAACCCTTCTTACATCAAGAGTCAATAGATCGTGAAAGAACCATATCCAAGTTGTCGAAAAAAGATCTGAACTTTATGGGGGTCATGGTTTGGTCTGGATTATTTGGCGCCCGTTTACAGAACCTAAGAACAAAGTTCTATTTTTTCTCTTGCACTCAAAGTTGCACATTAAATGTTTGCTGACATGATCCATAGGTTTTGCCACTTTACTTTGTCGGACTTTTAACACTTCATACTCCCTCTAGTCAACTATGGAAGGATTGTAAAGCATTATTATGCTTACTTCTTCTTAGGTCAAAGATTGGTCGACGAGGTGCATGAATTTAAATGCTCCACTTCGACACACTCAAGCTCGTATCAGTGCAAACAAAAACGAAGTTCTCCAACTTCAACCTCCCAAGTATTTTCATGTCAAAACAATTTCATCATTTTCAATCCATGTCACCCTTGGCACGCTAGCACTTTTTCATCCCAATGAAGTGCTCGATCTTCACCAATAACAATAGCTTAATAAACATCAGTTGAAGCTTCATTCATATTTATAATAACTTGTCTTCCTTAATAACCACTATGAAAGACTCTTACATCTACATATTTTGTTCTTTGTCAACTGAATCACACTTTGGTTGTCACAATAAGCTACCACATCCTTTTGCGCTATGTCCAAATCACCTAACAAATGTTTGAGACATAACGCTTCATTTGTCGCTCACACGCCAACAATCAGCTCTGTCTTTATCGTGTAGACAATGCAACTACAGTCCACAACTTCGACCTACAACTAATATCGTAATTACCAAACAAATCGCTTAATCCAAAGGTAATTTCTTCTAGCTTGATCTTCCACATAACCGTAGTAACATTAACGGTCAATAATACTACTCATACCAATTTTGACCCTGGATACCTAACTATACAGTGACGTACCTTTCAAGTATAGCATATCTACTTCACATCATGTCAATGCTCTTTGCTAGGATTAGTCATGTATCTACCAACTTCTTTAACCATGTATGCAACGTCTTGCCTAGTACAAATCATCACATACAATCTCCTACGACACTAACATAAGAGACCTTGAAACTGTAAGCCTTTTCAGCATCTCAGATCAGCCCCATCCTTTTCAAAAGCGAAAATACGAAGCTGTCGTTGTATTAGTGGTCTTTGCCTTCTTTATGCTGTCGTTATATTAGTGGTCTTTGCCTCCTTTATGCTGAATCGAGCAAGGGCCCTCATCAATATAACTTTTCTATATCAAGTCTCAATTCACACCTATTTGGATTTCAAGAAGTCTCCATCCATATGATTTCTCCATGATCCTTCGTATCAAAATTCTTACTAAAACCTTGTCTTGTTTGTTGATCGCTTGGAAGCTATCAGCGTATTGTTCCGATAAAAGAGTAGGTATAGTAGGTATACCGAACATTGCTACCCACTTCTCAAGGTACACAAGTGTGTCCTTGAAGTGAATGTTGAACTCATTTTATTGTATAGAAATGTCAAACTTTTTGTACCACAACCTACGAGATTGCTTAGGATCTTACAATGACTTACATGATTAGACTTGCTCGAGGATATGAAACTCATGTTGATTTTTGTAAATATCGTTGTCCAAGTCTCTAATCTCTATGCAAATATGCTATTTTGGCATTTGGTCTCTCCGATTCAGTCATTTAGTGCAATCCACGCAAAGAACTATAATTAATGTATGCCCCACTATTAGAGCAACGAGCTTATCATACTCCTTACCTTTGTAGATGACTTTTTCTATTTAATCTTTCTTTTGGCACGGTCATCACCGTTAACTTTATAAATCCACAAGATTGTCTGTTGGAAGTGGAAGTGAATTCCATATCTCATTCTTATGAAACGACTCCATCTCCTTTTCCATTGCACAAATCAAACTGGCATTCATATTTGAATCGGTTAACTCCTACAAAATCCGTATACTCGTTGTCCATAACATGTAAAAAAATCCAGTTGATAACTCAGATATAGACCGACAATCCCAATCTTCATATTATCCAAATGCCTTAGTGATGTGATGGTTGATCCTACTGACAATCCTATCTTCATTATTAACTTCACCCTGATTAGTACCATAAATCTCTCAAGCATTATATATGGACTTTCTTATGATGTATCATCAATAATTGTCTCCACAACTCTATCAACCTCATTGTACTCTTTTAGGGGAATAATTGTTTTATCCATCTTCTTTAGTTTATCATCGACCGACTTTGATGCTAGCAGACCTCTTTTAGTAATAGAAGCTTCATCAAGTGTAATACGTTGACAAATGATGATTTTCTTTACTCCATATGCAATCATTGTCATTGTCCACCTAACCAAGAAAAATGCCTTTGACAACTGTAAGCTTGGTGTACCAACCCTCAATAACACCCCCACTTCATGTCATGTCAGCCAAGAGTGAGACCATTGTTGAGCTTACAACTAACCTGAACTTTGGAAACAACCTGCCCGACTACTATGATCTACACAAATGTAGAATATATCAAGGCTAAATATAAACATATATGAAATACAACCAATATCAACCATAGTTATGAAAGGCATGCTAAGGGGCGCGCCATGTTACGTGGTGCGGCGCCGCGTTTGTGTCTTTCTTCATTGTGGCGAGCACACATGAGAAGACGCGGCGAATGACGTAAAAGGCGCATGGCGCGAAATGTCGTGCATTTTCATTATATTATTATTTTTTATTTGTTTTTCATTTTTTATAATCCAAACTGCATAAAAATTAGAATTTATTATATTATGCAGCATTAAAAAGAAGGTACAACATCCTTGACACCATTTATCCAATATCCTTGAAGGATATTGATGATTGTAATAAATAATTAATGGGAAATATGGATGATCCATCTGATGCTGAAGATGAGCTTGTATTTAATGATGATAATGATGATTTGACTTGAGGTGTTGGAGCAGTAGGAGTGGAGGAAGCTAAATATCCAAGTAGAAAAGCATCCACACCGAAAGGTTTTCAGCAACCGTTTTAGCATCTTTACATCTGCACGAAGAAGAAATAAATTTAAATGAGATGAATGAGGAAGATGCTGAAACTTATGAATCTGATGATGCAGACTGATTTGGAAAATATAATTGCTGAATCATATTCAGATTTCTGGTTTATCGGTAATATTAATAATTATATTGGTTTTGGTTTTAGAAAACTATTATGTTTGAAATTTTATGTATATGAATCTATGATATCATATTTGATGATGTTTTTTTTACAACTTGCCTACAAAATCTTTGTTGCATATGTTTAACAATAATATTTAACTTTTTAAATTTATTGTTATATATATTAATTTTTTTTTTAAAATATTGTAAATGTGCACGGTAAATTTAAAAGGCGCACGCTATTTGCCGTGCTGTGCGTCAAGACTCTGAAGAGGTTTTGCTCTTGCGCCATTAATAACTATGATATCAACATTATACATGTCAAATATCCTGGGTATATATCCCAGTACATTTAGAGTACACAATATAATAATCCAATGGTCACATGCCGAGCACATAACAAATTTACACATGATAATTATATACGTAAAGTCCACCTTAAGAATCGACGTTCAGATTTCCAAAGTGCGAGCATGAACTCCATTCTGACCTCTTGCTTGTTGCTTGTTGTCATATGCCAAATCCGAGCACAACACCCAACTCAAAACTCATCGCTGCCTAAAGATTAAATGCTCATACGACTATATTTATACGCACAACATCCATATAGATTCACAGATTAGGGTATGATGGTCGTATGAAAATATAGTATGTTACAATTAAGCTTGTCATTACATCATACACATATATTGAACAATCAAACATACAAAGATTACTCAGTTTGACTTCTCCGTCTCTTCATGTATCCTTTGAAATTTTCTCCAATTGTTGAACTAGGTATGTGATTAATAAGATGAGCTATAGTTTCTAAATACTTTAATCAAAATCCTTTGGATGAACCCAATGTAAGCCTCAAGCATCAAGCGTTCTCCAGTAATGTACAATTCATCCATTCTATAACGCTATTAGACGGTGGTTCTCCAGGCGTAGTGAAATTTCATAAAACATCATCCTATATGTTATATTCTGTTCACTTCAAAAAATAAAAATAAAAATAAATGTTATAATTTGTAAACTCGACAGAAGTTTACTTACTGTTATCATTTTAATCTCAAAACTTTCTAAGCTGCAGTTTCATGCTATCAAGTGTGCACACTTGACACCACCAAATGTACATCATTAACTATGTCAAACAACATCATACATGCGAACATGAACTATGTCAATACCATGTGATCTGCAAGACATCTAATTAACATCAAAACCGCGTCATCATTCTTTTTCATGAAACATAGTGAAAAAGTATCTATAAGGAGTCATATGATAGGATTTCCTCGAATCAATCATCCACTCATGATTAGCAACATCTGATCACACGCATTAAACAAATCTTCACCAAGTGTGTTGCAAGCGTCTTCAGTTAATACTGAAGAAGATGCGGACACTATCCCTTTCTACTTCTTAAACAGCTATTTCTTTGATGGCCAATCTTGTTGCTCATAATACAAAAGTTATCCACGATTTATTTCATTATTGGCACGGTTCCTTGAATTAGAACGTCCTTTTTCATCGTACTTTGGTTTCACATTCTCGCGTTGCCTTATCTTCTAAAACTACCAAACTATTCCTTTAACTCTTAAGTCCGACCATGACATCCTAAAGCATCATTGTGTCGTTGTTGTAGCATATATAGTCGACAAATCAGGAGTCTCTCTCAGACAATGACATAAGCAAAATCACATTTTTCATTAACAACATTTAGATCAATGGTCTTCTTCTTCATCCAAACTACACTAAACTTCAAATCAATCGTTGACTTCTAACATTTCGAACTCCATCCAATCAAGATCGAAAGAATTATAAAAACTACTATTCTCGTTTCTTCTAGAACTGAAAACTTGTTGATGAGATGCATCAAAAGTGTTTGATGAAATACTCGAAAGAGCTTTACATAGTGTATCACATAAATTTTTACAATTTTTTTTCTATTACCAAAATGACAGGTTGGTTGGAGTCTTAGTTGAAGTTGGGCAAAAGGGAGGGATGTTGAGATTAGTAGGTAAAGCTGCATTATTATGGGGAGGCATACGAGGTGCGATGAGCTTGACTAATAAGCTCATTACTTTCTCACATTTAGCTCAGCGCCCATTGCTTCAAAGGTTGGTTGGTATATTCTTTATTTGAACCTTGCTATATCAGCAAACTGATTTCTTATAAGTGTACCGAGTCAAATGATCCATCTTAGATATTTTATTTTCAATATCACGATTCAGATACAATTCTATATGTTAGATCGGGAAAACATACTTTTCAGATTACTTTTTGTTAATTTATTACTTCAACTTATTTTTGAGATAGTTTGATAATTGTTAATGTTTAGTTCTATTTTCCACCACTATATGTGTGTATATATGGAGTGACTTAAATAAATCTTCTACTATATGTGTTGTAGGTACTTGATAATTGATTTTGTACTGATCATCAAAACGATACCTTTGTGTCTACCGATTGTTTCTTTCAGGGATACAAAAAAAATTATTTTGTTGATTCTGTTACATCTCATTCATATCTCTTGAACATATCTCTCTGTCTTTCAAGTTCTTTATAATTACTTTTCAGAGAAATTGACCCTTATTAAGTCCTTATATGTTGATGTTAAGTAGGGTATAGTTTACATCTTAGTAATTGTTGTATTTAGCATAAACTTTGGAATTGATGTCCAGAAAATTGTCCCAACATATGGTTTCACATTCAAAAGATCTATCCAGTAAGCTAGTGGGCTTTGACATCTTCACCATCAGGGGTGTGTGCATGCACGCGCACGTGCGTATGCATATACGAGGAATATGAATCTGCACCAGGGTGCAAATTTTTAGTTGCACCATGGATGGAGGTCAGGGGGCTTCGTGAAAATCTACACATTAAAGAATGTGTATATTTGCACAGCACCACCTGATTTGTATCTGTGGTGCAACTAACAGCCTGCACCATGGGTGCAGATTCATTTTGATGAATGTAGGTGGGTGTGTGTGTATATGGGTGGGGTCCATAGTCCCCTCATATAACCTCTTTGTAGTCTTCTTCCCTTTTTTTTATGACATTTTTTTTTGAAATGAAAGAAAATTTTGTAGATATGATCTACTAATCATCGAGATCAACTGCACAAAAATTTGGATATATGTATATGTATATGTGTGTGTGTGTGTGTTGACGGGTTGAAAATGTAATATTGACAGATTTAGAAGCTTCAGATCTTTGTGAGTCGTAACTATCTTTTATGTTAAGAGATACTAATGGTCCTTTTAGGTATCAACATGGCGTATCCATTTGATGGTGCTTGACGATATTTTATTTTTTATTTTTCCCAGATTGAAGATTCATGTTAACTTTGAGCATCATTGCAATTGGTTAATACTGATTGATTATGTTCCTTAATTTGCAATTGTTAGGTTTATTGGATTTATCTGCATGACGCTTGTTCTTTGGTCTCCCATAGTGATCCCCTTTCTTCCTACTATTGTACAGAGCTGGACAGCGAACACTCCGAATGTCATCGTTGAATATTCTTGCATTTTAGGTCTTTATGTTTCTGTCACAATCCTTGTTGTGTTATGGGGTACAAGGATAAGAGAGTATAAGAATCCACTTCAACGGTATGGGCTGCAACTCACACCTGTTTCAAGGGTATGGAAGCAATGAATTGCATTTTTTTTCCTTTCCTTTTTGCTTATGTCCAATAAAATAAAAGTATTAATGATGCCTTCTAGTTTCTACCCTAAATGCATGGATGTATTAGATGAATATCACAAAACAATATGAATATACCCAGAGCTAAATCTATTAGCACCTCATGAATTTCCTATCCCACACCATTATCTTGTAAAAGAAATTGACACCCCACAAATTTCCTTTCATCGCCCATTTGTATCGATTTTACCCCTTAAATTTACCTCTGCTTCATTATTACCAAGTTTGCTTTAATTAAGCATTGTAAAATAAAATGGAAAAACTCAATGCTTTTCAAACAAAATTTAAATAAATTGTTGAACATTTACCTTTTCAGTGAACAAAGAAAAAATAATTTGCAGGGAATAAAGATTACTGCAGGTTTTTTTTCTTCATAAAGTATACCCTGAATGTTCAGCACCCATTAAATTCATAAATATCAATAGTGCCCAAAAAAAAAATTTGAAACTAGAAAAATAAACCATTTAAAAATTGGTAGAATGTTTACTCCTTCAATTAACGTCGAGAAGTCAAATCACAAGTACCCATAATTTTTTTAATTTTGAAATATGAAACAATTGAAAATTTAACACCATGGGAATCCATAATTTTTCAATTCCTGAAATTTGAAGGTGGGATGACTGGTTCATTAAGAACAACGCCAGCTGCAAACATGGTTCATACACCAACTGTGCAACAGTTTAGTGTTTCTTGGTTCGGGAACTCCAGCTTAGGAGAGTGCTTTGTCTAAAGAACCAGTCTAAGGACAAGCTTCCATTTTGCATGATTTACCTATGAACCACAGAGACGTGGTGCAGAATGGCTAATTATGTCATCATTTTTTTTTTACAGTAATGGGGGGGTGAAAGGAAATTATAGGGGTATCAATATAACTTGCCTCTACCCAGTTCCTTGTGAGGCATAACTATTTCCGTTATGTGGGTCTAAATTAAGTTTGTGTACGGTGCTGTATATTTTTGTTGCATTTTCTAGGTATAGGCATAGCCTCGTCAAAACTTGTCCACTCTAATGACTACTTAGATCTTATAACAGTCCAACTGCACCTAAGACCCCAGAAATGGAGGCAGGTAAGAGTAGAAGTTATTTCCAAACTTTTTTTTGTCTATGATTGACCTGTTTTGATAAACTTTATTGCCAGTTGAAAAAATAATTATTCTATTGCAGCTGGTAAAGGACCTTCTTAAGGGATTAGTTGGAGGAATAATAATTGTCTTGGGTATACATTCAATGAATTCACTTTTGGGATATGCTAAACTGTCATGGCCAGGATCGCTTTCTTCCAATGGTTCTGTTGCGCTGTTTAAAATATGTGGCAGTATCTTATTTCTTGCTCTTCGTGCGCTTTTTACTGCCATTGGGATATCTGTAGTTGAAGAACTATTATTTAGGTCATGGCTTGTTGAAGAAATAGCCGTGGAGCTCGGATACGATCGAGCCATGCTATTATCAGCTGTTGCCTTTTCTTTGAGTCAAAGGTACTATCATATTTCTTGGTGATTTCTTCAGTTTATATTTTTTTTGCTTTTCATGATTGATAATATTTTGGGTGAACTAAAAATACAATTTTTTTTTAATCAGAAATTCATAGTTGTGATTTGTTATCCCTAATCAACTTGTTAATGCTCTTCCTAACTAGAGGCAAGAATATTTAAAAATGTGATGTTATAAAAAAATAGTCATTTTTGTGCATTTTCACTTCCTAAGAAGTAAAATGGAATTTATTTTTGTCCATTATAAAGCACTTGACTGGCATTGTGTATATTACAAGTTGTATTGTGCAAATATGATAAATGTGATGATATCAAATTGCATAGGTTGCATATAAAAAGTACAGCTTGCAAATTGTACTTAAGCAATGCATTTGCATATTGCTGGGTTTATATATTTTTATTAATGAAACAACAATGCAAGTCACTTAACTCTACGGACAACTAAAAATTAGTGAAAGTTTGGTCAATGTTTCTATTTTTTAGAAAACTATTTTCCAGGTCATGTATTTTAGCTTATATTTTTGATGTTTCTATGTCACTTAACTTGTGATTTTTCATCACTCAATTCCACGCTTCCACTGTATCATCCTGTGGGTTCTAGTATTTATTATTATGTTATGTTGTTCTAATATTTATTATTTTGTTATGTTGTTTTAATATATATTTTATGTTCTTATATCTATGATTTTTTTTATGAAAAACTGGTCATCTCACAGTTTAAGTACTTCCACTGCAAATATTCACATTTTACTTTTAAGCAATGACGGACCTAGCCTAGTGGGGGTTGCTGCCCCCACTCAGTTTTTTATTAATTTATACAAAAAATTATACAAACTTTATCTTTCTTGTTTCCTACTAAATAAAATATTAATTAATTGGAGATGACTAAATTAATTTTCTATGTTGAGTTGTTTGTTTGTGTTATCTTTCTATGTCATACTTTCAGTAACTCTATCGTTTTGGTTGTTTGTAGGTTTACAAAATAATATCTAGGTATTTTTATTCATTTTGGTTTCTTCTGTTTTAACTCTTAAACATACAAAAGGTTAAACATTTTATACATGATTTTATTTAATTGAGATGATGAGTTCATCTTTCTTTCACTATATAGATTTTCATACTAATTGGTCTTTCCCAAAATTTAATCAACATTGAAAGTAATGATTAACTTTATTACACTGTTTTAAGAAATAAAATCATATATATTTTCCCAAATTTGTTTTATTGAATTAAAGTTTCAAAGTTGATTATTTGAATTCCAAATAAGAGATATGTTATTATAGTGCTAGTACTAATTGATTTATTTTACAAAATTGAAAAACATCTATATGTGTTTTTGGGTTGACATAATATAAACTTCATTACATAATCAATTAGAAGGCAAAATGTTGAATGTTTGTTTTGTGGTTTCCAAACATTCTTCTCATAGAGAATCATGTTAAGGGGATATATATTAGATCTGTCAATGGATATATTCGGATGCGAATAATATCATATCCGCATCTGAATTCGAAATCATTTTTGGATACCAGATATGCACATCCGCAAATGTGGACGAATATTGAGTAACTATCTTATCCGCTAACGATCGATAAATCAAGAAACATAAGTAGAAAATTTTGGTTTAACATAATTATTTTTCCAAATTCACTAATTATAAATGTATGCCTAATCAACAAATATGATAAAAATAAATAGTTCTGAGCAGTTATTATGCATTGAAAGCATATAATTTAAACTATTAATTTCATAAAAACATAAATAATATCTTATATTGTACTATCATACACATAATATAAACTATACACATAATATAAACTATAATCTTGAAAAAAAAATCGTATGGATAATTTCAGATTCGGATGCTTTTGTACTGCATCCGTATTCATTTTTTCAGATATCGGATATTTATCAGCTTTTCAGATACGGATGCGAACGTTTTAGAGTTTTCGGATATCCATTGATAGGCTTAGGCAATATTAACCAAAAGTAACGTTCATCATCAATATTTTGAAGAAAAAAATGCTATATGATGATTTAAAAAAACAAGAGCGATACTTAATTTTAAATATCCATTTTGGTGTCTTGAAAGATCAAACCCAAGACCTTCAACATCATAATCTAGAGATCTTACCACTTGAGCTAGTGGTCCTTGACAATATGTAATGATTATATATGTATGTGTGGGCACGCTTGCTTGAAAATCAAATTTGACCTTCGGCCCGCACCGTATCGAAATTCTGCTTACATCACTGCTTTTAAGTGTCCACACACCTTAACTATTCACACTTCAAAAATATTCGAATCACTTGAAATATTCACATCACTTCATATAGTTGCATTCTAAATATTTTCTTAGGTAGCATTTCTTCTGGAAATAAGGCAGTAGTTTACGGTCATAAAACAACAGTAAAGTATTAATTTGATAGTAACTGACAAATAACTGCAATATCAGTATTCACATCATTTTCAATAATAATTTTACATATATAAGAAACATGTATGTGATTTATATTGTTTTAATTGGAGGGATGTGCATCTCCTTTTTTTCCTCGGTCATCAGAAATTGTACCAGTGTATTCTTGCGTACTGGCATACATGATGTGCGTGCGCACACACACACAGATATATATATATATATATATACACTAGTGTGAACCTGTGCTTCGCACACGGATGTTGAAAAAATATTGTTGTTGCATAGGTCATATCCAAATGTATAAGAAATTTAATACGGCGATAATGAAAAAACATTGTTGAACGATAGTGTTACATCATGAATAACAATTTGGTAGGATAAAGAACACATAGATATATTTGGTTATGATAATCACAATTAAAATCGAACAAAACAATTACAGTGAATATGTTAAAGTTCACAGACTATTTAGAGGATAATGTGTTAAAAATTTATCCGCTAATGCATAGATATATTAACTATGGCATATAACGCCAATGTTGTTGCTTTTGCAATTACACAGCTGCTTCAATGTACATGGATATAGTTGAAGTATTCACTGTGAACTGCAGACACAAAGACACAGTGCAGTTCGATTCAATTAAATAAGAGTAATACAAGTTTTTTGCAATGGGGAGAAATATAGTAATATGATGAAATTTGTAAACAATCAAGAAAAGTATTTGTCAACAGCTGAAAAAAGGGAGCAAAAGAAAAAAGAAAAAAGCAACAGATGTAGTACAGGGGAAAGTAGTAAAACAGAAGATTCAATTGAAATAGAAATGATGATGCAATAAGAAAATAACATGGGTTCCAATATAAATTACTATTTGTTCACCGAATCTGATCTATGTCGATGCAGGGTACAAAACACGGCATACAGCTGGTCGCAGTAACCAATATTTGAAAATATTCAAAACATACAAAAGAGAACAATTGTGATAAGTCCATTCATTTTTTAGCCTCAGAAATAACTGCTAGCAACGCGTGTATGATATTAGCTTGAGTGCAAATAGGTGATGTTTTCTTGGCCTTAATAGATGCATTACATCAGTCAATTATTTTAACCATTGAAGGTATTTGTACCTGCAGCCAAAAAAGGCAAAAGTGTCATTGATGCAGTATTATTACTAAATTCTCTCACTGCTCGTCTGACCTATTAACTATATCTAATAATCAAACTATGACTACATAATCATCTATACAAAGATACATTCATCAATTGTTTTCTATAAGTTTTCCGACGGTGGTGATGCAAGTGATTTTAGAATTTACTACAAAAAATAAAAAATAAACTCTTTTAGGTGGTTATCAACATTATTCACACTACAACACATGTTTTGACCCAGCACTTAAACTGTGCATCTACCTTAAGCCCGAATACAACTTATATGCTTATTGTATTATTGATCATCGTAATTGTAAACGAAATTGAGTAAACTTAGCCAAATTATGTCATCAATCCTGAAAGCAATGTATTAAACGCTGAGCTGCACGGTTGAATCAAGCATTAATTATGTGAAGTCATTATTTAATCATCTCAAGCTATCAAAAATCAAAATTCATTTTTCAATTATATTTTCATAATGCGGTTAAATAACTATCGTTAACATCAAACAAAATTATTACTACAGCTAAATTAGTATTGCATCACACAAATGCAGTTAAAATATTCAAAAACAATAATTGCTTAATTCCAAAAATACTGCAAAATAATAACCGCTTTTGCTTAATGCATTTAAATTTTAACTACAGTAAGCTCAAATAAATCGTGTACAACCAAAATTATTACTGCATCACATAGATATAGCTGAAATATTCAATTTCTACCATGCATAATTCAAAATTGTCAATAAATTATAACTGCATTTTATTAATGTAGTTAAATTTTAATTGTATTAAGATTGAATAAATTCCTGAAATGTAGCCAAATTTATTACTTCATCACATAAATGTGGTTAAAAATCTTCAAATATAGTTAAATTTACCCAAAACTTGCTGGTAAATTATAATTGCATTTTCTTAATTTCATTAATTTATAACTGTTTTAAAATTGAATAAAATTATCTAATATAGTCAAAATCATCAATAGTAAATGCAATAAAAAAAATGCTAACGTAGTTAAATTAATTCAAAAAATGCCTATAAATTATTACACCATTTTTTGATGGGGTTAAATTATAACTGCACTAAGTTTGAATACTATCAAACACAATCAAGATTATTACTTTATTACATAATGTAGTTACAATATTCAAAGGCAACCATAATTGTATAATTCAAAAAAAATATTCCTTTCAAATATGTTAAAAGATAATAAATACATTATAATAATCTAGGTAAAACTACTATGTAATGTTTATGATCATCGTAATAATGCTATTACAGAAACGCGGTACACATCGATGACACAAAATAATTATGCAATTAAAGCTGCTATATAAAATTATGATTTTAAAAAATTTATTTTTAGCTATCAACAATGGATATCATTGGAAAGCAAATTAAATTTGAGATTTAATAGTGAAAACGATTCTTAAATCCAATCAATGTAGAAAAAGTTATCACATTTCAAAGTTTGGAATATAAAGAAATTAAAAATGTGACTGTTCAGTTGTCAAATTTCATGGGGGTCTGTATGAGCTTGAAATTCAACTCACTAATAATAATATAGTATAGATAGATATATATATATATACACACACACACATAACTATATTTAATTTGAAGTAAAATTTTGAATATGATGTTTTAAAAGGGCATTCGTCGGCTTCCATATTTTTTCTTGCCATCTTCTATTTCTCTTTTCCATTCTCCATCAAGCAATTTGAAGAGGGTAATTACCTACGGTTGAAACGACGACAGTTGAATTTCTATGCAATCAGCTACCAAGGTATAACCTCTATTGTAAAACCGACATGCAGGTCATTACCGTCGATACCTGGTATATTCTTACTGTCGCTGGCTCTATCGGGAATGAAACAAAGAAGTGGAGGCAGCCTCAGTGCTCCTATTGGGATGCGAGCTGGAGTTATGACTGCAAACGTCGTTCTACAGAATGGTGGTTTTCTCAAGTATTGGCCGCACACTCCGTCCTGGATAGCAAGCAACCATATTTGGCATCCATTTGAAGGTGCTGTCGGTGTGTGTTCCTGTGCATTATTGGCTCTCCTTTTCTTTCCAAGACCAGCTCAAGTTAAAGATACCGGTGATGCATAGAGAAGGATGATACAGCCACGTACATGCTTAGAGATAATACCACCAATGGAGTCCCCTATTGTATAGAGTAACACTTAAAAGGAAAGTTACTAACAGTTAACCAGCTGTTGCATGGTGACAAAGGTGTTTTTTTCCAACAAGTTCACATTACGATGGGTGAACGTGAGTCCTGTTTATGGCTGTGTAAGCTGTATGCATAGGAGGTTCAGTGGGTTAGATAACCATGTTGTATATATTCAGCTTGTATCTATCTACATACATGTTTAACTAGGTCTTTTACTTGTGTGTGAGGCCTAAAGCATATTACCAAAAGTCACTATGTATATTGATGCTTTTTACGTACAATCTCTACAATTTAAATATATAAAAAGGCTTTCTACGTTACACAGCAGAAGTAGTTGAAATTTGTACTTGTGCTATAGTGCTTCTCTGTCAGTGGAGTTAGCTATGGACGATCAGCATGTGAACTCTTTATGCGAGGCACTGAAGTGGAGCTATGGCTGAGTAGCATGTAAGTAGTGTTCTCGTAGGTAATTATAAGTATCACTTCATACCACGAGTGGTTGCATTATAAGTCGCCGAGTAGATTAGGGTATAATTCTTCTCACGTGTATTTCGTGAGAAAGGTCTTCTCGTGGTATCTTTGCTACAACGAGCTTATGATTAAGATTTAAGCTTGAGTAAAGTTTGAAAATTAACGTGTTAACATTGGAAAATAAATGACAATAAACGATTGCATCCATGACACAACCGTCCTCTTCTGCACTATTATTGTTACTATTCCAACTATTTGAAAGCGAACATTACACTATAGGTTAATGGCTTTTCAAAACAATCGCATATTTGAAGCTCTGGATGACTCCAACTACAAACACTGGTCCCAAAAACTACAAACTCCCTCCTAACAATTTTCAAACACCACTGCTTCCGTTATGATCAAAATTGCACAACAGATTGACGAAAAAGCCAAAAAGAAATTTGAGAAGAATAACAAGCTGGTCAAGAGGCATATCCTTACATTTGTACAGTTAAAGTGCTTAACGGTTCTATAGCGGTGGAGACGTAAAAAGTTATAACAAAGATATAGTAAAAAATAGCAGAGCTGCAAAAAGCTTCATTGGATATAAAACTAAATATTTAAAGTTAATTTATTCTCATCTTGCTTTATTCTCATCTTGCATCAGTTGAGTTGGAAAAAGAGATTGTTTAATCTCATATAAAAAAACCAAATAATATAATGATTTATGCAATCTAGATTTGATGACTAAAATAGATTTCTAACTTATATTTGAACACTTATGTCTTAAAATTAGATCTTTACTATAACTTTGTTTATTTGATTTAAAAGAAAACCAGTCAAATCAACAACTTTATATTAATGTTGTTAAAGCAAAAGTTAAAAAACCTTAATTTAGTGGGTATAGCAAAAAAGGAGGGTCTAAAGTGGATCTACTATTTAATAACGTTAAACTTAAAAAGCATAGCAGACGAAGAGCGCTATGCGCTATAGGGAGATTTTGAGGGCTTTAGTGAGACTCTAACGGCAGGCTTACATACATGTTGAAACTATTTGATTTATTTGTCAATAGGCTATGGTCATTTGCGAAACATTGGAAAAGAATATGAAGCAGATGATGCTGGAAGGAAAAAGTATGTGGTGGGTAAATGTTTGCAATTTAAGATGATCGATAATAAGTCAATAGTGAAGCAAATTCATGCAGATGAAAATTTGGTATTTGATATACTCAACGAAGGAATGAAGATACGTGAAATCTTACAAGTTAATGTGTTGTTGGAAATATTCTTGCCATCTTAAAGCGATTACAGAAACTACCTAAAGCACAAAAAGAAAAAACTATCTTTCAAGAACTAATCAATCATATGCAAACCGAGGAAGACGATTGTCTGAAGAATAAATTCAATGTTATGTTCAATGACACAAATCTTGCGGACTCTAGCAATTACTTTAATATAGATAAATTCAAGAACAAAGGTAAAAGAAGTCATAATTTGCTTTCAGAAGTATCATAAAGTTGTTAACAAAAATAACAAAATTCAGTAGAAAAAATTATACGTTATGTCTATGGCAAACAAGGTCATAAATCACTTCAATGCTTTCAACAAAAAGGACAACGTAATCAAAAGTATATTACCAATGTTAAGCCCTAGGCAAATCTTGCTTAGTATCAAGATATCATAACTATTGTCACAGTGGAGGCCAACTTGGTGGAAAACAAGACTGACCGAGTGTTGGACACTGGAGCTTCTAGACATCTTTTTTCAAATCTGTGCAGTTAATGGCCCCTATTACTCCGTGTAATCCTGCTATATCTCATACAAATCTGTGCAGTTAATGGCCCCTATTACCCCGCTGTAACCTTGCTATATTTCATAGCGGATTTCTACCGTTTTGATTTTTTCATATAGCCCCAAATATAGCCTTTTCGGTTTAAGCCCCGCTATTTCCGCTATATCCCGTTATTCCCCTATATTTCGCTATTTCCGCTATATCTTCTTTAAAAGAAATGAATTGAAAAATGACATTTATATATTATAAAAATTATGAAATTAATTTATTTAATTGAATTTTTAATATATTTTCAGAAATGAAAATACTCTAATATTCTACTAAATTCAATTATGTTATATAACAGTTTTACGTTTATTTACAGTATATTCACACATATTTTTATTTAAAATTATTTATGTATTACTTATAATTCAATTGAATGTTAATTTTTTATTTAATTACCATTTATATATTTGTAAAACATTCAGTACGAGTTTTATATGCTATTTTAGAGTCATCCGCTATATCCCGTTATATCCTCGCTGTATCACCGCTATGACTTTTTGCACCTCCGTCGCATTGAATCTGCCGAGCGCTTTAACTGCACATGTTCAAATTAAGAGCTTTTATATCATTTTGAGATGCGGGAGATGGCAAGAGGGTCTTTATGGGAAACTCTACGACTATTGGAGTGCTTGGCAAAAAAAATGTTTTCCTTAAACTTAAGTCTAGAAAAACTTTAGCTTCAAATGATTTATTGTATGCCCCCTCCTTTCGTAGGAATTTAGTTTATGGTGGGTTATTGAACAAGACTGGTATGAAACTTATTTCTGAACTTGATAAGGTTGTAATATATAGGAATAAAGTTTTTGGAGAAAATGATACTTAGTTGATGTTTGTATTGCACTTTATTTTTTCTAGTAATGAAACTACTTCTACTATTGCTTATGTAGTTGAGCCCATTTATCTATGGAATAATAGACTAGGACATGTGAATATTGGCTCAATTAGAAGATTTGAAAAGATGAAAATGCTAAATATCGAAAATGAAACTCTATCTTCTAAACGTCCTATATGTGTTGATGCCAAACATGCTAAGAAACATTTTAAACCAGTCACTAAGAGAAGTACTAAATTACTAGAATTAATACACTTAGATTTTGCAAATTAAGAACACAGTTAGTAAAGGAGGTAAATGTTATTATGTAACATACATAGACTATTTTTCCAAATACACTAATGCCTATCTTCTCATGTCTAAAGATGAGACTGTAGAAATGTTCTTAAAATTTAACATTGAAGTTGAAAACGAATTAGACCAAAAAATTAAATGGATTAAGTCTGATAGGGGTAGAGAAAATTGTACTGATTTTTTAAGGAGATTTTGTGAGAAAAATAGAATTATCCACTTGTGATCCTTGCATCGCCAAACAAAATGTAGTAGCTGAGAAACAAAAGAGAACTTTTAAAAATATGATGAATGTTGTGCTCTTAAGTTCTGGTATGACTGACAATATGCCGTGGAAGGGGGGTGGTGGGGTGGGGTTGGCAGTTTTGTCTGTTTTTATATACTTAATAGAGTTCCTCATAAAAGGTTGGATAAAAAACCCCATCGAATGGACAGGTTTTCCTCCAAATTTGAAAATTTTGAAAGCGTGGGGGTATCTGGCCTAAGTGAGTCTAGTAGACTTCAGAAAATCGATATACGACCTAAAACATTTGATTGTGTGTTCATTGGCTATGCTTCTAACAGTGCTGCATATAGATTCATGTCTTTAAACGATCAAACTATTTGTGAATTTGGGATACTGAATTCTTTGAAAATGTTTTTCCTTTAAAAAATTGTAATAATGAGAGCACTTTTGGCGCTTCTATTTCTACTAATGTGTAACAACTCGCATATTTATCGATTTTATATTTAAATATTTTATTTAAATATTTTATCGTTAGTCGAATTTTAGTCCAAAAAGCTACTTTTTGCATACGGTCAAATTAGGACTCGAGACCACCTTCATTGAGTTCAAAATGACGTCTGCGATCTTTTTTAGTGTAAACTTCGATATGTTTGGAGATAGTGGAATTTTCATCACTTTTTGCTTTGGGCTTTTAGTTTGGGCTGAATCTTTTCTAACTCAGCCCCAACCCATCTCCTCTTCATCACTTCTTCTAAAACAACAAAGCTTCATTAAAAATGGTGGAGGGAATGGGAAATTAAAATTCCAACCTCAAGTTCATTAGCAAATTCAACATCTAATTCCAAATTCAAGTAAAGACATTGGATTCAAACTTGTGGTTGATTCTTCCATTACTTTTAAGCTTCCCCATCATCAATTCGTGGAAAAGGTGAGATTTTTATCTCACATTCTTGTCTATAACTGTCATTGGATTGTTGGGAATGATTCCCTATCACTTGTGCATGTGCATTTGCATTTGGTTTGGATTGGATTGTGAAAATCCCAATTTTTAGTGTGTTTCAGCAATTTACTGGGCTTAGGTCGTTCTGCCTCGGAATTAGCTCGTCACTGTTAGGTCGCTGGGCACTAGGTCGTTCAGCGTGGAAGCATATAGCTCGCATCGCCTTAGGTCGCTCGGCAAAGCTCGCATCGCATTAGGTCGCTCTGCATATTTTCGTTCTGGACTTAGGTCGCTCGCCTGCAGTTAGATCGTTAGATCGCTCGACCATGCTAGGTCGCATGCATGCTAGGTCGCTTGCGTGCTAGGTCGCTCGCCCATGTCAACTCGTTCCACTTTAGGTCGCGTGGCACAGACAACCACTAGGTCGTGCCACGTGAGAGGACGTTACATCTTGTGAAGGCTTAGGTCGCTAACCACTTAGGTCGTTTATCCCTAAGTCGCTCGGCCATTAGGTCGTTCCACTACTTAGGTCGCACCCTTTTAGGTCGGCCATGCTAGCTCAGCACTAGCTCGTTTCACCTAGGTCGCTCGACACGATATGTCGTTAGGTCGTTCGACCTGATTCCACGTTAGGTCGCTCGACCCTTTTTCTTAGCTCGGTCATGAGTTAGGTCGCTCGATCTGTCTTCCCCTTAGGTCGCACGCCCCTGTTAACTGTTTAGCTCGGCCAAGAGTTAGGTCGTAACTCGTTGGTTTTAGGTCGCAACTCCTTGGTTCTAGGTCGTGGTTCCTAGAGCGCTACTTTGTTAGGCCGCGACTCACTCCTAGCTCGCCATTTAAAGTTATTCTTGTGATGCGTTGCATCGTATTACCACTTTGATGGATTCATATTGATTTCTTTGGACTTTACTCATGTCTTCGAATGTGAATTTTGTGATTCGATTTGGTTCAACAATCGTTTTGTGGTTTGTCACTTCAAAAATATGAAGGTTTCAATACTAGTAGTAAATATCAAAACTCTTTCATCAAAGCGATTTCAACACTATTTTATTATAACTCTTTTTCTTAAACCGTTTTCCAATCTATTAGTATATACAAGCCTTTACCTCACTCGGACGAGAAATCTAATTAAACGACTTAGTAAAACGAGTGGTATGAAATGCTTGCGTTCACTTCGTCGGTTAATTCTTGGACTTGTTCGATTGAACATTTTATGACAATTTCCTAGTGAAGATCTACAGTTTGTTCGTAAATATTTAAGTTAAGCAAGTGATTATGGGACATGAAGGTAAACTCATATATTTACTAGCTTGGTGTGATTGACACTGACGATCATTTTTGTGATTTGATTTAGACTAGCAATTGTGCGATGTCTCTTTGTCTACGAGGAAGACTAAACCCCGTTTGTGTGATGTTTCACCATCACATATGTGGGGTAGCGCCCCACGGTCTTTGGGCCATTCTTGTGGAGCTTCCGCTCAAAATTAATGGTTAGCTACCATGAGATAGCGTCTCGTCTTGGGTTACACGTGTTGGTGAGTTTTCATACTCCCGTTTTGTGATAGGCCTCCCTCTTCTTGTGATTTCTGGATTTCTTATGATGATTTCTGGAATTTTGTGCTTCACCAATTTTCGTGATTTCAATTGATAAGTTTTATCAATTTTTGTGCATTGGTGAATTTGTGTGTCATTGACTTGTTATGAATACAAGTTTAGGGTATGATATCCTATTTTATCTTTGAGAAGATTCTTGTGATATTGATTAACCTCTTGTTGATTTTCAATTACATACTTATAGTAGTATGCCACTATGGATATTACATGTTCATGCCATGTCTGTTATTTTATACCATATCATCTGATATTTATAGCTAGACTGACCCGTTTATTATTTTCTTATAAATAATACTCGGGTCAGACCGAGATGTTACAGGTGCTTCTGCTTGACTTCTCCTCTGGATTATTCTGACTTTTGGTTAACTACTTAAATTAGTAGTTTTTGGATGTACACATTTGAGATATAGACTCTATGTTGTGTACTTATTCTTTTGTATAGCACGTGTTGCTATTCTTTGTATTATCGTGGATCTTTCTGACCACTACTCTGATGTACACTTTCATGTGTTATATATTCATATCTTTTTCCGCCTTTGTGATATGGATGCCTGTGACTGATTTATGTTATGTTTATTTCTATGTTTGTTTCCGAAGATTATATATAGCCACCGTGTGATAGCTTTGAGTTTGTATCGGTATGTCGGATTTCCTCCTTAAATGAAATGCATGCTATACTATCTGACATATCGGTGCTCGCACAAAGAAATTACACGGATGGTTGCTCCTCAACAGTCTTATTCTCCGTGCTAGTTGACAGCATTACACCGTAGTGTTCTTGGCTAGCGTGGGTATAGAGGTGGGGCGTCACAGCTTGGTATCGGAGCCAAACTTCGGAACAATGTAGAATTACTTAACAAGGATCATCGTCCTAAGTCTAACTTAGGAGTCGTGCCTTAGGATTTAATTCGAGTCTTCGTACCGATTCATCCTATTTCCTCTTATGTATCCTTGTTTTATCTATCAAGAATTGCTTGATATTTATTTAGAGAATAACTTTTCTTCTTCTCTCTTTCTTAAAGAAGAGAATGTCTAGACCAGGTCATCCCAGAGCTGGACCATCTACTGTTACTCCCCAGGATGGAGTTTTTATGACTGCCCAATAGCTTCTTGATTTAGTAAAGAATACTCAAGCAGCTGGTCCTAATCAGGAACCTACTCATCCTAAGTCTGGATTTGCACGTTTGTGCAATGATTATACCAACTTGGGTGGGAAACCATTCAAAGGTTCCGAAACTATTATTGAAGTTCAGGTTTGGTTGAGAACATGCGATCGAATCTTTTCTCGCATGAATCTTATTGATCTTCACCGTGTTCAGGTGGCCTCCAGTATGCTCCAAGAAAGAGCATTGGATTGGTACGAACTTCTTATTTCTGAAATTAATGAAGCGGATCTCACCTGGGAGCAATTCTGGGAACGCTTCGAGTTAAAATTCATACCAGAAGCTGAGAAGGTGACATTGGCTCGTCGTTTTATAGACCTTGTTCAAGGTGAATCCTTTGTGACAGATTATGTCGCATCCTTCGAGTCACTGTCTAAATATGGGGTTGAATACATCAACACCCCATTGAAGAAGAATCAAAGATTTGTCTATGGCTTAAACAAAAATCTCAAGAAGCCATTACTTCTAAAATTAGAAGTTTCTTTCGATCAACTCATTGATATCGCTCTTCGTCTAGAAGAGGCGGATAAGGAAAGTGATGTTGAAGTTGTGGGTGCCAAACCAAACTTCAACAACAAGAAGAGGCCAAACAAATTCAAAGGTCCTTATCCCAACAAAAAGGGGAAATCTGCACCTCCGGCAGCAAAGACTTCTACCACTAGTAGCGGGCAATGCTATAACTGTGGTTCTAAGGACCATTTTGCGAACAAGTGTTCAAAGCCCCGTTCTTGTCGCTATTGTAAAAGCCCGGATCATTATATACATTTATGCCCCAGACTTCAGGGCAAGAAGGAGGGAAAGCTTAATGTGGCTCAAGCCTCTGGCAACACATCTCGCGGTCAAGGTATGTCTCATTCTGTCCTTGATGACATTATTAAATTTCATGATCAACCTATTCGAGTTCTTTTTGATACGGGTGCATCCCATTCTTTTATATCAAAGGAACTTGTCGATACTTTTTCTTTAAGTGTTGTTGCTTTAATGACTTCTTTAAGAATTGCGAATCCGGTTGGTGGATCCGCAACTCTTAGTTTGCTTTGTAAAGATGTGGAGATTATTTTGTGTGATTTTTCTTTCCTAGCCGATTTGCATGTCATGCGTTACTTAGGCTTTGGAATGATTTTGGGTATGGATTGGCTTACCCGTTATGAAGCTCATATCATGTGTCCTGAGCGGACTATTTATCTCCGACATCCGCAATCTGTTAATCAGATTTCTATTATTCTTAAAGATTCAGATTCCACTTTGGTTGCATCTTTATATTCTTTAAATCCTCGTGATGATGACAATGATGATGAGGAGGTTGTCATTTCTCTTATTCGCGTCGTTCGTGAATTTTCCGACATATTTGAGCCCGTCTTAGGATTACCACCTAAGCGAGCAATTGAGTTCAAAATTAATCTTATACCTAGAGCTCAACCTATTACTCGTCCTCCTTATCGCATGTCTAATAAGGAGAATGAAGAGATGCGCAAACAATTATCCGAGTTGGAGACGAAGCAACTTATTCGCTCTAGTTCCTCGCCTTGGGGAGCTTCAGCTATTTTCGTAAGTAAGTCCGATGGTACACTTAGGCTTTGCGTCGACTACCGCAAGCTTAATGATCTTACTATTAAGAATAAATATCCTTTACCTCGGATTGATGATCTGTTTGATCAACTTAGCAGTGCTAGAGTCTTTTCACAATTGTACTTGGCTACCGGTTTTCATCAGCTTCGTATTGCAGAGGATAGTATTCCTTTGACTTCATTCCATACTCGTTATGGATCTTATGAATGGCTAGTTATTCCCTTTGGTTTAATGAATGCTCCGGCTTATTTCGTTGACCTTATGAATCGAGTTTTCAAAGATTTCCTCGACCGGTTTGTTCTCATCTTTATTGATGATATTCTTGTGTATTCTAAAACCGAGGAGGAACATGAAAAGCATCTTCGGATTGTATTGGAAACTCTTAGGAGCAATCAATTAAAAGAAATTTTTTCTAAATGCCACTTTTGGCAATCTAGTGTGAAGTTTCTCGATCATATTATTTCCGAATCCGGAATATCAGTGGATCCTTCAAAGATTGAAGCAATTCAAAATTGGAAGAGACCGGAGAGCGTGACTGAAATCCGTAGCTTTCTCGGATTGGCAGGTTATTACCGCCATTTCATATAAGACTTTTCTAAGATTGCTGTGCCTCTTACTGGCTTAACCAAGAAAGGTGTTAAATACATTGGTCGGACAAATGTGAAACTTCTTTTCAGAAATTAAAAGAACTCCTTTCTGATGCTCCTATTCTTGTTATTCCCAAAGGGAATCAAGATTTTGTTGTTTATACCGATGCTAGTCGCGTTGGTTTGGGTGCCATTCTTATGCAAAAAGAACGTGTTATTGCTTATGCTTCTAGGCAATTGAAGCCGGCTGAGACTAGATATGCCACACATGATTTAGAACTCGCGGCTATCGTTTTCGCCCTTCGAATTTGGCGACATTATCTTTTGGGAGAAAAGTTTATACTTTATACTGATCATAAGTCTTTGAAATATTTATTTTCTCAAAAGGAACTTAATTTGCGTCAACAACGATGGCTCGAATTCCTTGCCTCTTATGATCTTGATATTCTTTATACTCCCGGAAAAGGGAAATCGAGTTGCTGATGCTCTTAGTCGTAAGCAACAAGCGGTTGTTTCTATGATGATATCCGAATGGCATGATCTTGAAGTTTTATCCACTTGTGAGATTAGAGATCGTGTATCCGATTTATGTTCATCTTTTGTTTTATGTAGCCTTGAGGCTCATCCTTCTCTTTTAGACCGCATTCTTGAAGCTCAACAGCTAGATCCTGAATTGGCTTTGCTTGGCCAAAATCTTAAGGTTAAAACCGATATTGAAGGGTTGAAAGACTTTGATATTCATTTTCATGGCGGCATTCGAAAATTTGGTAGACTTATCGTACCAAATAGTCGAGATCTTCATAAAGATATTTTAGAAGAATCTCATCGTTCCAAATTTTCCATTCATCCCGGTAGCAATAAAATGTACGCAGATATGAAGCGACTTTATTACTTGGAGGGAATGAAATCTGATATTGCTAACTTTGTTAAGTGTTGCATGACTTGCCAACTTGTTAAGGCCGAACATCAAAGGCCCGGTGGGTTATTGCAACCATTGGAAATTCCAGTTTGGAAGTGGGATCAAATTTCCATGGATTTTATTGATGGCCTTCCCCGTTCTCGTTCGGGTCATAATAGTTTATGGGTGATCGTTGACAGACTTACTAAATCTGCCCATTTTATTCCTGTTCGGTCGAACCGAACCGTTCCTCTTCTGGCCAAACTCTTTATCAAAGAAATTGTTAAACTGCATGGAGTTCCTACTTCCATTGTTAGCGATTGTGATCCATTGTTTACTAGTGGATTCTGGAAGAGCCTTCAAAAAGCTTTGTGAACGAAGCTTAATTTTAGCACCACTTATCACCCCCAGTCCGATGGACAAACTGAGCGTGTGAATTAAACTCTTGAAGATCTTCTTCGTTCTTGTGTGCTTGACTTTGGTGGAAGTTGGGAAGATCATATTTCACTTGTTGAATTTTCCTATAATAACAGCTTCCAATCTAGTATTGGTATGGCTCCTTTCGAGGCACTCTATGGTAGGCCATGCCGATCTCCTTCTTGTTAGCTTGAGGCCGGTGAGAAGCTGGTTTTAGGTCCAGATTTTATTCGAGATTCCACAGAGAAGATTGACCTTATTCGACATAGGATGAAAGAAGCCCATAGTAGACAAAAATCCTATGCTGATAACCGAAGAAGAAAATTAGAATTTTCTGTGGGAGATCTTGTATTTGTTCATGTTTCACCTATGAAGGGTGTTGTACGCTTCAGTCGATCGGGAAAATTAGCGCCTCGATATATTGGGCCATATCCTATCACTGAACGTATTTGTTCCATGGCTTATCGCCTATTATTACCAGCTCAGTTTTCTGCCATTCATGACGTGTTTCATGTTTCTCAATTACGGAAGTGCCTTCGGGATTCCGATTCTATTCTTGAGCCCGGTGTTGTGGAAGAGATTGAAGTTTCACCTAATTTAACTTATGAGCAGCAACCTGTTCGAATTATTGCTTCGGCGGTCAAACGACTTCGAAATAAAGATGTTCCGCTTGTTAAAGTTCAATGGTCCTTAAATCCTAAGGATTGCTCTTGGGAATCTAGAGAATTCATCGAGCGAACACATCCGGACTTACTTTCTCATGCTCTTTGAGGTAAACTTCTTATTTCAAATTTCTTTTGTGTTAATATGCTTTTATGGTTGTTACTTTTTATTTCCATCTTATATATTGCGAGGACGCAATTTCTTTAAGGAGGGGAGTCTGTAACAACCCGCATATTTATCGATTTTATATTTAAATATTTTATTTAAATATTTTATCGTTATTCGAATTTTAGTCCAAAAAGCTACTTTTTGCATACGGTCAAATTAGGACTCGAGACCACCTTTATTGAGTTCAAAATGACGTTTGCAATCTTTTTGAGTGTAAACTTCGATATGTTTGGAGATAGTGGAATTTTCATCACTTTTTGCTTTGGGCTTTTAGTTTGGGCTGAAACTTTTCTAACTCAGCCCCAACCCATCTCCTCTTCATCACTTCTTCTAAAACAACAAAGCTTCATTAAAAATGGTGGAGGGAATGGGAAATTAAAATTCCAACCTCAAGTTCATTAGCAAATTCAACATCTAATTCCAAATTCAAGTAAAGACATTGGATTCAAACTTGTGGTTGATTCTTCCATTACTTTTAAGCTTCTCCATCATCAATTTCGTGGAAAAGGTGAGATTTTTATCTCACATTCTCGCCTATAACTGTCATTGGATTGTTGGGAATGATTCCCTATCACTTATGCATGTGTATTTGCATTTGGTTTGGATTGGATTGTGAAAATCCCAATTTTTAGTGTGTTTCAGCAATTTACTAGGCTTAGGTCGTTCTGCCTTGGAATTAGCTCGTCACTGTTAGGTCGCTGGGCACTAGGTCGTTCAGCGTGGAAGCATATAGCTCGCATCGCCTTAGGTCGCTCGGCAAAGCTCGCATCGCATTAGGTCGCTCTGCATATTTTCGTTTTGGACTTAGGTCGCTCGCCTGCAGTTAGGTCGTTAGATCGCTCGACCATGCTAGGTCGCTTGCGTGCTAGGTCGCTCGCCCCTGTCAACTCGTTCCACTTTAGGTCGCGTGGCATAGACAACCACTAGGTCATGCCACGTGAGAGGACGTTACATCTTGTGAAGGCTTAGGTCGCTAACCACTTAGGTCGTTTATCCCTAAGTCGCTCGGCCATTAGGTCGTTCCACTACTTAGGTCGCACCCTTTTAGGTCGGCCATGCTAGCTCAGCACTAGCTCGTTTCACCTAGGTCGCTCGACACGATATGTCGTTAGGTCGTTCGACCTGATTCCACGTTAGGTCGCTCGACCCTTTTTCTTAGCTCGGTCATGAGTTAGGTCGCTCGACCTGTCTTCCCCTTAGGTCGCACGCCCCTGTTAACTGTTTAGCTCGGCCAAGAGTTAGGTCGTAACTCGTTGGTTTTAGGTCGCAACTCCTTGGTTCTAGGTCGTGGTTCCTGGAGCGCTACTTTGTTAGGCCACGACTCACTCCTAGCTCGCCATTTAAAGTTATTCTTGTGATGCGTTGCATCGTATTACCACTTTGATGGATTCATATTGATTTCTTTGGACTTTACTCACGTCTTCGAATGTGAATTTTGTGATTCGATTTGGTTCAACAATCGTTTTGTGGTTTGTCACTTCAAAAATATTAAGGTTTCAATACTAGTAGTAAATATCAAAACTCTTTCATCAAAGCGATTTCAACACTATTTTATTACAACTCTTTTTCTTAAACCGTTTTCCAATCTATTAGTATATACAAGCCTTTACCTCACTCGGACGAGAAATCTAATTAAACGACTTAGTAAAATGAGTGGTATGAAACGCTTGCGTTCACTTCATCGGTTAATTCTTGGACTTGTTCGATTGAACATTTTGTGACAATTTCCTAGTGAAGATCTACAGTTTGTTCGTAAATATTTAAGTTAAGCAAGTGGTTATGGGATATGAAGGTAAACTCATATATTTACTAGATTGGTGTGATTAACACTTCTTGATGATCATGACGATCGTTTTTGTGATTTGATTTAGACTAGCAATTGTGCGATGTCTCTTTGTCTACGAGGGAGACTAAACCCCGTTTGTGTGATGTTTCACCATCACATATGTGGGGTAGCGCCCCACGGTCTTCGGGCCATTCTTGTGGAGCTTCGGCTCAAAATTAATGGTTAGCTACCATGAGATAGCGTCTCGTCTTGTGTTACACATGTTGGTGAGTTTTCATACTCCCGTTTTGTGATAGGCCTCCCCCTTCTTGTGATTTCTGGATTTCTTGTGATGATTTCTGGAATTTTGTGCTTCACCAATTTTCGTGATTTCAATTGATAAGTTTTATCAATTTTTGTGCATTGGTGAATTTGTGTGTCATTGACTTGTTATGAATACAAGTTTAGGGTATGATACCCTATTTTATCTTTGAGAAGATTCTTGTGATATTGATTAACCTCTTGTTGATTTTCAATTACATACTTATAGTAGTATGCCACTATGGATATTACATGTTCATGCCATGTCTGTTATTTTATACCATATCATCTGATATTTATAGCTAGACTGACCCGTTTATTATTTTCTTATAAATAATACTCGGGTCAGACCGAGATGTTACAGGTGCTTCTGCTTGACTTCTCCTCTGGATTATTCTGACTTTTGGCTAACTACTTAGATTAGTAGTTTTTGGATGTACACATTTGAGATATAGACTCTATGTTGTGTACTTATTCTTTTGTATAGCACATGTTGCTATTCTTTTGTATTATCGTGGATCTTTCTGACCACTACTCTGATGTACACTTTCATGTGTTATATATTCATATCTTTTTCCGCCTTTGTGATATGGATGCCTGTGACTGATTTATGTTATGTTTATTTCTATGTTTGTTTCCAAAGATTATATATAGCCACTGTGTGATAGCTTTGAGTTTGTATCGGTATGTCGGATTTCCTCCTTAAATGAAATGCATGTTATATTATCTGACATATCGGTGCTTGCACAAAGAAATTACACGGATGGTCGCTCCTCAACAGCCTTATTCTTCGTGCTAGTTGACAGCATTACACCGTAGTGTTCTTGGCTAGCGTGGGTATAGAGGTGGGGCGTCACATAATGTGTAATTATCCTTGCCTATTCTGACACCCATTGTCAATGAATCTAATGGTGAACTTATGAGGAGTAAAAAACAACACATAGAGAGTAGCTTTTGACCAGAATTCATTGCTATCTTTTTGTAGAAAACAATGATATTGAAAAGATTGATGATACAATTATTTATGTACTTTTGATTGAAGAAGATACTAAAACATATAAAGAGGAAGTTAAATCTAGTGATGGTAATTCTTGGAAAGACTCTATCAAAAGTGAAATTAATTATAACATCTAACCATACTTGGTACTTAGTTGACCTACCATAGGATTGCAAACCAATTAGGACTAAATGGATCTTTGGAAAGAAATTAAGAACTGATGGTTCTATAGATAAATATAAAACTAGATTAGTAGTTATTGGGTTTACACAAAAAAAGGCATTGACTTTAATACTTATTCCCATGTAGCCAAGGTATGTACTATTAGAACTTCAGTTTCCTTGGCTGCTATTCATAATCTGGTAGTACACCAAATGGATGTAAACATTGCTTTTATTAAAAGTGATTTAGAAGAAGAAATTTGTGTGGAATAATCTATTGGTTACCTAGCACCTGGTTAAGAGAATAAAATTTGCAAATCGAGGAAGTCACTTTATTGCCTCAAACAGGCTCTTAAATAATGGTATAAAAATTTGATAGGGCCCGTGTAAGTAGATATATAGTGAACTACTCGTATTCCTATGTATATTCAAAAAGTTTGGTCCTAATGGTGTGAGCCTTTATGTCAATGACACGTTGATATTTAATATAAACTTGGATGTGGTACGGTATGAAAACTTTCTTATCCTCCCAATTCAAGATTAAAGACCAAGGTAAGACTTATGTGATACTAGGGATAAAAATGAAAAAAATTGAAATTGGTTTCTCACTAAGTCAGTCTCACTACATAGATATATGCTTAAAAGGTTTTGTTATTTTGATGACATATGTTTGATTTACCTATGAGCCTAGCATACACCATGAGAAGAACAAGGGACCTAGTTTGTCACAAGTTAAATATGTCAAAGTTATTGGAAGCATAATGTATTTTATGAATTATATCAGACCTGACATAACCTGTGCTATGAGTTCCTTAAGTAGGTACACTCACAACTTTGATGAACATTGGAACGCTCTTCGTTGTTTGACGAGGTACCTTAAGGGTACAATTGGTTCATGCTTGCATTTTAATAAATTTCATGTTATCTTGAAAGAATTTTGTAGTGTAAATTGGGTTACCGATATGATGAAGTTAGCTTTGCTAGGGACTATGTGTTTACATTGTATGGGAGTGTTATATCATGGAAGTACTCTAAATGGACATGCATAGTATGATCTACTACGGAATCCAAGTTTATTGCTCTTGAGTTGGCAGGGCAAGGAGCCGAATTGTTAAAAGATTTATTGGCAGGATTTCCACTATGAAAAAACCCGAATGTTTTATTTTCTTTACATTGTGATTCACATGCTACAGCTGGAATGACAAAGAATAACATGTATAATGGAAAGATAAGACACATCCGTGTCAGACACAAAGCGGTTAAGAACTTTTGAATAATGGGATGATTTCAATGGAATATTTAAGATCAAAAAAGAACTTAGCAGATCCGCTCACAAAAGGGTTGCCAAGAAATGTGGTCCTTGAATATTAAAAAGAAATAGACCTCAAGCCTAGAGTAGAGGAAAATGTGGTGTATATCCATTAGTAGTAAAAAAAGTCATATGATTACTCTTTTCCTTCTTATTGTAGTGTTTATGAGTTGATTTCTATTATGAATCCGTAGCTAGTTTGGTGGTGATTTTATGACGCACTTGATGGATTTAGTCATGAAAGTCTAAATTGTTAACTTTATGTTCATCGTTAGTCCATAGTCTGTGGTGCTTACGTGGCACACCTGATGGATTTTACTTATTTATCGGTGGTTGAGTTTGTTTCTTTTATTGAGTCCATAATCAGTATTAGTGGTACTTTTAAGACCCATTCAATGGATTCTATCAACATTTTGAAGATTAATTGTTATAATTCACATTAGTTTTATTAGTGCTTTTGGGACGCACTTAATAGATTTACATATTTATGAGATTAGGCCTAATTATCGAATCCATAACCAGAGTTGGTGGTGCTTTTGAAACACACTTGATAGATCCTATTATTTGACTTATGGTAAGCTTCATGCTCTTAGTGAGTTCATAGCCATATGTGATGGTGCTAACGAGACACCCTTGATGGACTTATGTACTTTATTATGAAGATGGGCGGCCTTCTATGGAAGTTTTAGGTGATCTCTCTAAAGTACTCATGCATTTCCAAGGTGAGCACGCAGCCATTAAAAGTTCATTGATCATGGAGTTTGCAGAAATCAAAAGTGTTGTACAAGTTGTGCGGTTTCAACTAGATTTTATAGTTTAAGAGAAATTCATTATATAGACTAAGCTGTAACTTCACTTCTTTATGACGTCGATACATGCTTTTGAAACTTTCATTTGCTCACGTTGTTCTTTTTTCTACATTTAGAGTTTTGCTATAGTAAATGAGGCATTGTTGGATAACTACAATAAAACTCTTTTATCCCACATCGCCTATTATTTGTATAGTCTCCTTTTTATACATCATTGTCTCTACCAGTGTTTTATTAAGTGCATGACTCCCAAGCACACGTCATAGGTGAATGGGAATTTGTGGCTTTTTGGTTACACACTTGGCACTTGTACATTTTGCACTATAGCTCGATTAGCTTCACTTGGGCCACCATTGTTGTATTTCTCCTTCTGATTTGATCCTTTTATATTATATCCAAACTAAAAAATGAATTTTGAACTGAAAAGACAAGCTTCTTCATTTATTTGACTATGGATGTGATCAATTGAAATTATCCTTTACAGTAATGCATTGTCTTCTCGTATGCTTGACGGTTTACATTTTATATCCTTTTGAATTTTGAGCTACAATTTCCACTTATGCATGTTTATTGATATTCATTTGATAGTAAAGAGATATACAAATAATAAAACTTCACATTTCCTAAAACTCTTGAGCAAAGGTTTCTGTACTTCTTCAATTCTTCAAGCTTGATTGCATAATTTTGAAGTTTTTTGTGTTAACCCGATTGGGTGAACGAAAGTCAACAATTGCACCATAATCGTATCGAATTTAGCTTTCAAGGCAGTGTCCCGTCCATGACACGATCTCTCTTCTACCTCTTTACTATTTCTTTTCCAACAATTTGAAAGAGAAATTTACAGTACAAAGCAATTGCCCTTCCAATAAATTACATTCTTCTTGGCCCCTTCAAATGTTAAGATTTGGATGACACCATCTAATGATCCCAAAAACTACTCATATCGTTTGAACAATTGGAGGTTGATTATACTATGTATATTGTAACACCCCCACCCCCCCAACGATGTTTCGAATGCCACTGCTCCTATTATAAATAAAAGTGTAAAACATACATGCTCACTTACATGCCGAACAAACTATTTGATTTATCTTTTAATCAAAAATAGGCTAAGATCTTTTAAGAAACATTGGAAAAAAAGCATGGGGTAGATGATGTCAGAAAATAAAGAATATAGTGCTAAATGGCTGCAATTTCAAACGATCGATAATAAGCCAATAATGAAGCAAACTCGTAAATATGAAAATTTGTAATCTAATATACTAAACGAAGGCATAAAGATGTGTGAAATATTACTGGCTAATGTGTTACTAGGGAAATTCCAGCCATTTAGAGTGATTATAGAGAGTACCTCAGGCATATAAATAAAGTTCTATCCCTTCAAGGACTAATCAGTCATATCCAAACTAGGAAAGGCAATCATTTGAAGCATAAATTCAGTGCTAGTGACAATACCAAACTTGTGGAATTTGGTAATCAATATAATGTAGATAAATTCAAGAATGAAGAGAAAAAACCTCAGAAATTTTCTTCTCAAAAAAAATCAGAAAGGAAATCTGTCAACAAAAATAACAAAATCCAGAAGAAAAAAATTATATGTTATTTTTGTGGAAAACAAAGTCAAAAAGCACAAGACTAACTAGGTTTTGGACATTAGAGCTTCTAAACATCTTTGTGCAAATCAAGAGCTTTTACATCGCTTTGAGGATGTGGGAGATAGAGAGCGGTTTTTCACGAGAAACTATATGATTGTTGGAGTTCTTGACAAAGGAAAAGTTCTCCTTAAACTTACTTCTTTAAAATCTTTGGCTTTCAATAATATACTGTATGCCCCTTCCTTCATAGGAATTTAGTTCATGGTGGGTTATTGAATAACGCTGGCATGAAACTAATTTTTGAACTTAATAAGGTTGTTATCATTAAGAATGGGTTATTTGAAGAAAATGATACTTACTCGATGGCCTGCTTGTATTGTACTTGTTATTCCTAGTAATTAAATCACCTCTACTATTGCTTATGAGGTTGAGCCCATCAATTTATGGCATAATAGACTAGGACATGTGAATACTGGTTCAAATAAAAGAATTGAAAGGATGAAAATGATAAATATAGTAAATGAAACTCTATCTTCTAAATGTCTAATATGTGTTGAGGCCAAAGATGTTAAGCAACCTTTTAAATCAGTCTTTAAGAGAATTACTAAATTATTAGAATTAATACACTCAAACTTTGCCGATTTAAGAACACAGTTAGTAGAGGGGTAAACATTTATTATGTAACCTTCATAGATGACTTTTCCAAATACGTCAAAGGCCATCTTCTCATGTCTAAAGATGAGACTATATAAATGTTCTTGAAATTTAAAGCTGAATTTGAAAACCAATTAGAACTAAAAATTAAAAGACTTAGGACTGCTAGGGGTGAAGAATATTACATTAATTTTTCAAAGAACTTCTGTGAGAAAAATGGAATTATCCATGAAACTAGTGCTCCCAACAACCCCCCTCCCCCGAAACAAAATGGAGCAGCCGAGAAAAAATGCAACTCCTAAGAACATGAAGAATGAAATTCTCTTAAGTTCTGGTATGCCTGACTATGTAGGAGGAAGCTGTTTTGTCTGCTTGTTATATACTTAATAGAGTTTCTCATAAAAGGTTGGATAAAACCTCTTACATACTATGGAATGGTTTTCCTCCAAACTTGAAAATTGTTAAAGTGTAAGGGAGTCTTTCCAAAATAGGTCTATTAGACTGAGAAAAACTAATATAGAACCTAAAAAAATTGATTGTGTATTCATTGGTTGTGCTTCAATAGTGTTGCATATAAATTCGTGCCTTTAAATGGTCAAACTATTTGTAAATCTAGGGATGCAAGGTTCTTTCAAAATATCTTTCCTCTAAAAATAGTAACAATGAGAGCACTTTTGACTCCATTGCTACTATTGTGTCATTATCCTTGCCTGCTCCACCACCAGTTGTCAATGAATATGACAATGAACTTAGGAGGAGTGAAAAGCAATGCATAGAGTACCTTTGGACCTGATTTCATTACCGCCTTTTTGGTTGAAAACACTAACTTTCCGGATGGTAATTCTTAAAAAGAAGCTATTAAAAGTGAAATCGATTCTATAACATCTAACTACACTTAATACTTAGTTAACTTACCTAAGGGCTATAAACCAATTAGGAATAAGTAGATCTTTAGAAAGAAATTAAAAACCGATGGATCTGTAGATAAATTCAAAGCTAGATTAGTAGTTGTTGGCTTTACATAAATACATTAACTATTTTGACACTTATTCTGAGTGACCAAGGTGGGTATTATTGGAACTTTAATTGCCTTCGTTGCTATTAAAAATATATATTAGCGCACCAAATAGATGTAAAAACTTTTTTTCTTAATGGTGATTTAGAAGAAAAAATTTATATGGAACAACCTATTTATTACATAGTACCTGATTAAGGGAATAAATTTTGTAAATTGAGAAAATCACTTTATGCCATCAAACAGGCACTTGAAAAATGTTACGAATTTTTTTATAGGATGCTAGTAAGTAATGGATATATAGTGAATACCATCGATTCCTTTGTACGTTCTTAAATAATTGGTCCTAACTACGTTATTATATGCCTTTATGTCAATGACATGTTAATATTTGGTGCAAACTTGGATGTGGTCAACGATACCAAAACTTTCTTATCCTCGCAGTTTAAGATGAAAGAATTGGGAGAGGCTGTTGTGATACTAGGAACAAAAATGAGAAAAGGGAAACTAGTTTCTCGCTAAGTCGGTCTTTTAAGATCCGATTACTTTAATGTGATATATGTTCGATCTCTGTATGAGCACAGTATATACATTAAGAAGAACAAGGGACCTAGTATGTCATAAAATTAATATACAATAGTTATTGGAAGAGTGATATGTCTACTAAATTATACCAGATCTAACATAGCCTACTTTGTGAGTCGTTTGAATATGTACATTCACAACCCGATTGATGAACACTCTAATGCTCTTCGTTATTTGATGAGGTACCTTAAGGGTACAATTGATTGGTACTTGTGTTTTAATAAATTTCTTGTTGTCTTTGAAGGATTTTATGATGCAAATTGGTTATAAATAATTATGAAGTTGACTCTACAAGTGGCTACATGTTTACTTTGGATGGAGGTGCATGCTATATCATTAAAGTACTCTAAACATACTAGGGCGAACCCGTGCTACACACACGGAATAAAAAATTGCAATAAAATTGCAGCTGTGTTAAGCTTTAGATCTGGGAACACTGACAACCAATGCATACAATTCTCTAATATATAAAGATAGTATTTAATATTCGAATGACAATACTATTGTAGCCAGTCAAGCACATTTTTATAATTATTGAAATTAAAAGAAGGCAGCCCTATCTTGTGCGGAAAGTGCATGAAAGTGATATTAATGTATACATAACTGTTATCCCGCCTTTTTGCAAGGCCGTGACACCAAGAACTTGACTAGAAACCAATGACAGTTCGTCTTGGAGATCGGTTATACGCAGGTTCACTATGGATATCGACGAATTTTTTTCGAGTCTAGATCGAGCTAAAATTGATATGACACGACAAGCAAAGCTATGAGAGCCATCTTTCCGAATTTCAAGTCAATCGGAGTTCATATGCTCAAGATATTGATCGATCACGGTTGAGAAATCCAAACTTGCATCGATCATAATTCGAGATCTACAAATCTGAATGCCACCAAATTTTAACAGGAGCTTCAATATGACCTGAAGAATGTTCCTGCCAAATTTTGACTCGATCGGAGCAAGTCTTGACTGAGTCGAAATTCGTTCGTATCGATCGCGGATGGAAAAACTCCAACTTGCATCGATCATATATCGAGATCTACAAGTTAAAATGCTATGAAATTTTCACAGCAGCTTAAGTACAACATGAAGAATGTTCCTGCAAAATTTCGACTCGATCGGAGCAAGTCTTGACCGAGTCGAAATTCGTTCGTATCGCTCGCGGATGGAAAAACTCCAACTTGCATCGATTATATCTCGAGATCTACAAGTCCAAATGCTATGAAATTTTCACAGCAGCTTAAGTACAACATGAAGGATGTTGCTGCCAAATTTTGAATCGATCAGAGCAAGTCTTGATCGAGTCGAAATTCGTTTGTATTGCTCGTAGATGGAAAAACTCCAACTTGCATCGATCATATCTCGAAATCTACAAGTCCAAATGCTATGAAATTTTCACAGCAGCTTAAGTACAATATGAAGAATGTTCCTGCCAAATTTCGACTCGATCGGAGCAAGTCTTGACCGAGTCGAAATTCGTTCGTATCGCTCGCGGATGGAAAAACTCCAACTTGCATCGATCATATCTCGAGATCTACAAGTCCAAATGCTATGAAATTTTCACAGCAGCTTAAGTACAACATAAAGAATGTTCCTACCAAATTTCGACTCGATCGGAGCAAGTCTTGACTGAGTCAAAATCTGTTCGTATCGATCACGGATCGGACCGAAACTTCACGGGCTTGGGCGCGCGGGCCTGGTCACGTGCCAGAGAGGGTCTCCTGAGATCTGAGCGAAATAACAGCCTCCTACACCTATAAATAGACCCCCAAAGCCAACAGAAAAGGGGTTCTTCTTCCTCTTTGAGATCTCCAACGCCCGGACTCTGCCAGATCCAGATCTGAACTCCATTACTGCTGCTACCAACGAATTTCACTGCTGCAAATCATTGTTATCCATTGTAATTTGCTGAAATCAATTGTAAACATCAAAGAGAGATCAATAAAGCAAACTACTTCATAGTGGACGTAGGCAATATGCCGAACCACTCTAAATTCTTGTGTCTCTTTGCACTTTAATTATTCTCATTTCTGAAATTTGGAATTTTTGTTAGATAAATCTTCTTTTTACATTTAATTTCTTCACTTTATCTCTTCAAAGACTTCCGAAGAGTGTTGTGCCCAATTTTGGTACAAACACTTTGGTGCTTTCACTGAGAAAAACCTTGCTTTTCTCCTGCTCTGTGGATCTACTACCGTAGTTGGATTGCAAAAATCTAAGGAGGAGATCCAGATCTGTCGTCAAGTGGTTCCATCTATTCTATTCAGATTGCTCCAGATCTAAGAGGAACTGCATTCATCAATCATTTCGTATCCATATTTTCGTATCCATGAAAATATGGTAATTTTCGTATCCATCATTTCGTATCCAGAAAATATGGTCATTTTCGTATCCATATTTTCGTATCCATGAAAATATGGTGTTTTTCATATCCATGTTTTCGTATCCAGAAAATATAGTCATTTTCGTATCCATGAAAATATGGTGTTTTTCGTATCCATGTTTTCGTATCCAGAAAATATGTCAAAGTTCGTATCGATCAAAAGTGCTCTGTTCGTATCGATCTGCTTCACATCACTCTGCTTCGCCTCCTTCAGAAGCCAACTTCGACTCGCTCACTTCGACTCGCTTCACAGCCATCAGAAGTGACCATTTCGACTCGCTCCGCTTCACCTCCATCAGAAGCCAACTTCGACTCGCTCACTTCGACTCGCTTCATAGCCATCAGAAGTGACCATTTCGACTCGCTCATGTCAACTCGCTTCACAGCCATCAGAAGTGACCATTTCGACTCGCTCCGCTTCGCCTCCATCAGAAGCCAACTTCGACTCGCTCACTTCGACTCGCTTCACAGCCATCAGAAGTGGCCATTTCGACTCGCTCCGCTTCGCCTCCATCAGAAGCCAACTTCGACTCGCTTCACGGCCATCAGAAGTGACCATTTCGACTCGCTTACTTCGACTCGCTTCACAGCCATCAGAAGTGACCATTTCGACTCGCTCACTTCGACTCGCTTCATAGCCATCAGAAGTGACCACTTCGACTCGCTTCACAGCCATCAGAAGTGACCATTTCGGCTCGCTCCGCTTCGCATCCATCAGAGAGCCTCTGTTCGACTCGATCTGCTTTGCATCACTCTGTTCGTATCGATTGCATGTGCTCCGTTCGTATCAATCGCAACTGCTCCAATTCGTATCAATACTCACACGCTGTTCGTATCGATCCATCTGCGTCCAATTCGTATCGATATGAAATTTCAAAAAAAAATTCGGGTACGACCCAGATTTCCTAAAAAGAGGCTAAAAAAAATAATTTCAGGGAAAACCCCCCGAACCCTAGCCGCAGCGCAGGGCACCCGCATAGAGAGTTCAATCACAAATTTAGTGAAGGAACATTCCATCCGTGCTTCTAATTGTTCCATGACTGAACAAGACACAGGAGATCACAACAACAAATGCTGAATTGCAATCAAGGAATGTCTATGGTACAATGGCTAATATGACGACTCCCCTGCACTGTCTACTCTGCTAACTCAAAACATAGCTAGTCACTGCTGAACCATCCTCAAATGCCCGCATCTTAGTCATACCGTGTCCATATGACTAGAAGCCTGACATACAACCTTAAGAGGACTTCCTCACTATCTTATATGGGCCTCCTATCTGGGTGAAAATTAGAAATAACCACCAATCTATGAGCCCATCTTAACCAACTCACCAAACCACTCGAACATCAGGCAATCGTGCATACATCATTCACCAGTGTTACAAGACCCCTTGGCAATAAAATGGACCTGATCATAATGTCGATTGGAGAATCTTTCCTACTCGAGACCTATTCGTTGAAACCATCCTACATGCAGAACTTCCAGTGAAAATTCAACATGTTAACTATGACGGTGCACTATGGAAATTGTAACAACCCGTATATTTGGACCATTTAAATTGACAATAATCCACACATGTCAACTTAAATAATACAAAACACGAATCATTATGGGATCATAAATACATATATGTAAATGAGAATCAATACAACATCACAGACACAGAATAGTCACAGAATAATGCAGCGGAAAAGTACATCATCATAATAGTAGTTCATGAAGCTACTACAGGAATACAACAATGTCTCAACATAAAGTGACAAATAGAAATACAAGATGTTCAATACATAAGTTCATCAAATGCTAGAAAGGAAATAACTGATAAAGATAAATGCTAAGTCTTCAGCATCTTCAACCAACCTTGATCAGCAACTGGATAGCTTCAGACTGACCCGAGCATATACAAAAGAAACACTCGAGTCAGGACTCAAAATCTTATACAGGATAATCAGGTGCAAATAATACAGTTCATAACTCAAAGATGAATGTGTTACACATCTTTAAGGATCCAGTAAACTATCTATATATACAATAGAATACGCTAAATGGATAAGGTCTAATCAGTAAAGTATGATATCAAAATAGCGTTAAGTCGTGGCCCATTCCACCCTTAACACATTTTTATTCCCAAGAGCATATACAAGACCGTAGTTTCCCCAAAACCGGAAGTCACCAGAGGGCAATCCATATACTAAAGGTACAAAACAAAACGTAGTGGTCGCGAATAGGATAATTAGTATGACAAGGTACATGAGGCAATACCAACTAGGATACTAGTAGTTGCCTGATTCGGACTGATGTTGAGCATAGCAGCTACTATCTCAACACCGCAAAACAACACTCCCAAATCAAGGGGTGCACCCAAATCGAATCACAAAAGTAATGGATATGGTATCGAAGAAGTGTGTCCGCTAAAGATGGCGATCCTCAATGGCCCGGCGCGGCTCCTGTTTTAGTCATGTCAGGGGTCATCCAAAATCGTTCTCTTTCTTCAGTCAACGCGTTCACCAAAACCATCCACTTCGTTCTGGATCAACACTCCGCGTATATTAGTTATTAAAGTGGTTTTCGGTATCGACAGAGAGTATGTCCATATCCGATCCCGGTCTCTTTAATAACTACGCATTTATTTACCCGATGGTCATTTAATATTAAAGTTTAAACAAATCAAAGTCCAAAAGTCAAGTTGCAAGTTTTGACTTTCAAAATTTGACATTTCACAGTTCAATTTATTTCGAACATTAAAATCATATTTCCAAATGGAGTTTTAATTCAAGTCCAATACTTAAGTATGCAAGTTCAACCTAATTCCTATTCCCATTTATCGTTACATTAAATTTAATCAAAACTTTGATTTAACAATTTCAATAGCTAAATCATCTCCTTAACTTTAGTGGGTTTTACGTTCCTTTTTGAGTCACTTTGTTACTTAATCTCAAATTTAATTTATAACAATTCCAAATTTATTAAATTTATCCAAATTAGATTTTATTCCGAATCTAATAAATTCAATTTATTAGATTCTAAAATTTATTTATTCAAATCTCCTTTCAAATTAAATGTGTCAATCCGTTTATCAAATTAAATAGATTCATTAGTCCGTTTCAATTTAATCCATTAATTCATTCCAATTAGGTCCACTTATTAATTCATTACAATCAAATCCATTTATTTACTACAATTTAATTTATCGTTTTATTTCAATTCAATCTAGTCATTCATTACAATTAAATCTATTGATTTATTCAAATTAATCTATTCATTTACTACAATTTAATTTATCGTTTTATTTCAATTCAATCTAGTCATTCATTACAATTAAATCTATTGATTTATTCCAATTAATCTATTCATTTACTACAATTTAATTTATCGTTTTATTTCAATTCAATCTAGTCATTCATTACAATTAAATCTATTGATTTATTCCAATTAATCTATTCATTTACTACAATTAAATCCATTCATTTATTACAATTAAATCCGTTCATTTATTACAAATAAACCTATTGTTTTATTATAATTAAATTTCATAAATTACAATTAAATCCGTTCATTTATTTCAATTAATCCTGTTAATTTAATTCCATTAGATCCATAAATTTCGTTACTCACTTTCAAACAAATTTTAAGTTCATTTCTTAATTTCAAATGAATTTCAATTTCAAAATGATTTTGTTGACCAGTCGGGTTTCTTATCTTTAATTATCTATCCTAAGCCAAAGTTGTTCAATTTGGGTATTTATCATTTCAACCCAATATAAATAAATACATAAAACAAAGCATACTAAGGGAACTTGCAGTGTGATAGCTGGGATGGTGTTAAAGTAAATAAACAAGCAATAGCAACCATACATAACAATTTAACCGTTTATTTAAATAATCCCGAAATAATCGTATTTAATTTACATTTATTATTTATGTAAATTAAATAAATTATTCCTAGAATCCACACTATCATTTTATGCGGATTAAAGATTATTACATTATAGGTTTTCACTTGGCGTTTATTATCAAATTATTACAGCAATCATACATTCAATGGTTCAAAGTATAACTAATCCTATTTCTACGTGTCGGTTTATTTAACATTTAAAGGGACAAGTTCATCATATGTAATCTATTTTGAATTTTAGACTATCCTATATCAATTCCAATTTCATATTAATTATCACTTATATTAACAACCAAATTCAACATCACATAACAAATTTAATGTCATAATTATTTTCATATCTAACTTCAAATCACAATTTAACATCAATTATTTTTAACATTCAAATTAATTCCAATAACATAAATCACTTGATTATCATAGCATAATAGATTGAGTCGTGAATGAAAATATTCACCTTGCGTGGTTGAAGAAGATGACGACGAAGCACGAATTTGAATAGACTAGAATAGACGACACAAGCACGAATACGAACTATAAATCAAACAAAAGGTTATTCAACAATAGCTTAATATGCTGTATATATTTTGATTTGTAAATATATACAAACCATACCAAACAACTAGATGCAAATAGGGTGGTTGGAAGCCTAGATCGCTGAATTAGCCTCAACTGGAACTGCGCGGACAAAGCATAAAGGAGTCCATAAATTACAAATTATAACTGATATAAAATTTATCAAAAGAAGAACAAATAAAATAAAATAAAAAAATGGCAGCGGACGCGGAAACGGCTAAGTGGGTTTTGACGCGGCGAGTCAGTTGGTCGGGGTAAGGCGGGCTGAAGCGGGCTGGGTCTGGGTTCGGGTCGGGCTGGGTCTGGGTTGGGTCGGGCTGGGCTGGGTTGGGTCGGGCTGGGCTGGGTTGGGTCGGGCTGGGCTGGGTTCGGGTCGGGCTGGGCTGGGTTCGGGTCGGGTGTGCTGGGGTGTGGTGGGTTCGGTCGGGCTAGGCTGGGGCTAGCAGGCGGAGGCGGAGGCAGGGCAGGACGGGCGGACTGGGCAGAGGGACGTGGGCGGCAGGCAGGTGGAAGGCGGGTGGTGGCAAGGCTGGTGGGAGGCGGGAGGCGGTCTGGGGTCAGTGGGAGGCAGATGGCTGATGGGAGGCGGGATGGCTGGTAGGAGGCGGATGGCTGATGGGAGGCGGGAGGGCTGGTGGGAGGCGGATGGGCTGGTGGGAGGCGGGAGGCTGGTGGCTGGCGTGGGTGGCACGGAGGGCGGGCTGGGTCAGTGGGAAGCAGTGGGAAGGAGGGAGGAGCTTCATTTTTCTGAGGCAAAGAAGAAAAAAAAGAATGGAGGGGGAGAAGTTACGTACCAGAGAAGAGTTTGCAAAAGAATGATTATAACGAGGGTTGGTTTATATAAAATAGTACAGGGATTCAAAAAGTCTCAATTTATTGCCTTGGTAACCGAAAGACTGTTGGGTTTCTAGGCAGCTGAATAGTCAAGGACCCTTAGAATTCTGAACTGAGTAGGCAATTGGGTACCGGTTTGGGCTGCGTAACGGACCAGTTTGCAATCCGTTAAACAATTATAATTCGCAGCGCCGAACTCCGATTGACACAAACAAATATACCATTTTGATCAGCGCGACGAGGCGAACGCAATGGTATAAAAATATCCGTGGTACGATTAAATTATAAAATTCGAAATTTTCCCCTTGTGAAAAATGCAGCAAAATCACCGAAGAATAAGATCGACGGAGCTGAAGATGTCCGAAATTTGAAAAACGAAAAATGACATCTTGATCAGAAGATGTTTTAGAATTTTTCTATGTAAAAATATTACGGTTCAGAAGATAAAATTTTCCGCGTTTAAAATGGACTAATGTGAAGTAAACGCGCACGAAATTTGCTGCGGTATTTTCTGACGAAACTTTTCCCATATCTATAACCATCTAGGCTGAATTTATAAACAAAGTTTGGATGCTAATTTAAATCGTAAGAAAATTCCATCATTTTATGTTAAAATAGTGGATTCAAAAATTTAAAATTGGGTCGAAATTCCAGGGTCGTTACAGAAATACAACCCTTGACACTACCTTATGAAGTGGGAATGGCGCGTGGATTTCTCCAAGGGCGATGAATGCCATCAAACGCAGATGTCTTCCCTCATTCCTCAGAGAAGACCGTCAATCACGACTTTGATAAGAGAATTGGTGGATAGCCGCCAACAACTACACCAACATGTCTAGGCCAATATTGAGTTGATGAATCGGATGAAGGATCAACATAGCAAGATAAGGAGGGGACCTACTCCATACTCTAGATCAGAAAACTCCTCTTCTGTAGATGGCTACCGTGAACGCCAACGCCATAAGGCTGCTCCGGAAAGGATAGCTCCAACAATATGTGCAAGTCCTATAAAACGAAGGACCGGGAACATCCGACCCCTATCGATCAAGGACTTTGATCAAATTAAACCATTTGCGTTAGACTTCCAACTGAGAAGGGCTGGACTGAAGTGCAATAGCGAGCATACGACGCTGCCTCACTTATCAATGAGATTTGATTTGATCTCTTCTGAATTATTTCTGATTCAATTTCATTTACGTTGCAAAATATGACCTACTTGAATTAAACTACTTGCAAATGATGCAGGTAATCGAGTACTTAAGATTGGGTGCAAAACAACCTCCGTGGACTATGATCAAATCATTGAGGTATCATCGTGACGAGCATGATTCAACCACTCATCGGCTACTATATGCCCCTGACTGGGGGCAAGGCATCAAAGCGGAAGAGACCAACAAGGTCAGGACTCTAGTACAAAGTGGATGCAACCGACCATCCCCTCATCCGCCTATGCAATTTAATTAGAAGATTTAAGAAAGACTTGGAGTTATATGTCCCAACAATGCACTCTCCATCTCATGTTTGAAGCTCGCCAAATACTTATGCTTCTTCTGATGCCCGATAAAATCTGAATCACACCAAAGATGGACGCAACGTCACCATCCATGCATCCAATCCTACATTAGACACTTGGGGTTATTTGAGAACACATGTTTAAAGTGGATATGATTTGACCGTTCACTCCCCAGTTTGCGTCTGTGATTCGGCAAAACAATCATGCCTTAAACCGACTTCATCGGGGGCCAACCCTCAATTTAAAGTCATCAACGACTGACTACCTACTCGCTAATCGTCACGAGCTGTCATTTCAACTCTCTTTCTTAGCTCGATCGAAAGAATGCAAAGTATAAATTGGACGTGACTCGACTGTCTTCTCTCCAATTCTTGCACCCGACTTAAGGAAAAATACACAACTCAGAGTGGATGTAGTTCGACCATCCCTTCCTATGCTCGAGCACAAAGCTTGCCAGAACACTAATCTTACTCTTTGGGCTTAGCAAAAGTGGAATCTAAATGAACATGGATGTGATCCAACCATCCATAAACTAAATCTCATCCTTCGTGACCCATCGATCACTCGCTAAGTGAAACCCCGAGCTCAGGGACAAGCCATCACACTGCGGCAATAAGGGATTGATACACGACAATCCTCTAACTAACTCCGGCTCCCAGAGTGTGAGCAGGAGTATAAACTTACGGACATGGGCTCGAGGAGAATGGATCCGTCCATCTAACGACTTCGCTCGTGTTCAACCTAAACCCGAGGAGGATGGATCGGTCCATCTAACGACCTCGCCTTCCATATTTACAAGCTCGAGGAGGATGGATCCGTCCATCTAACGACTTCGCTTGCCTACTCAGGGTAGATATGATACAACCGTCCACGTACCTGATCAGCTAACTCTAGATTCCCAAAGTGCGAACTGGAGTATAAACATTAAATAATTCTAAGTCCCTAGAGCGCGGACTGGAGTATAAACACTAAAATGGGTGTGACTGACCACCCATCAACTAACTCCAGATTCCCAAAGTGTGAACTGGAGTATAAACATCAACTCCGAACTCCCAGAGTGCGGGTCGGAGTATAAACATCAACTCCGGATTCCCAGAGTGCGAAACAGAGTATAAACATCAACTCCGAACTCCCAGAGTGCGGGTCGGAGTATAAACATGAACTCCAGATTCCCAGAGTGTGAACTAGAGTATAAACATCAACTCCGAACTCCCAGAGTGCGGGTCGGAGTATAAATATCAACTCCAGATTCCCAGAGTGCGAAACGGAGTATAAACATCAACTCCGAACTCCCAGAGTGCGAGTCGGAGTATAAACATTAACTCCAGATTCCCAGAGTGTGAACTGGAGTATAAACATCAACTCCGAATTCCCAGAGTGCGAAACGGAGTATAAACATCAACTCCGAACTCCTAGAGTGCGAGTCGGAGTATAAACATTAACTCCAGATTCCCAGAGCACGAACTGGAGTATAAACATCAACTCCGAATTCCCAGAGTGCAAAACGGAGTATAAACATCAACTCCGAACTCCTAGAGTGCGAGTTGGAGTATAAACATTAACTCCAGATTCCCAGAGTGCGAACTGGAGTATAAAATCAACTCCGGATTCCCAGAGTGCGAAACAGAGTATAAACATCAACTCCGAACTCCCAGAGTGCGAGTCAGAGTATAAACATCAACTCCAGATTCCCAGAGTGCGAACTGGAGTATAAACATCAACCAACTCCGGATTCCCAGAGTGTGAAACGGAGTATAAACATCAACTCCGAACCCCCAGAGTGTGAGTCGGAGTATAAACATTAACTCCAGATTCCCAGAGTGTGAACTGGAGTATAAACATCAACTCCGGATTCCCAGAGTGCGAAACGGAGTATAAACATCAACTCCGAACTCCCAGAGTGCGAGTCGGAGTATAAACATTAACTCCAGATTCCCAGAGCGCGAACTGGAGTATAAACATCAACTCCGGATTCCCAGAGTGCGAAACGGAGTATAAACATCAACTCCGAACTCCCAGAGTGCGAGTCAGAGTATAAACATCAACTCCAGATTCCCAGAGTGCGAACTAGAGTATAAACATTAACCAACTCCGGATTCCCAGAGTGCGAACCGGAGTATAAACATCAACTCCGAACTCCCAAAGTGAGAGTCGGAGTATAAGCATTAACTCCAGATTCCCAGAGCGCGAACTGGAGTATAAACATCAACTTTGGATTCTCAGAGTACGAAACGGAGTATAAACATCAACTCCGAACTCCCAGAGCGCGAGTCGGAGTATAAACATCAACTCCAGATTCCCAGAGTGCGAACTGGAGTATAAACATCAACCAACTCCGAACTCCTAGAGTGCGAAACGGAGTATAAACATCAACTCCGAACTCCCAGAGCGCGAGTCGGAGTATAAACATCAACTCCAGATTCCCAGAGTGCGAACCGGAGTATAAACATCAACCAACTCCGAACTCCCAGAGTGCGAAACGGAGTATAAACATCAACTCCAGATTCCCAGAGTGCGAACCAGAGTATAAACATCAACTAACTCCAGATTCCCAGAGTGCTAACTGGAGTATAAACATAAAATAACTCTAAGTCCCCATAGTGTGGACTAGAGTATAAACACCAACCGGGTGCGAATGACCACCCATCAACTTACTTCGGTCCCGAGATCGCAGGCTAGAGTATAAACACCAAATGGGTATGACTAACAACCCATAAACCAACTCCAGTCCTCAAAGCATGGTTTGGAATATGAATACCAAAAGGGATGTGATTCGACTGTCCATCTATCGGCTATGGTTCCTCATCAAGTTCTGTAGTACAAAAGTCAGATGTGGTTCGACCGTCTGCTTTCCAATCTTCCCCTAACATGGGGGCACACTTAACACACAAAATTGGATGCAATCCGACCTTCCAGCACTAAGCGGGCGTGACACAACCGCCCATGCATCAACTCTTGTCCCCGGCATGGGACCCATAACGTAAATTTATAGGGATGCACTCCAACCCCACAAGACAAAATTTCTTCCTTGATTCGACAGAGAGACGCAGATTCGCAAAACGAACCTAGCTGAATGTCCTATTCTAAATGGATGCGACTACCCGTTCTACTGCAAACGTACGTGGCACGACCATTCATTTGCTAACTCTCCCCTATGATCCAACGGGCTGTTCGTGCAACATGGATGGATGCGACCTAATCATCTGCCAATCGATTCCTACATACAGTTCAGTGGGAGAAGCATCAAATTAAAGTTGTTGTAATGTGATCGACCACACTTCGACTTTCGCCGTTGACTAGTGCTAGAGGGATTAATTGAGGAAAATGCGGTCCGACCATTTTTTACTAAAATTCTTAGTCCCTAGGGTGTGGATAGGGGTATAAACATCAAATAGGTGTGATGAATGGCCCTTCAACTGACTCTGATCCCCAAAGTGTGGCTATAAGAATAGACAAACGAATGAATGTGATTCGACCATTCATTCACCAACTCTGACCTAGACTCGACATGAACAATATAAACTCACTACAGGTGCAATTAGACCATCCATGAACTAACTCTTCTAACTCAAGACTGGAGGTAGAAGTACAAATCACCGAAAGAAGAGAAAGGTGACTCACTACATCTCCAGCTTAGCATCCTCTACAACTTAAGGCAATGACTACAAGGAGACCCTAATGCTAACCAATCAGAATGATGCCCAAAGTTCTGGGCAACCAATTATATCGTACCGCCGGATCGATGGGCAATATCGATCTGCACCTTTCACATCGTACCATTGAATCAATGGTCAATTTCGGTCCTCTTCGTCTACAAGTCGATGTAACCCGAACTCCATCAAATACCTTCGACCAACAGAGCATGGATAGAAGAATAAACCACGAATGGGTGTGACTTGACCATTCGTCCTCCGTTACCTTTCTTCGATCCGTCAGGAAGAGCATGAGACCAGATGAGCATGACATGACCGCATTCGAGCTAACTTTATCCCTAAATCTGACAGGAGAACGTAAATCGAAATGGACATGGTTGATCACCCAACTCCAAATGAATGCAACGCGACCATTCATTCATTGACTCTTACCATGATCCGACTTGTTGTGAGGTTGTGTAGTCTGGTTTGTATCTACTGATGGTTTTGTTACTTGCTTGTACACGTTTATTTGTCTTGCATTTTACTTTTCTTTCTTTTGTAATCTTTTAGTTCGTTTGGGCTTGAATGTTATCAGCCCAATTCTATTTGTATATAAGGCTTATGGTATGGAATAAAAAAGATAGTTTTTTGGCTCGCATCTTCATTGTGCATTCATCTGAAACAACATGGTATCAGAGCAACGAAAATCTCAAATTCAAATTTAACAAAATCACAAAATCTATCAAAATTCAATCAAGATGGGAGATAGTACTGCAGAGAGTACCGTAAGAAGTGGAGAAAACAAAATCGCGATGGATGCAATGCAATTGATGCCTAAAATCACAGATCATAAATTGAATAACACGAATTTTCTGAATTGGAGCAAGACGATTCGATTATATCTTCGAAGTATAGACAAGGATAACCATCTGATTGAAGATCCACCTGCTTCAGATTCAAAGGATGAAAAGGACTTGCTGTGGCTTAGATCTGATGCTCGTCTATTCTTACAAATCAGAAATTCAATTGATAACGAGGTAATTGGATTAGTTAATCACTGTGAATTTGTTAAAGAACTGATGGATTACTTAGAATTCTTATATTCTGGAAAGGGAAATTTAACAAGAATGTATGAAGTGTGCAAATCATTTTATCGGGCTGAAAAACAGGATCAAACACTTATGAATTATTTTATGAATTTTAAGAAGACTTATGAGGAATTCAATATGCTTCTTCCAATAAGTTCAGATGTTAAAATTCAGCATCAACAAAGAGAACAAATGGCAAGCATGAGTTTTCTAGCTGGTTTAACCCCTGATTTTGAAGTTGCTAAGTCTCAAATTTTATCTGGTTCAGAAATTCCTTCTTTACAAGAAGTTTTTAGTAGAATTCTTAGATCTGACACTGCTCATGTACAATCACCAAATACAAAAGTAGAGAGTGCATTGATAAGTAACAACAAGGGTAATACTCAGGGGAACCAGAGTTATAGTAGTCAATTTGAATCTAAATCTCCATGGAGTAATCCATCAAGGCCAAATTACAATTCACCACGGCCAAATACATCAGAGTTTAAACCTTCAAATCAGGGAAAATTTTGTACGTACTGTAAGAAACCAGGGCATCTGAAGTTTGAGTGTAGAAAACTCCAATACAAGAATTCACAGGTGAATAAGGATATGAAATCTGTTCTAATGTCAGCAGAGGATTATGATCAGTATATGAAGTTTCAAGGATTGTTGAAGAAGGAATCAACTGATAAAAGTTCAACATCATCTGTTTCAACTATTGCTAATTCAACGAGCCAATCTAAGTGGATCATAGATTCTGGAGCTACTGATCATATGACAGGTAATAGTAGTTTAATTTCAGATATACAATATACAAATTCAACTCGGGCTGTCACATTAGCAGATGGATCACAAGCTTTTGTTAAAGGAACTGGGAACATGAGAATGAACTCAAATTTTAAATTAAGCTCAGTTTTATACTTGCCAAATCTATCATTTAATTTGATCTCTGTGAGTCAAATTACTAAGAATTTGAACTGTTGCATATCTTTTTTCCCTGATCACTGTGAGTTTCAGGATCTAACAACGAGGCAGATTATTGGTAGAGGTGTAGAATGTGGAGGTTTATATGTTCTTAATAATGTGCTACCCAAATCTGTAAGTTGTTCAAGTGTTACTTCATCTGCTTTTCAAATGCATTGTCAGCTGGGTCATCCATCCTTGCCCCTGCTTAAGAAGCTATGTCCACAGTTTAATTCCTTATCAACATTACATTGTGAGTCTTGTCAATATGCAAAGCACCATCGGGTTAGTCTATATCCAAGGGTGAATAAAAGAGCTAGTTCAATTTTTGAAATTGTACATTCAGATATTTGGGGTCCATCAACAGTTGTGTCTAAACAAGGGTATAGATATTTTGTTACATTTGTTGATGATTACTCACGTGTAACTTGGTTGTTTTTAATGAAAAATAGGTCAGAGTTGTTCTCTATATTTTGTATTTTTTGTGCTGAAATACAAAATCAATTCAATACTTCTATTAAAATATTGAGGAGTGATAATGCAAAGGAGTACACAAGCAATCAATTCAATTCGTACTTGGCACAACATGGTATTATTCATGAATCATCATGTGTGGACACAGCAGCTCAAAATGGAGTAGCTGAGAGAAAGAACAGACATTTACTTGAAACTGCTAGGGCTCTCCTTTTTCAAATGAATGTTCCAAAAAAGCTTTTGGGCTGATGCAGCGAGTACTTCATGTTTCTTAATTAATAGAATGCCCTCTACTGTGTTGAATTATGAAGTACCTTATCAAGTTTTATGTCCAAACAAACAAGTTTACCCAATAAAACCCAGAATCTTTGGTTGTACTTGTTTTGTGAGAGATGTCAACCCACAATTAACAAAGTTAGATCCAAAATCTCTAAAGTGCATATTTGTTGGCTATTCGAGACAACAAAAAGGTTATAAGTGTTTTTGTCCCAGTCTTCACAAGTATATTGTATCAATTGATGTTAGTTTTGTTGAAAATGAGCCCTTTTATTCATCAAAAACAATCCCTTCAATTCAAGAGTCATCTGAAGAACAGTTAGTAGAAAATGAAGATGATGAATTTTTGATATATCCTAATGTTTCCACACAAGATAATGGTAAGCAAGATATTCAGTTACCAACGTCTGATACTTCATCTTTGTCTGATCCTGATCAACAAGACATTCAGCAACCAATTCCAAATCTTGACCTACCTATTGCACTAAGGAAAGAAAAGAGAAAGTGTACTTATCCTATATCTTCTGTTGTAAAGTACAACAATTTATCACCAGAATCTTATACTTGCATTTCCACACTAGATTCAATTTCCATCCCAAAAACAGTTGAAGAAGCTTTATCAAGGGCAGAGTGGTACAGGGCTATGCTAGAGGAAATAGATGCATTGAAAAAGAATGATACATGGAATCTAGTCCATTTACCTGAAAATAAGAAGGCAATAGGTTGTAAGTGGGTATATTCAGTCAAGTTAAATTCAGATGGATCACTTGAAAGGTTGAAAGCTCGTTTAGTTGCAAAAGGGTTTGCACAAACATATGGAATTGACTACTCTGAAACATTCTCACCAGTAGCTAAAATGACTTCAATACGAATATTCATTTCATTGGCAACACAACACAATTGGAGACTACACCAACTGGATATCAAGAATGCATTTCTTCATGGGGATCTAGCTGAAGAGGTTTATATGGAGCAACCACCTGGGTTTGTTGCTCAGGGGGAGCAAGGAAAGGTGTGCAAATTAAATAAAAGCTTGTATGGTTTGAAGCAAAGCCCTAGAGCTTGGTTTGGTAAATTTAGTCAAGCAATTATCAAATTTGGCCTATCACAAAGCAAAGTTGATCACTCAGTATTCTACAGGAACATGAAAGGTACATTAATTCTGTTAATCGTGTATGTAGATGATATTATACTCACTGGAAATGATGAAAAGGGAATTTCTGATCTAAAAGCATATATCCATTCACAGTTCCATACAAAAGATTTGGGAAATTTGAAATATTTTTTAGGTATTGAAGTCATTAGAAATAAAGATAGAACATGCTTATCACAGAGAAAATATGTTCTTGATTTGTTGAAAGAAACTGGGATGATGGGTACTAAACCTTGTAATGTGCCCATGTCTGTTAATACATCACTTACAAAAGAAGGGGATTTATTTGAAGACCCTGAAAGATACAGGAGATTGGTAGGTAAACTGAATTATTTGGTCATGACAAGACCTGATATTGCTTATCCAGTAAGTGTTGTTAGTCAATTCATGGAGTCACCTACTGTGAATCATTGGAATGCATTGAGGCAAATACTGTGCTACTTGAAAGGTTCTGTTGGACAGTGCATAGTTTACACAAATCAAAGACATGGCAGAGTTGAAGCATTTGCAGATGCTGATTGGGCTGGTTCAAAATTAGATAGAAGATCGACTTCAGGGTTTTGCGTATTGTTGGGTGGTAATCTGATTTCATGGAAAAGCAAAAAACAAAATGTGGTGGCTCGATCAAGTGCTGAGTCGGAGTATAGAGCAATGGCTAACACAGTTTGTGAGTTGATATGGGTTAGTCAATTTATGGATGAAATTGGGTTGCAATGTGACAAGCCTATGAAGTTATGGTGTGATAACAAGGCTGCTCTACACATAGCACATAATCCTGTATTTCACGAAAGAACCAAACACATTGAGGTGGATTGTCATCTCATACGAGAGAAGATACAACAAGGAATTATCTACACTGGCCATGTGAATTCAGAGGAGCAACTAGCAGACCTTCTAACCAAACCATTATCTGGAAACAGAATTGGTTTCTTATGCAACAAGCTAGGCATGAACAATTTGTATGCACCAAATTGAGGGGGAGTGTTGTGAGGTTGTGTAGTCTGGTTTGTATCTACTGATGGTTTTGTTACTTGCTTGTACACGTTTATTTGTCTTGCATTTTACTTTTCTTTCTTTTGTAATCTTTTAGTTCGTTTGGGCTTGAATGTTATCAGCCCAATTCTATTTGTATATAAGGCTTATGGTATGGAATAAAAAAGATAGTTTTTTGGCTCGCATCTTCATTGTGCATTCATCTGAAACAACACGACTAAATGAGCAATTCAAAACAAGTGCAACCTAAACATCTGCACACTGATTCTTACCCTGGATTCAACAAGGGAAGCATCAATCCTGCATTGGATCTGACTGGATGATTCACTCTTCAGTTTTTGCCCAAAATATGGCGACATAAGTAGCGAAGTGAATGTCATTGACCGTCCAGAATCTAGCTTATGTCCGAATGTCGGCAAAGTAACAATGTATTCCGCCAATAGGAAAGAACTAGAACATAATACAAGATAGGCATGACTCAGCCTTCCTTCGGTTAACTTGATCCCATGGTTCAATGGGATAGAATACAAAATTGAAGCGGGCATTATCTACCCTGCCACTTATCGAGATATTCCCCAGACTTGGGGGCACGAACAAGAAGATAAGATTAATATGATTCAACCATTCATCAGTCAACCCTGGTTCTTAAAGCTTGAACTACAGTATAGACACAGCTTGGATGAGACTAGACCGTCCGCGTAATGCATCCGCCAACCCGAGACTAGGGGCAAAAGAGTAATTATCCGAGAGTTGACTATGACAATTTGAACCTATGACCCATGCCTGATATTCATAACAACTCAAGGTTATGACTGAAAGGATGCTTAGAGATAGAATCATCAGATCAATACCCGAACTCATGGCCGACTGATCATCATTCCAACCCTTACAATGAGCAACGGATCGCGAGTACATTGAATGAAAAGTGCATCATTCAGAAACACAAGTGAATTCAATCTCAAAGCTAGAACCAGCTATGTAGCAGCGTGCAGTACAAGGCTAAGTTCTAATAATCCTTTGATTCAACGTCCTTATAAGCCTGATCATTTACCATTGCAAATAAACACATGAGGCGCCTACAACCCCTCATGAGTATTGTAGATCAGATCACAACTCTACACAATTACGAAGAAAGAGTCAATTGTTTTACTTCAGGTGAATATTGATGTGTTCGCTTGGACTCGGCCTCATATATATATATATATGAACTCTCGCTAGCTATGAAGAACCCTGCATTAAATGTCGACCCGAGGCATGTCTCGGTAAACAAAAACAATGCGACATGGATCCAGAGAGATCTGTTGCACTTAAAGAGAAGGCGAATCTGCTCAAAACCATTGGGTTTATCCATGATGCCCTCCAACCAAAATGAGTATCCAATCCTTTACTTATAAGAAAAACGAACAGAGAGTGGAGGACATACATCAACTACTCAGATTTGCATGGGGCATGGCAAAGCACAGCTTTCCACTTCCAATGATCAACCAACTGATGGACCTGACCATCAGACATGAATTACTCACATCCATGGATGCAAACTCCAGATACAATCGGATACTGAAGCATGTCCTAGAACAGGAATACAACTGTTTCATTATTGACCTGGGTCTATAGTGCTATGCTGAAATCCATGGATTCAAACTTGAGAACGCTTATGCTACTTACTAAAGAACGATTAACAGATCATTCAAAAATCATATCGGCCGATCGATGAAAGTAGATGTGATTAATATGCTCATGAGATCACAACTATCAAACGACCATATCGATGACTTGACAGAGTTAGAGACACCCATGTACCGAGGACAACCAAGCAGCTCTGATAGATCGCTTAAAGAGACCTTCCATTTTACCCAAACCTTTGGATCGCGAAGATTTATACATCAATTGGGCCGTGTCAACACACGCCATAAGCGTCGCAATGCTATGTGAAGATAAACGAATCCAAAGACTAGTATATGATGAAGGTTGGCTATTGACAAGCTCACCCCGTTAACGTCTATATCGGCCAACCGTTACGATAGGTCCAATAGAAACCTTAGATGTTTGAAAATTTACTCAAATGGAGTATCAAGCTAAGCCAATTTGATATCATTTATCTCCCTCGGAGAGCTCTCCATGGTCAAACATTAGCATACTTCATATCTGAATCCACCACATCAGACGACTATCTGAAGAGCAGTGGAGAACCGTCCAATCGATGGAGAACGTACACCGATGGAACTTCCAATAATCGGCTTTCTAACATCAAAGTTGCGTTAGTGACTCCTGAGGAAATAACGATCTGCTACGCCCTGAAACTCAACTTCCCTGCAACAAATAACGAAGCTAAGTATGAAGCCTTGACGCTCAAACTTGCAAGAAAACTACGAGTGGAAACTTTACATATCTTATGTGATTACTGGTTAATAGTACGCCAAGTCAGGGAAGATTATCTGACTAGGGGGCATTGTTTTGCTCCTTATCTCAACCGGGACCAAAAGCTACTAGCCGGCTTCGACTATTACACCACTACACAAATCCTCAGAGAACTAAACGAAAAGGCTGAATCAATCGCCAAGCTAGCCAGTTCAGGGGACGCACGACAAATAGACTTTGTCCCAGTTGAAATGCTTATTATTCTAGGCATTGACATATGAAGATCA